>JASJOG010000009.1:3550000-4245522 GCA_030142905.1 Heliopora coerulea
ACTCCGACGAACGGTTTTCGTACGAAACGTCCCGTTGAGTTCCAAAAGGGGCTTGGTTAAAACAGTAATTCCAGCCCAAATTCTTGTCCAGGCAAATTAATTTATTAAGTGATTTGAGTGATAGCCTAACTTCGTTATACCTCTCAAGGACTATTCAGCTGCTTGTGATGAGCCCAGCGGGCAATTACTGATCTGGTGATTTTTAGAAATATGAGCCAAAACGTCTCCCTTTTGGGGAGCTCATAGAGGGTATAGGGTTATATACCGGTTAGTTTAAGAGCTTATGAGATACTTTCTTTTGCAATCTCGGTTTGACATCACAAGAATTGGACAACAAAACCTGCTGCAAAGCTGAAACGCAATAGATCCACGATCCAGATAATTAACAGACCTTCTCTCCTTGATGAGTAAAATTGTCTGCCGTTAGCCAGAGCAAATTGAAAAGTCGGGCTCGGACCGGAAAGGGTTAAGACAATTCCCACAGCTACCCCAATAAATTTATGTTAACTGAAAATTTCAAGTTGATTGAATAAATGATTGTAGAGATATCTTCTCTTAAAGTTGACAACGCGAATTCTGAGCATTCGTCTTTAAAGATTCAGTAAGCATTTAAATTTCGACTAAGTAAAACTTTATTCATAGCATATGTTTCGGATGTAGGCAGGGAATCGGAGAGTTGTACCTCCACGGGGCAAAATACCCCAACAGTATGGAGCGTCAGTGCGTCACATTTGCGAGAGACGTTAAAATGGCGCCAAGTCGTAGTCGGTATCTGCAGAGGCGTCACTCCGTCTAAAAAGTTTCCGTTTTATGTTGTGGCTGACTTAAAGGACATCATGTAAAGTCCGAGTGATAGTCGATCTGCCCATGACTTTTCAAAGAACCGAGAAGTCGAAACAACGCCAAATTTTGGCGTTGTTGTTACTCGGGTGGAGGTCGCATCAGGGAACTGACGGAGACCTGCAGTTAAGCGTAGCTAGTTCAAAACATTTTTTAAAAAATTTAGATTGGCATATCATTGAGATATGTTGGAAAGTCTCTCGCCTAGGCTATATTTGGCATTTTGGTTTTGACCCCAATTTAGAGTTAGTTTAAGTTTCCAAATTTTTGAAATGAGGGAAGGTTCATTTCGAAGGTTCATGAAGTGTACCCACAATGCAATTCGAATGTAATTTTCTTTTCCAGGGTGATGCGTTGCTCAGTGATTTTTACCTAAATTCAGTGAAGAACAAAAGTATGTACGGTAATGTTACATAGCTCTTCGCGTTTGTACATCCAAAATATCCCAGCACTATCGCATCTTAGGAAATAATTGACCAAATTTGAGAAATACCGACTTCGTTCACAGCTTGATTTACATTGAAATACTAATACTCACCCCCCGCTCTATGGCGCTTTCTTGTACCTTGTTGATTTCAAATTTTCATCTTCGCCTGATGTAAACAATGCCCCGACTTCAAATTTCCCACCTATAAAAAAATAAAGCTGCCACATCGAGATAAAAAAATCAATAGTATGATTGAGGGAACATCTTTCTAACCAAATTAAATTCGGACTGAACATTTAAGGTCGTAAAAAATTCATAAACTGAGACGGCGCCATCTATCGTAGATTAACAAAACATGTAGCCACGAGATAAAACTAAATCAAGAGCATCGCTTCCTCACCGTCAATTCCAAATCCTAGCCGGAATCCGTGCCTCATTAGCTCAGGGGTTAGAGCACTGGTCTTGTAAACCAGGGGTCCGGAGTTCAAATCTCTGATGAGGCTGGATTCTGTCGCGCGGCTCAACCTTCTCATACTACGAGTCCGCCTTAAGTATCTTCTTTGAAATGTGCATTTTGTCCACCTCAACTGTGATATGGATGTTCTGCAAAAACGGGTTAGAAGATATCAACAGAACTCAACGCACAATTTCAACCTACTACTGCCAAAGAGATAGTTTCGAGAAATAATCCATTTCAAAGTCTAGGCACGTAAATTCTTGCCAAGCAGTGCAATTATAAGATAACAACATGTTGGCACGGGCAGAACCTAAATACAAACGTAGTCGGGACAAGTCTCGTTCACCACGGACAGTGCTCGTATCGGGACATCGATCGAAGCAATGGAAGGCGGCGACCAAGAGGATCGCTAACCTCCTTCTCAACGTTCGTTAGTCGGCAACAAAGGGACTTTGCTAGTAAGTTGTTCGAGCGCGTCTTGGGATCCGAGATGAAAACGGATACAGAAAGTTGCGGGCCGGCTCGTCTTGCTCGAGTAAGAAATGTAGAGTTTTTGGTATTGATATTAAAGCGATGACAGACTGAAAAAGAAATCACTCGTAAAGGCAATTCGAAATCCTCTATTTCCCCGTTTCGAAAGCAAAACACGTTTTCGCGACAATTTTCACTGTCGCAATACTTCACAATACTGGTCAGTATGTGGCTGCGCCGCACAAGTGACGGCCCGGTGGAATGCGAACGTATTTGACGAGACTTAAGCAACGGCTTCGTCGAGCGCCTCATTAGCTCAGGGGCTAGAGCACTGGTCTAGTAAACCAGGGGTCCAGAGTTCAAATCTCTGATGAGGCTATGTCCCGTGCCCCTGATTAACTGTGTGGTCTTAACAAACGTTTTCTGCAACACGTTGGCAACGGGCAAAATGGAATTTTCTTTTAGCGACGACGTCACGAAAACCTGATGTGAATAGAGAATTACTTAAAATCTTCAGCGTATCTTGAAGTTGAGTGTTTTCGCCAACGAAAGTAGCTAGTTCATTAACGACAATCATAAGGCCGCTGCTACTATTCAGGACTAGGAAAGTCCAAAAATTCATTATGCACCAAATTGTTCACTTCGAGAAGAAGACGAATAAAGGAAGGAGCGATTGAGAGCCCCATGAGAGAATCGAACTCTCGACCACTGGTTTACGAGACCAGTACTCTAGCCTCTGAGCTAATGGGGCAGGCGCAACGCGGCTTCCACCCTCCACCATGTAACTCATGCAATGTGCAATTTTCGATTGTCAGAAACCGTAGAAAGAGGTAATCCCGACGAGTAAGAAGAAGCTTCTCGTCGATTCGAACGCCGAGCCGTATGCCGTGCCTCATTAGCTCAGGGGTTAGAGCACTGGTCTTGTAAACCAGGGGTCCGGAGTTCAAATCTCTGATGAGGCTGGATTCTGTCGCGCGGCTCAACCTTCTCATACTACGAGTCCGCCTTAAGTATCTTCTTTGAAATGTGCATTTTGTCCACCTCAACTGTGATATGGATGTTCTGCAAAAACGGGTTAGAAGATATCAACAGAACTCAACGCACAATTTCAACCTACTACTGCCAAAGAGATAGTTTCGAGAAATAATCCATTTCAAAGTCTAGGCACGTAAATTCTTGCCAAGCAGTGCAATTATAAGATAACAACATGTTGGCACGGGCAGAACCTAAATACAAACGTAGTCGGGACAAGTCTCGTTCACCACGGACAGTGCTCGTATCGGGACATCGATCGAAGCAATGGAAGGCGGCGACCAAGAGGATCGCTAACCTCCTTCTCAACGTTCGTTAGTCGGCAACAAAGGGACTTTGCTAGTAAGTTGTTCGAGCGCGTCTTGGGATCCGAGATGAAAACGGATACAGAAAGTTGCGGGCCGGCTCGTCTTGCTCGAGTAAGAAATGTAGAGTTTTTGGTATTGATATTAAAGCGATGACAGACTGAAAAAGAAATCACTCGTAAAGGCAATTCGAAATCCTCTATTTCCCCGTTTCGAAAGCAAAACACGTTTTCGCGACAATTTTCACTGTCGCAATACTTCACAATACTGGTCAGTATGTGGCTGCGCCGCACAAGTGACGGCCCGGTGGAATGCGAACGTATTTGACGAGACTTAAGCAACGGCTTCGTCGAGCGCCTCATTAGCTCAGGGGCTAGAGCACTGGTCTAGTAAACCAGGGGTCCAGAGTTCAAATCTCTGATGAGGCTATGTCCCGTGCCCCTGATTAACTGTGTGGTCTTAACAAACGTTTTCTGCAACACGTTGGCAACGGGCAAAATGGAATTTTCTTTTAGCGACGACGTCACGAAAACCTGATGTGAATAGAGAATTACTTAAAATCTTCAGCGTATCTTGAAGTTGAGTGTTTTCGCCAACGAAAGTAGCTAGTTCATTAACGACAATCATAAGGCCGCTGCTACTATTCAGGACTAGGAAAGTCCAAAAATTCATTATGCACCAAATTGTTCACTTCGAGAAGAAGACGAATAAAGGAAGGAGCGATTGAGAGCCCCATGAGAGAATCGAACTCTCGACCACTGGTTTACGAGACCAGTACTCTAGCCTCTGAGCTAATGGGGCAGGCGCAACGCGGCTTCCACCCTCCACCATGTAACTCATGCAATGTGCAATTTTCGATTGTCAGAAACCGTAGAAAGAGGTAATCCCGACGAGTAAGAAGAAGCTTCTCGTCGATTCGAACGCCGAGCCGTATGCCGTGCCTCATTAGCTCAGGGGTTAGAGCACTGGTCTTGTAAACCAGGGGTCCGGAGTTCAAATCTCTGATGAGGCTGGATTCTGTCGCGCGGCTCAACCTTCTCATACTACGAGTCCGCCTTAAGTATCTTCTTTGAAATGTGCATTTTGTCCACCTCAACTGTGATATGGATGTTCTGCAAAAACGGGTTAGAAGATATCAACAGAACTCAACGCACAATTTCAACCTACTACTGCCAAAGAGATAGTTTCGAGAAATAATCCATTTCAAAGTCTAGGCACGTAAATTCTTGCCAAGCAGTGCAATTATAAGATAACAACATGTTGGCACGGGCAGAACCTAAATACAAACGTAGTCGGGACAAGTCTCGTTCACCACGGACAGTGCTCGTATCGGGACATCGATCGAAGCAATGGAAGGCGGCGACCAAGAGGATCGCTAACCTCCTTCTCAACGTTCGTTAGTCGGCAACAAAGGGACTTTGCTAGTAAGTTGTTCGAGCGCGTCTTGGGATCCGAGATGAAAACGGATACAGAAAGTTGCGGGCCGGCTCGTCTTGCTCGAGTAAGAAATGTAGAGTTTTTGGTATTGATATTAAAGCGATGACAGACTGAAAAAGAAATCACTCGTAAAGGCAATTCGAAATCCTCTATTTCCCCGTTTCGAAAGCAAAACACGTTTTCGCGACAATTTTCACTGTCGCAATACTTCACAATACTGGTCAGTATGTGGCTGCGCCGCACAAGTGACGGCCCGGTGGAATGCGAACGTATTTGACGAGACTTAAGCAACGGCTTCGTCGAGCGCCTCATTAGCTCAGGGGCTAGAGCACTGGTCTAGTAAACCAGGGGTCCAGAGTTCAAATCTCTGATGAGGCTATGTCCCGTGCCCCTGATTAACTGTGTGGTCTTAACAAACGTTTTCTGCAACACGTTGGCAACGGGCAAAATGGAATTTTCTTTTAGCGACGACGTCACGAAAACCTGATGTGAATAGAGAATTACTTAAAATCTTCAGCGTATCTTGAAGTTGAGTGTTTTCGCCAACGAAAGTAGCTAGTTCATTAACGACAATCATAAGGCCGCTGCTACTATTCAGGACTAGGAAAGTCCAAAAATTCATTATGCACCAAATTGTTCACTTCGAGAAGAAGACGAATAAAGGAAGGAGCGATTGAGAGCCCCATGAGAGAATCGAACTCTCGACCACTGGTTTACGAGACCAGTACTCTAGCCTCTGAGCTAATGGGGCAGGCGCAACGCGGCTTCCACCCTCCACCATGTAACTCATGCAATGTGCAATTTTCGATTGTCAGAAACCGTAGAAAGAGGTAATCCCGACGAGTAAGAAGAAGCTTCTCGTCGATTCGAACGCCGAGCCGTATGCCGTGCCTCATTAGCTCAGGGGTTAGAGCACTGGTCTTGTAAACCAGGGGTCCGGAGTTCAAATCTCTGATGAGGCTGGATTCTGTCGCGCGGCTCAACCTTCTCATACTACGAGTCCGCCTTAAGTATCTTCTTTGAAATGTGCATTTTGTCCACCTCAACTGTGATATGGATGTTCTGCAAAAACGGGTTAGAAGATATCAACAGAACTCAACGCACAATTTCAACCTACTACTGCCAAAGAGATAGTTTCGAGAAATAATCCATTTCAAAGTCTAGGCACGTAAATTCTTGCCAAGCAGTGCAATTATAAGATAACAACATGTTGGCACGGGCAGAACCTAAATACAAACGTAGTCGGGACAAGTCTCGTTCACCACGGACAGTGCTCGTATCGGGACATCGATCGAAGCAATGGAAGGCGGCGACCAAGAGGATCGCTAACCTCCTTCTCAACGTTCGTTAGTCGGCAACAAAGGGACTTTGCTAGTAAGTTGTTCGAGCGCGTCTTGGGATCCGAGATGAAAACGGATACAGAAAGTTGCGGGCCGGCTCGTCTTGCTCGAGTAAGAAATGTAGAGTTTTTGGTATTGATATTAAAGCGATGACAGACTGAAAAAGAAATCACTCGTAAAGGCAATTCGAAATCCTCTATTTCCCCGTTTCGAAAGCAAAACACGTTTTCGCGACAATTTTCACTGTCGCAATACTTCACAATACTGGTCAGTATGTGGCTGCGCCGCACAAGTGACGGCCCGGTGGAATGCGAACGTATTTGACGAGACTTAAGCAACGGCTTCGTCGAGCGCCTCATTAGCTCAGGGGCTAGAGCACTGGTCTAGTAAACCAGGGGTCCAGAGTTCAAATCTCTGATGAGGCTATGTCCCGTGCCCCTGATTAACTGTGTGGTCTTAACAAACGTTTTCTGCAACACGTTGGCAACGGGCAAAATGGAATTTTCTTTTAGCGACGACGTCACGAAAACCTGATGTGAATAGAGAATTACTTAAAATCTTCAGCGTATCTTGAAGTTGAGTGTTTTCGCCAACGAAAGTAGCTAGTTCATTAACGACAATCATAAGGCCGCTGCTACTATTCAGGACTAGGAAAGTCCAAAAATTCATTATGCACCAAATTGTTCACTTCGAGAAGAAGACGAATAAAGGAAGGAGCGATTGAGAGCCCCATGAGAGAATCGAACTCTCGACCACTGGTTTACGAGACCAGTACTCTAGCCTCTGAGCTAATGGGGCAGGCGCAACGCGGCTTCCACCCTCCACCATGTAACTCATGCAATGTGCAATTTTCGATTGTCAGAAACCGTAGAAAGAGGTAATCCCGACGAGTAAGAAGAAGCTTCTCGTCGATTCGAACGCCGAGCCGTATGCCGTGCCTCATTAGCTCAGGGGTTAGAGCACTGGTCTTGTAAACCAGGGGTCCGGAGTTCAAATCTCTGATGAGGCTGGATTCTGTCGCGCGGCTCAACCTTCTCATACTACGAGTCCGCCTTAAGTATCTTCTTTGAAATGTGCATTTTGTCCACCTCAACTGTGATATGGATGTTCTGCAAAAACGGGTTAGAAGATATCAACAGAACTCAACGCACAATTTCAACCTACTACTGCCAAAGAGATAGTTTCGAGAAATAATCCATTTCAAAGTCTAGGCACGTAAATTCTTGCCAAGCAGTGCAATTATAAGATAACAACATGTTGGCACGGGCAGAACCTAAATACAAACGTAGTCGGGACAAGTCTCGTTCACCACGGACAGTGCTCGTATCGGGACATCGATCGAAGCAATGGAAGGCGGCGACCAAGAGGATCGCTAACCTCCTTCTCAACGTTCGTTAGTCGGCAACAAAGGGACTTTGCTAGTAAGTTGTTCGAGCGCGTCTTGGGATCCGAGATGAAAACGGATACAGAAAGTTGCGGGCCGGCTCGTCTTGCTCGAGTAAGAAATGTAGAGTTTTTGGTATTGATATTAAAGCGATGACAGACTGAAAAAGAAATCACTCGTAAAGGCAATTCGAAATCCTCTATTTCCCCGTTTCGAAAGCAAAACACGTTTTCGCGACAATTTTCACTGTCGCAATACTTCACAATACTGGTCAGTATGTGGCTGCGCCGCACAAGTGACGGCCCGGTGGAATGCGAACGTATTTGACGAGACTTAAGCAACGGCTTCGTCGAGCGCCTCATTAGCTCAGGGGCTAGAGCACTGGTCTAGTAAACCAGGGGTCCAGAGTTCAAATCTCTGATGAGGCTATGTCCCGTGCCCCTGATTAACTGTGTGGTCTTAACAAACGTTTTCTGCAACACGTTGGCAACGGGCAAAATGGAATTTTCTTTTAGCGACGACGTCACGAAAACCTGATGTGAATAGAGAATTACTTAAAATCTTCAGCGTATCTTGAAGTTGAGTGTTTTCGCCAACGAAAGTAGCTAGTTCATTAACGACAATCATAAGGCCGCTGCTACTATTCAGGACTAGGAAAGTCCAAAAATTCATTATGCACCAAATTGTTCACTTCGAGAAGAAGACGAATAAAGGAAGGAGCGATTGAGAGCCCCATGAGAGAATCGAACTCTCGACCACTGGTTTACGAGACCAGTACTCTAGCCTCTGAGCTAATGGGGCAGGCGCAACGCGGCTTCCACCCTCCACCATGTAACTCATGCAATGTGCAATTTTCGATTGTCAGAAACCGTAGAAAGAGGTAATCCCGACGAGTAAGAAGAAGCTTCTCG
This sequence comes from Heliopora coerulea, assembly GCA_030142905.1. Lineage (NCBI taxonomy): Eukaryota > Metazoa > Cnidaria > Anthozoa > Scleralcyonacea > Helioporidae > Heliopora > Heliopora coerulea. The sequence continues at coordinate 3,558,605 of JASJOG010000009.1, forward strand.
TCGATTCGAACGCCGAGCCGTATGCCGTGCCTCATTAGCTCAGGGGTTAGAGCACTGGTCTTGTAAACCAGGGGTCCGGAGTTCAAATCTCTGATGAGGCTGGATTCTGTCGCGCGGCTCAACCTTCTCATACTACGAGTCCGCCTTAAGTATCTTCTTTGAAATGTGCATTTTGTCCACCTCAACTGTGATATGGATGTTCTGCAAAAACGGGTTAGAAGATATCAACAGAACTCAACGCACAATTTCAACCTACTACTGCCAAAGAGATAGTTTCGAGAAATAATCCATTTCAAAGTCTAGGCACGTAAATTCTTGCCAAGCAGTGCAATTATAAGATAACAACATGTTGGCACGGGCAGAACCTAAATACAAACGTAGTCGGGACAAGTCTCGTTCACCACGGACAGTGCTCGTATCGGGACATCGATCGAAGCAATGGAAGGCGGCGACCAAGAGGATCGCTAACCTCCTTCTCAACGTTCGTTAGTCGGCAACAAAGGGACTTTGCTAGTAAGTTGTTCGAGCGCGTCTTGGGATCCGAGATGAAAACGGATACAGAAAGTTGCGGGCCGGCTCGTCTTGCTCGAGTAAGAAATGTAGAGTTTTTGGTATTGATATTAAAGCGATGACAGACTGAAAAAGAAATCACTCGTAAAGGCAATTCGAAATCCTCTATTTCCCCGTTTCGAAAGCAAAACACGTTTTCGCGACAATTTTCACTGTCGCAATACTTCACAATACTGGTCAGTATGTGGCTGCGCCGCACAAGTGACGGCCCGGTGGAATGCGAACGTATTTGACGAGACTTAAGCAACGGCTTCGTCGAGCGCCTCATTAGCTCAGGGGCTAGAGCACTGGTCTAGTAAACCAGGGGTCCAGAGTTCAAATCTCTGATGAGGCTATGTCCCGTGCCCCTGATTAACTGTGTGGTCTTAACAAACGTTTTCTGCAACACGTTGGCAACGGGCAAAATGGAATTTTCTTTTAGCGACGACGTCACGAAAACCTGATGTGAATAGAGAATTACTTAAAATCTTCAGCGTATCTTGAAGTTGAGTGTTTTCGCCAACGAAAGTAGCTAGTTCATTAACGACAATCATAAGGCCGCTGCTACTATTCAGGACTAGGAAAGTCCAAAAATTCATTATGCACCAAATTGTTCACTTCGAGAAGAAGACGAATAAAGGAAGGAGCGATTGAGAGCCCCATGAGAGAATCGAACTCTCGACCACTGGTTTACGAGACCAGTACTCTAGCCTCTGAGCTAATGGGGCAGGCGCAACGCGGCTTCCACCCTCCACCATGTAACTCATGCAATGTGCAATTTTCGATTGTCAGAAACCGTAGAAAGAGGTAATCCCGACGAGTAAGAAGAAGCTTCTCGTCGATTCGAACGCCGAGCCGTATGCCGTGCCTCATTAGCTCAGGGGTTAGAGCACTGGTCTTGTAAACCAGGGGTCCGGAGTTCAAATCTCTGATGAGGCTGGATTCTGTCGCGCGGCTCAACCTTCTCATACTACGAGTCCGCCTTAAGTATCTTCTTTGAAATGTGCATTTTGTCCACCTCAACTGTGATATGGATGTTCTGCAAAAACGGGTTAGAAGATATCAACAGAACTCAACGCACAATTTCAACCTACTACTGCCAAAGAGATAGTTTCGAGAAATAATCCATTTCAAAGTCTAGGCACGTAAATTCTTGCCAAGCAGTGCAATTATAAGATAACAACATGTTGGCACGGGCAGAACCTAAATACAAACGTAGTCGGGACAAGTCTCGTTCACCACGGACAGTGCTCGTATCGGGACATCGATCGAAGCAATGGAAGGCGGCGACCAAGAGGATCGCTAACCTCCTTCTCAACGTTCGTTAGTCGGCAACAAAGGGACTTTGCTAGTAAGTTGTTCGAGCGCGTCTTGGGATCCGAGATGAAAACGGATACAGAAAGTTGCGGGCCGGCTCGTCTTGCTCGAGTAAGAAATGTAGAGTTTTTGGTATTGATATTAAAGCGATGACAGACTGAAAAAGAAATCACTCGTAAAGGCAATTCGAAATCCTCTATTTCCCCGTTTCGAAAGCAAAACACGTTTTCGCGACAATTTTCACTGTCGCAATACTTCACAATACTGGTCAGTATGTGGCTGCGCCGCACAAGTGACGGCCCGGTGGAATGCGAACGTATTTGACGAGACTTAAGCAACGGCTTCGTCGAGCGCCTCATTAGCTCAGGGGCTAGAGCACTGGTCTAGTAAACCAGGGGTCCAGAGTTCAAATCTCTGATGAGGCTATGTCCCGTGCCCCTGATTAACTGTGTGGTCTTAACAAACGTTTTCTGCAACACGTTGGCAACGGGCAAAATGGAATTTTCTTTTAGCGACGACGTCACGAAAACCTGATGTGAATAGAGAATTACTTAAAATCTTCAGCGTATCTTGAAGTTGAGTGTTTTCGCCAACGAAAGTAGCTAGTTCATTAACGACAATCATAAGGCCGCTGCTACTATTCAGGACTAGGAAAGTCCAAAAATTCATTATGCACCAAATTGTTCACTTCGAGAAGAAGACGAATAAAGGAAGGAGCGATTGAGAGCCCCATGAGAGAATCGAACTCTCGACCACTGGTTTACGAGACCAGTACTCTAGCCTCTGAGCTAATGGGGCAGGCGCAACGCGGCTTCCACCCTCCACCATGTAACTCATGCAATGTGCAATTTTCGATTGTCAGAAACCGTAGAAAGAGGTAATCCCGACGAGTAAGAAGAAGCTTCTCGTCGATTCGAACGCCGAGCCGTATGCCGTGCCTCATTAGCTCAGGGGTTAGAGCACTGGTCTTGTAAACCAGGGGTCCGGAGTTCAAATCTCTGATGAGGCTGGATTCTGTCGCGCGGCTCAACCTTCTCATACTACGAGTCCGCCTTAAGTATCTTCTTTGAAATGTGCATTTTGTCCACCTCAACTGTGATATGGATGTTCTGCAAAAACGGGTTAGAAGATATCAACAGAACTCAACGCACAATTTCAACCTACTACTGCCAAAGAGATAGTTTCGAGAAATAATCCATTTCAAAGTCTAGGCACGTAAATTCTTGCCAAGCAGTGCAATTATAAGATAACAACATGTTGGCACGGGCAGAACCTAAATACAAACGTAGTCGGGACAAGTCTCGTTCACCACGGACAGTGCTCGTATCGGGACATCGATCGAAGCAATGGAAGGCGGCGACCAAGAGGATCGCTAACCTCCTTCTCAACGTTCGTTAGTCGGCAACAAAGGGACTTTGCTAGTAAGTTGTTCGAGCGCGTCTTGGGATCCGAGATGAAAACGGATACAGAAAGTTGCGGGCCGGCTCGTCTTGCTCGAGTAAGAAATGTAGAGTTTTTGGTATTGATATTAAAGCGATGACAGACTGAAAAAGAAATCACTCGTAAAGGCAATTCGAAATCCTCTATTTCCCCGTTTCGAAAGCAAAACACGTTTTCGCGACAATTTTCACTGTCGCAATACTTCACAATACTGGTCAGTATGTGGCTGCGCCGCACAAGTGACGGCCCGGTGGAATGCGAACGTATTTGACGAGACTTAAGCAACGGCTTCGTCGAGCGCCTCATTAGCTCAGGGGCTAGAGCACTGGTCTAGTAAACCAGGGGTCCAGAGTTCAAATCTCTGATGAGGCTATGTCCCGTGCCCCTGATTAACTGTGTGGTCTTAACAAACGTTTTCTGCAACACGTTGGCAACGGGCAAAATGGAATTTTCTTTTAGCGACGACGTCACGAAAACCTGATGTGAATAGAGAATTACTTAAAATCTTCAGCGTATCTTGAAGTTGAGTGTTTTCGCCAACGAAAGTAGCTAGTTCATTAACGACAATCATAAGGCCGCTGCTACTATTCAGGACTAGGAAAGTCCAAAAATTCATTATGCACCAAATTGTTCACTTCGAGAAGAAGACGAATAAAGGAAGGAGCGATTGAGAGCCCCATGAGAGAATCGAACTCTCGACCACTGGTTTACGAGACCAGTACTCTAGCCTCTGAGCTAATGGGGCAGGCGCAACGCGGCTTCCACCCTCCACCATGTAACTCATGCAATGTGCAATTTTCGATTGTCAGAAACCGTAGAAAGAGGTAATCCCGACGAGTAAGAAGAAGCTTCTCGTCGATTCGAACGCCGAGCCGTATGCCGTGCCTCATTAGCTCAGGGGTTAGAGCACTGGTCTTGTAAACCAGGGGTCCGGAGTTCAAATCTCTGATGAGGCTGGATTCTGTCGCGCGGCTCAACCTTCTCATACTACGAGTCCGCCTTAAGTATCTTCTTTGAAATGTGCATTTTGTCCACCTCAACTGTGATATGGATGTTCTGCAAAAACGGGTTAGAAGATATCAACAGAACTCAACGCACAATTTCAACCTACTACTGCCAAAGAGATAGTTTCGAGAAATAATCCATTTCAAAGTCTAGGCACGTAAATTCTTGCCAAGCAGTGCAATTATAAGATAACAACATGTTGGCACGGGCAGAACCTAAATACAAACGTAGTCGGGACAAGTCTCGTTCACCACGGACAGTGCTCGTATCGGGACATCGATCGAAGCAATGGAAGGCGGCGACCAAGAGGATCGCTAACCTCCTTCTCAACGTTCGTTAGTCGGCAACAAAGGGACTTTGCTAGTAAGTTGTTCGAGCGCGTCTTGGGATCCGAGATGAAAACGGATACAGAAAGTTGCGGGCCGGCTCGTCTTGCTCGAGTAAGAAATGTAGAGTTTTTGGTATTGATATTAAAGCGATGACAGACTGAAAAAGAAATCACTCGTAAAGGCAATTCGAAATCCTCTATTTCCCCGTTTCGAAAGCAAAACACGTTTTCGCGACAATTTTCACTGTCGCAATACTTCACAATACTGGTCAGTATGTGGCTGCGCCGCACAAGTGACGGCCCGGTGGAATGCGAACGTATTTGACGAGACTTAAGCAACGGCTTCGTCGAGCGCCTCATTAGCTCAGGGGCTAGAGCACTGGTCTAGTAAACCAGGGGTCCAGAGTTCAAATCTCTGATGAGGCTATGTCCCGTGCCCCTGATTAACTGTGTGGTCTTAACAAACGTTTTCTGCAACACGTTGGCAACGGGCAAAATGGAATTTTCTTTTAGCGACGACGTCACGAAAACCTGATGTGAATAGAGAATTACTTAAAATCTTCAGCGTATCTTGAAGTTGAGTGTTTTCGCCAACGAAAGTAGCTAGTTCATTAACGACAATCATAAGGCCGCTGCTACTATTCAGGACTAGGAAAGTCCAAAAATTCATTATGCACCAAATTGTTCACTTCGAGAAGAAGACGAATAAAGGAAGGAGCGATTGAGAGCCCCATGAGAGAATCGAACTCTCGACCACTGGTTTACGAGACCAGTACTCTAGCCTCTGAGCTAATGGGGCAGGCGCAACGCGGCTTCCACCCTCCACCATGTAACTCATGCAATGTGCAATTTTCGATTGTCAGAAACCGTAGAAAGAGGTAATCCCGACGAGTAAGAAGAAGCTTCTCGTCGATTCGAACGCCGAGCCGTATGCCGTGCCTCATTAGCTCAGGGGTTAGAGCACTGGTCTTGTAAACCAGGGGTCCGGAGTTCAAATCTCTGATGAGGCTGGATTCTGTCGCGCGGCTCAACCTTCTCATACTACGAGTCCGCCTTAAGTATCTTCTTTGAAATGTGCATTTTGTCCACCTCAACTGTGATATGGATGTTCTGCAAAAACGGGTTAGAAGATATCAACAGAACTCAACGCACAATTTCAACCTACTACTGCCAAAGAGATAGTTTCGAGAAATAATCCATTTCAAAGTCTAGGCACGTAAATTCTTGCCAAGCAGTGCAATTATAAGATAACAACATGTTGGCACGGGCAGAACCTAAATACAAACGTAGTCGGGACAAGTCTCGTTCACCACGGACAGTGCTCGTATCGGGACATCGATCGAAGCAATGGAAGGCGGCGACCAAGAGGATCGCTAACCTCCTTCTCAACGTTCGTTAGTCGGCAACAAAGGGACTTTGCTAGTAAGTTGTTCGAGCGCGTCTTGGGATCCGAGATGAAAACGGATACAGAAAGTTGCGGGCCGGCTCGTCTTGCTCGAGTAAGAAATGTAGAGTTTTTGGTATTGATATTAAAGCGATGACAGACTGAAAAAGAAATCACTCGTAAAGGCAATTCGAAATCCTCTATTTCCCCGTTTCGAAAGCAAAACACGTTTTCGCGACAATTTTCACTGTCGCAATACTTCACAATACTGGTCAGTATGTGGCTGCGCCGCACAAGTGACGGCCCGGTGGAATGCGAACGTATTTGACGAGACTTAAGCAACGGCTTCGTCGAGCGCCTCATTAGCTCAGGGGCTAGAGCACTGGTCTAGTAAACCAGGGGTCCAGAGTTCAAATCTCTGATGAGGCTATGTCCCGTGCCCCTGATTAACTGTGTGGTCTTAACAAACGTTTTCTGCAACACGTTGGCAACGGGCAAAATGGAATTTTCTTTTAGCGACGACGTCACGAAAACCTGATGTGAATAGAGAATTACTTAAAATCTTCAGCGTATCTTGAAGTTGAGTGTTTTCGCCAACGAAAGTAGCTAGTTCATTAACGACAATCATAAGGCCGCTGCTACTATTCAGGACTAGGAAAGTCCAAAAATTCATTATGCACCAAATTGTTCACTTCGAGAAGAAGACGAATAAAGGAAGGAGCGATTGAGAGCCCCATGAGAGAATCGAACTCTCGACCACTGGTTTACGAGACCAGTACTCTAGCCTCTGAGCTAATGGGGCAGGCGCAACGCGGCTTCCACCCTCCACCATGTAACTCATGCAATGTGCAATTTTCGATTGTCAGAAACCGTAGAAAGAGGTAATCCCGACGAGTAAGAAGAAGCTTCTCGTCGATTCGAACGCCGAGCCGTATGCCGTGCCTCATTAGCTCAGGGGTTAGAGCACTGGTCTTGTAAACCAGGGGTCCGGAGTTCAAATCTCTGATGAGGCTGGATTCTGTCGCGCGGCTCAACCTTCTCATACTACGAGTCCGCCTTAAGTATCTTCTTTGAAATGTGCATTTTGTCCACCTCAACTGTGATATGGATGTTCTGCAAAAACGGGTTAGAACATATCAACAGAACTCAACGCACAATTTCAACCTACTACTGCCAAAGAGATAGTTTCGAGAAATAATCCATTTCAAAGTCTAGGCACGTAAATTCTTGCCAAGCAGTGCAATTATAAGATAACAACATGTTGGCACGGGCAGAACCTAAATACAAACGTAGTCGGGACAAGTCTCGTTCACCACGGACAGTGCTCGTATCGGGACATCGATCGAAGCAATGGAAGGCGGCGACCAAGAGGATCGCTAACCTCCTTCTCAACGTTCGTTAGTCGGCAACAAAGGGACTTTGCTAGTAAGTTGTTCGAGCGCGTCTTGGGATCCGAGATGAAAACGGATACAGAAAGTTGCGGGCCGGCTCGTCTTGCTCGAGTAAGAAATGTAGAGTTTTTGGTATTGATATTAAAGCGATGACAGACTGAAAAAGAAATCACTCGTAAAGGCAATTCGAAATCCTCTATTTCCCCGTTTCGAAAGCAAAACACGTTTTCGCGACAATTTTCACTGTCGCAATACTTCACAATACTGGTCAGTATGTGGCTGCGCCGCACAAGTGACGGCCCGGTGGAATGCGTAAAATCTGACATGAATTAAAGTTTGTTTTTATGTTTGTGTTTAATTTTAATTTCTGATGGTGTGGATAATTGTAATGATGATGTATTGCATGATTTAGCATTTATTATTTGGAGTAACACGTGACGATAATTGCGGGAAAGTACTCTTTACGAAAAGGGATCGTGGTTGTAGCGACTTAGGTTGTGTTTGTACTTAACATCACATTATATGATTGATCACAATATGTGATTGAATAAAGCATATTATAGTATACTGAAATCATAAAGCCCTAGAAGAAAGTAAATGATATATGTCAAGGAAAGTTCCAGTCAGGATTTTTGCTGCACTGATTGTAAGAGGACTAAGGTATTAAGCGGTTAAACGTCTGAGATTCGAAACGGTTGGCAAAACTAGGTGAAACTCATTTTTTGGACCCAAATAAAAGTTAAATTTCTCTCTCGCAACAGTTTAGACAGATTTTTATCAGGCGGAACAGAATTGGTGGTAAATATAATAAGTGAGGAGAGAAAAATTTTAGGAAAAAGATTTTACTTTTTTCAAAATCATTCTTGATCTCTTCCACTTTTTAAGGGGCATTATTGAGCTGCCTCAGTTAACAATGCAATAGAAACTTCAATAACAAATTTACTAAACAAGTCTACAACTCAGCAATTACATACTTACATGATAAAACACTCACACACACACACACACACACACACACACACACACATATATATATATATATGCTCAGAATGAACTTTATTGGAAATAAAACTTACGTCTCGGTGGGGGCTGTTGACGATATTATATATATATATATATATATATATAGTATATATAGTATATATACATATATAAAAACCAATCGACCTACTTACCTGCCTACCACGCTAGCCAGATAGCTACCTAGTTAGTTAACTACCTAGCTACCTAGCTACCTACTTAACTACCTAAAAACCTACCTAGCCACCTAACTATCTACCTTCCTGGCTACCTAGCTAGCTAGCTACCTACTTACCTACCTTCTTACCAACTACCCACCAACATAAATGTCATTTTTTTGTCTTGAATTTTCGGTAAAAGTTGTAAGAGGAAGAAAACAGAAGCACAGATAAAAATATTGAAAATCCAAAAAGGTTTACCTGGCAGTAATTGCTTTGACCGTGGTCAAATATATTGGACAAAAACGTTGCTGCCATGGCCAATCAAATCTCAGAAATTAATGTGTTCGGTTCAGGTTACTCATTATTATTAAAAAGACATATTATAGTTAAGTAATGAATTAAACCGCTTACAAAATATTTGATATAAATCCCGTTCTGATTGAAAATGATAATTTCTTAATATATCAACAATAGATCCACTACATTGATTGTTACTTGATTTACTACGCACGTTCTTCATTCATATGAATCACCAAGGAAAGCATGGATCAGGACAAAACCGACGGTAAGTTGTTACTTCACCAGAATTGACTTGCATTACAGTAGTGTAGGAGGTTAACTATCAAGAGAAGGAAAGAACATCAATGATCAGGGCCAGTAGCGTGGCGGACCACACTGCCACCCCGGGCAGAACAAAAATAGCCTCCCCCTGCTAGAAATCTTCTTTGGAAACTTTTTAAAAATTTAAGAAGATTTTATCGTAAATTAAAACGACTGCAAATATTCGAAATAGATGAAATATCTTGATTACCAGTACCAACTCTAACCAGTGAAAGACGCTAGGAAACACTCAGAGGCAGTGTGAGAATACCAAATCGACCTCCAATATTCCGATTCCGCCTTATTGCTGAATAGGCAATACTTCTTTTCATAAAATTTGTTTGGTTTTTTGACCATAAACTTTTCGCTACCGCATACAATGTACGCAAGTTGTAATTACGCCTCAACTCGCTGAGCTTCGGTAATCAATATTTAGAGTATCTTATCAAATATAACTGCAATTTAAAAGATACGCATTTTCTGAGCTTTTAACTCTTACAAAATTTTGACCATGTGGGATTGATCCTAAAAACATAATTTGTAAAGTCTTTTGGGGATTGTTAAGATAAAAGATTTGTATTTGGGGTTATTATGCGATGGGTAAGGTACTTGAGTATGACAGGAATGCTGTAAAGGGATGAGCTCCTCTACGTCCAGGAAATGTCCCATATGGTCTCTATTAATTAACGTTTTTAGTCAGACAACGTCTGGTCAGAAAGAAGCTAAAAAGGCAGGTATCTGGTGCCTGAAAACCAGACAGCTCAGGGAATGGTGGTGGGGGTAGAGGACAGTTGCAGCAAAACAAAGTGACTACAGTTGTCTTGAAATGTAGAAATAATTTGGCAGCCTTAGGGAAGGTTGTCCATGTCGGACTCGCTGTATAACAGTGTCTCCTAGGCATGCTGATGAACTCTGAAGTGAGGCGAAACAGTCACACCCACTTTCTGAGCCAAATTTTGAAAAAAAATTTTATGAGAAAATTATAAAATGAGCCTTTGAGATACGATTTGAAGCTAGTAGATTTTGCCAAAAAGTGTTCCAAGAACGAAGGAAATGCCGTTTCAGAGGCCCAATTTTCAAAAATTTTCCGGGAAAGCATGCCCCCGGACCTTCATAGGAAAGATCGCGCCTTCGGCGCGAACGTTTGACTAACCTACAAAAAATCTTAAATCTGTCCCTGCCAATGATTAGAAATCGTTTGCCTGAGGGTTTGAGGTTGACAGACGTCCACATATCGTCAGTCATATCACCAAATTCCTACATATATTTTGTGCTTAACATCGAATAGGCATCACATATCCTGAACCTGTACCTTAACTCACCACCTGAGTCTTGGTAGCTCAACGGTCACGACGTCTCACCGATAATTAGAAAGTTACGAATTTGATCTCTGTCTTAGGTTCAGAAATCTTTATTGAAGACATGAGTTTGACGAACGTCCAATTATCGACCGTCACGCCTGTCATACTTACTGCAAGTTCAACTTTAGTTCTTTATATAAACATTGCTTTATTTTTTTCCTGCGGCTCTTCAATGGTTGAAACATAAGATCGCTTAATACAACACTTGTGCTGATGTTGTAGGATATCCTCTTATTACTATTGCAGCACAATTTCACAGTTCTAGCCGCAGTTCCACGCCGAAACCAGATTAGATGGAAATAATAATTATTGAGACGTCTTGGTCGCAGGATGCCTAGGAACTGATTAGAATAAGACCCATACCGTCAGTAGCAACTAACTAATTAATTGTGCAGATTGTAATTACATTCAAGTCATGTGATTTTTGAGGACTTTGGATTCCCAAAATCTTTAAGCTTTATTTCACGTGAGTATAGTGCTTTCCTGGTGTTACTGTTAATCTAAAATGTTATTCAAGTAAGTATTTATAATACCCTCTCTTAAAATGTTGCCACACGGGGCCGCGGAGCCACAGACCTCTCCTGCTACGCCACTGATCAAGGCTGATTCATGTTTGGAGATCAATGGTTGGCTAACCTCAAAGTCGGGCCAAGCCGACGCTTAGGAGGATGCTCCTATAGCAAATTTTTAAAATCCGATATTATGAGGCCAATTATGGTGGGTTCAGTGAGCCTCAAGGTTATGCAGTTGTTAAACCTGGACACAAAGCTGCCGCTCAGACCCTCAGTCTAGTAGAGATGTTTCATGGTGCAGTCTCACGTCAATAGAAAGTTTGAGCAATAACCCCACGCATGAGAATTTCGGTTCCTGAAAAAGTACAGCATAAGAATGCAAAAAGTTCTCAAACAGGAGATGTTTACGACGCTGTTCTGAAAAGGTATAAGCTTTCAGATTTAAATGGTCAAGTTCTACAGTGACACGTTCGAGCTAAAAGAACAAAATTTTCAGGAGTTTTCTATTACTTGTAACTCAAATGTGAATTTGGCACCGATACGTGGTGAATAGGATGAACCAATCTTCCCAAAATTCCCCATCTTTTCAATGTTTGCATTAGAAATGTCCATGACAAATGTTTCATTATGATAACCATTATTGTGGCTCTCACAACAGTGGGCAACTCTTGGAAGATCTGTTGAACTAAACTGAACCCACAACCCAGTCAATCTTCGCCAGATAATTGTTTTTGCCCTTTGACTAACTCAGTGCTTACAGCCCTAACAGACAGCTTGATGGCAAGTTCACTTGACGAATAGTTGTTATAGTTGGTATAATACTTATAATTGTCGCATAAAAGTGTCCGTTTGGGCTTGAACTATCAGAGTTTTGTGAACAAAAGTGAAGCTGGCACTGCGCAACGGTCCTGACTGCCCAGCACTTTTATTAGAAAATAACACTTGCATAACGTTACTGCGTAAGTACAGGCAAATATATTTTTGTACAGGCGCTCAAAAGTTAGTTTAGAGGTGAATGGCTAGTTCATTAGGAGACCAAATGTCTTAAAGCCTCAACACTGTTCAAAGTACCAGGTGTACGGTTTGTTTTATGAGAATTATTCATGTCATCGGGAGAAACTGGAAGACTTCAACACCCCCCCCGTTTACACTGTGACATTTTAGACACCACACTGAATGTTAGCCCTACCAAACCCCACATAATTATGCAGTAGTGCTTGGCACGTCTAAATTTTCAGGCATGGGTACCAAATTTTAAGAAATCCGCTCCGTTCATACTCTGAAAACTACCTATGCTGTGCCAAAAAAATAGCGGCACCATGCCAAAATTTTAGGCTTGCCATGCCCAAAATGTTACAATTACCTTGTTTAGCACTGGGATAGTCGAAAGTACATTGAACAATCCTTTTACACCAACATTCTAAAAAAAAAGAAATATCGAGGTAACTATCAGATGGGGATAATGGATGAGAAGAAGTACAGGTATTTACAATTGAAATGATTTTCTCCCGGTGGTTTCAGGACATTAAAACAACCAAATTTTTTAGTATTCGAGTAGCTTTCCCAGTCATGGTTTATTAATTATGTCTTGTGCCACCTTTTCGATGCTCATGCTTGCACTCGTCGTTAAATCGCAATTAAAAATTGTCAAAAGATATCTCAAAAAGAAAATCAGAAACGTTTCCTGAAACATGGGATCATCAATTTACATGTTACTGTACCTTCTGGGTCATTTGTTTCATACACTTTGTTCCCTGAAAAGACAGTGCATAAAGAATATGTTCATACCGATGCTGAATTAAGAAGAATCTTTTTTTATCAACGTGAATAAGCACAATACTAACGGGAATCAAATTGGTTTACTTTCCAATCTCAAGTCGTTTAAACAAGTTTCAAGCGCTGGTTAAAATTTGGATTTCCACGATGAGAAAGCTGGAAATGTGGAGAATGTATGAGTGGTATGAATTGAACCGAGGAGAGTTGGAATAAAATTTGCGTTTGAGAAAACAAAATCCGTCGACGGATAGTTTTGCACCGCAAGGTTTTATCAGGGATACGTTTGGAAAAAATCAATAGCCCAAAGCCGTCGAAGTATGCTAGTGCATTACATGTTAAACTTACGGGGGTATTTGTCATGTAATCTTAATACTAGAATAAATTTTCCCCGCACAGATGTCAACAGCAGGTTTACCGAGCTCTTAGTCTTCGCATTCTGATTACAATTTGAACGAACCGAGAGTAAATGCACAAAACTTCAAATCTTTGATGGTTTCATGCAATTCACCTTTACGGAAAAGCTCGCTTATTAAACTGTTATTGTTGCATCTCTCTTGTACCACACTCCCCTCAACCCCATAGGCACTTGTACCAAACACTTTTTCTTGGAACAATATTGTAACAGTGGTGTGATGGCTCTTTGGCATGACATCCTTTTATCCTTACCACGTGCGCACATATGCAGCAGGGGTAGAGTAATCGGTTTGTCTTTCTTTCCGAAGTGAAATAATCAGAAAGGTTTGAGTACTGCCGAAATGTGAGAGTAGTTATCTAACTTTTCGAGCAAAGGCCCTTGGTTTTTTCTCTCTGACGAAGGGCTTTCGCTCGAAAAATTAGATAACTGCTCTCACATTTCAGCAGTACTCAAACCTTTCTGATTATTTCACTTCGATTTCCACACTGCCTACGCAGCACTCCATTTTTATTTCATGTCTTTCTTTCCGTCTGTCTACCGCGTAAGACTCTGGGTACGAGACTTCGTCACTGCACAGAGTATGTGCTCAAAAGAGCACTATTTGGTCATCACGGAGACAGCTCCTATTCTGGTATTTAGTCCTCTGGACAAAAAGCACGTCCTAATTTCATTCATTTGAGGGACAGTCGGCTGTTGAACAAATCATGTTCACTGAATCAAGACAGTTAAGAGAACCTTTGAGAACCTAATTTCACAAAAATCGTCCTTCATATTTGCCTGAACAGTTTAAGCCATATATTTCCTAAAATTAATAAGGACAATTTGTGAGCAACTATTTTAAGGTATTGCACAGAAAATGCATCTGGCCAAGTGGCATAGTCCAACTTGGAGGGTTGTATATCAAGAAAGACTGAGTTTCTGGACTACAAGTCCACATAAAATGCAAGTAATATTGGATTCGTTTTTTTTATGAAAAACCTCTGAAAAAGAAAACCATTCAGTAAGACTAATTTGTAACCAACCAGCTCATACTAAAAGGAATCTTTCCTAGGACCCACATGAACGGATCGAACTAAATAATCTTTAAGTGTTTAGCAGTTTGCATTCACAATCCTCTCACCTCTCACCAATACTAGATTCTATTGATTACGTACTGGTGTGCGGCGGTCGTCAATAATTAAGGGATCCTTCCAGTGGTCGTAATTTGTCTGTAAGACAAACCACTTCCCTTTACTGGCATTCATGCTGAAAAGAACAAAATAATCGATTTGACATACCCATTGATTTGACCACGTTTTATGTCAAGTTAATTTCTTAATGTTTCAAAATAAAATAGCAGAATAAGATATACACATTTTTTGATAAGCATCTAAAACGATAAAGAATTTAAGACGAGTTATTTCACAGCAGAACGTAAGACTATTAATTTTTCAAAACAAAACCGCGAACGGGGACATTGGCACAATTTATTTGTACTGTATCATGTTACACATATATTATTGTTTCCACACAACGCGAAAAAGCATGTTATCTGAAGTGAAAAAAGCTAAGGTTAATAAGAGGATGATAGTTACTGTTGTAAATACCAGTAATTCAGGTAAACTTTAACACCATGCCTTACTCTAAGTCGGTGTTTATCTGATAAGAATTATGATGAAGATATACCTCATGGGGTATAACGATTTTTTTCGTTCACGAGTGATAACTACGCCCTAAAAAAAAGGAAAAAGAAAGAAAAAGAAATTAACTTCGTCAAAGAAATTTGTAAATTCGAAGAACCGCCAAGTTCAAGTTCGTCGGCAAGCGACTTTAAATGCCAGTGAAATCATAATCAATGAGGCATGGTTGGCAAAATCGGCTAACTTTAAAGCAGAGAAAATTTAACGATAATACTCAGCAAAATAACGAAAAAACGAGGATAGGTACTGACGCTTCGCGGGAAATCTCTTCAACGGCAACTAATACTCAAACTGCACGGTTCAGAGTTTTAACCCATTTACTTTTCTACAGGTTTAGTGTTTGATTATTCGAAAATGTAGTGCAAGGTGATTTTGCAAGAGTTTCCAGACCATGTCTTTCGAATGACTATGGTGAAATAAATAGTTCTTCCTTTAGTCTGGAGCTTATGCTAATACTAGATGTTGGCCAAACACTGCATATAGTAAGTCGTTTTGGAGTAAAACTTCCAGTAAAGTGCTCTTATCTTTTTTAAACTTACAGATATCTCGATATACTAGGAGCACTTTAGGTTGCCGATATGAAAACACAGAGCTATGCTGTTTAAAATTCGCGCCAAAAGTTCCTTTCCTAGTTTACTGAGTCGACGGAAAACGACCAGCGGTAAGGTGAGTCCGCTAAATTGCAGCAGTACCCCTCAATATTACGCAATTGTGTCAAAAAACTCAAGCCTGGTTTCTGGGTAGATTCTCAAAATAAGATTCTCGCATGGTCTGCCTTAAACGATGGGTTTTGTCAATTTTTAGAGGGCAGATAAGACGTTAAAAAGGAAGCGTCATGACTGCAAATATTTAAAACTCCCGAATGACGGATATGGATCGACCTGAAGTATATGGATCGACCACGTGATCGATCCTTTGGTAAGAAGACTTGAGGCAACGGGGTTGGAATAAAACAAATTCTTGAAAGAAAAGAAAATGTGGGTAAAGTCGAAGAACATCGAAGAAGTTTGCTTTAATTATTAAACTACTGGAAAACCAAGTCGAACAAGAGGAGGTACAAGTCCCCAACTCCTCCGACAGTATCACCTGCGTACACACAGAAGATAGTTAAAGATACAGGAGAACAATGTATAATATTGAACTACTATACCTGGCCAGAGCTGTTTCCACCAAGAATGTAATAGCAAGGTGCCAGAATTTTCGTATTTGAAAGTGCAACTTTGGCCATATCATAACTGTTAATGCAAAATGACGCAAATCAAGAATATAAAATCTAATGAGGAAGATGCACTTGGGAAGACGGAGGAGTAAAGGTAACACAACAAACGTATAATCACACGTTGAGTGGTAGAGTAGATCGTTTTAGTGCGGGACGATCATGCTGTGCCAAACAATACGAAAAAATCTATGCTCAATTGGCCAGGGAATAAGTACATGTATATCCATAAATGGACATACACGCATGCATGAATGTCTGCAAGCATTCCTACATACATACATGCTCCGACATACATACAGACGTACTTACTTAATCAAGGCAGTTAAATCACTTTATCATTGTTTAGGTGTAAAGTACAAGTACGTGTAAATAGCAGTAACACTATAGAAGAAATAGTGAACATATTTCGTGTTTTCACGGGGGATTAGTCTTGACTACATATTGAAGAGAAGTAGGTAACTTTTTTGCAACTTCAAAATGGTACAGGGTGTAGCATAAACGTTTGTTTCAGCCCCAACTATTCCATTATAAAGGTTTGCAGTGTTGGCACAAATGTTTAACATGGTCAGAAGTTTGTGTTTAAAAGCGTTCGAAAGACCTCATTGTCGGCACATAAGGTTTCTTTAGGAATTTTTCTAGTTCGTTTTAGTAGGTGGACATTTGGTGGACAAAGATTTTGACCAGCTCTCAACATGCGTCCTCCGCAATATTTGTCTCCATGTTATGTTTCATTGTTCCGCTCACGCATTCGTCAATAATAGGGTTCATTTGGTACCTTCTCATTGAGATTTTTCTCATTTACTGGCTTCCAAAATTAACAAGTTATCTGGTAGAGACCTCTAATGGACATGGCAGTAAAAGACTTTTACAAGGTACAATATCACAATGTCTGGTATCTCCATAGTCTACACTTAAAACTTAGTAGAACACACGCCCCACCATGTAAAATTGGTTGTATATTAGTGAGGCAGCATCTGAAGCGTATATGCGCTGCTCGTCGGTCAACAATTTTTCATCTATCTTCCAGCACTTAAAATTTATACTTATAAGAACCAATATAATCACAAGGCACATTTATCAATCATTTCATAGGTATCCAACCAAACTAAAATAGAATTCGGACAGAACAAACTGCATCCATCGGAATTTCAATGCCCAAACAACTCAACAAACTAGTAATCCTACTTTTTAAGATGTTTTCCAAATCGTCTAGGAATTGTGATGCCATAAAAATCATTTAAAGGTAAAAGTAAAGTGCCTTTATTTATACTAGATAACCCTATCAGCTACATAAGCTGTTCTCCCCAAAGGTCCGGTAAGGGCCACCCCTCATGGGTCCGGTGTTACTACAGAAGGAAACCAGAGTACCCGGAGAAAACCGACGTTGCTTGGTAGAGTAAAACTGGACAACACTCTTCTCACATGTGACCAAAGAAACTTTAATCAGATAACTGCACGGAACCGGAATCGAACCCTATTCTCAGTGGTGAGAGACACGTGCACTACCACTGTGACCAAGTGCCTTAGGATTTTAATCATATGGCTGCGGCAAATGATTGGTTTTATTTGCATGTACCTCGTGTGAATTAAAGTAATGAATTTTGTAGTAAAAACTAACCTTGTTACACTTTCAAGGACATCCCTTACCAGGAACGTATCCCAGTGGGAATCTCTCCCACCCATGATCCACTCTAGTATGCCTACCCATAGAAATACAATCATCAACAAGAATATAGCAAAAGTTTGTCAGTGGATATTGAAATCTCGTCATCTTGGGTGACAACTTCAAATTTACGTTGTTTAGTCGACCAAATAAGTGTAAATATTCTTATTTCTAAACATTTGCCACCCAAGTTGAGAATATTTTCATGAGCTCAATCAATACCTTACATTCACCATAAAGTACATCATAATACAAATAAAACGACAGTTTAACGTATGTAAAGTGATATATAACATTTCAGCCAAAATAGCCACTAGTATGCAATTTCGTATGAGTTGTTGTTATTTGTAAAAAGTTGATCGGATTGGATTGGCTTTTATGTTTTGTTTTCAGCTATTAAAAACACAATATCGTGAGAACACCAATAACTCTATATTTAACTTTAAAAAGATAAACTATATTATAGGCCCTGTGGGAAAAAGGTTGATAATTTAATTTATGTTTAAGAAACGTGAGAGCTTGGATATATTAAGGTAGATGAATGATCATCGACACGCCGTAGATAAAAATAGACTATATGTACTTGTGTAATCGAAGATTATAGATAAGCAAAAACTATTAATACTAAAGCAAATTTTAAATTTATTTATATATATATACAGCAAACTGCATAAATTTTGGCAAACATAAACACATAAAAAATGCATGTATTGGTAGATCTTTAACTGTGAATACTTTAATCAACCTTAAGACATTAGACTGGCCATCGACTGTACCAAAAAACAGATAATATATCTTCACTGACTATTGAAACGAGAATAAAATGAAAGTACAATGATCTTGATATGTTTATACATTTATATGTCTTGTGCCATAATTTTTGCAATTTGCTGTATATATATATATATAAATTTAAAGTTCTCAAAGATGTTATATCGTGTATATCATAGTTAAGGGAAGGCTCTGCAAACTTAAAAATAATGTTTGAAGTCATGATGTGCTTCTCTTCTTTCTAGAACATAAAACCAGGAATGACGGTTATCTCACTGGCATTTCAAACGTTTAGTTCATTTCCATGCAGTGCTGTCAACGTAACTATTTAGTTACTGCAAGTTGCTATTGAAACATTTTCCTCCACATGACTACCTTTCAGGTAGCCAAAATTCAAATTTAATAACAAAAATCTTTCTCAAGGCTACACGTACCAGTATGATAAAAGAAGGTGAACAAAAAAGTGTC
Source organism: Heliopora coerulea (assembly GCA_030142905.1). Classification (NCBI taxonomy): domain Eukaryota; kingdom Metazoa; phylum Cnidaria; class Anthozoa; order Scleralcyonacea; family Helioporidae; genus Heliopora; species Heliopora coerulea. The sequence goes on from JASJOG010000009.1 coordinate 3,577,664, forward strand.
ATCCTCCAATTTTCTGAGTAGAATGACGATGGATCTGTAAAGTTACTTGGCAGTGACAGTTCAAATTAAAAATGTTTCCATAATTTTTGCGAAGTTTAAAACGTACAACCAAGATTGGCTGGGTTTTCCAATTCTTTATAAATAGATTAAGCATCCAGGATTTATTAAAAACAACATATCATGTGAATACATTTTAATGTATAGTGGTGTTTATTGATGAGAGTTTCTCTAAACTCAGAGCCTTTTCTGTTTTTTTCGGTCTAATTTAAAAGAAAATGGTGCAAGAAATTTCTCCAAAACGTCATCAATATCCAGTGGTGGCACCAACAGCTGAAGAGTGACGGGACAGAAATGGGCTTGGTTCGGGGACTGAGCACCTGAGAATATTTTAAGGACAATACCCTTTTCGAAGTCAGGAAATCCTCCTTTTTCACATTTTACTGTATAAAATCAAATTAGTAGAAATTGTGAACAAAACCATTAAAAGCCTCATTTAAAAATTCCCTCAAACCCATCAACATTTTTCGCCGGATTCGGATGAACTAGAAAATCATACTCCGAAAGAAAAAGTGCGAAATGGGGATAACCAGTGTCCCGGATTTTCCATTACTCGAATCCGGCTGCATACATCTTGATGAAACGTTGGTTTTGCAGCTCACGAAAACTGCTCAGAAGTATGATTGAAAATGTTTTGTTTTACAAAATTTACTTTAATATTCAGTAGTTTCAGCGTTACTTTCTGGAAATATATAATTTCCATTTAATTTCTATTTACAATTAACTAATCTTATTCATCAAGAAATTAAATTGCGTAATAAAAACAAGGTTTACTCTGACGTTTATTTAATGGCAGATTTTTTACTTAATGATGGACAAAAAATACTGAGTATCTTTGGCTGTTGTAGTTTCTCATCTTTCGTTATTACTTTTTTCTCCAGTCAGCTGGGTTTATCCTCAGATAGAATAAACGAACCAAGGTCAAAATCCCGTTTTGAAATCCGAAACTCGCTCAAGGTTTATAGAATAATTGGCCCGACAGAAAATGATGGTACCTCGTACATTTAACAATAATCTTTTGAGCGCATGTATTTGCGCTGGTTGTATGCAGTGAAATATAGAAAGGCAGAGTTCACTCGAAAATCTTAAATTTGATGATATATTCACAATGACATATTGAACATTCTTCAACTGCTATTAGAGGTACTTTTACTGGACAGGTAAGAGGTCTCCCTTTAGCGAGTAAAGTCATTTGACGTTTGCCATAGCAAAATTAATACGTTGCCAGTTCGCAAGAGTTCCGTTAAAGGGTTAAAATTGCAAAGTGTTGCGGTTAAAATGAACAGTCCCTTTTTTTTTCGATACCATCAATAAACTGAGATGTCTAAATTTATGAAGAGTAGAAAATGATAAGGATGTCTAATTCAGGGGAGGGGAACGCAACATATTACACACCAGACTTTAGAAAACTATGCATACATGTACTATTACTGCTCTTTATGAAACAAAATCATTTTTGTGCACTTACCCATGAATCCGCCATCCAGCGCAAAACGCTGATTCATAGTGATCGTAAGGATCCCCTGTTACAGTGTAATTTATATTTAAGAAATGGAAATCATTTAAAGCCATTAAAAAAGAGTACACTAGATAGCCTTCTTCAAGGAACTAATGTTCGTTAAGATCTTCATCAAAAAATTCAATGCTTCCGCAGTTTTGATGACGAACAATTCAGTTTTGGCAGATATCGCTATAAAGGACAACCAATTTACAGACTGTATTTACACCGGGGAAGCCTCATTATCGAAATCGTACTACTTTTCGGAATAGTTTCACTAAAATAGAGCAATGGCGCCCCTAATTTCTTCTTCAATGAAGGTAGATCGACTACCTGTTATCAATAAAACAAACTGAAAAATACCCAGAGACTGATGAATCTGGTATCAATGATCGAGATGCCGAGTGTATCGAATGAGTTGGACTTAATTTGAATTTAGATCGACTCAAATCAGCAAATCCTGCCCTATTATTAAAACACCAAACTAAATTCAAAAACAAAGAAGCTGATTTACTGGAAACGGCTTGCGTTTACCACCTGAGCAGGGCGTGAGGCACGGCCGAGCTGTACCCAACAAAATCAGCCGTCTTAATTTATTCCGATGCAGAGCTTTTCATGAGTCGACCTCAATATTTTATTCGGTTCGCGAAACGTTCGGTGTCTGAACGAGGTCTTAGACTTGCCATGATTTCTTTTGCTTTAAATTTTCATGAGCTGTCAAGGGGCATGATATGAATACACAGTTGTTTTTTACAAACCGGCTTTATTCCTGTGAATGCTCCCACAAATCCAGCAAATCCAGTTGTAATATAAACTGTCTTTCCCTTTCGTTGGAAGTCAAAGTTGAGGACCAGAGGACGAAGTACTTCAGGCACAGCCCAAGTATTATTACGGACATCCCACCTTAAAATAAAACAAAACAGTGGTACGTACTTTTAAAAATTACAACACAAGCCCAGACGCCGGCAACGTTCTTTAGATTTGATGTTGGTTGACGTTCATCGTCAACGTTATAGAAGTTTTTAGGAAAGCTTTTGCTGGTGAGGACAGAAATTTTGAAGGCCTTGACCCTGCTTTCACTTCCGCTGACTCTGAAGATGACCACCAAACAGACGATCAATTTCAACAAACAACTGATGATTCTATTTCAATCAAATCATTTATGTTGGAGCCTAACTGGCTAATTTATTTCACATTGAAACAGCAAAATTTATCCAACAAGTCAGAAGAGGAATATTTTAATTAGAAAACTGAGACGGTACATTTATTTGTATGAATAGGAATTGTGCATCCCATGCAGATGTAAGAAATGATATCACTACACATGTTAAGCTATGATTTTGACACATTAATAACCTTTATCAAAAGAAAAGAAATCTTTTACTAGCATTTTCTTGACATTAAAAACTCTTAAGAAATCTTTATTTCTATTATTTAAAAAAAAAAGAAAGAAATCATCAAAATTTTTAGAAGGCTTGGACGTTTTTTGTCGTCTTGAGGTTTGGAAGTCTTTATGACTTTAAATATGACAAAAAGAAAAAGATAAAAAAAAATTTTAAAAATTAAAATAAAAAAAAATTAAAATATGAACCCTAATTTAATCGTATATCAAATTTTCGAAGCCTTTTCTTGTCTCTTCATTCAAACAGGAAACGAAGAATTGTAACGAGGAATAGGAACAGGTTACGGGATCTAAAACGAAATCCTTAAGTTGGAAGACAATGAAGATGAGCAATGGCTGGTGATAATGCTAAGGACTACTACTGCCACCCGTTTTGACTTCGCCACAAGCTAGTCAAATTTAGAAACTGCCCTTCTTTCGACGATTATCTTCGTTTAAAGATTATTTAATCAGAATCATATGTTTATGGCTCATTTGAAACACTCCGTTGTGTTGTACGATTGATTGAACAATTTGGTAATACTGTATGAAAAGGTATTGCTGTATGTGAATAATATTGCACAATACGTTAAATATGTTATTTGAACTGGTCTTACACCCAAAAAATGGATTTTTTGGTGTTTAAATATTAAGGGAATTGAGTTTCTTGGCATAGTTCTAAATCAAATTTTAACAATGAAAATCATCTTTTTAATCGGTTAGTTGCTGAGATAACAAAATAATGTTGCACAAACAGTGAAATAGTGTAGCCATTTTCAAACATGACAAAGTACAATCGAATGGTCAGGGAAGTTTTTATAAGTTTTAGTGCATTTGCAGAAAGCTGCTCTTGGTACTAAAGCTCAAAAATCACCAAATTGTACGAGCTTTTTGTAGATTGTTTTTCAGAATTTACAATTTACTATACAATTTACAATTTTGGGGAACTACAACAGATTGGGGAACTACAACGAATGTTCCCAAATTTTAGGCGAAACTAGTCATTGCCCTTGCCTGAGAGATGACTTGCTGTGCGTACGTGAGTGCAACAACGTTGAAGAGCGCGACCAAACGAGTGCAACTTTGTTGTTCACACGTGAGAACAAAAGAAATGTTGAACGATGTTGCATCAAATGTTTGATGGAAATCAAACGTCGTTCAACATCATAAAACATCATGCAACATGACGCAAAGCGGTGGCCAAACAAACGGCTTCAATATGTTGCATTCAATATGTTGAACGATGTTGAGTCGCGATGTTGCATTCGTTTGGCCAGAGTTTTATGATTGTTTTTAGTTTGCGTCTGCATGTCTGTTTTGATGGTAATATTTACTGTCGCAAGTTAGGTTTAGAGTGCTCTGCCACGTAAACATGGACTAAAGGTAATTTCAGTAGTGAATCTTTCAATGCTTTCAATATACCGATGCCCAATGTACCCATATAAATGTCGGAGCAATACCATGCAGGAGAGGCGAATTGATTAAAATGTAATGAAGAACATATCCCCAAAAGGTGGGAGAACGTCTGAAGTGTCAATTACTTAAACATGCAAAGGCACATGGATAGTATTCTAGGTTATTGGCCTGTAAGTTTAGGTGAATTTCTGGCAAAAGGATACTCAAAACTACTGGATCGAAAAGAACGAGTTTAAATGTTTGGCCAGTATTGTACATATGAATAGAAATGGATGTAGACACCCTGCGCCTACATCATGTAACCGTAGACATAGATACAAATGCAGACATAAACACAGATATAGAAATCCACGTAAACATGGACGTTGATTCAAGTCCGAAAGTGTATCATTTGTCGCTATACAAGTTGAAAAAGAAGTTTGTTCGTTGTTCATTTCTGCTAATACCATATGTTAATTTTATCAAGCGCATTATTTTAACTTATTGTCATTTCATTATTTCCAAGATTTCCTATCCGGAAAACTTCAATCCTTTCCTATGCAGAGGTCTCCATTTAGCGCGTAAAATCTCTGGCATCCGGGGTTAACCAGAGTGAAATAATCTTGCGTTGGTCTGAGCAAAATATTAAAAGACCGGTGCAGGCTAAAAAGATTTAAAAACATAGGACATTACCCGAGAAAGAGTCCAAAGTCCAGATTCCGTGCATGGTAAAGTTTGCCTAAAAATTGGTTGGTGAAAGAAAATAGAGACATCAACGTGAAACAAGCAAGAGCTGAAAAGTTAAATTATCTGAGAAATCCTGATTATTGCAGCGGCGTAAGTTATTCTTGCGTCAGACTTGTAGTAAAGTCATACAGTAAAAACCCGCATAAAAGAACACGTGTTTTGGGGGTTCAGGCTGATTTTGTTCTTATATATCGGGTGTTTTCTGCAAAATCAGCCTGAAAATGTTCTTAAGGTGTTCTTAAAATTGTTCCTAAAAATTAAATACTGCATAGACTACCAACAGATGAAATCAATGTGCAAGCACAACATTTTAATTAATTAATGGATGGAACTAACTTTAACTGCATTAATCAAGGCAATAATATTACATTGTGGGAGGGGTAGCAGTTCTGGTGATAAAAAACTCGAAACTCAGCAAAAGTCAAGCAAATTCAAAATGCACCAGCTCCCCCTTCCTCTTTCCAAGGGTCAGATTGGAAAATCAGTGACCTACGAAAATTTGATTGTCAAGATTGATTTACCATGTTTTGAGTGACCAATTCAAAGGTTTTTTTCATTGAGATGAAATCTAGAACAGTTCAACTGAAAGGTCAGGAGTTCAGAGTTGTAAAATTAAACAATTTCATGTCAGCATGTTGTGTCTGCGGCAAATAAAGGATATGATTGACAGAAGGTAACAGTCATTTAGTTACATAAATTAGCCAAGTCTAAAAACAATTGCTAAATGTACCCTGGAAATTCCCATACCTGCCGTGAAACTTATGTGCAATGGTCTAGTACATATATTGATCTACTTAGTACTGTACCCTAGTAGGTTATTCTAATCTAATTGGCAGCCAATTTTGTTTTAATAAGAACAATTTTCATTTTTCAGGCTGAATGTGTTCGTATGTATGTGGTACTTTTTTGACCAAATTTCAGCCTGAGTGTTCTTAATCCACTTGTTCTTTTATGTGGGTTTTTACTGTACATGTGTTAAAATACCACTGACTTGGCTACCATGCAACCTATCTCTTGATGTTGTTCTTGAGAATGTAACCTACTTGTAGCGATGACATAGCGCACACAGCGTTCACTGTATGTCATCATGGAAGGCCATAATCGTAATTCAATCAACGTAGAGAAATATAAGGCCCGTTTTAGACGGTGTACTTTTCATGCGCCGAACCTAATCCACCAATTAAGCACGGCAGAGGCACGGCGTCTAAATCAATTAAGTTCGGCAGGTTTTGATTAGGTGCGACACGAGCATTAAATTCGAGAGAAGCTGTCGCATTATGCGGCACAGGAGCGACTCCGGTTTAGATGTCGCTCTTTTCATGCGCCGAACTAAATGCGCAAATCATAATAATGTATTATAATGTCAAAACTGTCCCAAAATGCACCAGCTTTTTTACTTAAAATACCTTCAGGGGTTTCAGCAATAATTGACGTACAAACTGCGAACACTTCGTAGAATATGTTGTACAAAACTATATCTCCTGAAAAAACGGCAAAAGAAAGACGTTTGAGAACAGCATCACTTCACCAGGTACAACAGATCTGTTTCCCTTCAATCAGGCGAGAGAGCTAGGGAGTTCGAAAGGGAGGAACAAAGAAAAGTGACAATGACTTACGGATAAAATTTGGCGCTACTCAAACTGCTCTTTTTCCATGATAACATAAGGCTCGGAAGAAAGCTATATGGAATTCAGACTTCATTTCTAACGACATTTGAATAGGATTCTTTTTTGAAAAGTCAATGGCAAACATTTACAAAACACGAAAAATGCTGACCTACGATTTCATTACAGTGGACGCGATCCTTCTCTCGGGAATACTATGTTCTGGTCATCGGTCTAGCCTCGGTGGTTCGTGGGTTACATGCTTTGACATCATGATTAAGGCAAGATGTACCATAAAGCCCAAGTTGAACTGTGAATTACGATCTGATTAAGAGGTTTACCGTAAGCAAGGTAAGGAAGGCGGATTTTATGATGAAGGAAGTATGTGTTTCTAAGATTGAGAGCCTCAGTCAATACGTTTTTGCAGAATTTTAAAGAAAAAATTATGTAAGTGAAAAATATTCAGGAATAATTGTTCAACCACGTTCTATAAGGGAAAAATACACCTATTGGTTTTAATTACACCAAGCCATTGATGTACGTAATAACACAATTTAAAGTGGTTAATCGGTGTGTTTGTTTTTAATTTATGTTCCCACGATGTCTATAACCTCCTTAAGCTTACAACATAGATAATCGTACTATAAATAATAGGACCCAGGAAGGTCTAATCGCTACTCGTGATAGCAATTATAATAACATAACAAAAGTCGTATTAAATGCAGAGCAGGGGCTATAAATCAATGCAGTAAAGACCGCGTATGCTTCCACTGAAGCATGACCTATTCTGATAAAATCTTAAAGCTTCAAAAACTGTTGATAAGGAGATTCTTCATGAAAATCTACCTCTAAGTCCATAGAAATAGTATGACGTTGAAAGTATGTCATGGCTTATCTACAATTTGTCACGTGCAATAATCAAGTCAAATCGGTGCTTCCTTGGCCACGTACTGTCAATATCAGAAGAGGAGGAATAAATGTTGCAGTCCACTTTTTTTCTGCCAAGTTTGTCAAACGTAGTTAACTCAATGAACTTAAGTTAGGTCAAGTTTGAAGAAGTTCATTCAATTTTCTTGTGATGTATTTCAAGTGCTCCTACTTTGACGTCACTTTCGGTAACTAGTAACCACTCTTTTGCGGCCAAGTTTGGAAAATACCTCAAAATCAACTAACTTTGGTGTTAAAAATGTCAAGTGAGGATAAACTTCAGAGTTTTATAATAATTGTTATAGTTATTATTATAACTAAGGTTATAGCTGTTGTTTTTACGATGCAAAGATAATAAAACGCAAAGGCCCACACACCTTGTAGGAACTTTACTGGATAATAATTAAAATTACAAAAAAGGCATATTTTCTCTTAGCTTACCCAGTGGAATGCCGGTAGCTGAAGCAATTCCTTTTATTTCACGCCCGTAAGGATCGGGTAGCAGTGGAACAATTAAAGGCTGTTGAAACAAAAGAGTAAATTGAAATTTAGCTGAAGAATAAATACGCTCCCCAGGTATGGTACAAAGCAATGAGGTATTAAGGAACATAATTATAAGGAAAAGAACGTATTTAGGTAAGATACACATAAGGTAAGGTTAAGTAAACACTATCCAAGTTTTGTGCAACCGAACTTAGATGTCACATGTCAAATAACCCTACCGTGTGGATAACTGGCCACTCGGCCAATAAAATTTAAATTTACCCATCCAAAGCATGAACTGCACTCTTCACTCTCAATCCGTACTAGTTTTCCACATCAGCAATCTGGACATCGCACAACAGGACACAGGGCCTCTTACCTGGGCAACTCGTCTTTTAATCATCTAATCAGTCATCAGATTACCGTCTGGAGGCTTAGAATGATTACCCGAACGTTCGGGCTTGATATGCATTTGTCACTTTTTATGTCTTGTTCACAACGTGCTCTTCTAAATTGACTTGGCTTTTCGACAACATTACGTTCTAGTTTCCTTCTGGTTCATCGATTGCCACGATGTTTTACCACGAAAACACTTACCAGATATTTCTCGATGTAAAAAAACAGCTTTCCCTTCATGATAAAACTTGTGAAGTTTTTTAATTCTTGTAAAAGGTTGAGTAACTGTAGAAATGGAGAAAAATTGACAAATGCAGTGACTGTATTACTCTACTGTGTATCATTGTCTTAAAAGTTCTTTGTAGTGGATTACTTGAGGTTTCATCTTCACTGCAATTTCCTTCCATCTTTCTTCAGGCTCAAGATCAAGATCGACTACAACGGTTTCGACTTTGTCCCTAAAGCAGTCCATATTTTGATTAGACACAACACATACTGTACATAGTAATTAAAGTTTAAGAAAAAATGACAAAGCGACTATGACCCTTTTCAGTCATTATATAATGAGAGGGACTTCAAGAACACGGTAGGATGGAGAGAGGCAATGGGTGAGAAGGAAGATGAAAGGTGGTATAAGAAAGTGAAAAGAGGAAAGAGGAATCAGTGAGCAGGTAACAAGAAAGAGAGAAGTGAAAAAAGAGTAGTGGGAAGTGGGAGAAGGGGAACAAAGAAAGATATGAACTCAGAGAGGCAAATGAAGGAAAGGAAAGTAAGGGAGATAAGGTGGATTGAGAGAGAGGGGAGAGTGTGAGAGGGAGAAGGAGAAAAGGAGAATACTGGGGAGGGTAAGACTGAGAGATAAAGTGAGAATACATGCATGCAATAACATAAGCATAAAAAATAAATTCATACTTTTGAGGTGGAGGATATGCATCAGAACTACATTTAGTTTCATGAACCTGAACAAGTAAAAAAATGCCATGTCAACTGGATTACGACCAAACGTCTTCAGTCAGAATTTTATTGCGTGATGCAGCCAGAACACGTTTCTTTTTCTGACGAAGGGACTTTGCTCGAAATTTTGGAATTCTTTAAGCTCAGTCATGGCAGTTAACAACTTTTAAACTTTTTACCTTAACACTCTCTACGTAATATTCTATTTTTATATCGCAGTCAGAAGGGTCGGGTCTATATTTTAATAAACCACACTAAGGAAAGAGTCGTTCTTGGATAAAATTAGCCTGACGATGTGCTCCAATCCTGAAGTAGGTCAAGAGCTGATCAAATGATGAGTAACGGGCAAGTATTAAAGCTCTCACTCATAAATTTCATTAATAATGAGAAAATGTAGATTTTAGCCAGAGCTAGTGAGGATGTAATTTGATAGTTGAGTAGGCTTATTTGTTTAAGTAATATTTCAGTCTAAATACTATCCTCACGATATCACCTGATGCATTTAAGAAAGCTGCAAGATGAAGGTTATGAGCATTTGTAGGGTAAGGCAAGTGGGTACTTTTGTTTCCCTCTTCCATGATCTTGATCAAAATAAAAAGACCATATTTTTAATTAAACATACAATTGCAAAATCTTGTAGATCAACCAACAAGATGGACATCCTTGGATCAACAAAAAGTTGTTTTGAAATATAACTCTTTTTCTAATGACTTGTGCTCAGCAAAAAGCATATTTCTCATTATTATGATATTTTGTTTCGTCAGTTTTTGGTAGGGAGGTTCCTTCAGGGAAAACGTACTCTTGTAAAGAGCTGCTCGCACATGGTTATCAACGAAGGTAGCCAAAGTTTAAATAAAATTCTACACTCATTAAATTGTCAACGATATTAAACTTAAGCCACAAAGAAGGTGAAATTTATCCACAATATCCGCCCCGCATCTCCTACTGAGTTAAGTTTAAAAATCAGGTTTGATTATGCAATTGAGTTAGGTGATCCAGATATCTCAATGGTTGCTATGCGCTGATGGAGAGGGGAGGTTAAGACAAGGGATGTGTCCAATTTATTGCAACATTTGTTGAAATAATTTCAATAATTCTGTACTGTGCAGTGTATCACCTTTCGCAACTTTTCCTGCAATTCCCCTTTTGACGAAAAATAATAATAATAATAAAAAGCGAAAAAAAGAAAATTAATCAGAATGAGCTGTCATTAGCCCTCCGATACCAGTAAGATAGATTTAATAATTGCAAATTGCAGCACATTGCGCAATGTGACACCTCTAGTCATGACTGCAATGACACGAGTCTTCACGGCAAGATAACGAGAAAAATCGCTTGTAATTCTTGTATGTTAAAATGATCTCACGAAATTGTTCGGCAGCATGGATTCAACTTCTGCTGTAGAATAACCAGGTGGTTACAACAGCTAATATATCAAGTTCCTTGCCAATACCAGAAAAAATAAACTCAAAAAATGTCTGCGAACGGTCTTTATCTCAAAATTAGCTACAAAATAAAAAGCCAAAAGCCCGACGGAATTTCCCAAATTTAAGATAGGAGATACTGATGTTACGAGCGAAAGTCCTTCTTCGGAGTCGAAATAATATGTTTAATAAAATAGTACGTTTTTACAACTACAAATAATACATCACTAGTTCAACATTACCGGAGCTGCATGAATTTCCACTGAAAGAGCGAGCAACAATCCACAAACCAAAGTTCTCATTGTTGATGTCGCGGAGGTACTTGATACACGTCCGACTTACGCTTACTCTATGGACCGTCTGCTTAGTAGATCATCGATTGATCATCATGTGTTCGGTTCATGGAAATGTCACGTTACCTCCGTTTGTTTGAAGAGATAACAAAATATCGAACTGTGCAATGAAGCAGCACCTTCACTAGAAGAGTGAGAGCATTGATGTATGTGCTTTATGTGAGGAAGATTCACTTCCACACATAAAATACGTAAAAAAAATAAAATTAAATAAATAAAATAAATTCCCCAGAATGCAGGAAATGGTATTTCGAAGACTATAGGTTTTAAAATTTCCCGCGCAAGCATATTTCCGACCCACGAGAGTTTCTCCCTCCCTTGGCCTCGTACGATAGGTATGATGATGGTAATCGATCAGCAGGGGTAAACACTAGACTTCATCAAACTAAACCAGATTATCACTAATTGTAATTTTAGTTTTCCGTTGGAGTTTAGGGTTGGTTAGAGTAAGGTTATGGTTAGGATTGGTGTTAGCAGCTAGGTTTAGAGTTCTTGCTGAGGTTAGTTTCAGACCTATGAATCGGTGGTTTTTGGCTAACCTGTTTAAATCTATGTGATCTAGTTCATTCCGAACGACCCATGACCGACCGTATTTGCAAAATAGCGCATTTGTATTTATCTCAATTATCCTCCTCTGGTCACCACTTGCAAAAATAGCCTTATTAACCAGGGACTTTAAAAAGGGTGTTACACCGACGCCAGAAACAGCATAGCTAAACTCTGGATTCTGTCTTTCTTTCAGCAAAAGACTTTCAAAGAATTTTAGTCGTTTAAACATTTTTGTTGAATAAAGCCCAAGATTTCCATGTCCCAATGTCTGACGTCCTAGTGAAAACCTGAAAGTTGCTTTTCGTCGTGTCTTTTGTAGGTCCAGGAAGGCGTGAAAAATACTCTAGTGATTACAGGTAACTGATTTCTTTTTGTTTTCAAACAAAAGCCTTCTGTGTGGCTGCATTACCCTTGAAATCCGCGTTGTTTCCCTAATTTTCAATTACCATTTTTAAATTTGTGCCTGTGTTTGATTCCACTGCAAAGTGTCCCTCAGATTGACCCGTGATCGATCTAAATCACTGGTGTGAACGGCGCCTAAAACGCGACCTTGTGTCAATTAACCCATTCACATTAAATTGAAACTAATATTCACATAAAGGGTTCGATGTTCAGTATCGCTTTTAATTAAAAAGTTTCATTTCGACATCAAGGACGAGGCTAGATGAGTAAACTAAAATTTCAACGAGACAATATTATGTGAAGCGCAATTAAAATGTCTATTAAAGGCCGAGTGTTTAGCGTGTCTGTGGAAGATTTTCCAAAGCAAGATTTTCCAAACGTTAATTAGTAATTAATTTAGATATTTCCCTTTCAATGGACGGTGTTTATCTCCATCAATCTCTGAATCTTCCATATAAATCCTCTACGTTTATAATTCGAACTCAGTTCTACTCATGTATGGTAGATCAACTTCAATAAATGCAAAAGAAAACCGACGCAATCGTTATGTAATCAGTTACTCTTTTCGATCCGCACCGACTTATTCATTTTATTCTAGCAAATGCCAGATGATTTTACTCGTCAAGGGAAGACGTCTCGGATGGGTACAGGTTAAATCCTTACAAGAGAAACAAGTCGATAGAAGAGGGAGAGATCATTGGAAATGCGCGTGAGTTTAATTTTCTAGGAAATATTTTTTTTCGCATGGATGCTTCAAAAATAAGTTCAAACACCTCGGTCTTGGTATATAAACTTTATTTATAAACATCTTTCCAGCAACATTGCTACAAGTAGAGCAAAGTTTTATCGCTAGTCGTGCTTTGTCTATCCATTATTTCTATTAAAGCACGGCTTAGCCTTGCCTTAACAAAGCAATGTTTGAAGCAGTATACAACCACCAATCAAAACTCACAAAACATTTGTAAGTGTACGAAGATACTGTTCCCGTTTGATTCGCTAGCTCAACCGGTAGAGCAGCGGTCCGAAAACCCGAAGATGCAAGTTAGAATCCCGTTCAAGACGACGCATAAAAGTTTCTCTTTGTGGCACTCCGACTACGATTCTGAAATAGAATCGAAACTTTGCACATCGTTACATAAGCGTCAAGTTGGCGCGAGAATCTCTTCTGTACATTTAAATTGGATTCTACGAGCATATGGTTTGTGAAACTTTTTATTCAGGACTAAGCAACTACCTTTGCATGTTTAAAACTATGGCATGGGGATAGGGTTAAAAGTACCCAGTTGCAACAGCGCTAAAAAGATAACTTTTTTTTAAAATTAACGTTAAGAAATGCACTTTATACAAATCAACCAGTGATACAGAGAGACTATAACACTTGCATATAAAGTCCACTTTAAAATTACAAATTCATTTGGACTGAGGTTGTACAATAGGCCACCAATACAAAGTGACGTGATTTTAATCCTCTCAAAATACTAGGTATATATAAAACTGTGACCCCACAAAACGGATGAAGGGTTCTCTAATCTTGCTCTTCTTAAGGTATATTGAACTTGTGTAATACTTTTAATATGTTTCTGGTTATGAGTAAGAAAAATAGCAATTGTTACAATTGAACCCAGAGATAACCCTTTAACACCTGAATGTTTTTCTTTTGTTTTTTGGTCTCTCGCGGGTTCTATTGTTCTTAGACGTCCGATATATTGGACATTGGGCGTTAAAGAGTTACGTAATCTTTTGATTTAAAAGCATTCAAACGAGGCTAAAAGGACGGCATATATAATAAAAACTATTTATTCATCCAACGGAACAATCTCTTTCAAAAGCAAAATTAGACTACAAATCACAAGAAAATGGCAAAGATAAGGTTTAATGTTTTTCATGCTACGTTTTGGCAGAAATATAACAAAAGCGATTGAGACATCAAGTGGGAATCAGAGTCAAATTACAAATGTGACTGCCCAGCAGATAACCTTGAGTACAACCACCGTTCACGAAGTAAACAAACACATTTTAAAAATGTTTAATTTACTGTTTCGTTACGAAACTCGTAACATTATCAGGGTATTAAATATGATATACACAAGCGTGAGTAAATATCCTAGACTGTTAGAAAACTAGACATGACAGGAAATCAAGGACGTGGAACGGTGAAACAAACAAAAAAAAAACATTGGTGAAATAAATTAAAGACGAAAGAGAAAGATAAAAAGAAAGAAGAGGTGTTAACATAACTTTAATGAAAAAATTTGGAGTTATTGTCAAGGGATGGCATTATTTTGGAACTAAGTAAACTTTCTCGGATCGCTATACGTCAAATAGGGAAGATCCCGAGGCCAGAATTGAAAAGTTGCTAAAAGAGATTGGGTGACCAATTTGTTTATTGTGTGCTAAAACACAAGAATAGGACAAATTTGAGATATTTTTCTCTGTGTAGGCAAAAACGCTCATATGATCTGCAATCCTACCATGCAATATACGACGCACCTCAGCTTTGGCACTTGTTGAATTTTACCCCCAATATACCACTCTATATGCATAAGATGATTGAGGTCACGGGAATTCTCGGTGCATAGGCTACACGGAACTCTTTTATATGTGTTAAGTAGAGAGAGGACTAGTTACTCTAAAAAGTCTAATAACAATATCTCATAACTGCATTAGTATTAGGTTTGACAGCATCGGCGTTACGTTATTTCTCAAGTTATAGCTTTCATTATTTGAAATTTTTAACATAAGTGCTTTGCCGCCATTCACTGCAGAATCAAAAGTCAAAAGTATGATGGCCAAGTCTCAGTTCAAATAAAAACCTTTTACAGTAAGTTCTTTCATTCAAGTATCACCACGATTAATGCCAGTATTATTCTACTTCTACTGTTTTGTTCTCATTTTTTTATTTGTTTTTTTATAAATATCAGACACAGATGTTAATATTAGAGAAGAAAAAAAGGACAGAAATAGTACGGTAAATCATGATCGAATCTTTTCGATGTACGTCAAATGGACTGCAGAAAAGTCCAATCGAACGCAAGGAATATTGCGTTGAAGTCTCGTTATCATTTGCTCACCAGCTGTGGCGAAGTATTGCATGTAACATTCATAACTCGACAAAAATTAGTAGTAACCATGTCAAAACACACCAAAAGTGACCGATCGGTGGGGTTTGTCTCTGAATCGTTCTTGGTGAAGAGTAAGAACTCTGGCAACTATAATTATCGTTACAAAATACAATGAAAACACTTCGCTACTTCAAAATTTGGCTCTCTCGAGCTTTGATTTTGTGACAGTATGCGACACCCTGCTACATCTAGCACCCAAATAGAGACCGACAAGCTGTTTGATAAAAAAACAAACAAGCAAAAAAATTTTTTATTCAACTCGATGATTTTCCAAAGAACAATTATTCAATGATCCTACCAGATTTAATATTCAATTATTCATGCATCCTACCAGATTTAATATTCGTGCAATTTATTCATACTATTCACCAAGGAAAGCAAGGATCCGGACAAAACCGGCGGTAAGTTGTCACTTCGCCAGAATTAACTTGCATTACAACAGTGTAGGTGGTCAGCTAAAAAAGAGAAAGAACACAAACGTTGTGATTTATCATTGAAATATTTTAGGTAAATAACTACGAAACATAGTAACAAAATAAAAACGCTGACCACTCAGGTTTTGTATAAACAGTTTACGTGAGTAAACGATACAAAGAATGAAACTTAAAGAAATCTAAGAGCGCAAAATTCTATTTCTAACAAGATGTCAGTATTGTTGGGTGAACAATATATTGTAACTACGTTATCGTCATGAATCAAAAAGATTCATATATCAACAATACTGTAGTGCTAATGATCAGTGTTGTTTGGAAGACACCATACCACTTTCAGACCTTCGCTGCGCAGCAGTCTTCTGATTAAGACGCTAGTCTATCAGTACTTCCACCACACTGAGCTATAGTAATCTACTAATGGAATTAGCTGTCAGTTACTTCAATCGCACTGTCGTGCAGTAATCTCCTGAAGGCATTAGCTGAGTAATAAAGCACTTCCATTACATTGTGGTGCAAAACGCGACTAGCACTTCGATCACACAGTGAAATAGTAGGAGCATTTTGGAGGAGAAAACCTGATTTTACATTATTTCATCGGTTAATCCATGAATCTGCATGGGTATTCAATTGTTCATGGTACTGGAGGTTGGTTAGTTTTAGATTTTTTCTTTTCTTTTTTTTTTTTTTTTTTTGTTTTTTTTTGTTTTTTCAAGAACGCGGTTTAACAGAGAGCTAATGACCTCATGTCCTGATATTATTGAACGAACGCTTGGCGGGCAATTAAATTACGGGGAATTTTCAAAAACAAAAAAATTTAACAACTTAAACTTCGTAATTTACCTTGTTTAGAACTGGGATGGTTGAAAGAACATTGTATAATCCCTCAACACCAACATTCTAAAACAGAAAACGTCGGAGTAAATATGACGTAGAAATACTGAATGCAAGTAAGTGCATGTATCAACAACGACCAAAATAAATTTTAACCGGGTTGGTGGTATTGGGCATCCTTTCGGAAAATCCGATTACGCACCACGTTGAGCTCCAGTTTACAGTATGAATGGCCAAACGTCCTAGATGGTTTGAACTCCAATACTACGGCCATTTATAAGAACAAAACTAAGCCATAGCTTAATAAAGCCAGGAATAAAGTATGCCTCAAAAGGTGCATTTCTGCGAGCAATTTCATAGCTTATTTTAGCCACGGCTTATTTTCTCGTATATAAATGGCTCAACTGCATGTTTTCTAACTATCTCAAGTAAGATGTACGGACGAATTCCGTTGTTGTGCAAGATGCTAAGAACAGCTCCTTTTGGCAGCTAATCAATTTTAGGTACGTATTACAGATTACTGGAATAACCAAGGTACTGCATGTTTGGAATACGTACGTAAAGCTTTTCGTTTGGTGACGTCACCCCTACGTCATCAAAAACTATTAAATCCATAATTTTTGCCATTATTAACGTCAAGCTATAGTTCTGAAGGTCACTTGAACCATGGCTGCTTTCTATGAAAAAGCATGCGTGAGATTCAGTACTCCAATCTTAACGAAGTTTTTACAACTTTAGTGTGTTTTCATAGCATTTTCAGCACAAAAAAACCCCAAAACAATCGATTTCTCAGCCACTTTTTTAACATTCTTAAATGCAGGCATACATATTTGGGAAAGACAATTCAGGTTATAGTCACAACTAGAAAAATAGTGGAACTAAAAATATTCGAAAAAATATAGTTTGTTTGATTTTTCAATGAAAATGACGACAATACAACATACATCATCAGAGAGCAGAACTCTAAGGACTTATACCACACACCAATACAAGTTATCGCACTTTTCAAATCTGTGAAGCGTTTGAAGGTTGTTCATTCTAGCCTTTTTTTAGCAACGCGTGAATGTTTGTGGAACTAAATACGTCCGCACCCTCAAAGTTGTTGACTGTTTTTTTAACATACAGACCACATACGCTGAGTATATCGATGGAAGAGTTGATCTATACAAGAACTATTCAATATCCGATTAACAACTGCCAATTAGTCATCCATATTTTTTTGGCTTTTTTCTTCTTCATCGCTTATTAATAAGTACTATAATACTGATAATAGTTTTGCCTCTACGAGAATTGAAGAGGTTTCTGCCTATGGCTAATTAGTCATTACATTGCTCGTTACTCTACCTTTTGGGTCATTTGCGTCATGCATTCTGTTGCCTAAAAATATATAAATATTTAAAACAGCGATTTTGTCGTGGTAACAAATTTAAACACAGTTTTTAAATACGTAGATACCATGGTGAATGGTAATTTAAGATAAAGTAGGAGAAGATGAAGAGTAATATACGCTTTAAAGAGGTATACACAGTTACCAAAGACTGTTGGATAGTTTAGTTCTTAAAAGAACTGTTTGAAACTTAAAGAGGTAATATTCTACGTAAAGAATACGCCTAAAGAATCAGAAAAAAGCACGATGCATTTCGGCAGACCACTTCTCAAGTGCTATACGTCTGCTAGCTAAAGAGAAAGAAAGAAACATATCACCTGCTTATATAGTCTAAAAAAAAATCCATTTATAAATCCTCCTTTCCAAACTCCCCAGTTCCCCTCTTCGTTCTCAATATCTACCGTAGTTTTCAAGGCTACTATAAACATTAAACCCAAAAATTAATGTTTTGGGTAGCCATTGGATGCACTTTTCCCACCGAACTTTGAATCAACACAGATTTTTAAATTTGAACGGGTCTGTACGCACAGGTCGAAATAATCACCTGGTGTTTCGTGTGCACCACCCCCAGCCCTCGAAATTTTCGACGGCTAAAGGCAATTGCCGCCGATAATGCCGCCGAAAATGAAATTATCGACGGCAATTTTTTGCCGAAGAAGATTTTTGTGCTTATTGCATATCGAATCTCATCAATTCTTCTAAGAAACTCAAGTGCTATGTTATGAACAAATGATTATCTACAGATTTCCTGAATTTTATTCCTCATCATTGCTCGACGATAATAAGTGTTTTCATGGCGACGTTAAACACTGTTGTTTACTAACAAATGGATCTTACGTATTGCCTTACATAAAGTACTAACGATGAGTACTGAGAAAAGGAATCCACAACTATTGAGACGATTGACCCAAATTTGCTTCCTGATTCTCATTCTGATTCTGAATCAGAATCTCAAACAGACGAGGATTAATTAAGATGGACTGATGTTTGTTCATTGACATTGTTCTTTTTACTTGCGTATTTGTTAGTGATAACAACGTTTAGTGCGGCTAGTTATATATTAAAATGGGAAAGTTCTGAGTTGCTTTTTTATTATTCAGCTGCTTACGACATATGTTTTAGAATTCCTCTTACAATAAACCCAAGGGAAAAAATTGCCGTCGAGTTGCCGCCGAACTCTAAAATATCGACGGCAATTTTTTGCTGTCGAAGATTTAGAGAAATTTCGAGGGCTGCGCCCCAGTTTCCCATCTTCGCTGACCAATAATAAACAATAGTGATTCACTTACTGGGGTACGTCGATCGTCGACTACCAAGGGATCCTTCCAGTGGTCATAATTTGTTTCCAAGACGAACCACTTTCCTTTACTGGGATTCATACTAGCAAATATAAAATATATTACTTAACATGGCCGTCTGGTTTGATCAAGTTTTGATTGGACATGCCACTGTTGAAAATTGATACGATCTTGAACAAAAATTTGGTTTGCAATCTTGCTATTTGATATATTGAAGAAAATCATGAACTGATGAGGTAACAAAAGCTGTTTTTGTGCTATAATTTTCTCTTATGTGTTTTTGGATAAGAAGTGAAAAATGTTATTGTAACGTTCTTACCAATGTAGAGGCGGGTTTATTGATGTGAACGCGCGTTTGTTTACAATTTACCGTTTGAGCCAAGGTGAAAAATTCAGGCACAAAAGATTGACAGACGTTCTTTTTTCGACCACAACCCAACAGTAACTAACCTAACCAGCATTGTACCCGCTATTTCATCATATAGAAGTGTCAGCTACACAATCACGTCTACAACACATTGGGACTAAGAACTAAACGTACAACTCTCGTAGCGTCAAACGCCACACTACATCAGGATTACGAACTTGGACAGTTATTTGATAAAGGATGAATACGAGGAATAAATCTGTTCTCTCTCAGTTTGTCCCCCTGCAGTTCACGTATGTGGTCACGTCTGTTGATGATCAGAACACATCTTTTGGTTTTAGTACATGACATCACATGTACATAAAATTAGCAACGCAAGAAAACAAGGCACTAAATTCTTGCTGGAGATACCACCGGCATTTTGCTATTTAAATCGTAAGATAGCGCTTGAATGCAATGGAAAGTTGATCTAGAAAAAAAAAAAGGAAGGAAACATACCTCATAGGGTAAAATGATTTTGTTCGGCCACGAGTGATTACCACGCCCTGAAACCAATAAAAATAACTTTACCTCTTCAATGAAATTGGAAGAAAAGCCACGGTAAACTTGACCAAGGTTCACCTTGTATAAATAATTTTTCATAAACATTATTCAAAAGTTAACGTTTATGAACTATTGTTAATGTAACTTATCTACTGAATAGTTTTCACCGAATATTTAGCACTACGAACTTTCACGTTATGTAGTTGGATTCCGGATACAAATAGAGGTCTCAGTCATTACAGTTAGTTATAAAATTCATTAAGAATTCATGAGGAAAATACAAAGAAAAATCCAAAGACACGTCTGACTCAGCTTAAAAAACATAAATTTCTAAACTTTCTCAGCGAATTGGCGTATTAAGAAGTTCATGGTTGGTGTGAAATATTTTTAACTGGCCATTGTTAGCTGCAAGGAGTGTGTAATAAAAATGTTTAGTTTAGAGTGATTTTTTTGTGTGTGAGGTTTGCTGCTTTCAAACGCTAAAAATTTGTACCGGTAAAACCTTAACCAGGAATGAAAGCATGAAAATGGACACGGCATCTTTGAGTCAACCTATGGTTTACCTGTACCTAAACACGTTCAAAGTTTGTACTTTGAAAAGTAATTAAATATTGAATAAGTGCACCGTACACCCGCAAATTAGCCTTATGAGATCCAAAACTTTTTGGAATCAATTGTAATTTTGCGCACGTCACAGTCTTTGGTAGACCTAACAAAAATGGCAGTTTCCATACTATAACGTAAATGCATAGATCTGTTCAAGGACCTAGTAGTACGGTCGTGCTCTATTTTTGTAGGGAAACTGTCCAAAAACCGGATGTTTTAGTTTATATTTGTTTTACGCAATATCACGTGATGCTCGCGTGGTAGAACGTTCATGGGTTGTGTTTGTAGAGTTAGAATAGAAGTGAATAGAAGATTAGTCTTAATAAAATCTATACAATTTTTGATCCAAAATAAATATTTCTTATCGCGCTAAAAATTGGGTTTTGTGGAACTATTTAGATTAAAGACATTTTCTGTGTTTTGCACATTCTAAGGAAATTTGCTTGGTGTTGTGCCCTAGGAAGGCTCTTTAAAAAAATAACTAAACCGGCAAAAGGATCACCACTGCAAAATCCTACGCATAACCCTGGGGCTATCATGTCAAATAGCGATAAAGTAATAGCTTTGGTAAGAGGTACTACGGTATGTTAGTATTGATTCTACGGGTTTGGTGTAACAAGTCCTACCATATTTCAATGCAATCTAACATCATCGCACTACAGTTGGAAGATGTTATTATACATTTCATCAGGGTGGCTACAGTTTTCTAAAAACTTTTGATATAGGCTTGATGCAAAACATCCGTTTTTGCGTGAGTACTTGTCCCACACGTAAACGTGACTAATTGGCATGTTAAGTGAAAAATTTTATGTGTTTTCTACTAAGTTCATATATTAAGTTTAAAAATGTGATTAGATATACTATTATCATTATGGTCAACACTCCCGTTACATAAAGTTTCAGTGACCATTATCATACCTGGCCAGAGCTGTTTCCACCAAGAATGTAATAACAAGGAGCCAAAATTTTCGTATTTGAAAGTGCAACTTTGGCCATGTCAAAACTGTTAACGAGACACAATGCTAGTTGAAAATATTGAAGAGAATGAAACCCCGAGAAGGTCAAATTATTGGGATAAAACAGTCGTTGAGGGACAAAAGGCTGTAAAGTTGTGAATATTATATCAAACTGGCACAGGAGAATGCATAATATACGTCCTTGAGAACAACGTAAGAATAACATGAATGAGTGTATTATAAAAAACGATGCATAAAATCTCAGCTCCTTTGAAAAGCATTCTGTGTAACTCTTAACTACGATTTAATCACCACGAGCAAGTTTTCTAAAATGTGTTTAGATTTACGTCTAGTCAGCGTTATCTAATTGATATTTTTTAAGTTCGACTGAAAAACTGCATGGTCAAATAGTTTTGTTCCTTAAGAGTTGTCTTGTGCTCAGAAAACGAGCATTAAGTGGAAATGAACTGTGTGACTTTAGCAACTTCGTTAATTTGTGTTTTTTACCTAAAAGAAACCTTTCTTCAACCGGCTGAATCATGCTGTTAAATTCAACAGCAATTTAACCACACAAAGGGTGATTAATTCATACAATAGGGCCCTGTCAGGTAATTAAATGGTAACTTTATATTTAACAAAGTTAAACCTGTTGCACAAAAATATTATGAGAAAAGCACGGATATGATTAAATTCCTATCAATTTCAATTTTAACTTCCTCTTTAAGGTCGTCGTACGAACTACAACGGCTCTGGAGATCTCACGAAAACGATTTACACAACATGATTTAACAATTTTAACTTCGTGGTTACCCAACGTTAGTAACGACATTAATCACTTGTGAATGTTAGATGTTTGATGTAATATTTAAAAACTCATTTAGAATTCATGAGGAAAATACAAAAGAAAATCATAACCGTATCGTGTCTTTATATGTGATAAAGACACGTGTGACTTTATCCTGAATTTCTCTTCAAATTTTCCTCGATATTTTTAGCCGGAGAAAACAGAAATTGCCAAACTTACGTAAGGAATTACCGTATAAAACGTTTCGTTTTTTAAGTCGTTCAAAAAACTCGCAGTATGTGCTTTATCGGACCCAAAACACTCGGATTCCGCGTCGTGTTTTATGTCCGATAAAGCACTCCTGCTCGTTTTTATAAACATTACATATATCATCCAATAAAGCAGGAAAAGAACTCCGAAAAATAACACTCTGCATACTGAAGGTGTTGTTTTTGTTTCCTACTTCGCTTCTTTGAATTGTCGATTGATACTAGAATATATCATACGCTAGGAGTGCTTGATCTAATTTCTTGACATCGAGAAGGGTGCAGAAAACACCAGTGTGAACCGAGTTTTTTAACAGACTTCGAGCGGTTTGGAAATCAGGTCAAATATAGCTGGATTTAGCTGATTTCCTTTAAATTTTCTCAAGAATAGATGAGATTGAGTAGGTACAATGAACATCATACACGGAAGACTATCTCACTTGACAAGGCTGTTTCTCGAAGGGCAGTGTTTTTACACAATTTACAAAAACAAATAAATGTAAGATAATTAAGATCAATATATAATGCTAGTTAATACTACGACATATTACAACATTTTAATACAAAAATTATGTATTTACACAATTAAAGGTTTGAGAGAACGTTTATTTTGAAACTTGAGAAAGTGTCATTCATGAGAAGTTTTGATTAGATCTCGTTTTAAAATAAGAAGTTTTCCGTGGCTAATCGTCCCAAGACACTGCAAAGATTTCTGTGTTTGGCTAAAACAATAGATATATAGTATTATAACTTGTATAATTAGAAATCTAGGATTATAAATGCAGATTTCTTGTTTCAAGTCTGCAATGACTCAGTAAAAAACCTTAGCAGTTTTCCAGTTTATCCTTATCATGATTTCCTGATTTTTTAGCATTTATCATCCGCATCCAACCTAGTGGTTCAAGAATTTGTGAAAAGCTAAAAGGTTGATGAACAACCGAAACTGAAATAACGAATAAACTGACGTTGCGACCGAACGCCCTTCGTCAAAAAAGTGAAATTTCTAATTTCTAAAATTTTATTCATTATATCAATTTAACGTTTCCTCCTCAAGGGAAGGTCATTGCTCGAAATGTTAGTTTTTTTTTCTCACTTCACATTCTACAGTTTATTAAGTCTTTATTAAACATTCACTCAGCAAACAGACGAGCGAGTTTACATTCAACCATTAATTCAAAACAAAAAAAAAAGTTAACCTTTGAGCTGTTCACGTGTAGCTGCGCGACAGCTTTCTGTGTATACGTATTTCTAGTTATATGAAGATAGTTTACCTTGTTGCACTGTCAAGCAGATCTCTTGCCAGGAAAGTAACCCAACGGGAATCTCTCTCACCGATAATCCATTCCAGCAAACCTAGGTGTAGCAACAGAATACTTAAATTAAATTGACAAGCAGTAGAGTAAAGCATATACAGTGCAACTGCCATCTTTAGTGCAACCTATCGATGGTTTGCAATCAATCCCATAAGATTCAGAAGGCAATGATACAACAGCAGTTAATGTAATGGCCGCCACGAAGTAACGCGCAAATCACCGACAGGCGTGATATTTTAATATTATGCATGAATTGAACAAGTTGCCAACCTTGTCCAGTCTGACACATTTATCGGTTCGGTTCGGTTCCAGACTTTTGATTTGACCTCCGATTTGGTCTTTAAGTGTAAACTTTTTTTTCTTTTTTTACGAGTAAACAATAAATAGTTATCCGAGATCATGTGTAGGGAAAATTCTTTAGTCACACAAGTTTTATCGAGCCCGGTTTCCAGTCATAAGCTGTCGCAAAGCGTCGCTAGCTTTCGCAAAGTAGAGTTGGCTGTTGAAGACAGCGAGCGATCAAAGTTTAGAACGGCATCCAACGAAGGAGACGTTTAGACATTGTGACACAACAAAATTGTGTGAATCTGCAATCTAAATTTAGCTAATTTTTTTATACACAGCTCAAAATAAATCTACGCAGTTTTTCCTTCTCATCTAACAGGTTTATTTGCCCTATTAAAGTGTATGAAGCTCATATTCTCAGCTCTCATTCTGGACTCCAGTCTCCAAGTGTTTTACTGAACTTCAAAAAGCAAGGTTTAATTTGGGTTTCCCAGGGTACAACTTGTAAGATTAATATTTGAATTTCGTACTTGGTATTTTAATCGACAAGAAGTACAAAAATATACGGCTCAAAACGTTCGTGTAGCTTATAGGTATCTAGTTTTGCCTAGCAAAGCAGAACTAGACGTATGAGTCTCTGGGGGGTGTTCACGGGTAAATGCAATCAACGTTAATACCATCAAACACCACTAGAGAGCATGTTTCGCTGTAGAAAAAGAATGGTAATTTTGGTAAAGCTTTCTCCTTAGAAATGTCAGTAATAATGCTCACAGTCGACTGGTTTGGCGCTGTTTATACTCAATGGCCTGCTAGTGGTTTTTCTTCGACAACCGGCATTTGTAAGCGATTAACGTTTGTTCAATATCCGGCTAACAACCTCCCAAAAATTCACACCTTTACTTCATCACTCCAGATAGTACGTATCGAAAATTTATCGCTACGCCTAGAGTTGTTTGAAGCTCGCAAATCAAAGCTGGCCATAAAGTAATATTGTTTTATGACTCACTATCGAATTTGAAACTCAAGTCCGTTGCAGCTATGGGAGAGGTTTGAACCCCCTGAAGCCCTCCCCCCTCCACTTGGCTACGCTACTGACTGCGTGGATATAATTTATACTAAAACCCTTAGACGGCTTCGAAAAAATAGCGATTGTACGTATGACCAAAATGCTTTACAACCTCAAATTATTCAAATGACAGCTAAAGAATGTTTCACATACGATTATTATGCATTCAATAGGTATTTTTTTTTTTTTATCCAAATTCATTTATTTTGAAACCCTGTCTTCCTATATTTCAGCAAAGTACATTACAGCGCACGAAGAATCACGGTCGTGCGTGCAGGCCACGGTTTAGTCAATAAATTACCCTACTGAATTAAAACAAAAAATATTTTTAAATTTACACTACAATAACCAGCTTTATATAAAACGTTTTCTAATTGGCAGATGTGGTATTAATTATGAACTAGAGATATCTCTTAATGCCATTTTGCATTCTTTGCCTTTTCACTTTCATTCAAAAAAGTGAAATGGTTTTCTGAATGTTCTCCAGGAACTAAGTGTTCAAAGAATGATTAGCGTTACCCCACGATTATAATTTAAACTGTTGTTTAGTTCCGTTCATTTCTGTTGACCGATCAGGCACAAATTTCACACGACGAAACATTTTTAGAATCCTCTCAACGACTGACGTACATGTAGTAGAGGATTAAAAAGTCAGAAAGTTGCTTCCAATCCTGTGAACACACATGGAAACCACATGTAATCCTATGGAACCCGTAGATTACTCTCATCAGGCTTCACTATTCCCATCATTCCCGTAGTATTAGTCCTGTTGCCCTCCGTCGAGTGATTTAAAAGATAATCCCTGTTCGTGGACAAAACAGTCAAAAAGTGTATTCTGAAAGTGTTTTAATTTAGTTTTTAGTTTAAATTTAGGCTTTAGTTTAAATTAATTTTTCTTTCCTCCAACCAATACACGGCATGTCGGTCTAGTCCAGTTAGGAGTCAAGTGGTATTTTGCTTTCGTTTCTTCCTTCTGTCTTTTCGTGAGCAAACGTGAGTGCATTTACCGTGAAAAAAATGATTTCAGTCTTGCTCTCTCCAGTTCTCGCTAACTTAAATCCTGCTCCTGTTTCGATCCCGAAAATTTTCGATATTCCCGTCCACCCCCTCCCTAAATCTCTTTTTGTCCCTCCCGTTCCGCGGTAGCCATGGAATCGAGAGCGAGTATTTTATCCTTTACTACATTATAAATTTCAATTCTCTTGAGCAATATGCTCAGAACCCGATCAAAGAGTTTTGAATAATCCAAGATTAAGCTGATCGACATTTGAACAATCAGTGTCCTGGGGTTAAAAGGGTTATGTCCGTCGTAAAATAAAATGCAGGCGTCGCATAGTCGCATAAGAATGTTACATTAACGGGAAAAAGAATGCAGTGTAGTAAGTGTGTTGCCTCAAAAAACAATGCTTACAGTACCCTGGCTACCTTGGATAACAAAACATCATTTTTTGCTCCCTTACCGACGTATCCACCATCCAGTCCAAATCGCTCATTCATTGTTATCGTAAGGACGCCCTAAAATGATACAATTAATATTTCAGAAATAGAAAAATGAAGAAGCATCGGACGCGAGTGACCAATACAAGCAAAAAGTTAAAAAGAGAATCCAGATTTCGCACTCTATATAAATGATTTACCGAGTTTCCTACATCAATCGCGCACTCTTTTGTTCGCTGATGACGCTGTAATTTTCTACATCAATACCGACAACGAGAAGGCAAAGATGGCATTAAATGAAGACTTAAATAATCTCCTGTCTTGGTCTTATACCAATAAATTTGTAATACATCCGGAGAAGACAGAGTATGAGCTGTTTGGCACTCAACAATGTCTCGCTGTTGCTGATGAACTACATTTCCTTCTTGGAGAAAAATTAGCATACATGCGTGCATTGCTATATAAATATTTGGGAGTAATAACTGACGAGCATCTTAATTTCAAAGGTCACGCAAGAAAGTTATCAGCAAAAGTATTAAAAGAATGGGTCTTCTTGGAAGAATTAGAAGAACTTTAATTGCGGATGCTGCAAATAAAGTGTACCAATCTCTTTTACTCCCAGTCCTGCGCTATTGTGATGGGGCCTGGAAACGCCTATGAAAAACAGCCAGAGAAACTGAATCGAGCACAAAGAAGAGTTGCTAAAATTATATTAGCAACTAGGGAATTCCATGCCGAAACCAGACCAAATGGGTTCCCCAACCAGTTAGACGAGACGTCCACTGTATGAATTTGATGTTTAAATGTTCTAGAGGGATGCCTTCAGCTTTCTTCCAGGACTACTTTAAAGTCTGAAAATAGAAATTGCTAAAAAAGCCTTCTATTTTAAAACTTCTTGTCAGCAAAAGGACAGTTATAAATTTCAAAAACACGAGAATACTTTTTAAAGACATGTTTCGGCAAGTCTGTTTCGGCAAAACTAAAGACATGTTTCGGCAAGACTGAAGATGGCATAAGTCTTGCCGAAACATGTCTTTAAAAGGTATTCTCGTGTTTTTGAAATTTGTAACTGTCCTTCTATTTTAACGGAGCAAACCTTTTAACAGCCAACATGACACTATTAAGGATTGCGATTCTTTTTTGTTAAAGAAAAAGTTTTAGATTTTGATTGATCAATATTTTTTAATGTAGTCTTGAGTAGTTATGGTTTTTTGCCTTTCCTGTACTTTATCTTTCATAATTTGTGTTGTAGTTTGCCATGGCCCTATTAGATAACAGCCGTGGATATTAGTGCTGATTAGGCTACCCTGGTAAAATAACATTGTTATCTTTGAGAATTCTGTTCGGGATTTCTTTTTACTTCCCAGCTGCTCTTGATTAATCACTCAAAATCCACTAGTTATTCATTAGCTAGAAACGTATACTAAGTGACGTGAGTAATGTGCAAGTGCTTTTGTAAACATGGACGAATAACACTCTGGTTGTCCGTCACCATCGTCATCGATTATTGAGAATAAGAGAAAACCTATTTTAACAACATTTTTAGGCCATATACGAATTTCGAAACCGTTCGCGACCTCAATACGTTCACTGCTGTTGTTTCACTTCGTCTAGAAGTCTCGGTCGAGGTTTGTCGTATGTCTAGTAAGCAATACAACGCGAGACTAGATAAAGCTTTCAAAACTTGTTTAACAGATTTTTATATAGCTCATCAGTAAAACAAAATGTTCTTCAGCCAAACCTGGCCAGTCTCGTGCCCATGCAGTGTCTTCTCTTGCAGAATTCAATAAATTCACCATTTTGAATACTGCAACTTAAGACCATGAGCGGATGCAGTTATTTGTCTGTTCAGAATCAAATAAATTAATTTTCGTATTAATTTCCATACTATAGTCGTCACGACTTTTCGATTAGCACTACTCCAACTGGAAGCGCAAAAGGTTGAATTGGACAGACTAAATAGACGTAGTATCAGGTACGAAGTGAACACGAATTTTAAATTACTTTATACTGACTGCTGATATTGATTAGTGATACCTATTGACTCTCTGGAAAAAGAGAATTTTTTGCCACATTCCCGACTACAATTTATGTAAACAATATTACAACAACGACAGTATTTCGAAGCTTACCGGCTTCATTCCGGTGATTGCTCCGACAAATCCAGCAAATCCTGTCGTAAAGTAGACTGTCTTCCCCTTTCGTTGGTACTCAAAGTTGACGACCAAAGGACGAAGGACTTCGGACAGTGCCCAAGTGTTATTACGGACGTCCCACCTTAAAATAACTTACAAAAATAAGTCACTCCCCTACTACCAGTCAGAGGTAGAGTTTTCATCGGTAAATATTAGCCTTCTCGTAAACTCGCATTTTCTTATTTTGATAAGTTTTAGCAAACTTCTTTCGCTATATCACTTTTGATTATGACGAAAAATAAAATGAATACTTGTTAGTTTATCATTATACTGTGATTCCCCAGCAGTTTTGCACTTTTTGTCGCTCAAACATCATATAAAATCGGTTCACAACTTTATTCCTGGCTGTCAAACTAAGAAATCACTCATACACATACACATCCACATCGACCTACACCTACATGTACATGTATACATGCAGGCCTGTACATATATTACGCAACGTTTTCTCGTACCATTACAATTATCGTGGAACCTTGGAACTACCAATGCACACAGGCAAACTGAAACCGATAAGACACGCTAGGAACCACAGCATTGGGTTTAGTGTAGGCTCCAATGTCATCAGCACAGCTGATGAATGAATGTGGCGACCTTAAATAAATGTTATTTTTCAACTGGGAGGTCGGTATAGAAAAACGTTTTCACCAGATTCCATAAACAGCCCATAGGATCGTTTTTGAAATCAAGAGAAAGGAATTTTCTGTAAAAAGTGACCAAAAACGGTATATAATTATTTCTCTAACCGCTGGACGTCTATTTGTATTCGCTATTCATTATGAAAATATGGAGTAAAGACTTCGTTTTTCCTAATTATTTTGTGAAAACATAATTAAAATTTCTTGAGCTTTTTCAAAAACTGAAAATAAAAATAAAACATGGTATAGAAAACAATTGCTGATAGTCATGAGAGTTTGCATGGAAATTTTGTTCACCTCGGTCAGGTGTCACAACAAGCCATAGACTAATACAAACAATAAATTGCAAGAATTTTCCAGACTCCACTAGCTTCCGATCAATAAAATGTAGGAATATACGATCAGTGGTGAAGCTAAGCATAGCCATCGGTACTGCTATGCAAATTTAAGATAATCTATGCATAGTAACTGTTCATGCTATGCAAATATAAAATTTAGACATCAACCAAAACATATCCATCAACTGGTATTTTTGTTGCAGTTTCTAGTCGTGCTTCCGACAATCACTAGCTTGACCACCAACTGCTGCATTTTTATATAAATACCATTGAGTTGGTGGGTGTATATCGCTTGATACCTGAATATCGTAGAACATTTTGAATTTGCATTTCATGACCTGTTACTATGCTTAGGTATTGTTAAATTTGTATAGCATGACCGGGTTGCAATGCTAAGCTTTGCCACTAGATACCATATTAAGCAATTTAATACAATGTGTAGTACGGTCCAAAATTATTACCCTAGAAAGAGTCCAAAATCCAGATTCCGCGCATGATAGAGTTTTCCTATAAAAGCAGATTCAAATGAATAGTTGTGTCAATTTGAATCCAGCAAGTTCTGAATAGATTGACTCGCCTATATGGCGAGAAACAAAATGCCTAACAATCCATTTGGTCCGTTGTCTAAACTACCTTCCATATAAGATATGTACAAGCAAGACAGCACTGCTGCTAGTGACACTGTGGCTTAGCTAGCACGCTGGCAAGCTAGAGACAAAACCTAGATTTAGGATACCTTCTGGTGTTTCAGCAACAATTGAAGTACAAACTGTGAAAACCTCATAAAATATGTTGTATAAAACTACCTCTCCTGAAAAAAGAGTAAACGAGAAAAGCAAATAAATACGTAAAGTTTACGTAAAACAGTTTCAAAACAATTTGAAGGATAACCAGACAAATAGAGAAAAAGGCAGGCAGACTAACCAGCAAACAAACAAAAAAATAACGACAGACATACACAGGTTGGCATGCAGACATAGACAAACTGACAAATTGACATACGACGGACAAACGAACAGACAGATGGACACACAGACGGTTAAGTTGATAATTCTAAAGGAGGAAAACATCGAGTGTCAAGATATTTTACGACCCAGCCGGGAACTGTTGCAAAAAATGCAACCTTGGGCCACCCGGCTGGGAATCGAACCCGCAACCTCGGGAATCAAGTGCGATGCTCCGCCAAATGAGCTACGAAGGCCGTTGTCGAGAGCATGGCCACGACTTCAGTATTTATAAGGTGGCAATGCCGATTAAGTGAAGGGTATATTCAATAGAACATTATGGCATTTACACTCGATCGCTAACTGTCAAGTTGATCAGGATTCGATTTAATTATTGAAAAACGGTTCGTGATTTTTCAGGACTTTAAAGCTATATTACAAAGATTATACCACCATCCTAATAATAATAATAGGCTTTGGAAGGATTTCCTTACACGTCTCAATTTAGCGGTGGTAAAAGAGGTAATGATTAGAGTTTCAAATAAGTTAAGGACATTTCTGCATTCGCATGAAATATTACGATCGGTGAAACCTTTTTCCGCACATTGAATTCAAGTCAAATCCAAATAATTTTGCCTCTTCATTACAGTATTTATACAAGTTCCTTCGGCATGTTTATGGACCCTAATAATTTAACGAAAAACGTCCGTATACCAGACAAATTTTACGGGCGTCGACATTAGTTCCGTAAAGAAATATGGTGAATTCCCATTACGCATACGTTCAGTAAACTATTGCATCTTACTTACAAAATATATTAGCACTCACAAAAATATGCCAAAGAATAACGACTGCTGCAGTACGTCAGCACATCAGAAAATTACAATACGTAATTTTACTCCGATCGTGAAAATTCTGATCGTGAAAGTCGTAATTTGATTCGTGAATCACGAATCGTTATTTCGAACCCCGTTGATAATTCTGAAGCAGGAAAATGTCGAAAGTCTAGATATTTCAAAACCTATAAATACTGAACTATATTTATATATACGAAAAATCTGACTGCCCCAGCAGGGAATCGAACCCAAAGTCTCCGAATCTACGTATCGGTGATCTGACCTCTGAGCTACTGAAACACGGCTAGGACAGCCAGAAATTTTCATATATACTGAATTGGCCACCATTCTCAATTCTCTAACCGGAAGACATCTCATCTTCACAACGTAGAGTGGAGCCTCTCAGGCGACTTCCTCAACTAGCGGAGTGATGCACGACTCTTGTATACAGGAGGCTTTTTAAACAACATTCCCGGCTGGGGCAATCAGGTTTTTCGTATATATAAATATGATCGTATCAAATCCTCTCTTCATATATATACAGTCAACTCTCGCCTTACGGACACCCCGTTATTACGGACAGATAGTAAATCCCGGCCGAAACTACTATGAAATGTATTGAAATAACTCTCGCTATTACGGACTCTCGCTATTACGGAATTGCGGACACTTCTTGCGGTCCCAAACTAACATTTTTATAGTTTTACTCTCGTTACAACGGACACCTGCTGTTTGTCAGCGGAAGTTCTTTTAATATTCTGTTCGTCATTACTTCTGTCGACAAAAATGACAGACAAAATATAAACGTGTCTTTCAATACAACCAAGATGTATGTTGCGATCTTCAAAGTTCTTCCGCTCGGTTTACATTACTTTCGAGGCTTTTCACTTTGTTATGCTATATCAAATATCTATGTTCACCATAAAACTTGTAAAGAACGGGAATCTCTAAACCCAGGCCAGCTCATCTGTTTACCCTCTTTCCACAAATGACAGCTTCTCCTCTGTGATTTACTCTTTTCAAAAATGAAGAAACAATTTTGGACAGTCCTAAAGGGATATGCCCCACAACTCGTCCGTTATTTTCTGTTATGGCCACAACATGTGCATCTTTGGCATTTTCCGGTTCACGTTGAAGCACGAGAGTCATGTCAATTTCAGGCTGAAATTCGTCTTTGTAAGCATGGTGGCCTCTCAACCAAGAATAAGACTTTTATTCTTCACACTTTTCTTGACTTGCCATGAATTTGTTAGTATTTGTCAGTATTTGTCTAAAACAGGATTACTAACTTCGCATAAGTCCACTGAGTTTTGTTACGTTATCGTAGCTTTACAGTGAAGGAAAAGGCAATTGACACTGATTCATGTTACAATTTGATTTTTGGTTTGGGTATATAATATTTTTTTCTCAATACAAATTTTTGATTTGTATTTT
Organism: Heliopora coerulea; assembly: GCA_030142905.1. NCBI lineage: Eukaryota > Metazoa > Cnidaria > Anthozoa > Scleralcyonacea > Helioporidae > Heliopora > Heliopora coerulea. The sequence goes on from JASJOG010000009.1 coordinate 3,610,914, forward strand.
AATTTGTATTTTGTATTTATATATCACAGTAAATGTTAACTAGAAACTGAAAGAAGCTGGACATTTTAAAATAAAAAAGCAGTAATACATAATAAAGATATTTTACAGCCTGACTATGGGTCACTTTTCTCGCACCCCGCTGTTTCGGACACTCGCTATTACGGACACCAAATGACAGTCCCCAGGGTGTCCGCAATAACGACAGTTGACTGTATATGTATATATATATATATATATGTATATATATATATGTATACTAAACTCGTGAGCATGCTCTCGGCAACGGACTTCCGCAGCTCAATGGGCAAAGTAGCGCACTAGATTCGCGATGTCACTTGTTCGAATCCCAGCCGGACGGCCCAAAATTACATTTTTCGCTACAGGTTCGGGTTGCATCTTAAAATACTTGGACACTCGAAATTTTCCTCCATCAGAATTATCATCTTAACAGTTAGCGGTCGAGTGTAAATGCCATAATGTTCTATCGGACACACAGACTGATCAACATAGAGGCTAGCTGGTAGACAAAGACAGACAGTAAGCCAAACAGGTAAGAAGGATATAAATAAGGTAGTAAGACATATTTAGATAACAGTTTTGAGGTACTTTGTTCCATGGTTTTGTTGATGCCATAAACGCGAATTTGAAAAGTCGATGAGCGGATGGTATAGTTCTACTTTAACCTGCATAACGATCTGGGCTATTATCATGCAAATTAGCCCTAAATTAGGGCAACTAACCAAAATATTTTAGTTGAATTTTTTTAAAATAAACTCCTCTCTGTAACTTTGCATTTTCACCATTTTCCGAAAGCCAATTTTTTTTCTGCGTTTTTTTTCAGCTATGTTTTTCGGTATCATCTAACAGACTTTTCATTTCATGGATTCAGATTATTCTACCAGTAACCTTACAACAACCAACTATTGGAAGGTGATAAAAATGAAGAGACATTTTCCAAAAGCTCACCAAGTGGAAGACCAGCAGCAGAAGCGATTCCTTGTATTTCACGTCCATACGGATCGGGTAGTGAAGCAACAATGTCTGGCTAATTAAATAAAAGGACTAACCATCATTCGGCTGAAAGAACATAATATCTTAATTCAACAAAACCGTGGTTACCCTGGATTCCTTTGTTCGTTGAAGAGTGTTTAATGTGTAATGCCCCCCATCCTCAATAGAATGAAAACTGTTCTAATTCAACCTTGTGCATCTGTTACTGGGATAGAGATCGACCCCTTTTGATATCAACGTTCCCCCTTCTCCACGTCCTCTTTTTCCGTCTGACGAGGAGGTATTAGTTTCCACTGTATCTTGTTAATATGCTCCAGAGCACGAAAGAACAGCGTAGGAGCTTGCAAGTACACAACAGAAAGCTCTCACAGTGAAAGATGCAACGGTTAGAGGTGATAATTGTACACTCCACAAAACCTACAACTTCAGTTGACAAAGGTTTCCACCAAAAGCCACTATCAGCCGACAATTTAGGACATAAAGTAAGAAGCAAACTCCGACAAACAACATCAAAACTCAAGATTTAAGTAAGAAACAAGACGAATGTAAATTAAGTTGGCAAGATGTTATTTTTGGGAGTTTGCTTCTAACTTTATACTATTACTAACTGACGTCAAAATAGTCATTGGTCACCTCAGATGCAAGTTTCCTTTCTAGCCGATCTGAAGGACGTTCTCTACTTCTGGCGCAGCGTATCATAACGTAGTGGACGATACCAATGTGCGTGCGCATTATTCAAATGACACAATAATCCCTACAACTCTTGAACTGCGCACGCTCAGCGACACGCTCCGCAACGTTTTGGCTCTGTTCGCTCAAAGTCGAAAAAAGGCTTTGCGTGTCGTCACGTAATGATCCTCCTCACGACCGTCTCCTTAACCGATTGCAACATTTCTTCCCGTATTGCTCTCTCTAGAAACTTCAGCTCGTTGAAGTATTCGAGAGCGTTTTCGAATTTTCTAAATTAACGGGGATCGGTACATGTAAAGGAATAATTGACTCGAGTAAGTAGCCGCTTTTGGGGAGGAACGTTGCGTTCGGGTAATCGTGCCAGTTGAGAAGGAAACGAATCAAGTGCATGATAGGTCAAATCAAATTCATATGACTTTGCAACAAATCAAATTTCTAAGACGTATCACCAAAATCAGAATATCAAATCAAATGCATGAAGAATCTTGTCAAAATCATGAGAAGCTATTCACTTCTGTAAGACGCCAAATATAAATCGGTTGATGTCAAATCCAATTCCCAAGATATTAAATTTACAGGATATCAAATCAAAATTTTCAAAGTCCACGAAATTTCCAATAATTGTTCTGTGTCGAGAACTTTTAGTGTCGGTCCCAAGCAGCTATATTTATGGCTAAACCAAATCATTTGGTACATAGGAATCATTGAAACTACTATACCGTAAATCACGCAAAGATGACCTTATGTCGGTATTGGAGTTTGAACGGCATAAATTGGCGTATGTATACGACTGCCTAAATTTTAAACAAACTTGATACTGCGTAAACTTTACACTAGCTTAATATTGCGTAAAATTTACGCTAGCTAAGGACTGTGTAGATTTTATAGAAATCGACGAGTGCATAAATTTCACAAATGTTTTGTGTTACGTATAAATTTCACGCAATCGTTCAACTACACAAATGTTACCTCAGTATAGAATAAATTTTTCGAATCTGAAGATCCAGTGTATTTTTACGAGATCAACATCGTTTAAATTTCACGCAAACTTCAGACTTTTCAAGACGACTCCAACTTTTATATATTTTATCTTTATCTTGCACTAGAGAATTTTTATAATTTTACATGGCTTTTGTAAACACGTGTCAAAGATCCGTTGCCCAATTTGAGCCTATACATCAATGAACGCGATTTATAGAACATCTTAGGTGACTAGGAGAATTTATTATAATGTAAGTTTGATCTTTGAGCAGTACAGTATATCTATAACGGATTGGATATGTGCACTAACGCTTCTTATTAAACGCAGACAAATACTTTTTCTGAAAAGTATTATCATTGATAATCAAAATAGTTCATCATTAACGTTGTCAATATTGTCTCGTGTTACTGTAATGGGTACTTTTAAAATTGAAGTCTAATAATCTGTCGAACTGTACTACACTACAAGGTAATGGCACGAGGGACAATCGCTTCGCTGCTACTATGGCTATAGATTGACCTAAAATTGGTTACAGGGCTTTACCGTACTATACTTTTCCCTATGAGACTTCCTTTCAAACTAGATCAACGGTAACTAAAATTATTTTTACACGTATAGGTACTTACCAAATATTTGTTGATGTAGTCAAACAGTTTCCCATCAAGGATAAAACTTGTAAAGTTTTTTATTTGACGTATGAGGTCCATCAACTACAGAAAAGGAAATAAAAAACAATATGTCCACAAATTACTTTACAGCTAATGAACACTGTAATGTACACAATTGTAATCAATAATATACAAATTGAATTACTTGAGGTTTCATCTTTATTGCAACTTCCTGCCATCTCTCTTCAGGTTCAAGGTCTAGGTTGATTACAATGGTGTCAACTTTGTCCCTACATTAAACCATTTCTTGATCAGACACTTCATACTGGGGCAATACTTGGCATAATGATTTTAAATGAACAACGGTATCAATACAATCATTTCAATGAGATATAACTACAGTCACCTGGTTAAATGATTTAAAATGAGATCAAATAACATCCCACATCCTTAGAATGGAAACCTTAGGTAGTCTCATCCACAACAAAGAAATTAATGAATTAATGAACCAATTGAAAACAGGAGGGGACTAATTATTGAGAAAATTATCGATGGACAGATAGACGGGCTGACAGACAGATAGTGAAGCAGTCAGGTACAATGGCAGACATACAAAGAAACACATGATCTGAAGGATGGTGGCTGGAGAGAGGGAGAGAGGGAGAGAGTGGCAGGTAGATAAATTAGTAAACAGATACTTGAATAAAAGGATAGCTGGAGAGGCAGGCAGACAGAGAGACCAACCAATGTACTAAGTACAACATTTATTATTCAATAATTCAAAGAGGATTTGCTCCCTTATTACCCTTTTCTAGGGTTATCATTCATCATGGCTTTTGGTAGTTCTGCCAGTTGACCCAATTTACAGAGTATTTTGAGGTCAATAACACATATTCAGTATCAGACACGTTAACACTAAATTTATTTGCCACTAGCCATCTTCTGACACTATATACAGTAAGTCACCACCTACAAAAAATTTATATTTTTTTGAGAGATTCTGCTGCTTTAAACAATTATTTTTTGTACTACTAGTAAACAACCACAGCTAACCGTACTAAATGCAACCAGGTGGGTCACGTAAATAACAGATAACAGCATGCCAAGAATGAAATTCCAAGGAATTCCACATTTAAAGTAATCATAAAGAAAGGAGGACCATCAACAAAACAGCTCTGCTTTAGCTCAAAAAGGTATACTGTACATGTAATAACACTGTAAGCTATGTTTATAAGGTACTAACATACCATATAATTCTAGTTTTATGTGTAATATATAACAATAAACAGTGTCATACAGTATGTTGGTTTTGTCAAATTTAAAAATATTATAATCATATTAAATTGTGGGTTATTAATCTATAATAAGATAAAATCCATGCAGATGAGGCAGAATGTATAGCACTTAAAGCCCAACTGGCATTGTTCGACTAGGTTGTTTTCTGATCATTAAAATAACCTAATAATTGAACCTACATGACATTTGTATACAACCAGTTAATTAATTTAAAATAACTTTGTAATTACTAACATTACAGGAAGATTGAGAGAGAATGAGAGCAGGAGAGGGTTAGGAGGAAGGGAGGAGGGAAGGAAGGAGAGAGTGCTTTAAACATCTATATAATACAAAGACTAAAAAATCTCTAATCAAATTTCATACTTTTGAGGTGGAGGATATGCATCAGAACAACATTTAGTTTCCTGGACCTATGAAAATGTTAGAACATGTCAAAGAAATTAAAAAAACAAACAATAAAATAAAAAGACAAACAAACAAAAAAAAAAAAAAAGTGGAGCTTTTCTCACTAGGTGTGGCAGCTTTCCTATTGCTATGTGTACAGGTCTTTAGTATTGTAATTATTTCTGGTATTTTAATCATTATACTTTCAACAATTAACTAATTACAGCAAGGCCAAGGGGCAGGCATCCCCCTTTCTGAATAAAACCAGGGTTCAAATTAAGAACTTAAAGGTACATTGTCAAAACATTCTCTAATTATTCAAACACAAGAAAAAACTGGGATGGCCAATGCCTAACATCCCCTTCCCAATCATACTGGGGCCTATCGTAATTATTCGAATAAACGCATCCCTCGAATAAACGCCGCAGGGACAAGCAAATATCATTAAACGCCGCCCTCGAATAAACGCCGCATCTTTCTCGTCATTGCGGCGTTTATTCGAAGCATTTATTTACAACCACTGTAAGCAATTCAAGTACCTATCTTTAAAAACAAAAGACAACATTCAATCTAAACCAGTCGTGGAAATTTATTTTTCTCGATTGTAATGTTATTCAATTCAAAGTGGCTATACTTCATAGCTTTGCTGCTTAGCTCTCTCTCTAAAACTTCTGCGATGCGCAATTCCGTGGTAACAGCCGAGAATCTTGCCGGTACAACTAGTCCGATTTCTCTCTTTCTTTTGCCAGTGACTTTCGCAAATAAGTTGTTCTCAGTGTTTGCGCGTAGGAAGTTATTTAATAAGCGAGACAGCTCAATTGGGACGTGGCCAGCAAGCGTCTTCTTCGAATTCGGCCGCTTCGTGCCTTTGGGACCGGGAGGTTTATTAACACCAATTGCGTTTTCATCGTGCTCCTTCGCTTCTGTGCGAGTATCTTTCTCACATTCGAGTATTTCATTTATTTATTTATTTATTTATCAACTTTATTTAAAGAGGGTAGCACGTAACAGTAAACACTGACAAACCTGTGGCCGTCATCTACTACGGGCGTCCACACAGACTTGTAAACATGGTGACCTCGGATAATCGTGTCAAAGTCTACCTTGAAATACATTTTGAACTCCACTGGTGTTGCCCTTGCCATTGTTGCGAGTTTGTGTTGCGACTTGCGAGTGTTAATTCATGTTGACAGGTTTCCATCAAGCTTGACATAAATAAGTTATTACTGGTACTCAAATTACAAACATCGCTCGCGGTCCAATCAGAACATGCGCTTTTTATGCTAATTGAAGCTTGATAAGACAGTGGACAGTTCAATTTTCATATATAATCATATATATTGAAAAGACATATAACTTTTATTCTTAGTTTTTTGGGGGTTGATTGTATTGGTTAAATTGACGCTTTAAATTACACAATAAATTCACAGTTGTTGTTACAAGGTTTGCAATAAACGCCGCCTCCGAATAAACGCCGCATCTTAAGTGTCAAAAATTTAATAAACGCCGCGGCGTTTATTCGAATAATTACGGTAATTTAGTATAATTCCAGTGGAAATGGTTCGTAAAAAATCCTGCATTTAAAAAATCAATAGATACTGCAATTCCAAATTTTCACCTTTGAAATCCTGGAGATGAGCATACACCAGCCTCCAGGTTAGACAATGTTAGACAAAGTATTTTATTTTAGTTGAGATGGTGGCTCTTCCACTCACTCTTCTCCTGGTTACTTTAAAAATAAAACTGTTGCATCACAATTTTGGCCAAATAAAGGGCTTTGCACATTGCAATTTCTTAAAAGTGCATTGCAATTTGTGAATCATGATACATTAATTTGAACCCTGAAAACTATCTTTCATTGGACAGAATAAAATCCTAAAGTGCATCATGGTGCTTATTGGATTTAGCTAAAAAGATACAGGAGTAAAACTCAAAAAGACTATCATTTAAAATAACCAGAGAAAGACACAGTTGCCAGTTTATTTTGCATTTTTCTCAGTTGATTGCATTTTCTTTGCTGCTTGCACAAATGAAAGTCAGGGTGGGTAGATGAAGAACACAAGCAGGGTCAATAGTTTTTGCACTTGTGTCCAACATAAAATTTATTAACCCACAAAGGAAAAAGGACTCACTTTAGTATTTTACTCTGACTAGTGCCAAATGATTTTACTTGTCACAGGCATGAACCCTGGGTGTTAAAGGTTAAACACTACCTCCTTAACCAATTAAAGGGCAAGGGCACTCTTTAGGATTTCACTCTGACTGATGCCAGACAATTTTACTCGTCACAGAGATGAACCCTGGGTATTAAAAGGTTAAACTGTGTCAATTTAAAAAGGCATTTAACAAATACCTTCAAACTTATATCCTGTCCAGCCAGACCTGGTAGATATACTGTAGCCAAATTCACTAGCTCCCAGTTCATATTTATCTCTGTGTAAAATTATTTGGTACCATCATAACAGCACTTGGTGCCATGTCTGAACTCATATCATTGAACAATATAAACTTGGTTGGCACGGCAGTTAAGTTGTGCAAGCTAGGCTGTGTTCATAGGCTGATTCAGGGGGATAGGGATGTTCAGTAGGGCTTCCTCTTGGCCTATGACTGCAGTTCCTGTGCAGCAAATGTTGCCTTCTTGCTTGGCAAAATGGACCTTCATATAGTTTGTTGCAAATTCCTGAACAATTAATGTCTTGGGAATTCTAAAACAGCCAATTGACAGCTCCAAAAATCAAAATGTTTTCCAGTGCTGCATGCTCCTACATATCCTTAAAAGTGATACTACAGTATTATGGTTGTTGATAGATTGGCTGGTACTTGCTACCAGGTCAGCTGCCCCTCTTCCAATGAAATCTCACATCCATAACTGGTGGTGCCAAAGGAAAATAACACAACATATTTTCATATGGTCTATGCACAGTGGTGCCATGGTAACAGCTGTATGACATAATTTGTTGGTTTGTCGTCAACCTGGCATACTGTGGACTAAATTCAGACTCATAATGGAATAATGATTCTCAATAACAATTCAAATTTCAGTGAAGATTGTGTGTACAGTATATTGTGGGCTTGTGTACATGAAGGTGACTGATTATGCAGCAAACACTGGTTAAACTCTGATTATGTAGCACTGGTGCAATACTTTAGTCTCAGACGACATTTGAAAGAATGTTACACATTATTACAGAAAGGGGTGAAGCGTCGAAAAATTGGCAGTAATTGCATTATGTAATCGGTTTAAAGTACAGTTAAAACTCATTGAGTATCCAGATGGAAAGGCGGCTTTTCGGATGCCGAAGATTTACACCATCATCATTTTCGCCATCACTCCAAATTTTTAAATGTCAGTCAGAGTAGTTGGCATTCTGTAGGTTTTCCACCAAGTATCACAAAGCTTTATGTGCAAGTGAAACGATGACTCCAAGTCAAAAAGCGATGCCAAAAATTACGCACTAAGAGGGTTTTTTTCCGGCTGCACAAGTACACTCAGACTCAAATTATTCCATGCCAACTCGCTTGCACTAGAAACTAGATTGATTTAAGCTAGAACTGTTTTTGTGCCATTCTTACTAAAACATAAACGGAATTACGTCTCTTGCCCAAGCGATTGACACAAAAAAATAACCGGACGCACATTCTGTGGGATATACGCAAGCTTTTATTAACAACTAAAGGCTAACTAAAAATAAATTTTTCACTTTAGCGTTACCGGAGCAGCATGAAGATCCACTGAAAATAGAACGAGCAACAATCCCCACATCCAATTTTTCATTGTTGATTACTTGCTTGTCATGTTCGAGTGATGCGTTTGGGCTGATTGTCATGTGACTGAGCTGGGTATATTTCCGGAAGTTGGCACGACTCCTTGGCCCAGATAAAGACGCCCAAAGACGCCCACAGGTTCCCACCAGCAACACCAACTCCGTGCCAATTTTTTTGACTCACGGTCCACGGATGCTGCATAAAGAACGTGCCTGTGCGGACTCTCGCACGCGGACAAAACATTTCTATGGCATTAACAATAATCAGGCTGCTTTTCATGTAAATATGTACGGTGGCAAATAAGTACGGTGGCCCATAATGGGATATGCTTGTTCCGTAGAATATGAGCATTCCGTACATTAAAGGCGATCCGTAGAAACCGACCTTTTCCGTACAAATAGCGAAATGTTCCGTACAAACTACGGACTGCTCCGTACAAATAGAGAACAGCTCCGTAGAAATCGAACTCTTCCGTAGAAACGGCCAGCTTTTCTGTATAAACAGCGACCTGTTCTATACAAACAGCAAGCTCGTTCGTAGAAACAGAAGCGCCTTCCGTAGAAACAGAGGTGCCTTCCGTATAAACAGGGGCGCCTTCCATAGAAAGTTCAAAACGCTGCGCGAGCAACCGAGAAAGCATGTAATTTGCAATTTGGCGGGCTAAAGAACAAGAAAACTTGAATCTGGAAAATGTTTTGCAGTTCTTGTGAAGGATACGAAAACTCTTGAGACAGTTTTTGCTCATTTCAAGCGAAAATCGAATTTAAAGTGATCGAAATTTTATGCTAATTAAGATGAACTTTTCGAAACAACATCTCCGCACTGATTTTTTTCGTGTTTTCCCCAAGAATTTTTAATTACTTTGAGAAACATTTTACCAAAGGGTCGGGCTTTTAAAGACTGATTTGCCGAAAGGTAGTTGTTGTTATCCCGCAAACCCTCGTGCACGGCACGCCCTTCGACTGTGGTATTAAAATACAGTGTAAAAACACATGATCAGTCTGCATTATAGCGCTTTACGACAGACACGTGAATACGTGCCGTACACCTAATTGTTAGCTCTTAATTCACCAATTAGCTGGAAAAAAGTTGTAAAATGACTTCGTGTAGTGAAGAAGCTGTGTTGGTGACAAGGTATATTTGAAATGGGTCGGACCATTCCATAATTAAATAATTAGTAAATTATCGCAAGTGAAACGATCACAAGTTGCAATGTACCATCTAGCTTCTCCAATCTGAAGGAATTAACCCACTGCTTATATAAACAGAATATTGAAGATAGATCCTATGAAATTTTCCTTGGAGAGTGAGCCCTCAGACCCCACAAGCAGGATACGATTAACAAGCTTAAGCTCCACAACAGCAAGACCGAAGTCCTGGTGACTGGAGCGTAGCATCAGCCGCGGCCAGAATTAGATCTTTTGTGGGTTGGGAATGAAAGTATATCTCCCACAGCATCAGCAAAAAATCTTGGAATAATTTCTTGACACATGCAATGCAATGACACTGGAGTATTAAGTTGCATTGCTTAGTAAATCTGCCTTTTTCAAATAAAAAATATTTCAAGATTTAATAAGTATCAATCTGAGAGTACAGTGGAACCCCGCCGTACGACCACCTCGTTAATACGACCACCCCGTTAATACGACCAACGACCATATTTTGATGTCCCCTACTGTTTAAAACGACCACTCAACGTGTTGAATAATGCCTTTTTGATATCAAATTCTGATATGCGGTGTATAATTATCTTAATTACACATTCAGCAAATAATTAACACTTAAACGTTTTCAATATTCATTTTAATTTTTACTAAACAGATAGAACGTGATTAAATATGTTTTTGGGTCGTTTCATCGTTTTCTTGCCTTCTTTTTTCTGCCACTTTCCTCTGCTGTTCTCTTTTGGCCACATTCCATTTCGACTCTAACGGATAGGTTATTCGGGATGTCCATCAATTTGCTTAGCAAGTCAATGTTCTTTTCCTGCCCCATAAATTTGTAAATGCATGAAATCTCAATTCCATATCCCCCGCCCCGATTGACAGCTGTTCCGATAACTTTAGCTTCTGCTTCACTGCCGCTCTTTGCTAAAAAATGGCGAACTATCCCATTTCCATAGAACCTAGTGCCCTTAGAATGTGACCAACTACATCTCCTTCCTTAATCACCACAATAACGTTCTTGTCTTGTTCATTGTCGTGTTCGTGCTTTAGTTCAAGAACTTCATCAATCTTGATTCTCCAGTATTCTTTGTAAACATGATATCCCTTTATCCAAGAAGGAACTTCGATTACCTTTGTGCTAGCACGCGCAGGCTATGAAAAGCGCCGAATCTGTCATCGATCCATATTTCACACTTTTTCTAATTTAATCAGTGCAAAATTTTCACGCATGTCTCGAGGATTTTCCTGATTTATTACCTTTTGTTCGAACACGCTTCGCAGCTTTGTGTACAAGCACTTTGACCAGTCATCATGTCTTCAAATTGTAAGCGAAAACGGCAGGCAATATTCTCAATGCAGGATGCTTTGGATTTTCTCGAACAGAAAGGAAATTCAAAAACGGCAAATCAGCTCGCCAGAGTAATCTGCCAAGCTCAAACCGATTGGCTTTAGTGTCGGAAAAACCAACGGAAGCTTACAGATTTTTTTTAAACCTAAAGAAATTTAAATAACTAATATAGGGGCTTATTATCAAAGTTATTCATCTCATTTCGTTAATTTTGTTGAGTTGTGTTCGGTTAATAAAATTTATTTGTGGATTATTTTGTGGTTTTAGCGTTATGCTAATTGAAATCTGACTCCGTTTGCCATGACGTCATTTTAAAAAATCATTTGTTGCGTATCTGATCCACCCCCCTTAATACGACCACCCCGTTAATACGACCAAATTTTTTCGGCCCAACGGTGGTCGTATTAACAGGGTTCCACTGTAGTATTGAAATGCTGGTACGTGCATTTATTACTTGCAAATTAGATAACTGCAATTCACTTCTTGTTGGTCTTCCTAAGTACTTAATTAGTAGATTACAATTAGTGCAGAGTTCTGCTGCCCGGCTGATAGTCGGTGGTGGTAAATATAATCAATTTACTCCGGTGGTTAAAGATCTTTACAGGCTCGCGTAGTTTTTAAAATTGTGATGCTCACTTACAAACTGTTAACAACCTGGCATCTAGTAACGTGTGTGATATGGTAGCAAAATACAATCCAGCACACAGCCTTAGATCTGCCAACATGTGTCTTTAAAAGGTTCCAAAATGTAATCTTAAAATCCATGGAGAACAGTCATTTTCTGTTGCTACCCCACTCCTATGGAATGATCGGTCACAGAACATTAAGAATAGCCAAACGTTGAATATTTTTAAATCTAATTTGAAAACTTATTTGTTTAGGCAAAGTTACATTTAAATTTATAGATTTTTAATTTTTAATCATTATTACTTGTATTTTGTGGAATTGTAAAGTGCCTTAGGACGCTTAGGATAAGACACTATATAAATGTATATATTATTATTGTAATAAATATCAGTGCCCGGCAACTTGGAACCCTTAATTCCTAAAACATTGTCTGTGAACCAGACCTGGTTGATGTAATTAGATAAAATATAAAACTGCCACAGAATATTCGATCCAAACAAATCCATTATTGAGATGAGTGTTACACTAAAAGGGTTCAAGCTTGGCGAACGTCCACATATCGTCCGTGACATTACCAGGTTTGTAATTTGTGTATAACATTCACCTCATTCTATCACATTATTATTATATGGTAGCTATCGCCAAAGACAGTACTGGTGTTGAACCTGCATCTTAGCTTACCATCTGTGTCTTGGTGGTTCAATGGCCTGAGCGTCTCATTGGTCATCAGACGGTCGCGGGTTCGATCCACTTCAGGGGCTCAAAAATTGTTTTACCATAATATGAGTTTAATGAATGTTCATATATCGTTCGAAAAACCTATCTTTATTTTGAGCCTGGAGCTATATCTGTTAATACTCTGATAGTGATCAACGTCTTAGCCGAAGATGCTTAATCAGAGAAACACGTTTTCCAAGACACATAGACGTGAAGGAAGCGTTTCCAGAGCTGCAAGAGTACTGGCAACCACTGCATCGGGAACTTACACCAGAATTGCTGATATTCAATGAAGGTTAGGTGTTTATGAAAGTTCTCCAATTAAGACACCTCTCTTACTTGTGCATTGCTTGACAACATTTCCTGTTTTCAACCAAACTTTGCTTACAAAAGCTTAATTTATGAAATGATTAATCTGGCAATCGTTAAGAAAGCGCAGTGTGGATTTTGGTCGGTCCAGTTAATGACACCAATAAGAAATTCTTATTGGACCTGTCATATATCTCAACTTCCTATTTGTCGATGTATTTTGTATGTAATTAGAAAATTAGGACATAGAAATCCGTTAATCGGTAGGCTGTCATGATCTCCGCCGTAAAAGTGGAGTCAAAAGGGGGTCCGTCAAGCTGTGGGCTTTTTGGACGTACAGTAACATTTGGATCAAGCCGATGAACTTAACACTAGGGAGACAGATAATGCCAAGGAACCAAGGGTTAACTTCCTGTCTGTTTTCAGAGCTCTTTATCATCTCCTTGGTTGACTTTGAAGCGTATTTAGAAACCCATAACCAAAACATTTGAAGTCTTTTATGTACTGTCGATGTACGGATCTGAATTCGTCCGCTGTAATGTTTCGGTAAAATACTGCAACATTTTTCTTCGTCAGTGTCTGTTGGTAGAATGTTTGTTTTTTAGGGAAAGAAATTCTACTTGAAACATTGAGCTTCTGTAAAAGCTTTTTCACGTCTATATCCAAGAACTCAAACGAGCCAACGAAGTCGTACTGGATGACGCACGGTTGACAAATATCGTACATTGGCATCCAATGCTCGTTCATTTTTGGACTTGCCTCATCGATTACGTACTTGACAAACTCTTGAAACGTCACATCGTCTCCATCTATGGATTGCAATGAACTATTTGTGCGATAGCGTTTCACGATTTTTCTCCCATAGTCCAGGTGGAAATTGTTGTTGACTTGTTGGAATTTATTCCTGTATGCGGAGACCAGTCGAAATAAAGGATTTCGTACAAACACGAACTTATAGAATGTTTTCACGATGTGTTCTCTTTCCAGGATGCTAAAGTCACTGAGGAATTCAAAGCCACGCTGGTCAAAATGCTTAATGGCATCCGCGCTCTCACTTCTTCCTTGTATGGTCAATACCATTCGCTTCATGTTTGAGGACGCAACCTTAGGAATGTAGCAGTACAAGAACTTGTTTTCCTTATCAACGATAATGTGTCGAAGGAGGTTGTACGATTCACGGCTGGAGAGAGATTGTAGTGAGCCTCTCTTTTTACAGCATTTCTGATCCAAATAATATTTTCTGGCATTTCGATTAAACTGATACAAAATAGAATGAAAAAAATACATAAAAAGATGAGTTGGACTATTTGGAGTAATATTGAACGGCATATTCGAGACAAAAGTATTTACAACCAAAATTTGTGAATACTTAACATATGCAGTCAAATTTCCTGCTTGCAAACGCAAAAACAGAATTTGTTCATGGTTGTTAGCAGGCATGAGCAATATTGGGTTCTACCCTTTGAAGTAAGTTGCGCTCGACCTGACTTGTTATATAATGTTTAAAAAACGAGCGGAAGTGGTTTATCGGATCTAAAACACTAGGCGATAACCGAGTGTTTTAGATATGATAAAGCATGTACGAGTTTTTTAAATGGCTTAAAAAAGAATCCCCTTAATATGCTAATTCGCGAAGAAGGTTTGAAAATTAATGTTTCCCAAACCGAGAAAATTGGAGGAGAAATGTGAACGTGTTTTTATCACATATAAAGACACGACACGGTTATGATTTTTCTTTGTATTTTCTTCATGAATTATTGAGTTTTTTAAATTTAAATATGCCTGTGTACACATCTATATTCATACTACACTGTATATAACTGTCAAAGATATGGGACGAATAAAATGTTGTAGTTGTAAAATGTTGTCACCATGTCCTTGTTTTCGGCTATCAACGAGCGTGAGCGCTATTGTGCTGAACACTTTGAACAAGGTTGTGCCCAGTAGCCTAACAAAGACATTTCTGATATAGAGGACTTGATCAGATCTTATTCTTAGGTAATTCTGGGGTGATTCGTAGGTGGTCGGAGCAATTTCTGTTGAAGGCACCCTCTCTGCTCTCTCTATCTAACCTCAATTTCCTTATATTATAATAATTGTATACTGGTACACAACTATACAAGGTACTCCGGTAGAAACAAGTGTTTGGTTTTTTTTGTTTGTTTTATTTATTTATTTTTTTTTTTTTTTTTTTTGGGGGGGGGGGGGTTCTTAAAAAGTAAATGAAAATTTAAAAGTGTGCTTCCGAGCCTTGACAGGTGTAAAGTCGTCAATTAACGACGAAAAATCGAGACACTGATCTAGTATTTTGTTCAGCTTTGTAGAATATACTTGAATCTAGAAAAATAGATCAAAAAAGTCGATCTGTATCAAAAAAAGTCGATCAGTATGGGGCAACTTAAAATGTTGCCCCATAAAATTTAGTGCCCGCTGCAAGCGTCCCAATTGTAGAAAGGTCCTACTTTATACTAGCAGGGGTGGCGCCAAGAATTCCTCGAAGCAGGAGCTAACGTCTCCGATAGGGGAGCTAAACCGAAGGAGCCATGACCACGCCCTCTTTATAATTTTCTTATTTGACGGTCGAAAAATTATTTTTCGCAGGAGTAATTGCAACAACTGACTAGAAACAGTTTGCTTTCAGATTTGGCATGATGACAAGAGTATTATCTTTCTTGACTAAGACAAGAATATTATCTTTCTTGACTAAATCTATAACAAATATTCATAGTTTGTCAAATATATGTTATCATCAATGAAAATTCGCCGATGAAATGTTACTTTTTCCCCCAACAAGGGGGCTAAGGTCCTCTGACAGAGGGGCTGCAGCCTTCTCTGCACCCCATCCGGCGCTACCTCTGCTTCATAGTGCTTAAAGATTGCACTACCCTAACACTTTGCTTGGCCTCAGTGAGGCAGGGTTCTCAGACTCCCTTGACAGTCACGTTATCGGTTGTGCTATATATCATCAGAATGCTTTAATGCACTGGACGACACCTGAATAAAAAAGACAAGCATAGCCATTTCAGCCGGTAAAGTCGACAAATATAAAAACAAGCCGCACTACCTTTCTATTAATCATGGACGTTTAAAGATGAACTCAGCAATTCAAAGCAGTGCTTAGCCGTAAACCTTACAACTCTGAATCTTTTTAAGGAAGTCGTACTTTTAATTTTCACATCCAAACTTTCATGAGTCCTTTGTTTATGTTTGTTATACTTAATAGCTTGACTCTAAATTCTAGGTCTTCTGGTATAAAAACACCTAATGCCAACTAATCTTCAGGACCACAAAACATAACACTTTAAAAGGAAAAAGTAAAACTGCAAATTTGAATCATTGAACAAGAGCATGCTGTAAGACTAACACTATGTAATTAAGCCTTCGTCAGATATCAAACTTACGACCCCAGGAATCTCATATGTCAGTTGCTATAACCGCTATCTTTCCCGTGTTCATTAGCGTGTAAATTCTCAAAGGCTAGCTGTAATGTGACAAAATTTTCCAACATTTCAGAAAATTAACTGATAATCATGCAGGTGATTCTGTATTAAATTTCATGTATTATTCAAATATTAATCTTTAGGCTTTTTCCACTTGTTCGATTAGATTTCTCAGTCTAGTCATTCCGAACTTGATGTTAGAACCGATCCAGATGTTATATCTAATAAGTAACGTTACTGGGTACAACGCTCTTATAATGTCAACAATTATCGCGATAGTGAGCAAATAATGACCCTGAACTAAACCCCAACCCTAACCCAAAAGTTATAATTCCTATAACTATTGGGTAACAATGCGAATAATCGACAACGTTTTTCAATATACCGTGAGAAACGAATGGATGTTAATGGAAAGACCAGGAGCCATGACAAATTTCAAGTATCTAGGGCTTAAGAGTCAATTTTGTGTTTTAAAAAATGGCAATATTCGTCCAGAATGTACTTCCTATATAATAGGCCAAATTTTTCTTACAGACCTCCCGTATCCAGTCTCCAAAAGTATCGGGGATTTTTTTTCTAACTTCTAAATTACCTGGTTTTCTAGGCTCCTCGTGCAAATAAAAAGCGTCCATAGAGTAAAACAAATATTGACCTTTGAAGCGTTGTCTAGCACCGTGCCCAAACTAGTGCAAAAATTTCCAAATATAGATTGGAAAATTTGGTCACTTAACCTCTAGACTTTACCAGGGCATCTCTTGGCCTCGCTGTTAACCTCTTCAGTCCTGTTGGAACGCGGTCGACATCGAGGTACATGTAACAATAATTCGAGGGATAAAATTTGTTTTATCATAAAGCCCAGTTCAAACGTTGAACTTTTCATGTGCTAAACCAAATACAAATCAGTTTGGACAAAGGATCTTGCTCATTAGCATTAGAGTCGGCACATGAATAGTTCGACGTTTGAACTGGGTCTTAGTTTCACGTTTGACCTCGACATCTGTTTAAGCTGAGCCTAAGAGAGTGATTTCACTGGGTCTTAGAGTATGATTTAACTACATCATCAATGGAATGGAAATATTCCACATAATGTATACGAATTACCTTTGCAGTTTCAGCATTTAAGAGTTTGGTACCATTGTCCTCTAGAAAAAATTTTTAACAAAACGAAAAACTAAGATTATTACTTGCCGAAGGTGAACCAATAAACAAGCGGACCGTTGGTGCGAAAAATGAAAGAAACGGGCACGGTTTTCAAGTGTTACATACTATCCGATTTTTAACATTATTTCTTTTAATTCACGTAGCTTCAAGACTGAGACTCACAAAGCGTAAAACTGGATGACTTGTCATTGGCGTTTACTTGAGCCAAACCCTGATCCAAAATCTAACCCTGAAGTCCTAAACGAGACTAAAGCAACCATCGTGACCAAACATGCATGGAATAGCGACTAAGATGACCCCCTCTGCTAAAATACGTGTGAAAAGCGTATTAATTTTTAAGAGTTTGTATGAATTTTTTTCCCACGATTGAAGCCCTAACCCTAATTCCCTATCCTTAATCCTAACCCCAGTACTTCCCTCTCTGCCCCTGTAAATCATTTTTCCTATATCTGAGTAATCAAGCGAGCACTTTCACTGAGATATAAAGCCGATACAAATTAGTAAAGAAATTTCCGAATTAAAGGCTGATTTCATTTCAAGGACGTATCGCGGAGACAATAATTATAGTTATAACTACTGCAAAAGGTATCCCATATTTGAAAAGGACAATAAGGCTAAGGATTTTGTGCTAATTACATGCACGCCCCGTGTTCTTTTCCCAACAGTGTCTCAATCTTCCAATTTCCAGGAGTGTTGAAACTGATAAGGTCTGACCATCTACTTTTGCAAGAGGCAAGGCTTTTGCATGATGGCTCATGGTATCATCATTTAAAAAAAATATTTTCGGCATAAGATGGTTCGCTGAGTTTATCTTTGTCACATTTCATGTCAATGCATATTTTAAGTACTGATTAATTTTTCTTTTTCCTGCAGTAACAGGCCCGTAGCCAGGAAAGGGGGCTCATAACTTATGGACTCAACTCAGTTTAGCGACAACAAACTACTTATACATGCGACGCAGGCTTGAAAGAAGAAAAATTTATTTTATTCAATACGTTTGAAAATAACTTTTGTAAGCAAAGACGATATATGAACTCTACTGTGATCTCCGAATACACGGAAAGACATTCTGAACAGTCAAAAGTGATTTTACGAGGCAAAAAATTACCAACAATTAGATATATATCGAAAATTTACTAGATATATTGACATTTTCCAAAACAGTCGTAACTTTTAGCTAACTCATGTCAGTCTCTGCATAATAAATATTTCGATTATAGCAGGCTG
Source organism: Heliopora coerulea (assembly GCA_030142905.1). NCBI lineage: Eukaryota > Metazoa > Cnidaria > Anthozoa > Scleralcyonacea > Helioporidae > Heliopora > Heliopora coerulea. Next base: position 3,629,645 of record JASJOG010000009.1, read on the forward strand.
GCAGCGGTTGAAATGTTTCTTACGTTTCTTACAGCTTGACGATCTCTGCAGTGCAACTGTTGCTACGCAATATTGCTATGCTATTTGTTGAGGTAGATAAGCCATGGATCCGTTAACCCCTGATCACAATCCAAAATAAATCAAACAATTTCCACCACGTGGGATGTGAAACATTACAGTAAATCGATTCAAAGACAATTGCACGTTCTAACGACTTATTACAAACAGTAATAAATATCTCAAATTTCCTTTTTAGGGGACTCAAATTTTATTTCGACGAGCTCAGTGCCCCGCCCTGCGTAGTAATGATATCTTTGAAATATCGATATCGTGCAAGTTAGATTTTTTATTGCATCTGAAACAAAGATCTCTTCAGAAAAGTAAAGCTCGACCCTGCAGGTTTTCAGTCATAAAGTTGAAACTTAAACGTAGCAATCACTTAAAATAAAGATAAGAACTAAAAAGTAGCGGGGTATGGGACGGAACATGCGTAATGTATATTGTGCATTATTGATTACGGTTTAACATCAGCTGTAAATAAATGAAACGTCAAAAGGACAACGTGTTCGACTAAATTTTTTCTAATAATAAACAGATAAATAATACTAATGAACGAAAACACGAAGGAGGGGGAGACGAGAGAAAGAATGAACGAATCTTTTATTATAAGATTAATTTAATCAACCAATATTCTGTCAACAATAGACTGATTCACATCAATAGTCGGATCGGTTTGGCTTGGAAGGGGCTACCTCCCAAAAGTTCCAAGACAGGTAATCGTTGCACTATCAGTTAGACATATCCTCAATTGTATATGTACCAGAGGACATATTTACGTGTTTGTGACATACCCCATCTAATCTGTTCTAAATGTCGGCCAGCCTTCCCCATATTTATTAAGGCCACGCACCGAGAAGAAAGAAATCAGTAGAAATAGTGCAGTTACACCACTGATAGACATAAAAACCGCGAAGATAAAATTTAAAAAGATCATTTGACACATGGTTTCAGTCACTGATCTGATGTCAAAGAAAAAAGCACTAAGTGAAAACTTTGCTGGACCTTAAACGAATGAATAAGTAAATGAACGAATAAATGATAGAATGAACTAACAAACGAACGAATCGAAAACAAATTAAAATGATGAACGGAGTAACGAACGAACGAACGAACGAACGAACGAACGAACGAACGAACGAGCATACGAACAAACGTAGGTAGGTACGCACAAACAAAAAAACGAGGGAACAAACGAACATACAATCGAACGAACTGATATTAACGAACTATTATTGCTTTCCCATGATGCGATCATGATAACAATAGTCCCCCCGTCGTTTCTTCGTTCTTAAAAGCCCCGAAATATATATAAATCAAGGGTTAGGGTTAGGGTTGGGGTAAGGACTAAGGATTAGGGCAAGGGTTTATGCAGATTTTTGGAGGCTCTTAAAGGATGAAGAAACGGGGGGTGTATTACGTTCTCGTGATGATCCTCACAATCTTCTATAGCCGCAGAGCTCTTAGTTGATGTATATTTGACATTTCCCTGGCCATATTGCACATTTACAGAATAACAGTGATGTTATAAACAACTTGCAGGGCCGTTTACCCAAGCCCAGGTTGACTTCCAACGCGGGTCAGCTCACCACCCGTGGTTTTTCTTTTTTCTTGTTTACATGAACCCGGGCTGGTCGTTATTTGAGACATGGTTTTTCCAACCCGGGTCAGCTCTGCTTAACCCGGGTTGACCCAAGTCATTCTGACAGGCGCCGTAAGCATGTCGTTCTTTCGGTCTCTTCAATTCTTGTCATTTGTTTGGCAGTTCAAACACATATTTAATCGCCATACGTTTGCGTATGCGAGAAAACAGCGCAATCACGTCCGAAAAGAAGTTGCTGTTTTTATAATCCGTCTCAGATTTGTAGTCTTCGAGACAGACAATCAAATATTCGACCTTTGCGCCCGACCACAGACGTAAAGGAGATTTTTCTTTGAGCGTTCGAACTTGCCATGCTTCCTGCAGACGGACAACATAAATACAGCTTTGGCTTGACGCGAAAAAAGGAAAACTAACCAAGACTATCGAAGTGCCGATACTTTACACGGTCCAATACTTGATTGTCTGTCTCTAAGACTACAAATCTGAGATGGATTATAAAAACGGTGATTTCTTTCCGGACATGATTGCGCTGTTTTCTCGCATACGCAAACGTATGGCGATTAAAAGTGTGGTTGAACTGCCAAACAAATGACAAGAATTGAAGAAGCCGGCATCAGAATGGCTCGGGTCAACCCGGGTTGAGCAAAGCTGACCCGGGTTTGGAAGTCGATGTTGTGACAGATGGAGGAGATCAAGCCCGCAACTTTCTGATGACTGACTGGTTAGACATTCTCGTCATATTATTTTACTGACGTATTTCGTCTGAATATATAGCGCGTCCTGATAAACGTTCGTTATAAAGTCAACCTCTCGTAAATCTCATAATTTCATTTGCAACTACTCGTTCAAGCTTGTATAGTTGAGAGATTTTACAGGATAGAATTGCTTCATTTTTAAACTCGCAGGTTAAAGTCATTAAACAAAATAACGAAGAATACACACACGATTTCATCCTTCAAATTTATGTACTATTTAAAGCCGTTTAAAGAAAGGTATCGCTTTTACCCGAGTCTTATATGTAAGCTCAAAAATGGCTGTGTCTTTCTATAATCGCTCCTGTTTGCCTACGCTGTGCCTGAAATGTTATACTACCTACCTTGGCGTAAAAATACCTTTTCTTGGATTGACGAATTCACGCAATTACATCTTTGTTGTGCACCAAGCCAAAATCCCAAAAAAGCAAAAAGGAGCAGCGCCAAAATGCGAATAAAAATTAAACGACGCATAGACGACTGCTGATCGTATTCACACAGATCACCAAACTTCTCACGTGTTGGACAATCTGGAAGATGATCTACAAAAAACACGCTACTTCCTGTGTAATTCGAGTAGACGATGAGGCTAAACTGAGAAAGCCAATCAACGATATAAGAATGGAATACTGCGTAGACAGTGATAAGTAATTAGGGCTGTTTTGACAATGCGATTAACTGCAAGATTAACGGGATTAAGTTCCTTGCAAGATTAACGTGATTAAAATTTGGTAGAATAACTGTGAATACATAAAAATTGCAAAAATAAACATTGTACAGAAAATAAGATATTATTTATGTTACTTATACAATCGCTAAAAAAGTGCTGACTTGCATTTTTTATATGTGCTAGAGGGACTGTAAAGCAATTCCATTACATTCCTCACCCTATAGAAATTAAGTTTTCTCGACAGCCGAAGCGGGGTACCAAATTATCAGGAGTAAAGATAAACTGCAACATTTAGCGTCATTTGGTGGTTTGCCCTTTTTGAATAGTCACAAAATAGTAGAACACTGGCTATAAAGCTAACAAGTCATTCATTCATCAATCATGGCCACCTGTTAAAAAGGGATATTAGGTAATCAGTTCTTACTCAAAGTAAACAACGATGGCTCTGTCAACCATAAATTGCGGGAACCACCGAGTATTTTAATGAAGTACACAACAACGGTAACTCCGAAAATCGATAACATATTTAATTTATTCGACGTTTCGACTAGGCTTTAGTCATCATCAGGAATGCTGCTGGGTTACAGGTGGGGTCTACTTATACAAATAACAATCATGTATAAGAGTTACAGTTGTGTATTCTGTCAACCATGAAATAGTTGTTTGTCAAGTAGATGGATGTAGAAAGGAGTATCGATATCATAGGAGCTGCTCAACAATGGCATATTATCTGAGAAATGCACACGCTTTTATTGCCAAAAAAGTGAGCACTAGTCATGTTGATACATCTAGCACTAATACTAGTACTGGCAACGGTGTGAATGATGATATTATTGCTTGTGCTTCCCCAGCCAAGAAGAGACTGAAACAAACGTTACTTCAATTTAGGAACAAAACTTTGAGTGACATTGAAAACAATGAGATAACTAATGCTATTGCCATCTAGATAGCAAAAAAACTCACGGCCAGTAAATATTTGTAATGAAGGTTTTGAAGATGTTATCAAAGTAGCTATTGGCTGCAGCACATATAAACTTCCAAGCAAAACAGTTAACTAAAGAATACATGACTTGTATGAGCATAAGAGAAATGAAGTCCTTGAACTACCGTATTTCGTGGCGTGTAAGTCGATTTTCTAGGACCCAAAATTGATCTCTAAAAGTCCACCTCGACTTAAACAAAGGATCATGAAATTGAGCGAAATCATGGACCCGATATACTAGTACCAGTCCTCCGTATGCGTCAAGAAATGGACCACTCACCTCATTGCTAGTGAATGGGCACATCAACATGGTCGACGTATCTTTATAAACCTCATTCTTACGGTGTAAAGACTTCGACATGCCTCCCAAACGACGAAGATACGAAGCACGATTCGTATCTTGAAATATATGTTCGTATCTTCAACGAAGTTGAAGGTTGTTGACTTGGCTGAAAAGTCAAACAACTCTGCTGCCGGCCGCAAGTTTCGTGTTAGCGAGAAGCTTGTTAGAGACTGGCGGAAACAATCCGACAAAAAAAAAGATCTACCAAAGACAAAATGTGCCGATCGTTTTTGCAATTTTCTATATTAAAATAAACTCTAAAAGATTTTAAAAATATGCTGTAAAAGATTTGCTATGTTATTAAAGATTCTTCGAACACTATTCTGTGTCTGGTAACTATTAAATTTGAAGGAGTCGACTTATACTCAGGGTATCATAAAAATCATGATTTTTTGGTCAAAAAATAAGAGGTCGACTTATATGCTAAGTCGACTTGTACGCCGCGAAATATGGTACTGAGAGCTTCAGATGATGTTGGATTAAGTGAGGATTATTGTATATCTTGTGCCATTGAGAATTATTTAGGTGTAACTGTTCAGCTGATAGTTTGGGCACAAAGGATGATGGAAGATTGTTATCACTTTTCTGTGGCGTATATGCTGAAGAAAGACATACTGCACAGTTAGTAGCTGATTAAATAAGAGAAGTATGTCAGTTTTATAACCTAATGGACAAAGCAAGGGCTTTGGTGACAGACAATGCTCACTTGCTAAAATTTAAAAACCACCGAAAACGTTTCATTTTTGATCAGTTCTCAATATTTTACCAAGTTATTTTTGGAAATATATTACGATTGACTAACTGAATTGACATAAATATATCGCCAGTAACCAACCAAACTAGATATTGTAACACTGACTAATCGAATTTAAAATGTTCAATTAGGTCCGGCAAATATTTAAATTTGAAGTTGGCATTGCTTCGCAATGTTCATCCTAAGATGATGACGACAGTAACATAATTCTTCCACCAAAACGCCACATAGTGGCATGAATTTATGTAAAAATTTGTTCTCCCACTTTCCCAAACTTCTGGATCCGCCCTTGAATTGTAGTAATACACAATTCACTGGACGATATTAATCGTAATATACATGCCAGGACAATATCGAAATAGTAAAAGGGGCTCGCGGTACGTAAACAAAAATCGTGGCTATGATAGAGACCAACAAGCAAACGTCTTCCCAAGGAGATGATAGATGCAGAAATTGAATGACAACACGAAAAACAAGATGGAAGGATGAATTTCATCCTCATTTCCGCCTTTGGTCGGAAGTCCTTCCGCTTTACCTAGCATTTTTGTTTCATTTTCTTGCCATTTTTTTCGGAAAAAAATGACAAGATAAAACCGAAAAGAATATCCTAAGTTAAGCGGGAGAACTTTCAACCAAAGGCGGAAATAAGGTTCCCACGATGCCAGCACGAGACCCCCTTTCGATCGAAGCTGTAATAGCCGGTTCCACTTGTTACGTCAGCTGAATACAACTACCACAATACTTTGTGGGGTTTTTTATATTCATGCAAACATTGAGTTCCCAAAGCGAATGGAAAGACACTTGCTCCGATTAACATTACAAAAATTTTGAAAGTCATTCTGGTATTTATATTCAACAAATGTATTAGAGGAACCGGCCATTAGTAGAGACAATTCCCGAACGTTTTAGTAATTCAGACCTGGCTTTTTTTAGTTCTCTGGACTGGAAGTGGGAGGTTTTTGCTCGCAAAACTAGTGAAAAATGTAGTAGCTAAGTCAGTTTTTTTATGTTCCCATACATGGCAAATCTTATATAGTCCATTAACTAAAATTTGCAAGCTGCGACGTCAGTAATATTCCAAGGTGGTGTTTTCACATTAAGAGGCGGCGCAACGGTTATGACGAACTGTATTTTGGGGGATAATTCTGACGAAGGAAAATCTCTAGTGTCTAGATATTTCAAATTTAAGACCCAACTTGGACATGTTGCGAAAAATGCAACTTTGGGCTATCCGGCTAGGAACCGAAACCGCGACCTCGCGAATCTAGTGCGATACTCAGCCAACTGAGCTAAACACTCGAGATTTTCCTTGTTCAGAATTACTGATTTACAGCTAGCAGTCGAGTGTAAATACGTTTCATTGTATGTTTCGAAAGTCAGGTGTGGGTTTTAGACGGTTTGACATTTAGTGATCATTCGTAATTTAAGAGAGGTCTGGGTACGCCCGAGGTGGAAAACAGCCTTAGGTTATATTGACCAATCCGTACAACACATTTGACCTTTAATGGCCTCGACAGAATTGACGCCCATAAAGCTCCCTTGACCTTTATTTATGGCTCCATTTTTCTTGAAAGTTAGCCTTCGAATCGTAAGAGTTCAGTAACTAAAAATCTACATTAAGGTCGCTCTAGCCTAAGAAGCATGCGCTATGGGTGGGGGCATTAAGTTTAGACCTTTTAAACATGATTGAAACTTTGGTGGTAATGGGATATAATACGGACTATCTAAGCAGATACTTAACAGTATTTAAATGTCTCGCCTATAGAGCAGCAGTTCGCATCCTGAAGGCAAGTCCTTGGGGGTCGCGAACATTCCTCAAATTTATAAACACCATATTAAAATAAAACTTTTGTAATGATTAACTATTAACCAAGTGAATTCTGTGCCTGAGGCTTTTGAGTCCTTTCCTCTGAATACGGTTTTGTCGGTCTTCTGATGAACGCGAAAATTTTCCGGCCAAAACTTGCCGCTGTATCAAGAACGTATCACACGGCTGAGCAGCAAATTAGCGTGCGTCATTCTGCGTACAGACCAGATAACGAGCTCCATCATATAATAATAGTTGTTGATCAACCAGGCGCACTCCGAGATTGCCGATATTGTTTATGTAAGAATTAAATTCCGAGAACGATGGCTTTATACCAGATACATACCCGAGAGCTCGTAGGCCCAGACGGATGTATTTGGAGTTGTGAATTCTCATTTAAAATTCAAATGATTTATTCATTAAACTACATTGAAACCATGCAATTTGTTTACAACAGACGGAACGAAGAAAGCAAGTTGAATCGTCTTCGTTCGAACAGGGTAGGGCAATTTGTAGATATTATCGCAATATTTCCACTCAATAATATTCCTATCGCGCTTTAGATTTGCACCATATTATATCGAAAGTACCGCCGAACTTCTTTTGCCAGTGATGGATGATGTAAAATAAGGTTTCTATATCATATTTTGTCTCAACCACATGATCCACATGCCAGAACCAGCCTCGTGACCAAATGACTACAACCCTCAACTTTCGTGAGGCAAACTACCGCTACACGTAAGACTTGATTTTTTACTGAACCCACGAGTGTAGCTTATCACGGCAAATCGCAATAAAAATATCACCGTATATGAAACAAACAACCAAACGTTTGACATAATCAGCATAAGTTACAATTAGTGAGGTGAAAAATTGAACGTCGTCTTCCACATTTGCGTTTACCATCGTTGGTTGACTTTTGTTGGCGATAAGACAACACGGTGCAAATTGCTTTCAGTGCGTATGAAGAACCGTGATACTGGTGTCATCCTAGGAATATAGAGATCTCGATAATGGTAATTTACCACTTAAAGACTGTTGGAATGGTATGGTGAATTAACTGAATATGGGCCTGCACTTGCATTGGGTAGCTGAGCTGACTTCCTTTACACCTCCATACCATAAAGATTTATGCACTAGTTGCGGCAGTTCGACGAAACTTTCCAAAAAATTGCGAGCATTCCCTAGAGTTACTAAACGACGTACTAGAATTCTTCATCGAATTTTCTGACAACTTTCCGGGCGATCGACATGTTCTGCATCTATCAGCTAAGGATTCTTTGGGTGCATTACAAGGCTTATAACTCGAGTTGTTAGGGTGAACTGACACATTCTCAGAAAAACCACTGTCTCTTCTGGTCGAGGAGCTGATAGGTGATCCTGAATCTACACGCCTGCAGCGAGACCTAGTCCGCACCGACTCCTCCGAAATAACCTTGGGTGTTTCGTCAGAAAGTCGTTCAGCATGTCGCAAGTTCCGATTTTGGTCGGCATTCTCGTCATTCTTCGGGCTACCAACAACGCCATTTCGGTGACAAAATCGTTTGGGAGATAGAAAGATGTCGAATTTATCCAGAATCATTTGTCCGTCCAGCATCCCAGCACTAGATCTCAACACCCTCTCTGAAAGTTTTTCAGAATTCTCTATTTTCCGCGAAAGATCGGCGAACAACCGTTTTCTGTTCCCGTTATAAGTTCGGCCGATGATCCTCTTTGAACTGCGAAGAACATTTTGCTTTATCTCCCCGGACGTTTTGAAATTCTTGACCGGCACCAAACTTGTGGTAGCATCTTTAGAAAAAGCAACGCGAACACCATTTAATCTACTATTCGACTGACCGGGTGAACCACATTTAACACCTTCAGAACGGGTAATCTCGTTTTTCTGCTTGCTTTCCTCCGGTGATTGTAAATGCTCGATTCTTTGCCTACGAGCAGATCGCAGTTTCGTATTCCGAAGCGATTCATCCTCAAAATCAGAGTCAGATGATAAGTCCTCAAGACGTTTTGAAATGCGCTGCGAACTGGCGCAACAAGTTTCGCCCGATGCGTCCTTCTCGTTGTGACCTTTATCGGATACCGTTTCGCTGGAAATAGCTGACTTCTGTCCAGTGTTCTCATCGACCAGATTCTGACTGACGTTGGTCGTCGAGTACATTGAGCTGCTTTCGCCAAGATCACTCCTATTACAGTATGTCTTCCCCTCAGTTTCCACACTCTTATCAGATATATCACTACTGCTAAGCACCTCTTCCTCGGTTGAATTTAGCACGTTTTTCTGCTTAATTCGTCGTCTCCGCCTCTTAGAAAGTTTTTTGTAAGTCTTGGGTTTTCTACGGTAGTTCAAATCAAGTGTTTGTAATGTTTCGTATTCAGTGAAATCCTTCCTGCAACATGACTGCGCCCATCGGATATCATCGGACGACATCTTACCCGAAGTATCCCCCACAATTTCCAACTCTTTCAGGAACACACTTTCGCGTGCTTTGATGAGTTCTCTCTTTTGCTTCTCCCTTTTCTCCACCATGTAACAAAGGTTTCGTACCTAACATAAAAAAAAAATTGATATCCTTAATTGAATGTGCAAACTTTATCACGAAATTTCCAATAAGAATACTGTGCTCACGACGGTACAAATTTCACGATAGAACAACATCGCTAAAAGATAATGGGACTCATGGAATTGACTCTTACCCTTTCAAGATCATGCCTGAGCCGAACAACTCGTTCCATTTCCATGGTTGCCCGTTGATAAGGCTTAATCTAAAATAGAAACAGTTAAACTTATTAGCAAATAAAGCAATGCAGGACTTGTTTTTTCTTGTTCATTTACTACCCTCCAAGAGCCGCAGCAGACTGTTAAAGCCTTTTGTACTCTGGCACAGGCTGACAGGCCTCAAACATATACGACGTAATAGCAATGGTTTATAAAGTAGAATTATGCGTACATAGTGCTAAACGACGTGTAAAACACCGAATGGCTATAGAACTACCGTAACTGAAAAGGAAGAATTCTTACATTTCGAGGGTGCCGATCGTCAGAACGGCCTCAATCAAACAGTCTGCGTTCCAAACGCTAGGATTTCTCGTTTCTGGTTTCGGCAGTTCTCAACCTTTTGTTAAGACAAGCAACCACATGTAGTAATTTCGTCATACATGTGTAAGACTTGACGCCGCAAAAGGTTGTCCAAGTTTAACTTCTTTAGCAAGGCGGTAACATTTTGACGTTAAGGTTAACTGTTTGGCTTATCAATTTTCTTTCTTCGATGTATTTCCAGAACAGTAAATATAAGAATATTATCGCCGAAGTCATAACTCATTCTCAAGTCTTCTTTTTCCCCTGCGTATAGTGTGTCACGTCGTGTTTCGAGCTCGGTGTACATCGACTAAAGTATAAAAATTGTCGGTCTTACAAGTCAGGTCTGCAACACACAAACTTCGCCTACGTCTACACTGTTGATAGTCACGGATCAACCTCAATCATCGCTTATTATCACCCACCTTTGCGTGATCACGAGTTCTTATCTATTCGTTCATTAATTAATTCATTCATTCATTCAGTCATTCAGTCAGTCAATCAGTCATTCATTTTGGGGGAGAACTAATTTTTCTAATTTTTCAACTTGGTCGTTGATTTTAACCACAGATTAATCCTCCACACAAAGTCTGTACTTATCAAAACCCTGTTAACAAAGAATAGGATTGTGCTACGTAAAAATTAGAATGCTATCCTTGGTTAGGAAAATATTCCAATAAGTTACTGCATGGGGTGATTTCGTCCTTTGGACAAAGAAGCTCCATCGTGTTTCGCAAGGACACCCCAGTAAAAATCTAAAACAAAACGTCATTTAAAGAATAAAACACGAACTAGAAAACTTTGTCTTGTTAGTCTCACATTTAAGTTAGAAACACGACAAAACAGACAAATATGCGGATATTTCGACATTATTTCAAAACCATTGTGAAACCAACGATGGCTTAACAGATCATTTTGATATTACAAAAGCAACCTGAAGCCATGACGGACAAGCTTAACGTGCCGATAGGTCTTTTCTGGACAAAAAGTAGGATGGCAACTTAAAATTTAGCATATTATTTTATCATTTCAAACTCATTAACAACTCGTGAGCAAAACACAAATGAAATCAGTACCGAGACGTGGTTGGATATCTGATCTTAAATAGCATAGAATTTTGACAACTTTAAAACCGGACTTTCTCTTTAATTATGGATTCGTTTGAGATGTAATATCAGACTCGAAAGTTGTGTTTTATCAGATATTTAAACACTTCGAAGTTGGTTAAAAAAACTCGGCTATCGCCTCGTCCTTCAACTCATGTCTTGGTGTTTGATTATCTTATCGAACACTGCTTCTCGTGTATGACTTGTAGAGTAATATAATTGCTGTACATCATATCCTTACCTGTCGACCAGCTAAGCATTCTTGTTGCTCAGCGGTGGGTGGAAGCAGTGATGCGTCATCTCTAGACTATAACATTAACAGTCATTAGTAGCAGGTCATTAGACAAGGCATCTGGCGAGTGTGAACAGCCGTCTCTAAACATCAAACGTACACGCAAACCAAATATCATTTCCATCTACAACGAATCCCTATCGGATCTGGAGAGTGAACGATAAAATTGTTACGTTGAAACAGATAAAGGTTAATCCCAATATAAGATCACATCCGAGGATAACAAAGATTTAACGCCATTTATCTGACGAAGTAAAACGACCTCGTTTATCTGACGAATTTAAGAATTTGATTTCTACGTCAATATTCAAACTACATCTCATTCAAAGCTGCACTGATTATTTTCATTACGCGTGACGAGAAATTTTGATAAGATACGCACTTGTCTAAGAATCTTGAAAAATTCAGGCAAAGCTAAGTTTAGATTCGCAATACGGAGTAGTATTTTAGCGTGAAAGGCGGTTGAAGAAGAAAGTCTTCCTTAATATGTGCGTTTCAAAGTAACTTACATATGCAGAATAACTTGCCTTATTGTATGCGACATAAAAAAAATCCGTATCTTGCTACACTTCATCCAGGCTTCATCACTGATCGTTATATGCAAACATCTTTAAAGACTTGACTAATGAACAGGTGCAGCAACAGTACATCAGTTCGCTAGTGGCACATTCGCAGCCATGGGGTAATTACCTCAACTAAGATCGCAAATTTGTTGCAAACCAACTTTCGGTGATGTGATAGTGTCAAACTGTCTGCCTTTATTACCACTAAACATCACAATAAGATATTCAAATGAAGCAGAATATTTCAAGAGATTTTCACTATCTTTTAACACATTCGAATTTCGTCTTTGACTACTTCCTCCAACTGTCATTCCCTTTCTTATATGATGCCTTTGTGAAAATCAATTGTGGAAAGTTTAATTCAAAGTTCAAATCAAATGCGGACAGTTTAATTCAAATTCCTGCAGATTCTCAGATTTGAGCAATACTCAACAGTGCCCTTTTAACACAAACCTCGACATATAGATCAAGCAATTAGAAATTTCAAATTCCCTGAGTAGAACTAAATAAAGTTGAACTTTTGTTTAGTAATGGCTAGTTCACAGCTCATTTGCGTTGCAAATAACGTGTTTCTCCAAATTATTGCTATTGACTATAGAAAACGTTACTCCAGTAGAACCAGTATATAGTGATCATCAATGAATCGGACAAGTAACGAGTTGGAGGCAGCATGTTACTTTTCTAACAATATACAGCACTTCCTGATCTACTTGTTCTAACTTAATGCAGACTTAAACTAGATAAAATTTAAATGACTTCGCTAAAACTTGTAGACCAGGCTGTTCAAAAGACGATCAGCTGGGCTTTCGATTAATATAAATTTTACGTGCAGGTTCTCGCCATTCATGCCAAAACTTTTCCTTTCGTTCCTGGTGAAAAGTGCTTGACCAAAAATTTCTCGGGATTTTATGTGGAATTAACTTAATTTATTTTTTAGGAATTATGAGTGGGCGGAATCCGGGGTATTCTAGCAATTTGACCAAGTATAGCAGTTGGCGGCTTTTTGCGCGATAAGACTGCTGTCAGTGGAATTTCCGCTGAAATTTCAGTTTTTATCCCATACATTTTTTTCCTGTTTTAAACTTTTTCAAAATATTCGAACGGACGTCTTACCAAATAACGATAAAAAATAAATGAAAATTCTTAACTTTGCTTTGTTTTGTTGGTTACCAAATAGCCAAGACCTTAGTTTGACTTCCAGCTGCCAGTGATTGCAGTTTTTGAAAGTTTCGTAGTGAGAACTATTTTCACTCAGCTTTTACAGCTTTTGGGCGTTTTCGTAGACTTCAAATATTTTCCGATAAGAAACGCCCAATCAGCCATGCAGTTATGTTTATTATACCTAAGTAGGTCTATAAACAGAAAGACATATTTTCGGATACGGGCCTCCCAATCAATAACTGCATGACTGATTGGGCGGTTAGAAAACGGCTGAAGACTGTAATACCCCTTTTGGGATATATACATATATATATATATATACATATATATAGTCTATTTGGTTAATGTCTAAGTTTTGAGCAACTGCCGTTGCACGGTGTTTCACGCTTACGTGATCATCAGAGTCGTCTGATGATCGCGTAAGCGTAAAACACCGTGTAACGGCAGTTGCTCAAAACTTAGACATTAACCAAATAGACTATTAAAGCTCTACACCTTGTATTGAGCACTCTCCTTTTCAGAGACCAAACAGCTACATTTACATATATATATATATACATATATATACATATACATATATATACACATATATATATATATATATACACATATATATATATATATATATATATATATATATATATATATATATATATACATACGCGTATTTGTGTGTGTATTTCAAACTCAAGCAAGCTAACACATTCAGGTATGTACCTTCCTTTTCAAAGTCCAGAAACGATGGAATGTCCTCGCCAGCTCCACACTAACTTGAAGCTCATTTGCCAGGTCTTTGGCATCAGCAAATTTATAGAACTCTTCTTCCATTCTTCGTAACCTGCAAAACAAATGGTCGATACATGGTTCACAGCTTTAAACTTACGCAATCCATTCGACCGCTTTTCCTATTTAGTTGAATATGCATAATCTTACTTCATGTACAAGGGTAAAATTGATGTATACTGTTGTCATATTGCCTTAAAAAAACTTACACGTTTACTCTACCAAAAATTCTACATATATTAGGCCTAATAAAGTTGAGGTTCCGGTTTCCCGTCTGATCATATTTTGTTTCCTGCCGATCCTAATACTATTTTTTTTAATCGTTGTTGTGCTTGTTCCGTTACTCGTTGTTAGCATCGAAAGGGTGCGTTAAAGAACCAACATATAATAAACAAAGATGACTTCGCAGATTTCGCCAAATACTACATTTTCATGATCGTTAGGTTAAGTTCTAAGTGTAAAATAGAATATCTTACTTCTTTTGTCTTAGGTTCTCTTGCTCTTCTTGTTTTGCTTTCTCATTCGACGATGATTTTGAGGGTGTCGCACAGGAAGATTTATGAGAGACCCTACGCGAAGACTTGGAAGGAATTCCACTAGACGTTTTACGAGGTGATTTAACTAATTTTTTTGAACCATGTTTGTAGCAGTAACACTAGGTGGAAACAGTAACACCGTAAAAATAAAATTAACCAACAACGCGTACATAGATATATATGCACAAGTAAAATGTTAAAAAGTAAATATGAAAATAAGAATAAATAAATAAACGAATAAACCAACAAAATAAGCTGACAAGATAAACAAGCAACTAAGCGAACAAGCAAATGCTCTCGCTAACTTCGCTTTCGGAATTTTTATTTTTAGAAAAAAAGAGGATTTGTAATTTGTATTTAGTGTTTATGAGTATTTTTTAAAGAAAGAATTAGGGGTGTTGAATAATCGCACTCAAGTAGCAAAGAGATGCGGACATGACAAGTGTCCGATTAAAAGCTCCGAGTGGATGATCTTGCCCATCAATCAGAATTAATCAAGTTGCTTTCATAACGGAGAAACAGTATTTCTTTTTTGCATATTTTTGTATTGGTAAACTGAACATTAAAATTGAAAAAAGATACCGTAAAATATATTTGGAGTTTGGTTAGCAACTAACCACGTGTCTGACTCCATCCGGTGCAGACTCGTCCAACACAGTTTGCATTTCTAAGTTATTATCAAATCCACAAGTGACGTGAAAAGCTGTAACACATGTTTTTACCTGTAATAAAACGAGACTATTAAACTTTGCACAGTCCTTGGTACAAAATCGGGCAACAGCCAGCCAGTCCTGTTGTCTTAACTAGTGTTTACTTACTGGTCTGATCTCAACCAACAAGGGACGAGTCCAAGTCTCTACTCGCGAAATACAGCTCGCGTGAGTTTATTATGTACCCAGCTGGACTGTGGTTTGTTTTTAGTCGGTACTTAACACATAATAATGAGGGCAGAGATGAAAAAGATACCTTTCTGTAAAATTTCCTGGGAAGAGCGTCCAAAATAAATTATATATAGCATAAGTTAACTACAACAAGTTAACACAACTGCACCGCAAAAATCACTGATGCAGTAAGCTGGGTTAATGATGGTTATAATAAAGTTATCCAATTATCCAAGCTTTGGCCTGGTTTCATCCACGTTTCTAATGTACTAGTAAGTTTTGAAATTACCTGTTCGATTTTATTTTTTACCTTGCCACTTAAGAGTTGCGTGGCTAACGCTACAAAGTTATTGACTAAGGGAGAAAATTGAGGCTACCTTATATCCGGTCGCACAGCTTAATTCACTTTAAGGTGCATTCCTAGACGGCAGTATACATTTATAACTTCCCAGTCGACTGTAACTTGACTTGACTCAGCTCCTTTTTTCAAATTGTTGTACATCTATACAACTCACCGAACACTGTATACATGCTCCTTTTTTCTCTTTACATAGATAACACAACAGATTCCATCTTCCAACCTTTTATAACATAAAGAGAACAAAAAAGTAGCGACACACAGTTCGTATTTAACGTTTCCAAAGCTGAAATGTTCATATTGCTCTCAGTGTTAGTTGTAGAAGTATCCAACATTTAGGAAATACATATTTTTTGTACACCCTAACATTCGACAACTTATTGTATTATTATAGAAATGGACTGGCTGAAATAAAGGTGTGATATTGAAACTGTCTTTGTGACGTTATGTCAAGTACAGATATTCTCGGCGTATATGCGCAGCATGACTACCAACTACTCTAAACGTATTATGAATGAAATAAACCTCTCTATACCTAGTTCGAGAATTACATTAAATAAATACTTCTATCGATTAGGGTATTGATTACATAAAAGCCAATTTCGTAATCTGTTCGACTACAGTGTTCTCTTTTCACGTGTGACTTACCGCAATGGTTTCAATCCTTGTAATTGGTTCCATTTTCAAGACATCACCAATGCCTACTTCCGGTATCCAGAGAGCGCAACTCATGTGAACCCACCCCTGAGTACCCCTATGAGAAAGAGAGAAGTCGCATAAAGCTGAAAGAGAATGTTGTGTGATTGTCGAAATAAGAATAGTCATCACGGTTCACCACAGATTTTTCAACACTTGCTGCTTCACCATACACAGCTGTAACATAGGGTCACACGTTTTGCCGCCATTTTTAAAGCTAAGTGGAAAGAAGAAAAGTCATATTTCCTCTATTAAGCCCCCTTCTAATGAGCCCCGTCCCATTAAGTGAAAGATAAGCCCCTTCCTCTATTAAAATAATTTATTTTTATCCATACGTACTGCGGTAAATTTTGTTTCTTGTCACAATGTGTGCTTTCTTACTTTGACTGGCAAAATTAAATTAGCACCCACTGTAATACGCCCCTCGGGGACTTAATATAGGAAATACGATATGTGGAAGAGAGTGCGAGTACATTATCAGTTTAATACGGTGAATGAATCATTGGCAAACAAAACCTCATCAGAAAATGTGACTATTTGTATTGTGCACAATATCTAAAAGGGGAAAAAGTTAAACTACTAATGAATTGGCATAAATTCATCACCCTATTTTACCCAAACTTTATTTATATAGAAAATGAATTGATCAAATGGCACAGTGTGAAAATTGAATAGTTGACAGCTACAACCGTCACCCTAACAACGCTAACTGATCGACAGATAACCTACAAGTAAGCGTCGTGCAGCTTCTAACAAATGATCTAGCACGAAGAACGTCTGAGGCTATAGAGGGTAACACTTCGCAACTCGAAATCTCTTGATTTGCGATCGCTAATTAAATCTACAATAAGTAAATGAAGGCGCCTTCACACGACAAACAAGAATCGGGACACGCGTCTCGGAAACCCACGTTTTCGTGTGAGTAGGTCGCCAAACCAGTTTGCAAATATGCTGACAAGGACGCACGCAAACCCTGGTTTGCATACCCGGTGTTTGCAGAACTGTTTTTCGTATGAAGACACCTTCAGCAGAGACAATATTCCTGAGATGACGCTTCAGTATTAACGATCGTATGGTCCAGATACTGACACATTTTATGTACAGCTATGGATCAAATGGTTAAGGCACTACGGCTTAATGGCTAATACTCATCGTTATGCCAATTTAGATAACAGTGAGACAATCTGCTAGAGAAAGTCACCATTTCTTCTGGAATGTCCTAATCTTAACATATTGTAAGCTTGAAGACATTGGAATGAGTAAATCTTCGCGGTTATAAATGCATGGGTGGCTATTATTTAATTTGACAGCAAATTGTTGTAACAAATTTATCTTGTCAAATCACCGAACGTGCAATTTCTAATTAAACTCTTGTAGTTTATCCTTGCTCGAATGCATTTACGATTCCTGTATTTCTCATATATCTTGATACCTTCAGGAATGAAACTCGAGATGTCTCTATGAACAATCAAAGAAGTAGACAAAACTTTAGCTAAAGTTAATTCCTTGAAATTGAATACACTGTCCTCCTCGATGGTTTGAAAAGATTCCCTAAAGTTGCATTCTCTACTTTTCTAGGCCGTGAAAATGTGAAATATTTTTAACATTTTGAAAAATATTTTTAATATTTTAAAAAGTTCCTCCGAGAATGACAAAATCGATTTAACAAGTATTGCAATACAATTTTTATAGCAGTTCCAATGTTTTCATGGCAAGTAATTCTTATTTAGAGAGCTTATTCTGACTGACTGTTTTGAAGTAATATTTAAAGGCCGACAGTGAGGACTAGACCGGGTTTTCAAGTACTCGGAATTCGTTCTAGTCCGAGGCGAAGCCGAGGATAAGAATGAATTCCGAGTACTTGAAAATTCGGTCAGTTCCGAATTGGAGGGAGGCCTTTGAATGACCTCCCAGAATCAATTAGTGTACTGGCGCAATGAATTGGTGTATTAGTAATGAGTGCATCAATGAATAAACCGATTGTGTCAAATTATATTTTAAGTCTGAGGACTTGAACTATTCTTTCCTGTCCAAGGACTAGACAAAACAGGTCAAGTCCTCTGCCCAGTATTTCCCTGGTACTTCAATTTCGTTTACGTTGTGCCCCATCCAGTGCGTCTGATTGAATGACATACTCATGAATTATTGAGTTTGAGAAAGACATAATGCCATATTGCATTCCCCATGCATTACCTAAATGGGCCATCACGCACGCCGCGAAGAGATTCACCCTGTTGAGATTTCAATCCGTAACCCCAGGCTGGCCATAAGAAATCTAGAGATTTAGCATCAAACATGGTTTCTCTTAGCTGCTGCCACAAGAGCTCAGCTGTTAGTAGTTAACAGATGGATCAATTACGTACCATGGTTTTAAGCAATGCCAGACGGAAATACCACAAAATATCAAAATAATATTCAAGTTTTCATTCTGCTTACTTTGTCTTCGTTCTCTTCATTGCACCACCTCTGGTGGAGCACAGCAGACATGGGCAATTGGACAGCTGCTGAGCACATGGTTTGCAAACCCAGCTACCAACTGGAACTTTCTGTACCCCATAACAGGCTTGGTGAACAGCTACATCACACACATCACAGAAAACGATTTCATTGCCATCTTCGCAGTCGGGCTAAAACAAGAAAAGAATGTTATAACTTATACACGGAGCGACACAGGCAATAATTCCATTTTGGCATTCATCTTGCATTTCCATTGATGTATAACAGGCCTTAAATAATTAAGTTGATGAGATTCTTAGGTGATTCATGAAACCAGTGCCTTATTTTCTAAACTTAGAGTGGCTAAGCAGGTGTGAGTTTTCCCTACCTTTCTAAGTGATGTTTTGCATGTTTAATTTTGAGTTTGATTCATTCTCAATACTTCGCGTTTCAGTAATGGTAAGTTTTAAATATACATATCTAACTAATGGAATTACAAATATATTAGACAGGGAACGGGTCCATGTTTACAGCCAAAACGAAGGTGACTGCTTGAGAACTGTTAATAACCAACTGATGTCTTTACTACTCGATACTTGAGTTTTGAAACGACATTGCAGTGCTAACAGATGAGTGTTCAATTGAAATATTTCACATACGATAACTGTTTGCTCTATTCATGCACGTTTAAGTGAAGCAAACTTTCTGAATATACAGAAGTGTTGGGGAATTGTTGTTGAGCCAACTATTGTCCATACTGCATAAGCAATCATCAACTTTTTCCGAGTTTCATCTTAAACAGCTTTATTGACATTTTGAAGAGTTTATCTTTGATTTGTGAATAAATTTGAAGCGATGGATGAACCAGGCGGAAATCTCAACTTTATTATCATTCACTGCGGAAATCTTACCTTTGTTATCATTCCCTGTAGTTATAATAAAGTTGTGATAAATTTGTTTACATTTTCCTTTTGGAAAGCGTTGAAGAACCACAACTACGTGAGTTTTATTAAGACTTCCACTTGCAAGCTACATCATCAGTTGCGTGCGGGAAAAGGATAAAGAAGTATGTTAATATGAAACTTTTACTTACCTCTCTACATACATCACAAGATATATTTTCATCATATTCAATACTAAGTCCTTTTGCAGTTGAAATAGTCTCACCCATGTTTGTGTAGCACTACAATGAATGACGAGAAAAAGTTATGAACAAAATGAAACTCGATAGTTACTTTGAAGGAAAAACGTCAGAGACGGCTAAGTTAACTATATAGTTCCACGATCACTTAGGATACAAGTACGTTTAAATCACGTATTTCCCTCGTTGGGATATTTAGTTCGTAAACAAAATGAACACTCTTCGAACAACGTAACTGTCAGATTATTCTTGTAAAATACAGTAAACACATGAAAAATATCCTTATTTAGTGACTCGCATTTTACCCTGGGTTTTGTTATCTTTGTTAAGATTACGTTACCCGTCTGGTTCATACATTGCTACCACAGTAAATACATGTTCTGTTCTGTCGCACACATGTTCATTCCAACTAATTTTCCTTAGAAAAATGAATACACGCAATGGCAAGATTTCGCTGCCAAAGTCTGGGAAGATTAGTTAACAGTAACTCACACATACAGTGCTGAAGTGTTGTCTAAACGACTGGATAACATTTCACAATAATTCACTTATTTATTCAGACTATTTGGCGTAAATATCTTGTGGATTCCAAGCATCACTATGCCATCCTAATATTTCATGCTCTAGTTCATGTTCTTTTGACTAAAATGGAGTGATTTTAGAACCAGGGTGAGCAGGGACAGCAGCCTCCTTGAACAATGACAGTAGAGGCTGGGCCTGGTAAATTTTCCGTCTGGTACTGCGTGTTCTTGTATACAACAGCAATCGGTACAAACACATCTTCTCTTTTTGCAACCGTACGCTCCAGCTCTGCGATCAACAGTGCAACAAGCTGTTTAACTATGTCATCCCTATATTCCTCCTGTCAGCTACATTACCATAGATACCATCTACCCAAATGTAACGTCTAGTAACTGGGATCTGTTCACATTACAATTCAAGGTGAATAAACTCAGAGGAATTAGCACCTCCTTTGGTTCTAAACTGACCCCATAGTTTATGAAATGCTCTTCTTGCCGGACAACGACACTTGGCCTCCGCCTGCAGCACTGTTAAATTGTTACGTTATTCAGCTTTGTATCACCCATAAATGTAATAGCAACCATAAATTTAATAAAAATAAAATACAAAATAACCAACCGTAAATGTAACAAAAATCAACCGTAAATGTGGTACCCACCATAAATTTAATGATTTTTAATCGTAAGTGTAATAACTGACCCACCATGAATGTAATACAATTTTAAGCATAAATGTAACACGACCTCGTCATAAATGTAATGACAGTCAAACATAAATGTAATAATAGATTTTGGAACAAACTACAGCACAATAACACTTTTCTACAACAGACTGACTTTTCTTTCCTATACAGATATACAAGTACAAAGTGTCATGTGATGACGTTTTCAGTCACATGACCATAGGAAAATCACTTATAGTTCTGTGATAAACGGATAGATCACAATTTTATTCGGACATGCCGATCTCCAACCGAACATGTAAACGTTTAAAATCCACAACAAGCCGACAGCTTTAAAAAGTAAAAGATAAAACATATTCCGAAAAATAATGTCATCTTTTAAACTCAAGATTCGAGTTATATAAGAGACGAAAGTGAAATGGTGATATTTCGATTTCATTACAAAATCATCTTCAGACCAAGTGACTTTACATAAACATACCTAGGCCTTTATATATCTACATTAACCGTGATGACATCATCGGTGACGAAGAAGAACGCCTACCTGGCTATATTTACATGTCAAATGCTAATAAGTGATATCTAATTGTGGTAGGTGGTGATAACAGGATGCTGGTGATAACAGAACAGTGTTAAGGATGAATAGGAAAGCTGATAGAAGTATATCTAGGTGAAAAGAGACAACTCCTTGCCAGCCTTAAGACCCGAGTTGAGTTCTGGCTTAATAAACTAAACGTGCAGTGCTTCTATAATTAAAAGTTGATTGGTGTTACTAGTCTTATTATAATAAGATTTTTCATGCATGAGGTTAAGTCTGAAGAACAAGAAAGATTATTTGAGTCTATCGTATTGGTGACAGAAGTTTGCAATGAATTGTGCGTGTTCACATTCTAGTAAGTGTTGGGCAACCGCACTGGTGGTGTGCTGAGTGGCATGCTCGGAAAGGCATTTGTAAAGACAACGATCAGTTTTACCTATAAGATTTATTGCAGCCAGGACAAGTGATCTGATAAACAAGATTACTGCGGGAGAAATCAGGAATTTTATCTTTGTTGGAAATGAAATATGAGATTTCCTTAGTGTCGTAAATAACGATGAATTTAACTGGATGAATAAGGCAGCGTCGGATTTTCTTTAGACAGGAGTTGACGAGATAAGGAATGCGGATCCATAGCTTAGGCAAATTGTCATGAACAGCAAATTGTCGTTATCATCGTCATTATAACGACAAATGTCTTTCAACTCAAAATCCACCTGTTCATGACAATTTGCCTAAGCTATGGATCCGCATTCCTTATCTCGTCAACTCCTGTCTAAAGAAAATCCGACGCTGCCTTATTCATCCAGTTAAATTCATCGTTATTTACGACACTAAGGAAATCTCATATTTCATTTCCAACAAAGATAAAATTCCTGATTTCTCCCGCAGTAATCTTGTTTATCAGATCACTTGTCCTGGCTGCAATAAATCTTATAGGTAAAACTGATCGTTGTCTTTACAAATGCCTTTCCGAGCATGCCACTCAGCACACCACCAGTGCGGTTGCCCAACACTTACTAGAATGTGAACACGCACAATTCATTGCAAACTTCTGTCACCAATACGATAGACTCAAATAATCTTTCTTGTTCTTCAGACTTAACCTCATGCATGAAAAATCTTATTATAATAAGACTAGTAACACCAATCAACTTTTAATTATAGAAGCACTGCACGTTTAGTTTATTAAGCCAGAACTCAACTCGGGTCTTAAGGCTGGCAAGGAGTTGTCTCTTTTCACCTAGATATACTTCTATCAGCTTTCCTATTCATCCTTAACACTGTTCTGTTATCACCAGCATCCTGTTATCACCACCTACCACAATTAGATATCACTTATTAGCATTTGACATGTAAATATAGCCAGGTAGGCGTTCTTCTTCGTCACCGATGATGTCATCACGGTTAATGTAGATATATAAAGGCCTAGGTATGTTTATGTAAAGTCACTTGGTCTGAAGATGATTTTGTAATGAAATCGAAATATCACCATTTCACTTTCGTCTCTTATATAACTCGAATCTTGAGTTTAAAAGATGACATTATTTTTCGGAATATGTAAACGTTTAACATGGTCAAGTCTCCTACTGTATATTAGCACAATGACTACCTTTTACGTTCAAGTTGGTACATTCTTTCAAAAATACAATTAGGATCTATGGCATGTTTCCGTACTATATTAAGTAATCGTAAGTCACATATAAACGCTCCCAAGCAGATGTCGCAATATACCTTATTTTGAAGGCCTAAAGTGCAGACAACAAATCCAGTTTCCCCAGTTTCAACTACATTCTAATTTATAAAAAGGCTCGTCATATCAAAAGACGCACGCCAAATCTCAACAATGGACTGAAAGCAACTAGAGACTTTCAGTAAATGGTTTGAACCTGGGAGAATCGTGACATGTTTGAGGAAGTTGATCGTCCAGGTTAGTGTAGTCTTGAGAAAGTCACTTCAACCAACAGTCTTTCTCAAGACTACACTAACAAAGAGACTTTCAATTATTTAGCTAATTAGCAATAATGAGACATGCCAACAAACTTACGTAATCAAAATCAAATCCTATTGTTATTTGCAATCTTCATCTGTAACAATTAACCGTCAAAATCTTACTCTGTAGATGATTTACATAAAGTCGTAAATCCACAGAAAGAAACTGTGCTTGTTATTTACCAATTTCATTGCACGACAAACGGTCAAGTTTTCTCTTGCGATTCTTTCTATCTTTGAAATAGTTAATTAGCAAAAAGATGAAATGCTTGAACAACTTGGTACAATACCTGGTCCTCCAACAATTCAATTGCTTTTTCCATTAATAACTCATCCACAGCTTCAAGACCTGTTCAAAAAAGACGACTTAAAAGTTAATTCGATAGGAATACTATAACTGGATTTTTGAACTAATTTAGTTCTAATCTGAAGATCGCTTCGCTATTAAATTTGAAAGGCCATAAATGCCCACTCCGTCCTCTCGATTTCAATAGACAGGGGCGTGGTTATGTTTCGCGAGTACCTATTACAAGAGACAACGGGAAGAACAAGATCATGTAATTCCTGGGACACAAAAATAAGACATCAGCAGCTCATTTTTATCTCATCTACAACTTAAGCCAAATTTGAACGCTTGCGTATCAGTTAAGAAACGACAAATGAGTTTCGTGATTAACAGATTGAGTATTTAATTAATTTATGGATACTTTCTGGAACTTTGTGGAAGTACCATAGAACAGATTGAGTACTGTCATCCAAACACACCGGACATTGCAAGATTGCAAGATAGAATAAAAAAAAGTATTGTTTCAACTATTCGAATCCCAATTAAATCACTATATCCCAAGACACACACACAAACCACATTTTCTTTTACAATAATACGAATGACTGTTACAAAAATTCAGCAAAGTGTGGGCGGGAATTTGCCGTGTTTGCTTATTTTGGATACTTTGAGTTCGCGTAAAACACACGTTACTTGATAATAGCCAGTCAGAATTGGCGTGACATGCGTTATTTTGTAAATATAGTGCGGAAGCAAATCCTTCATATTGCTTACGTGTATTAATAGAATACATCTAAATGTTCAGTTTACCGATATTCTTAACAATACGATCTCTTTCAACAGCTTAAGTCGAACCAAACTATTTTTTGCGAGTAAATATTTTGACGTTTAAAGTTAATTTAAAACGTTTTGAGCTAGACTTACATCTTCTACCGCCTAAATTGGAAACAAAACCGAAACGTCTCAAGCTTAGGCCCCGCATCAGCGTGACAAAGAGCCTTCGTCAGACGCGGTAGAGTTTTCTACTTTCAGATTCAGCAGTTTTGCAAAATTTCGGCTGTTTACAGGTTAACACTATCTATGCATCATTCTATGTTTTAAGTTATTTTTCTACTCTTTTTACCATTTTTTCTTTTTTATGTACAGTTTCTTTTTCACTAGGACCAACATTTTGTCAAGCTAAATTGCGAAACTTCTTCTATTCAGGTTTAAGGGAGAAAACATTATTTCCAACCAATGATGCAGCTACATTTAAATATATGTACCTTTATTTTTCCGTGACCGGTTTAATCCTTTTAGCCATTTTACATCCTCATCATCTAGATCATATGAGACATGTTTTTTGGACTCCTGTCTTTTTTTCGTCTGACCTTTCATCAGCTTGTTAGGCCTGTAACATTACACAGCATTATACAAATTGGTAACAGATATTTTCTGACCTACACTTACATTGCATATAAAATATCACATAGCTGAACTAGTTGTGCTGTCTGTACAAACAATTACACACGGTGATTGGTTGCTGAGCGGTCAGGATCTGACGACTCTGCCCTTCCAGGTGACATACTCTTTATTCTGGACCAGTCAATGTTACTTAGATAAAGTAAAAAAAATCAGAATAAACAGGCATGCTGTACTGAATAGTAACTCCATTGTTTTAAAAGCTCTTTCTAGAATATTCTTAGAACAAATGAATACTGAACTGGTGGGAAAATTGTAAAAAAATGCGAAATAAAATAAATAAAAGGCCAGGTAACAAAATCCTTATGAATCAAGTTTAGACGGTCCTCATGGAAAAGAATTTGGCCGACTGGAATTGTTTTTTTCCCGTAGATGAAAGCCTCAGTCAGATATTTTCCCACATGGAACTTCTCTCAATTCTTAAATCTTTCATATCGTGACCACGATGCGAAATTAACGGGCGTCCAGTCGTTACAGATGACCAAAATTTTGCAATGACCACAACATTGCAGGAGATTACCGCTCGCTTCATGACTATATTTATACTGACCACTTGATATAAAAAAACAAATGGAAATCGTGCATAAAACAATTTTAATCCTTACATTTTAAAGTCACATGACAATCGAAGATTGGACTGGTTTAACCTAAAAATGAATAAATTATTAGTCATCTCCGCTTCTTCATACCTCTACAGGTCATGATGATAGATATATGTATAATGCACTTATACAGTGAATTTATACCCCAGCACAAAGTTTAATGGGTAACAACGTACGACATCAGGGCCGCTTACACGAGAAACAAGACTCCACTCACTAAATACTCGTCTTATGTAATGTGTGAAAATCCTCATATGAATCATTAAAAAAATGCCCAGGCCTTGCTTAACTTGCGTTTAATCCGAGACGAAGCTTTGTTCGGAAATAAAAGAGGCAGTACTAAAACGAATTGCTAAACGCGGGGAACTATAACATCGATGCAATATTCTGTCTTATTGGTACCTATTAGATTTGTTCTAACTCAGTAAATAAACAAATACATGATGAATAAATAATCACAAATAAAACATATTGAAAACCCAATACATAATTTAAAAACTAAGTTTGACTCCCATACTGAGTTTTTGACAGGTTTCTTTTCAAGATATATTTTCGTCAAACAAAGTACTCATACCTAAAAGACGGTTGTGGTACAGAACCCATGTTAACGGGGACCTAAAATAAGGAAAACATGTTAGTAATAATATGTCCGCAAGATGCGTACATGTGATTGCTGCAGAATACTATCATAAATTATGTTGTAGATGTTTTAGTATCAGGTGATGCAAGTATTAGAGGTTACAATGAAACAAATCATAGAAAACATCAGAGAATTTTACCGAAACCACCGAACAATTTCGGAGTAAAGAGTTCTCAAATGTCTTTCAATTCTCCTTTGAGTACCAACCCTTACTCTTTCAGCACCCACTTTAGACTGCTTATAACACACACACCCATACTATTGCTGGGGCAGATTTCTCCTTAAGGGAACGCTTCACGTTAATTTTTCTTCAGTTAAGATGAAATGATGTCTCCACAGCAGCAAAAATAAATATCAAGAGGCATAACTTGATATTTAACCTTTTACCTGAAAAAGTATTTAAAGTCATGCAATTTGTGAGATGTGGTGGGGTATTTTTAATCAGTGAAATACAACTTTCCATGGACAGTGGTTTATTTGGTCCCATATTAAGATCCAGGCATTCAAATTGGATAAAATATTATTTCAACTTGTAGCTAACAATCCATAGTTTTCAAAAAGTACCTGTACAAGTTTTGCATATTTTGGGGCTAAAACCTGTTAATCATCGATGGTTAAAGTTTAGTCAATTTTATGCGAAATAAAAGTGAAGTGCCCCCTCAATAAATTTAGAAATCAAGTAAGAAAAATAACATCGTGCAAACGTAAATTTCAAGTTCTGGAAATGAATTCTGTTACATTTCTATGTGACAAACTAACGAGTTCATACACTATAAATATGGTGTAACAAAAAACCATTTAAAAAGTCCACTGTACCTGAACACCTTTTTCCCATTCTTGTTTCCATGGATCGTTTAAATTAAGATATGAACCAGGTAATATAAGCTGATGATCAGGAATTTTCATTGCTGTGATCAGGTCAGTTCGGTATACCTGAAAATTGAAGTTCAAGGTTGAAAAAGACAACGTACCGAGTAAACTATTATTAAGAGGCAGTCCGAGTGAAAATTTTTTTCTTCCAGGTATAAAAATCTAAAAGTCAAAACAATTCCTGTAAAGGTAGATGTACAGGTTTCACTTGAGCAAAAGTGTTCTGCAACACTGCTACAAAAAGAATTATCAATGAAGTTCAATTTGAAATTAGTGGCACTAAGTGGCAAAGTTGCCTTCAAGAACCTTATCCAGCAGAGGAACAGCCTGCCCCTTTATGGGTTATCACAATGCACAAAAAATGTCCTGGCAGAAGCTAAACATAAATGCTTCCTGCAAACAAGTCTCAGTAAATCTCTCAGAAAAAGAAGTATTGCCATTGTTACCAAACGTTTTTCAGATTTGTAACAGAATTACTTGCTGGTCCAACATGCAGTTTATGTAGTGTATGGTCTGACAATCCACAACATCTTTTCTTCTTTTGCTATTTAATTTGTGTAATTCAGGCATTTTCATGGGTTTTAAAGTATGCAACTCATATAGTACAATTTTGTCAAGTGGTTTTACTTTATGGACAAGTAAGCCTTAGCTATGCTCTGACATTCCCCAAATTGACCTACATAAAAACTTGACAGTGCTTAATTTGAATTACATAATGCCATTACAGCAATTCACAAAATCAAACAGCATGCCAAGTATGACTTAACATCCCATTCAGAAATTCATATACATGTCAGCCACTGCTCCCAAAACGTTTCAAAACACATTCTTGTGCATCATACTTTCCTAACACTAAATGCTCACATGTAACACGTGTCATTTCTAACCTTAATAAATGTCTAAGAGAGAAGCATAAGACTAATGAAGTCTGAAATTTCAAATGATAGTTTAAAACCAGAATTGCAGAAACAAGACTTTTAAAAGTTGAAATTGAGAATTATTTGAGCCATAATCCTGCTTCATTGAGGTTGACATATGATGCCTTTGAAAGATCCAATGAAAGGCTCAGCATTAAAGTGTTTCCAACTGGCCAGTATCAATAAAGCTTGCCCATTGAGTGTTCAATTATTGCATAAACAATGAAACAGAATACTAACTCAATGCCTTGTCAATATGTTGTTAACTTGTCCAAAATGATTGTACATAATACACCTCTTGCTGTTCATAACCAGAAATTGTACTATCATTAATGCCAAACTCAAACTCATTAATGCAAAAATACATTCATTTTATTGAGTTGACATTCATTTACACTTCTGTCATGTTCAATTAAAATTTTGGTATAAAAAGTAACGTTCATTAGCATTGATAAGCAACCATAAGGGCATTCAATAGTGCCAAGAGACAACCAACAACACTATTTCTACTATATGTTAGAGAGAATGAAATTTCAGTTATGCATGACATTTGTCCAGTCTGTTGCAGAGTTGATTTAAGGTTACAAGAAATCCTAACATGTAATTTCAAAATGTTAACAAGCTTGAGTTCACAGTTCTTTGCTAATACACCTCAACGTTCACATCTTTGCTTTTAAAGTTTCCAAGCAGTACTGCCATGTATGTAAGCTTGCATAGCAAAATGTTTTTTGCCTAAGGTGTGAAAGTTAATGTGTGTTAGCAAAGTGCTGTGAGCTAAAGTTGGTAAACAGCTTGAAATATATAAGTCAGGGTGGTATGTGGAGCAAATTTTAAAACAGCTGTTCAGTAATGTGAAAACAAGACCACATTTAAAAGTTTAGGGGACCAAACTATCAAAATTTGTAAATAAACCAGTGAACATAGGCTTCTAATAAACAGAAGTTAAAAAGCCATTTGTGCAATCAATTAAGACATACATACAAGAAATAAAGTAAAAAACAAATTCCGAAAAACAATGACATCTTGAAAACCCAAGATATGAGTTAAAAACAAGACAACGAATGATTGCGATGATATTTCAACTTTATTCCAAAGTCACTGTCAAATCAAAATGAAATTACAAGCAAGCAATGCTTGTAATGTAATGGAATGAAATGTAATGAAAATATCTATACTCTCTAAAACACTAGAAAACACACTATTTCAACTAGTAAAATTTTAGTCCTGACAAGGGCTCAGCAGAGTAGCACATGGCAAAAAATGCAAGAAATGGCAAAACAGTCCTTGACATATTGGCAAAATAAAAGAGGTTTGAACTGTCCAACCAAATTCAGTTTTATTCTTTTTATATTTTATTACAGTTTTATTCCCTGATCTTTTACTCATGTTGGGATTCCAGATAACCTTAAACCTACTCTGCAATTGACTTGATAACTCTATTGCACATACTGAAATTTTATTCTTCCTACTGAATAGTAGAATGGTGTTAATGGTCATCTGTTGGCACTGTTGAATCCCCTTTAATGCAAATGGTTGCTTACCAATGCAAATGTTACTTTTTATGCAAAAATTTTAATTGAACATGACAAAAACATAAATGAGCGTCAATTCAATAAAATAAATGTATTTTTGCATTTATAAGCTTGAGGTTGGCATTAATGACAGTATATTTTCTGGTCTACCAACATAATGTGTCAATTTTCTGATGTATCTCAATCATCAAATCCTCTTTCTTGATTCCTCAATGTCTCTTGATACTCAGTACATGTATGTTGTGATGCAAGACTCAAGAGAGGTCTCTTTCACTCAGTATATGCATGTTACTCTCTCAATTTGTCTAAGACATGTTTTATTGCAGTGGTACTTAATGTTGAAGAATAAAATTCATTGGAACATGGGGTTAGCTTTTTTTTACAGCTAATCATAACAATGACAAATACATGCTTAACTCAATGCCCAAGGTGCCAGAAGCAGGCCACCACCCCCCAAATGGCAAGCTAAATGGCAAGCTAGGCAAGCAAAATGGCAAGCAAAATGGCAAGCAAAATGGCTGATTTTAGCTAGTGCAGCACTACATCTACAAAAATCACTAAAGCTCTTCAATAAGCCAATTGAAAGCCTTGAATTTTTAGCACAGAGTAGAGTGATAAATAAGTATTCATCTTTTGTAAATTTTAATCCATTTGGATTCATATGTTTTAAAGATTAGGGGCTAGAAATCCAAGCATATGACAATTTTGCAGCACTATACTAGATTGAAGACAATGAAAAAATATTCACAAGCAAATAAAACCACAAAAGTCTGGTTTTGTGGCTAAACCATTTATTTCATTCCATTAAAAAATATATATAATACAAAGATTTTTGAGAGAACAAAGGCCAAAATGCTAACGAAATTAAAAATTTTCTGATGGGTGTATCTGACAAGTTTTTGAGAACTGCAATGCTGGCAGTTGAAGTGTGGCACAAAGCCAAATTGTTCATTTCATGGTAATTTGATACTGGGACATAACAATCATGCAAAATGTTTCAAAAGACATCAGTGTTATGTTTTTATTGAATTTCCAAATGTCACTGTGAAAAAATAGCCTCGTTTTCTACACAGATTTACAGGACTTTGTCCACACTTGTAAACAGTTTCAAAGTTCACCAGACAGGCTGCCCTCATCCAACTTTTGAATTTAACACAAGTTCTTTTCACTCCAGAAGCCTTAACCCAAGTTCTGGTCCTTGGTACTCGTACCTATATCGATATCATTATGACTAATCGGAGCACTAAATGTTTTTTGCAGCTGCTGTAGTTTGAAACTAGTTGTTTAGCAAGCTCAAGACAAAGGTCTGAATATCAGAAGTCGCAGCACCTCACAGTCTGCATCTTCTGCATTTCTAAACCATTCACAACAGAAATAAATTCATTAAATTTGACAAGTCCTTTGTCAATTGAAATGTTTTTACCTGGAATTGATGGGGATTGAAAAGCATTATGAAACTTGGAAATAAGAGCTGTAATTTTTTTCAACTTCTCAGTTGCTTCCTCATGGTCCACAAATGAAATATGGAAATACCAACTTAAAAGCTTGAAAACTTTTAAAAGAATTGTTTTTTTAAATCCAGGATTGCCAGAAAGGGATTAGAGTCCAGGCACAACCTTATAGCAAACAGTTCATTGATTCCCATCTAAATGTTTAAGCCAAAATAGGCCAAAATTTCTGATCAATCTGCAGAAACTGAATGATAGGTCCCCAAATTTTGTGCAGGTGAACACAGCCATGGCACAAGATTGATAAAATCGTGACCTGAAATAAGATAAAAAATCTTTTTGGGAGGCTTCTGATTTTAACTGATGTCAAGGACCCGACTCGGCATGTAAAGGCTTTTACTTTGCAGAATCAAAACTATTTTTCCATTCAACAAAACATTGAGAATTATCTGTTTCATATTTGCTCTCACTTTTACTTTTCATTTTCACTAACATCAGTATCTGATCAGTCATCAAAAAAGCCATGGAAATCATCTTTTCCATCATCTGAATCTCCCAGACATGGTGCTCTAGAGAACATTCAATAGTCTTCTACTAAGTCTGATTCTTTTTTCTTCATATTCCATCACAAATCACTCAAAATCTTAGTTTTCTTCATTGAATCCAAACATGTTCACTGCTTGCATATATGCAATAATGCATTTTCATAAAAGGGAAAAATCTAAACGCATGTAGTTTGCAAAAAACTTGTCATATGAAGCCCCACAAAGTACTATTCGAAAGCCCATTTTCCACTCTATTTATAGGTGCTCATTGCTAAGCAATCAGAACCAGATGTTTTTCACAATCAGCCAATAAAGACCATGCACCCATTCAGGACGCATTGCCCGTTAGGGGGTTCCCAATTCCAGGTCGCATTGCCCATTAATGGGTTAATTATTGGATACAAAAAGGTTAATAAATAATTTATCTATTAAGGTATGCTGAAAACACCAAACATCTGAAGGTAAAAACCATTTTTAAAATTAAGTCATAACTACATGTATACTGAACCATAACAATTAATCATCAGCTATATCAGGCAAATACTTTCACATATAGACCTTGCTCTCAATTAACAGATATTTAATAAAGCCTAAGTAGCTAAGTGGTTAATTACTCTAGTGTCAAGTACAGTGCATCAGCATTAAGCATGTATAATTATGTATGAGTAATTCAACTTCAAGTAAATGACAAATTTTTTAATTGTATATGGCCCTCAAAATTTTTGACGGCAAAAGGCAATTGCCACCAAAAATGAAATTATCGATGGCAATTTTTTGCCGTCGAAGATTTTTGTGGTTATTGCCTACTGAATCTCATTAATTCTTCTAAGAAACTCAAGTGCTATGTTATGAACAAATGATTATCTACAGATTTCCTGAATTTTATTCCTCATTACAAATGGATCTTACGTATTGCCTTACATAAAGTACTATCAATGAGTACTGAGAACAGGAATCCACAACTATTGAGATGATTGACCCAAATTTGCTTCCTGATTCTGAATCAGAATCTCAAACAGACGAGGATTAATTAAGATGGACTGATGTTTGTTCATTGACATTGTTTTTTTTACTTGCGTATTTGTTAGTGATAACGTTTAGTACGACTAGTTATATATTAAAATGGGAAAGTTTTGAGTTGTTTTTTTATTATTCAGCTGCTTACGACATATGTTTTAGAATTCCTCTTACAATAAACGCAAGGGAAAAAATTGCTGTCGAGTTGCCGCCGAACTCTAAAATATCGACGGCAATTTTTTGCCATTGAAGATTTAGAGAAATTTCGAGGGCTGTGTATACATGTTTTGGCAAGACTAAGATGCATCATACCCTGTATATTAACAAGGTTAGCATATAAATAACACGTCTTGTAATATGCATATCACTTGTACTGAAGATGGCATAAGTCTTGCTGAAACATGTATACAATTAAAAAAATTGTCATTTATGTGAAGTTCATTTCAACTGTGGTGCTCATTCAATCCTATATATGTGTAATTAATGATAATTATGTATAATTATTATATTATATATAATAATGCATAATTATACATGTTATATAATTGTATGTATAATTATCATATTATAATTAACATATTATTTATCTTATTTTTACTTTGTAATAAGAAACACGATTTACTGCTTTTAAGCAAAACAAACCTCAACTGGCTTTCTTCCATCTTTGATTGTTATCTTTGCAGGAGGTTGAACTAAAATTTAGAAAAAATTACAGCAAACTGTTCAGACTTCCTAGGTGGCTGTATGAGAAGGTGGACTTTAAATTCATTATAACTACTGCACATACATGTAAACTGTACTAGTACTACACATACCATAACACACAATTGTTTACCGGAGCAGGGAAAAAATAGGGCTCAACTGCTAAGGATATGCAATGTTTACCTTTACAGCAGACAAGATTGGGTACATTGCACATACCAGTAGCTGTAGTTAGTAGGAAGTCTTGCTCATTGCTTCTTTGAGTAACTTCACTCACCATGTGAGTAGTTTAGTGTCTGGGTGCAGTTTTTACATTGTTTGCTAGTAGTTCATTAGGCACAATGGTATTGCTCACTGGTTCTTCAGAATTTGCAGCATGGGAACGAGTGAAAAGAACCAGATCACCAAAGAAGTGAAGTGCCCACAATACAATATTGGTATTCCACAAGAATAAAGTACTATATACAGAAAGTTATCCTTTATGTTGTACTGTATAAAGACAGAAGGAAGATCTGGTTGATTTCAAGTCAATGTTGCACTTATATTAACAGTTTAGTTTTATACAACCCTTGGTTGTTTTCTGACCAAGTGAGTTTTCAGGTATCAAGGTCATCTCGATCCTCAATACTTGATTCTAAAAACTGGTTTTTTGAGGATTGCATATCAAGGATTGTGAAAATATCAGTCCGTCAAATAAATTAGTACAGAATAACAATTGTCAATTGAAATCTTTGTTTGTAATGACTACTATGAAAGAAAAATGCAGTGTTGTGTCAGTTAAATACCAAAATAAAGAAAAAAATGTTGATGCTGTCTGGTCACAAATACTGTAGAAAGATGTGTTTACTGAAGAACTGTTTTTAAATTGATTTGAAACAGCAATATCAATTTGTCAGTTGAATAAGAGAATCTGGCAGAAGTGCATTGTTATACAGGCTTTGTCATACATGTACATGAAGAGTAATCACACCTTACTAAAACCAACCAATAAACCAACACCTTGTCACACACCTAGAACCAAGGCATGCGATCTATCACATGCCCAAAACTTACAAGTTGTCCTCAGAATTGATGTAAGACTAAGAATTTTAGCCAAACAACTGATAACCTTAAGCATTAAAAAGGCAGGCACTAGGAAACAATATGTCTGAACTTTTGACCTTGACTTGGAAGTTGTTTGCCTTTGGTGACTGTAATATTTGTTGGATGTCATTGAAAAAGGTGTGTACAGTATATTTGGCTTCCAGTGACTGATGAAAAGGTTCTACAATTTTAGCTGGAGTTTCTTGCCCTGATTCAATGATGTGTGAATGAGATTATGAGACATTTCATTACAATACCGTGATAGTCATGTAAAATTTGACCCAATATGAGTGGCCAAAAAAGTTTCAAAAAGTTTGCAACCCACTTCAAATGGAAGTGATTTAAATGTTATGTGCAACACAATTTTCTCAGAATCAAAGTAAGAAAGCTTTAGGAAAATATTTTTAATTATCAAGGTGAAGAATGGCCAAATTTATCTTTACTAACAGGGCTCATGTTCACTTTATTTTGGGACAAATTCTTTTTTTGAAGAGGCTACTGTATTAGTTTTTTAACAACAACACTTTCAGACAAGCACCTCAAAATATTGCACATTGTAATAGAAATACAACTAATAATACAACTAATAGTTTTAATTTGAAGGGGAAATGAACACAAAGAGATCTAACAGTGTGTTCTAAAGATTTATTTGGAAAGAAAGACTCAAAATTATAAAATTGGTTCAATGCTAAATGTATGTATGGTAGTTGC
The DNA here is from genome assembly GCA_030142905.1 of Heliopora coerulea. Taxonomy (NCBI): domain Eukaryota; kingdom Metazoa; phylum Cnidaria; class Anthozoa; order Scleralcyonacea; family Helioporidae; genus Heliopora; species Heliopora coerulea. Next base: position 3,665,190 of record JASJOG010000009.1, read on the forward strand.
AGTACATCTCTGGTAATTGAATCAACTGATGACCCCTTTTCTAATGGCAAACAGAACTGTTGATGGTTTAAATTGTAAACAAGTACCTCAAGTTTCATGAAGTCTTCTCACAGTGATTAGTTCATTATATCATTGTGCACCATCACACATCAAAAAATCATTAAGCTGTGTGAATGGTTGTACCTTATATTTTTGGATAACAAAGCCTGGTTATGGGGGTAGATACTAGCTAACCAACATTATGTTAACTGAATTTATGACATAAGCAACTGGAAGAATTACTATATGAGAACTTTGTACATGTAGTTGATCTGTATAAAATCTGAAATTTCATAATCAAACCATATACTTCCATAAAAGCCAAAATTCAAAACTCAATATAGCTATCATGAGATCTCAAAGCTGAGTCTAAGGACAAAGTTTGAAATAAATCATGATTCACTATTCTCAAATCAGAATTGCTGTGATGTGTCAGGCAAACTTTAACAGTTGTGATTCTTTAGTATGTTTAGTTAGCTGTGACTTATATTAATCACATAGTAATTGTGTATTGAACAGTATTCATATTGGAAATTGACCATGTTCCCTTGCAGAATTATTGTTGATGTCATTAAATTAGTCTGGTTGTATCAACCTTTTTTGTGCAATTATTCAGGCCAATAAACATGCCAAAGAACTCAGCATTAATCCTGTAACATAATAGCATAGCTATGTGCAAAGGCAAAATGATTTGAACTTGGTTTAAACTTGATGTGTTGAAAAAGGTTTTATCAACTGTAATAATGTATCTCATTCTCAAAACTCGTACACTCTCAAATTCTGTTCACAATCCACTTCACCATTGCTAAATTGGAATGTGTAACTATAAGAGCATCCTTTCATGATAATTTGTTCATAAATCATGACTGATACTTCCAAAACTTGCACTGCTAATGAGAAGCTTTGGCAGTATTTACTCACAATTTAAAAACAAATTGGAACAAAAGTTTTCAAGGATAATTAGTGTAGCAGGCCAAGCTAGGAATGTCTAGATTTGCCACTTCGAGTTGGTAAAAACAGCCCACTGTACAAAGAATTAGGTCATCTTTCTAGTATTAGTCAATGGCTTGAAGCAATTGGTTCATCAGTAAACAACTTCATCATACATACAAATACCTGATAAAACAATGAAAACTGGATGATGGCTAAAAATTTGTTGATGTTACATGGTTTATAATGCAAGAGTTAGAAAATGAAATCAAGAATGAAAACTATCATTTTAGACTTTCAAAATATTTCAGCATTTTTTCTTTTTTTCGGTGAATGAGGAATAACTTAAACATAACATCAAACCTTTACTTATTTTCCAAAAATTCTATTACTGTCATAATTAACATGGTGGTATAATGTCTGCATTTGAGCTTTAAAAATCTTGAAAAATCATTTTTCAATAAACCATTTAAGCACTCACAAAATCTCAGAACTCATCACTTCTCAACATTAAATTTTGTATCATTTTGATCTGTATCATTTTGATGATGTTAATTCAGCCCTATCAATGAAAAGAAGCAAGCATAATTCACTGTGCTTGCAAGATTAGATTTCCATGACTGGTGAGACTGGTGAGTGCTATCTATTTTCTCTCAAAAAAGTGGCAATTTTGTCTCCAATAAGCAACTACAGGTAGTTGTGTTTATATATTCTTCTAGTAAAACTAGAGTTGGTTTTTGCATTTTCTGCCTGATTTTACCCTGTTAGAACACTGTCAGCAGATGTTTGTCCTATCTACTATGTGCATGCCACACTATAAACCAGGATATATGAAGCCAATGCAACACAACAGCTATAGCACATAACTTGTATCTTACAGCATTATACATTAATGTTATTCAATAGTTTATGATATTTAATCAAATATAAAAATATTACCTTTAAATTCCTCTTCTTCCTCCATCACCATATGAAAGCTGAGAATGAAAGGGATAAAAAATAATGTGGATGATTGAATTTTAAGGAAGAGACATCTCTACACAAAAGGTCCTTAAAAAGTTCAATTTTTTTTCAGTTAGAATAATGAACCTGTATGGTTAGAAAAAAAAAGACAATAAATATTATACATTAAGATAGGTATTTCAAAATAAAAAATAAATGTACTGGCATGCCAAAGGGTTTAATAACATATAATATCACAGACAAGGAATCCCACCATTCTACACAGAAATAACCTTACAAAAACTGTGGCCAAACCACAGTGGGACATATAGTAGTCTTTTTTCAGTTGCTCTTCAGATGTACTGCAATCACATTGTAGTAGTGATTTGGTTGACCTCAATTTAAACACATAGACTTTGAAGAAATCTAAATAACTTTTAAGGTTTGAGATCACTTCTTTTTTTCTGAACATTAGTGTTGTTTATTAATTTTACAACAACCTCTATCAAACATTACTTAATCCCACATCTATGAAAACAAAGTTTTCTAAAATGTTCAACAATACATGTAGTAGGCATTTTCAGTCCTTCACCAGGCATCTATGTTATTCAGTATAACAGTACATTTTTTTTTTAAGATTGATCATGTTGTTCATTTGTCATCATGATGTCATAAAATCATTAATTTGTTAAAACAATAACTAATGTTACTTGACTGCCAACAACATAACAAAGTTGTTCTAGCCTAATCTGTTCAGATACAGTAGGTCTTGCAGAATTTTACTTTGCTTAATGTTAGATGATTTTATTTCCTGAATGACAGGTAAGTGTCTACCTTTATTCCCTTTTGTCTCACAGGCCTTCCAATATTTTACTCAGGCTAATAGCAGTCAGTCTTATTTGTCAAAGTGATATCTACAGTCCAGAAAGTCTTAAATTTGGAAATAAATGACTTGTCAAAAGGGCATTTGGGAGGCCATAAAGTTAATTAAAATTGGGCATTGTTTGCAGTCCATCTATAATTTTTGGTTTTATTGAAAACAGCTGCCTGCTAAAAATTTCAAATCCAAACTTGAATGAAGAGTAAAATCAAGTTTGACCCCGTGTGGCCACTTCTCTGGTCGAACATGTTTTCATGCTGCTGATATGAAATGATTTGCAAAGGGTTTTGTTATTTTAACGTCAAAAGCAGAATTCCATCTGTGCGTGTTGGCTGAACAACTTTAAAAAAATAATGGAGTCACTGTACACGTGATAAGACCCCAGGAGTCGTGTCTGCCGAAGAGCTACCACTAGACTGTTTTGTTTCGTTCTATAAGATTCATGGTATAAATCTGATGTCGATTAATTATTTCTAAGCGATTGCACATAAATGCAAATGAAACAAGCCTCGTGGGTACAGTAAACAGAAATGAATGCTCCGAACGGTAAGAACGCAAACCAAAGAGCATCACTCAACATTTTGATAACAATAAAGCTTTTGAGCTTGGTAGACAATACACATTGTAAATACGAATTTCCATTTTTCCTCGTGGCTAATGTATCGCACAGCTGGTCATCCACGACTTACTTAGTTTCAGTTATTACACAGCTCAGCACTTGCCGTGAAGGGAAATAAAAGAGGACAAGCATTTAACCGGCTTTTCCGTCCCGGACCTCAGTTTTTAGTCCTAGAACAATATTTACCCAGTTTCCTGCTAAGATATTCGTTTCATATGCAGCAAGGTTAGCATGTGGAAACCTGAGACTTCGACACACATATTTTACCTTTAATTCCACGTTTGTACAATCTCCTTAGTTCTCATCTTGGCTTTCACAAAAGCATCGTCATAACGTTCCACCTTCGACTTGTTTGTTCCGTAGAGTTCGTTTAATATGAAGCAGTGTCTTATTTTCGTGCGACGAAACAAACTAATTTCTTCCCGCCACGAATGCGAGCAGCACTTCGATTAGACGACGACATCGGTAACCGTAATCCAACGAGCTTGCCGTTCGGAACAACATCCGGAATCCTTCGGAAATTAGGTATTCGTACTCGGTTTTATCCGGAATGTGGTCGGAAATGTCTTGGGGAATCGGGTTCGGTTTCTAATCAAGCTTACGATCTACTAACTCTATTGGAAATTTCATTCCAAAAGGACATTTTCAAGAAATAAAAAAAAAAAATTCTGCAGAAAACTGGACTGCTATTTGGAGAGTGTGGAGGAAATTTGAATTAAACTTGAAATCGTAAAATGAAAAGAACTAAAATAGGTTCAAAAGTTATCAAGAACTAATAAGTTGTTAATTTTCCATTCACTGAGTTCTCTCGTTTACTATCACACAGATAGTTCTTCTGAGAAATTAGCAGCATCTCACTTATATACTTGTTACTTTAACTTTCTCGCTGTTAATTACTTGAATTGGTCATAGACTCCTGATGGTACTGGAATGCTATCTGATTACATGGGAAATTTTCAGCCCGGCAGCTGGGGTTGAAAAAAAGTCCTGATTACATGAGATATTTCAGCCCCGACTGAACCAGAAAACGGAAGTGAACCCAGGCAGGAATTTGTCGGTAGACTTTGTTTTGCCAATTTACATCTTCTCAGGTGCGTCAATCGTCTTTGCAGCCCGGGCTGAAAAATTTTCGTGCGATTACATCAGGCTTTTCGGCCGGGTCAAACGGGCTGAAATTTTCAACCCACTTAGCTCAAACCGGGCTGAAACTTTCGTGTAATCGCGAGCTCCGATTTCTAGGTATTTTATCTGAAGGTCGGGCTGAAGTTCTCCAAGTAATCAGCTCCATAGTGTCAGTGCAACTGTTAAATCGCTTTAATGATGTCATATCATCATGAAAAAGCAATTTTGCCGTGATGTAGTCAAGGCCCAATTCTACATGGGAAATTTCCGTAAAAATATAAAAAATATCTCGAAATAACTTCGGGGAATGAGTAATTTATCCTTTTATTTTCCAATCAAAAAAATGTATCTTCAGTAGAAAGTTCAAAGTTTTCTCTTCGCTAGGAAGTCTAAACTCTTTGTGCATTTCAGTTTGCAAGTTTGCGTAAAAGATCCTCGTGGAATCCATTTTAAGTGATATTGTTCTCAGTAGTAATACGACTTTTATTGAGATTGCTTTAGGAACAAGGATAAAAGTTGGCTTGGCAAACATGAAAGGTCGCATAAATTGTAGCATTATTTTGAATGGTAAGGTTCCATCAAGCTGACATCACGATGTGTTCACGATGTGTTTCCAGTTGTTTTTCAGTTATTTAGGCATATATAAAACACATCTTAGTGAAATCAATTTGTAATAGACAGAATAAGACAAACTGTATGTTAGACATAGCTAATACGTAACATAGCTGATCCACACGAGATTTTAACACAAGAGTCATGACAAGCGCTTTTAATAAATTCATTAATGATAAATTTATTAGTTATATAATAGAGAAGAACTTTTAGAATTTAGAACTTTATGTAACCTTATATAATTTATCAAATATAGTATAAATTATATATTTTATATAATTTATCAATTATATAAAGTTCTAAAGCATGCATTGCGAATTGTAAAAGTGAAGGTAACCTTTTCAAAAGTTTATTTTGTCCAGCTTGCTGCAATACCTGAGCTCGATGTGGTGCCTAAAATGGGCACCATTGCTCCTAAAATTCAGCGTTCCTGACGAAAACATTTGAGTAAGTCACCAAATTGGCGCCAAAAGATTTTACAGTATTATTAGTAACTTAGGAAATAGGGAGACCATGGGGGCCGCGGACCCCTAACATTTTGGGGGTAAACAATATCGTTTGCCCCCCTTAATAATAGGTATGGTAACACTATGCAAAGTGCTTTCTAATTTTTTCCATCACACGTACTTCCATTTCAAAATTGAAATATCTATATAATAAATAATTAAAATATCTATGTGATTAAAAATCTAATGTATTGAACACATTTAAACCATGGTTGATGCTTTACTATAATTTAGAGTTGCTCGAAGATGCCGATAAAACTCAGGATGAATGTATAGTCACCTTTAGTATCCTTCATAAAAGTTAAAAAAACTACGGCATTTTAATTATAATTATATTTAGTCTTTTAATTCATAAATTAGTAATGCACTGAAACATTCCTTTCTCCTAAACATGAAATGTGCTTTACCATAGATGTAAAACTATAAGTATTGTTCCAGTATTGTCAACAATGTAGACGACGAAAACATTTACATAAAAACGTACGCCCACCCTGAAGTAAAATTATGTTCCGGGTCCCCCTAAGTTCAACTAACTTCCTACGCCACTGGGCATTATTATTCCCAGTAAACTACGCGACTGACCACCTTTTCGCTGCATTCACACCGTGCATTTATGATAACAGTCTCCTTAACTGCAACCTAGTTTCTAATTCATATTTGTATTTCTAATTGTATATTTTTGCATCTCAATGTCAAGATCACTCGTCAATAGATTGGATTGATTCGCCAATTATCCCTTGTAATATCCTTAAAGATAAAATTGCTATGTTCATAAAAATACAGAAATTTATACATGCATGTCCTTATTTAAAGCTCTGGAATGTTGGCCAGTCAGCCAACGGAATGTACCCCAATATAAAACGTCTTCTGCCGCCGATGTAAGTATCGAGAGAAGGGAGTATCAGCTAAGTATTTCATAAAAAAAGTTAATGAGATTAAAACCTTTAATATAAAATCTTTAATTTTTCTTTAAATTGGCGACTGGTCATGGATTTTAAAACCTTTAAGATTTTTGCTTTTTGATTTTTAGGTTTTGTTTTATAATGGAGTTGCATTTAGTCTTAATTTTCCATCATATGTAAATTTGACAGTCATGCATATCAATCTTACGTAACTTTATGCGATCCCACAAGCTGTACAATTTATGTACACTGTACACTAGTTATCGTGTAAAACTAAAGTTGCTTGATTGATTAACTGATCAATTCATTACATGATTGGTCGGTTAATTGAGCTGTTTCAGAGTTGTTTCAGAGTTGACTGATTGCAGTTTGGTACTACTCGTTACAGTTGTCGCAAAAAGTTTCACATTGCTCACACAACTCTTCATCCAAACAAACTGCTACAACTAACCTCAAAGTTACTTTGCCCTCTTCACAGCTTTGATAGTAAAATCTTTTATATTTGGCCATAAACTTGGAAGGTATTTGGAGGAAATTTTGAAGGAAATTTTGATATTTTGCAAGATAATTTTGGCCACAATTAGGATTAAAAAAGGACATTTAGGTTTGCATTTTGGAAGCACTGATTCAGGGTATGCTGGTAATTTCGGATGATGATTTACTTGTTCTTTAACCTAACCCAAATCCTAACCGTCCTAAGACCAACTGCAAAGCTAGTCCAAACATGATTCAAAAGTTTCCGAGGGAAAAATATTACCTTGCACATATATTCATATAAATGCTGTTTTTAGTGAAAGTGGCATTAAGATACAGTCATAGCGTTGCTGTTCGTTGCTCAAAACTAACTTTATCTTTCCGAAACTTGCAAAATTGATTACAGTAAAATTAAGAGAAAGTAACATCTGTCCTCATTTGTCTCATGGGACAATGGTGTTCAGAGCCACCCAATTTTACGTCAGGTGATAAAATATTGTAGTAGAAGAACGAGGTGGTAAGCTTGAGCGTAATATTTAAATAAATACGTACCTGCATAAAACGGAAAAAACAAAAAATCATGCTTCGAATTCGTTGCAACGGGAACATCATCAAAGTGACAATAACAATCTTAATACAGTATTTATAGGTACTTTAGATGGATTATATTACATGTAACGCTGGAAAACAAAATAAGAGAAATAATTACGATGCAGAAAGACAGAACTTAGAATAAAGAAACAGCAACAGAGCTGAGAATAGCATTTATAGGAAGGGGGTTATTCGAAGATTAAACAGTAATAAAACACTTGCATGAGGATATAATCAATATTTGCTTAAATGTTGCTAAATGCTGAAATTTAAAGCAACTAAACAAAAAATCAATGATGCATCAGTTTATTGTTAATTTCTTACTGTGAAATTGGCGGCTACTGGTCGACCAAAAGTACCACGGCTAGAGTCAAGATGCTGGTCATGAGTCGAGTTAAGAGTTAATGCTTTGGTGATCAAAGTAAAAATCCTCATTGATATAAATATGACTCTTGAATTCACAAGTCTGCAATTAACATTGTTCTATTGGTGGTTTTCATTTGACGTCGAACAGACAAACATGGAGGACAAAATGAGGGCAACCTCAAAGCTCCGACATTTAGCCGATTAAATGGTTTATTGAAAATAATTTTGTCAATTAGCGTTTTTCCGCCAACAGGTAAATGACCACATTACACAGGAGGAACACTTTCTGGCAAATTTGTGAAAAACGGAGGGGAAAATTTATCCTGGCACATTAATATTAAAAAAAGCGCTTACCCACGCTTGAACTTGAACCACTTTTTTGTGTGTTGTGGCTATGCAAACAAATATTTATTGAAGGAACATTCTAGACTCAGAGCTATTTAAATGTCTTCAACAGATACCTTGCTGATTTGTCGACGTCACATCCTTATTCCTGAGACAGCGATGTTGTCACCTTTTCAGTGAAGAACTACATGACAAGATGATGGTAGAGATGTATAATCCCGTAAAATGCCTCCTATTGACCTCAGTGCATTAGTCGAGTAATTTGTCAAGCAAGGACTACTTGCAAATTGATGGTTTTTGTTCAATACACACCCGCACAGCAGGCACTTGTTTGAATTTCTTGCATAATTATGTTCCTCAGACTTGATTACTTGGCAACTTTAAAGCAAATAATAGCAACTAGGTTAGTGAATGTTTGAGAGTACTTTATTTTTTTAAGTAGCTTATAAAGCTTTTAGGCACAGGTACAAATGTATTAGAATAAGAATTTTTTTCATTTTGCCATGGAAAGTAACGCGGGCCGTAATAGCGAGTTCTGAGTGATTTTGGCGGCGGGGGTATGGTGGTTTAACTAGGATCCAACACTGAAAGTAAAAACCTTTACAAAAGTGTTATTGTGGCCCAGTATGAAAAATATAGGAAGAGCAGATACTCTAAGTTTTTCATTCCAATCAAAATAGAGAAAACTTCAAAGGGGCAAGCTCCCCAGTCATACACCCCTGCTATGAGCCTGAAATAGAAAACACCATCCAGAAGTTTCTCTGAAAACTGATCGTTGTATATGTTTACCACACCGTAACTATGCTTCAATGACGTACCATTTCAGAACATTTCAAATGATATTCTATGCTGATTGAACTATTTATTGTGGGGTCGCAATTAGCCCTGGCTATCATTAGCCCTCCGTGACGCAAACATCCCACTGTGCTTTTGTTGTGCTGTGTTTGATGTGAGCTGGGATCAAATGGCATACTTTCAATGATTAGGTTAATTTGCTTGTAGTTATCGGCATTATACTGCTTTCAGCATGGAATTGGCTGCTGTATGTTTACTAAGAACGCATAAACTGAAAAGTAAAAAAATGAAGGTGATCAAACTTAAGTTTATCTTACTTCCTAAAATTTCGTTATTCTTCCATCAAAATAAACCCGTCAAAAGCTTAGGAATCCTTCGCTAAACTTTACAAAAAACAGAGGATAAATCAGGCTGAGTGTACAAATTTGGTAGCATCATCACAGAATAACTTGCGATTAAATATATTTGAGTTTTGAGCGATTTATTCAATCAACGACCCTACCTAGTTTAGCAACAGTTTGAACAAAATTCTGCCACTTTTCGGAAGGTTTTTATTTATTGATTCTTTTCTAAACCAAAAGTTACCAGTATTTTTATAATAAAATCTCGACTTTAGTCATACGATGATGGAACGTTTCTTATTTCATTAAAGAAGTCCAAACGATTGTTTTCAAACGTTTTCATCCAGTTTTTGTCGTTCAAACGATGAAAGCAAGTAACTATGGAGTACCAGTAGGGGTCGTAGCTCTTTCGCTTTGCCATGGTTCAAAAATATGGAAAGAAAGCAACATTAGCGCAGTTGTTGAACAGAAGTATTTCGGTTCGCAGCGTTCATAAGGTTTAGGATTAAATTCTCTTCAGTGACAATAAATCTTTTCAGAGTAACCTTGTCAATTTGATAATGACTTTGAAATCAAGTCCAAATATCATTGTTTAAATTTTGTCTCTTGAATTATTACTCAAATCTTGAGTTTTGAGATGACTCTTCTGTTCGGAATTCGTTTTGTTTTCTATTTTCTCATGTTGTCGGCTGTTTATGGTTTTTTACATATCATATAATATCTAATGACTGCATATGTCGTTTGTCATCATTCTTTTAAGGTTCAAAAGACAAGGAGACTGTGGGCATGTTTGAGGTGCAGTGCAAGGGCAGCGATAAAATTCTTTTGTTTTGGAGCTTCAAAAATAGCTGCCATGACGTCACGCACACCTACACATATAGGTCAAAACAACAAAAAGAAGTTTCTAACGGCAATAAATAGCAAAATTTTTCCTCCTATTGCTGAAGCTAGGCCATTGTTACCTTTGCTTCCTCTCCTAAACTCCTAGCGACGTTTGTGATGTGACGTGAATTCTGGTGGAAAGATTGATCCTAGAGTTCGAAGTATCACTGCATGTTAGAAAAGCATATTGTGTGAACTGGAATATGAATTGATTCCACCCGAAATGACGGAATATATTCTTTATTACATTTTAATATATTTTATATTTACAGACTAAAAGTATCGATTCTACCGAGGAAATTGAAAACATTTTCCGCGTTTAAATAGAACGTTGGGAACAGAAGTAGAAGTAATAAAGAAAGAGAAATGGTTGCGAGAACTTGCCCAGAAGGCGAAGTCTTTCTCTTATGTCAATGGGTTTCTGTTACTCAACGAAAACGTGAAACAAATGTGTTCTATTTATTTGAAAGAATAACTTAGAAAAAGCAGAAATAGCACCCATCTTTATTTTCAACCAAATGCTCAATTTTCTCGTAGTTTAGGTTGTGGATGCAATGGAGTTAGCTAATCTATGTTTATGCTGAACGGATTTCATCCAATCATTATGCACGTTTTCGAAAAGGTACATGCTGTAAATAAGCATTGTAGTTTTCGCACTTGCCTTTAGGTTGTAAAAGACAGCTTTAATAAACGAGCTCCATTACTTTGCTATGCTTACTAACTACAAATTACATTATTAAAGAAATCGAGAAGAAAAAGAAATAGACTTAGAGAAGAGATTAGATCAAACATTTACATGATGATCATTAGTAATAACAGCATTGGATAAATGGGCTTATGTTTTCAGCGTTAATCTTCGTCTTACCAAACTTGCATTCGTCGCTCGATATATCTTGTTAAACATGATTAGGAAAACCCAGGCAAGCTCAAAGGTCTTATTGATTTCGGTACTACTGGCCAACAATTTAACACCAATTTCCGAAAAGAACGAAAACCTGACCGTTTACTAGTTTTAAAGTCAGCACTTTCTCAATTTCTATTTGGGGACCAATTACTGGTTGCGGTTCTCGGGTGTTCCAGTTGATCCACAAGTGAAGTGACTACTCCATAACAACAACAACAACAACAACAACTGAGTTATTATGCTGTCGCTTCACAAAATTGAAAATATTTGTATAAGACAAATGGTGAACTTCGTGGGGTGTAAAGCTTTTCCCTAGTAACCTCGCTGGCCAACAGTCACCAATCTACATTCAATATACATTGTTTTTTATTATAGAGATACCTTATTAAGTCTTGATTGTTTCAGTTGTCCCCTCTGTAAGAAAAAAAAAGTAAAGGTTTAACTAGTGGGAAAATTATATGATTTACTGTAATTGTTCTGCAAGTGCTTTGCGATAGAGAATTCTAGGCGATAAGGGTTCACTTGCCTACCAAATAAGTTTACGTCGTTGCGATGGAGATAGAAAAAATAAACAATCGCATTATTTTGCCTCTTTCCCACGACATGTAGTTATCTCCAGACAACATCTAAACTTTTAGCAGTGCATTGTTCGGTTGGTACGTGTAACATTGGTCAATTGCCAGAGTGCAAAATGTGGATCTACTTCATCGTCTTTGTTCACGCTGCTTTTTATGACGGTACGTATCGATTAGTTTTGTTTAAGTCGACTTTTGATTTCCCTTTCTTCATTGTCAATACTATTCTAATTCATTTTCTGGAGCTAGGCGGAGACTTTTTATTCAGACAAACTACTTCTAAAAATTGCTTGTGAGCTTTTCGGCAACGTAGAAGTCGTATAGCCATTTATTAATCTGAGGAATTAGAACCAACTTATCTTTGGAATTACCACACAGACATAGTTGAGGTCACGCTAAAGTATTAAGGAAAGTCTTCATGACAAACTAAAAGAGTTCGAAGGTTGGGATGATGGAGGTGACATATTTCTTGTTGGACCACAGATCGCTTTTCCACCGTGAAAACTCCCATGGAAATTGTGTTTAGATTGCGTATCTTCTCCCTGACTTCGGTTAGAATTCGGAGGAAATGCCTCAGCTACAAAATTATTTCTCTATGCATGAGCACTCGTATATCGCAGTCATTATATGTGAAACTGAAACGCAGAACTTGTAGGTGGATATTAGATTATATCAATGTGCTTTTCAAGCATTACTTTCAGAAAGAAATGGACTACAATTCCCAGAAGCTAACCTCAAAACATTAGGCAATAACACGGGAACATCTGAAATTCAGAACGACGAGTTATCATTAGTAAGTGAAATGCAACTGCTAAAACAATCCTCTTTAATTAAAAAATAAACAACAGCAGGCAGAAGACTCACTGACAGTGTTTCTGCATTGCAAATTCGAGCATTTTCGAGATTATTCTGGCATGTACTTGTGAAAGGTGCGCGCGCGCATTTGTTCTGTATCGTGGACTCCGAATCTTTTAAATATCTGGCAGGTCGTTTAGATTTTTTTACTATTTTGATCTACTTTTTCATTTGATTTGATTGGTTAAAATCAATCAATTCATACTTTAAAAAAATAAACAGTGTTTGCTTACGGCTTGTTTTTCTAAAGGTTTGGCTCAAGTATTCGAAGGGAGTGGAGGCGATAGTGGGGATACCATAGCCGGTAAGTCAACATGGCATTATGCAATAGACGAATTTTTAATCTTTTTTTTTTTAAACTCATTAATTATTCAAGAGGAGAGTACAGAGGAAAATCATAACTGCGTCGTGTCTTTAAATTTGACGAGAACACGTTTACTTTTCTCCTCAAATTTTTGCGTCTTAGAAAACATTAATTTTCAAACTTTCTTCGTCAATTAGCGTATGAACGGGTTCGTTTTTGAAGTCGTTTAAAAAGCTCGCAGTACGTGCTTCATCCCATCTAAAACACCCTGCTACGCCTCATGTTTTAAATCCGACAAAGCACTTCTACCCTTTTTTTCAATATTACTTAATATCTCTTTCAAGATATGCTTATAAGGAGATTTAAAATGCATAACACATATTACAATATGTACTTGGCAAAAATAAGTATTGTTATCTGTTAGATATGGTATAGTTGCTCCAAAATATAGAGCAAATCAAGAAAATTTAGGGTGGTGTTTACCACCATGCATTTGCCGATGCGTAACCACAACCAGATTTAATTTTATAATAGGTAAGTATAAACCTCGATCGTCTTAAAGTTACGTTGTCTTTCCTTTAGTCGTCTTCTTCAGCTTCAGAGCTTCAGAGAATTTAAAGTGGTTGTCTTCACGGAGAGCAGTTTAAGATTAGTTGATCTAAATGTGTTTTCGAGGTTTCGACTGAACTCATGAGCCAACTAATTTAACCTTTTAACACCCAACCACGCCTATCTAGACATGATTTAATGTGTATAAATCCGTTGCATGAACAGATTTCAATAGATTTTCAAAAAGAATTTGAATAGAATGAATAAATTATCATTTCTTTGGAAAAATTTAGGAGTGAAAGGGTTAGATTAAGAAATGTTTGTCTACTTAGGCGAAAAATCTTGCTTTAACACCTGCTTATCCATATAGGCGTTAGGCGAACGTTAAGCATGGAGAGCCCAATGGCTGTTCTTTACCTTAACTACATTTTCCAAACTGACGAGCAACGATCATTACTTCAGATTCTAATTAGCTCGTTTCTTATCAAGGAATCTGCTCCGTAAACCAGCCTATTCAGCATTGTAAAGTAAATAATATTTTATGTCTTCTTTTCCAGAGAGATTCATTGAATTTTCCAGTGATTCTTCACTGAACGTAGATGCCGAAGAATATGGTACCTGTGTCAGCGAATCATTACCTGGTTTAACTGGCTTGAATATGAAAGGAAATTTCTATCAGGAAATCTTTGTAAGTTTTATGTCTTGAGCTCTGTTTATTTTCAACTCTTTTACCTTAGTACCCAGACACTGAACATCGTCATTCATTACAAGCACTCTCGCCTGTTGCCTTGACGAAGTTGCAGGAAAAACAGAATAACAAAACGCGAATATTATCTGATTAAAATTTTGTTATAATATGACAGTCCTGCCTCTTCTTAACCCACTTCGTCTTACCTGAGCTACATTTGCACCGAAATCGAATGCATTTTTAATAAGTAGTGCCGCCTAAGGGATTCTGAAAGGCCTGGGTCCCACAAAACTTTGATGAATTATCATTATTATAAAAATAATAAAAGTTATTATTAAAACGGTGTAAATTTGTTGCTATGATTCTGGAGGGAGTAGAGATTGCGAAACAAGCGTCGCACACTTGCCTGTCGGTAAATGGTAGTTTATTAATACAATGATTCCATTATATTAAGTGGCATTCTAGAAATACAAAAAGATAAAAGATGGTTTAACGCTACTTTGACATGAAAATTTTGAATGTAGTTTACAAAATTACCGTTCATGACCCAATATTTTGACACTTCTATCTAGAGTCTTCATGTCTGATTCTTCATCAGGCGGCTTTGGAAATTGTTTCTTTTACAAAAAGATTAATTTATTTCAGAAGGTTTTGTCTGGCGAGGTTACCTTGGTAGGTCTGTAGTAAGAAAAATAAAAAATCATGACTAAAAGGTTGATGCAGTTCATTCAAATAGTCTACTAGTTTTTCTCATTTAAATGGCGACCTTCTGTTACCTTGGTTTACTAGATTTGTCCAAATGGTTTTATTGGCTTCACTGACCAGAACATGCAAAATTGGCCTTTTAATATCGGTACCTTATCTTCACAACAAGATTCTTCTTTTCTCGCTCCTTACTGGTCTCGCGTGGATCTACCTGCTTTCAGATCAGGTGAATCCAAAGTACGTTATCGATCCTATCACAAAGATATCAACCCAAGAGACCAGGTCTTCAACCGTGTCAACAACGATGTCAGAACATTCATTGGTCAAGACAGCTTTAATGCAACTTGGGTATCCGTGGTAACTTGGGAAAACATAAAACCTCACAATTCAGGAGATTTTGGAGGGGTTTGTAGCCTTCAGTATTGTTCATATAATTGCAATATTATGTAGGTAGGAGTATGATATTGTTGCAGATGAGAAGTGGACGTTTGTCAAGCTTATTACCATGCATGGAAAAACGTATTCAGATCCTCTGACAGACATTGCTCTGGAACCACTTATTACCAGTGAGGTGTTCTAACCATTGACCTATAAGATACACATGGATAGCCAAAGTGTTGAATCGGCATATTTGCAGATTATGCAGTATGCCTTTATGTTCATTCAACTCCCTTTTACTCTACGTCTCTGTAGTTCAATGGTTAGAGTGTCCACTGGTCATCAAATGGTTACAAAGTTGATCCACTTGATGGGTACAGAATAAGTTTTCTGAGTAAATGAGTTCGAGAAACGTGTACTGCTCGTCGAGTGGTGTAGCCTGGATTTTTATTTGTGGCTGGGCCAGCGACTGACCACGAAGGCCAATTGTCAGTCACAAAGGACTGAAGGCTAGTTAATTAAAAACTACCCCGACCAGGACCACCTTTTGTGACTCATTCTAAAGTGAAGATCTCTTCTAACAATTAATAATAAATGTATCGATTTAACATAGGCGTAAAATTTTAACGCCTCATAATATGTGAGGGGACCAAGACACCATGACCCCCTCTAAATACGCCAGTTTTCATCACATGCGTTTTTTCTCATTTAATTTTTAACTATTAAATATAGAAAAACCAATTCCAGGTGGTCATTGTGTCAAACGAAACTAGTTGGTACGTTATGTATAACTACGCAGATATAGACTGGGCAGTACGAGCACCAAGGTATGTAACAGGAAAGATTAATTACAAAATTTATGGCCGTCAGCATGACAGGAGATGATTGCCTCAAACAAAGTGCATGTGAAAGCTAGGAGATATTACGGACGATAATTATGTCGACCAATATGGTTGGTGGGAGGTCATCAGACGTTTCCTGATTCTATCATCATATAGGCCCTGAATAGTTTTTCTGAAGGTTTGAGCTCGACGAATTGTGGGCATATTCTAAACTCAAATGGTTGAGCTCTTCTTATGGTAATTAAAAGTTAGAATTAAAAGGTTTAACTCTCCGTTTTCCTGATTCCTAGAGTGGACTACGCACAGTATGTAAATCAAGCAGGATTACCAGTTATGGGCTGGAATGCAGGAAGACGAGGTTTTGACTTTAAAGAAGGATCGGAATACCAGAATCTACCTTTGTAAGTAATACCTGAAACAAATCTTATAAATCACAGTACTGACATCTGTCAAGTTGTTGATGAAGCATGAACTTAAACCCTATGAGATTACGCCGGAAGTAAGATTTTGTTTAAGATTCTGAATCAAGTCGAAACGGTTTGGCACTTAGGTCGACGTTTGACTTTTACCAAGTCATCCAGTTGGAATACGCCAACAGAAATATTTCACGTTCGATTCTTTAATTCAGTTGTCAGGGGTATTTTGGCGCTTTGATAATGAGTTACTGACTGTAAGTTTTTGTTTTAGTTCTGGAACTGTAAACGCTGAAGATATCGATGATTACTTGGGTAATCTCGGAACCGGGAGGTGGATATTTGACGTTGGCCAAAGCGGACCAAAATCGGCAGATCTATTGTGTTATGAATGGTATCAAAGAACTCCAGTAGTTATTCCCAACAACAGACTGCAGTGTCCTCCCTTTTTAGCCATCGCCTTCTTGGATAGGAGGTATTTTTTCGAAAAATTTTCTAGAGGAAGACTTTGCTTTGTCAACGTCCTACCGGTTAGAGGGCCTGCCGTGAGATGTTGCTATGACGAAAACACATGGAGTCTGATCAAAGCTAAACCTGGCGCAGGAAGCGTTCTTTCTAGGAACCCATTCTATTTTAACACGGAAGATGAATACGGTTATGAAAAATGCTGTGTAGAATCCAATAGATGTGAAGCTTACTATTCTCGCAATTCAATACAAACTGGAAGATTTTACAGACCGCCACATTGGGGTAGGTAACGTTATCAGCATTGCAATTCAAACCCATTTCTTATAATACAAATAAGCTATAAATTATTATAACAGTTGAATTGAACTGACTTGGACTGAAAACACTATCAATATCAAAGCGACGTTACGAGTTTTGGATGGAGGGTTCTTATATAACTTTATGGAGCTGCAGATCCGTTAGTCCATTTTATTATCTCAGTGTATCTCAGTGTATCTCAATTTATGTGTCAGATTACATGTGTGCGGGTGTATTGTTGAATATTCCGCGTAATACCGTGACAAAGACGTCTTTTAGACCAACAAGTACTCTATACACGAATATGTAACAGAATGTATTATTTTCAAATTGATTGGTCATTCTGTATCGCAATACACAGGGACAATGTGCAGCCAAATGTCTACATATCCCAACACATAACGGTCGTGAATTTAGAAAATTACTTTTCTAAACCGTATTGTAAGGCAACTTTGGAATACACGAATAGAGAATATAAAAACATATGCTGGTAAAACTCACACATGATGCTAGCATTACAGCTAGTGATTGTGATACAGAACTGATTAATAAAAGCATCAATATCTGTACATGTGGCAGGGAACTAATGTTTTGTTAATCAGTTATATATCATATTCTTTACAGACACTTATTAAACTGAATGCATCTTTTTTAATTTTGCTGAGGAATTGTGAATGAATTTTAGTATTACATATATTGTTTTAAATGCATATAGATGACCGTATCTTACAATATAAATATAACTTTCTTTTCTGTTAACTTCTTTCTATCTTTCTATAGCTTGGGGGTTTGGAGACCCGCATTACGCAAACATGGACAGAATGAATTACACCTTCAATGGATGCGGTGAATTCATGTTTCTGGACGGCAACGATACTCAACTACAAATTCAGGTCAGATTTACACGAGCAACTGGAGCAGGTCTTGGAACAGTAATATCTGCAGTGGTGATAAAGCAGGAGGATCTGGACACCATTCAAATCAATCTTAAGTTAGGAGGTAAGAATGCGTTGCTCACAGCTTAGATGGCAAGATGTTTTTGTATTATGCACAAAGGGCACTCTTGGTTACGAACAAACAGGGCCGTATTTCAAGGTTCAAGGCAGACAAGACAGTTGATCAAGGGATTCCACACTATTACTTTTATGGAGCAAGTAACCAACTCGTGTTTTTAAATATTTTTGCGCTAAATTTTGCCGACATTTATTGATAGCTAAATTTCGTGAAGAGTGCGCTTATCGAGGAGGTTCGAGGTACATTCCCCATCTTTAACTGGCGTGAAACTATGGTACACTATCATCTAAATTATATTTTAGCACTGCTGGTTTCCAAAACCCCATCAATGTTATGGTTTGGTGTGAGTTCTTTAAAATTACTTGTTTTAATTTATCAGTAATGTTCCAAGGTGATTGCAAGTGCAAATAGCTACGACCTTCCTTGTAACAAGTTCTATGATCATTTAACTGAACAAGATGATACAGCCTCTAGTTTAATGCTTAAAGATACCATCCGCGTCTGAATTATCTCATTTTTCACCAGCGCGGGAAATTCCAGAATATTCCCGACAAAAAGATGACTTAAATCAAGTATATTTTGGAATTGGACTATTCATTTCATGCCGAATCTATGTTTGAAAGAACATTGTTCCAATCATGGATACTTTAAAATCCACTGAATGTACTTCGGGAGCTGAGGAAGGAGTGAGAGCATATTGTTAGCATGACTACATAATCACTGCACAACTTACTCCACAACCCTAAACTTAACCCGCTAACAAAAGTAGAAAATATTTAATAAAATTAAACATTTGTTTAATGTTTAGGTGGTATGTTGTTTCTCGTCAATGGGACCGAGTATCCTGGCTACAGTAGTTTTAATGCCACACCTAGCATTATTCAAAACGCTATTTCAGTTACCAAACCCGAGCTAAATAGATTGATAATAACGACACCAGACGGAAGTGGCATAGAAGTGAAGGAAGAGGTCGAGCACTTAATAGTAACTATTGTCCTGGATCAAAGCTTATTTGGTAAGACCAAAGGACTGCTTGGTAATTGGAGTGGAACTACAGATGATGATTTTCTACTGCCAAACGGCACTCTTCTACCACCGCCACTGACTGATGAACAAATTCATTACGACTTTGGCGAAAAGTGTGAGTAGCTAACTATGAGATTATTTCGCCTACAGCATAGTTTGAACTTATCTGGGCCATCGAAGGGCCCAATCGGGAGGGAAGAAGGCGAATCAGCCCCCAATATAAGATTTGCAGAATATACAGAATAATTAAGAAATTAGAGAAGGAAAGCCCATGCTCTTTCCCAGGAATTCGTTAAAATCCTTCCATAACGAATTAATGACGTATAACTAGGAACAGAGGTTGATGAAACAGTACAAAAGGCACCCGGTAAAGTCTTTTTAACCCTTTTTGGTCGTAGACGTCTCCTCTTGATAAATAAAATCGACTGGCGTTAGGCAGGGTCCAGATAGAAAGCCGAATACGGACCGAAAAGAGTTAATTGGAATTGTCTGTATGCACGGGCTGAAATCTCAGCTCTGACTGAAATTGTACATACAATATATCCCTTAACATTGGGAAATGATTGCAAACAGTTAACTTCGTTATATTGTAGCAATATTAAAAACTTTTAAATCTTAACTTTTATGTTGTAAAAATTTGTTCTGATTCTTAAATTTTCTAGGGAGGTTATCTCCTGGACAAAGTCTTTTTGTAAACACGACGGCGGACAAAGATTTCGTCTGTCCTGTTGACTATCGACCGATATTTCTAACAAACTACACTTTTCCCAACAGTTCAATGGAAGCAGCTGCTAGGGATGTGTGCGGAGAGAATTTAAATTGTCTTTTTGACATCGCTGCTACACTCAACCTTGAATTTGGGCAAAGTACTCTGAATAGTTCTGCCATCATTGAAAGTGACAACGCGGTTATTGGTAGGTAAAATTTTGTGGTGTTAAAGTAAGATAATTAAAAGCCAATAGGGCCAGAAACTGCTGAAACTTGTGGGAGGAAATATTGACGTATTAAGCTAAGGCTTTTCGTCGAAATGAGACGTGAAGCAACCTAACAGTAATGACAACATGTACACTGTGTCTGAAGTTATTATGCAAGAGTGATAATTTGAAATATATTTTAATGCGTTTTGCAAAACCTCATAGCAATCACACATATAATAAAGTGATATACAAGAAAACTATCTTCACTTTTATTTCAGTTGTTTCGGGCCCTGCTACGGTATTTCTAACAAAAATTTATAAAGTTGGGTGTCTGAAGGTATTATGCAAATGGGAATTTGTCTGACCAAACACTGAGCTTTAGTGATGTTAATGGAATATTTACTACCAGAAACCAATTTAACATTCTATTTATTTCTAAACATCAAACAATGGAATCATTTTACATGTAAATATATCCACCTTTTTTATCATTTATTTTAATAAGTAGATCATCCATTGAATTTGTGAGACACTTCACTGTTTCAGGCTTGATTGCTGGAGTTGCTTTTTTAATTGCCTCCCACAACTCTGACTGGCTTCTGTACTGTTTGCCACCACTATACAGTTCCCTCTTTACCAGTGCCCACATGTTTTCAATCGGAATTAGATCACGAGAGGACGATGGCCATTTCATTAATTTACTTCCTGTAAACCCCTTTTGAGCCAAAAAGTCAGAAGTACTTCGTGACGCATGAGAGGGGGAATTGTCTTGCTTGAAGACGCAGTCCTTCTTAAATTTTCGACTTTGAGCTTTGTACCATTTGAAGAATGTGTCTTCCAGTAAAGCGCGATAGTTATCACTGTTTAGCTTCACTCCTTCATCCACTTTGAACAGCCCAATTACTTTGTCATTGACAATCCCTGCCCACATCATGATTCCACCACCTCCGTGTTGTTTCCTCAGTCTTGGAGGAGCTTCCTTATCACAGAGAACCCACCCTTTAGACCAACCACATGAACCATCCAGAGTCACCCTTGATTCATCTGTAAAAATCACTTTACTAAAGTCAGTTTTCAAGTTTTCCCTGGCCCAATTCAAACGGTTCTGCATGTGTGTTTTATTGAGAGGAGGTCTGCTAACTGATTTCTTGACTGTGCTTATTGTTCGAAGGATTCCACACCTTTTACCACGTTTCACTCCTGTTATTCCTGCCTTGTCAAACACTTCCGCGCTACTTAGTAGTGGATGCTTTGTTAGAATTTGCTTCAATTCTTCTTTGTCTCTGTCGCTAGTGTTCTTAAATCCTTTTTCTTTGCTTCTTACCTTCTATTTGTTTACGTCTTCCATTGCATTCTTAACTATTCGATGGTCTCTTCGTAATATCTTTGAAATTTCTAATGTTGTTTTCCCTTTAGCTAATAACTGCACAATTTCCTTTTTCTCAGTTGCTGATAAATCTTTCTTTTTACCCATGTTGACTTTTTAAGTAAGAGATCGGCAGCGTTATAGCAGCATTAGCAGTGTTATTACACTTGCATAATAACTTCAGACACTGCTTTTTTAATTAGTTGGCTATTTTGGGAATAAATCGGACCAGTTCGTGTAACGTGTATGTAAATATATTGCTATTAATTGCTTATATATCGCTTTATTATATGTGTGATTGCTATGAGGTTTTGCACAACGCATACAAATATATTTCAAATTATCACTCTTGCATAATAACTTCAGACGCAGTGTAGAATTGAGACAGGTTAAACTCCAACTTCCGCGAGGAGAAATATTTCTTTGAGAAGTAAGATTTTTTGGCCTTGGCCAGAGTAAAACAATGAGAGTCTGACTCCTTCAGTAAAGAGTGAAGGCGAATTTGTAAACTATTTTTTCCCAAATATTCATTCATGTTCTTAAAAATAATGAAGGAATAATCATTTACCCTAACTTACACATTATATTTTTTATTCATCAATTTCTCTAAACTTGGTCTGACTATATTTTTTCCAGAAAATTTCCCACCAGCATTCACGGTGGAAAATGTTGTACTCAACATGACGTTAGGCTCAATGATTCAGTATACCGTTACCGCAACAGATAATAATGGAGATGATCTTAGCATGAAAGTTGATGGTCTTCCAGCTGGAGCAACGACCACCAGAACTGGCAATAGTCTGACTTTTTCCTGGCTCGTCAACTCTACTGAACCGGTATGTATTTGGCGACAGTTCACTGTCTCCACTCATCAACCCATGAAGCTGTTTATGGTGGATTTGACTGTGTTGACATACCTTGCAGTTTTGTTGGTTATGGTTAATGTGCAATGGTGATCTACAGAAAACATTTTCCAAGCCTTTGATCGTACATTAACTATTTTTTTGAAAATTTGGTTCAGTGGAAGATCGATACCAGTCTCGTAACCCTTTCCGATCCGTACCCAATTTTGTAGTTTTACTCTGGCAAATGCTAGACGATTTTACTTGCCAAGGAGAGACGTCTCGGACAGAAAAAGATTAATTTGTATGCATCTCCCTCACAATAACACTAATTCCTCTCGTAAAATTAGAGGAAAAATTTTACTACGTAAAACTAATTGGAATAATTTTTTTATTGATAAAACCATCGGCAACATATCGTAATAGATTTTCATTTTTTTCTATCCTTAAATTTAAATTTAAATAATATTCTCTTTTTTAGTTTGAACTAAACTTTCTAGCGACTGATGCTAAGAACGCCTCTACATCATTGGTTCCCTTAATAAATATTTGTGCTTGTGAACATAATGCCATATGTTATAAGAAGCCTCCGAGTTCCGAACAAACGGCGTTAATTTTTAATCGATTCTACGTCATGGACTGTCAATGTCCTGTTGGTTACACAGGTCGCTTCTGTGAAACAGTAAAGAACTTCTGTGAAACTGCGTCAGGATCTCCCTGTCATCCTTTAGTAAGCTGTACAAATTCTCCAACTGGGTATATCTGTGGTCCGTGTCCTTCTGGCTACGGTGGCGAAGGGCAAAACTGTACAGGTACAAATTTTATTCAGACTTACAATCAACGTATGTTGTACATTACCTGGTATTATATATGTTAGCGAGTATTTCATCATTACTTCGTAAGCTTGGAAAGTCTAGAATCGTTTCGCATTTTGGAAGCAGATTTCTTCACATGGATTGTTGCCAATACAAAGACTAGGAGAAATAGGAGCCTGCGAGGGTACACTATCATAGTTTCCCTTCAAGGGACAGAAAATCGAAAACAAAATATCAGGGAATTTGAATTGTCACTGTTTGTCGTTGCTTACTGCAATATATTCAGTTATAAACTAGAAACCAGTAAATTAAATTTTCCCAGGGATCTTGTCAGACACCTTGATCAAGAAAGCAGTAAAGTTTTCAGCAATTGCTCTTCCTTCAAGATATTCGGTTGTTCGCTCAATATTGGGTATTTTTACGTAGAAACCTAAAAAACATTTGGATTTTATCGAGCTTTTATTAACTTTAAACTCTTCTTATTGGAAAAGCTTATGAATTGTGTTTGTCTTAAATTAAGTTCCTACTGGATTTTCTTTGATAGATATTGATGAATGTGCTCTCAACACGGATAATTGCGAAATGCTATGTACTAATACGGCAGGCTCCTTCGAATGCCAATGTAATTCAGGATATCAACTGAACGCTGATAAGAAAAGCTGTGGTGGTCAGTACTAATACTTTTTAACAATTAACTATCGACTGCCTACATACTATCCACTCTTCTACACCCATAAAAGCACGCACTACATCGTCTCTCCATTTTTCCATCTGTGTTTCTGTCTATCTGTCTATAACCCATTTCTTCTTCAATTTATTATCATTTCTGACGTGACACAGATGCGAACAAGTTTATGTACGTATTCAATTCATGCATCATTTTCTCTAACAGATATCAACGAATGTGACGGAGGTCATGAGTGTATGCACATTTGCAGCAACACTCAAGGATCATACACGTGTTCCTGTAACGCAAACTTCGTTGTCGATCCAAACAATGCCAGAAACTGCATACGTAAGTGTATCGCTTTGTTAAAGCCCGTTTAATGGCATTCTTTCCGTAAATTTTTTCATATTTGATCTTAAAAAATTAATCTTCTTGATTCAAATCTGGACAGCTGAACACAAGGAGCTTTCACTTCGTAACAGAAATAAAAAAAAAAGAAAAAGAAAAAAGAAACAAGAGAAAAACGACGTAGTGTTGAGTTACATGATAAAAACTAAATACAACTTAGCTTATCAATGTTATTTTTCAGGGAATCAATGTTATTTTTCAGGGAATTCGTAAAATGTACGGAAAAAATAAAAAAATTAAATATATTATGATTTTTCGTGGAGGAAAATATAGTACTTGAAATCCGACCTCTTTTCTCATAGATAATGAACATATAATTAATAAAATAGTTAATCTTTTTCCAAATGGGTTTTGTTTGGGGAAAATTCAAATATTTTCGGCTATATATGTCTCAGCCACCCAAGAAAACTTTACCTGTAAGCTTTTGTAAATACCTTTATAGAAAAGCCGGTTTAACTTCTTCATAGTCATTAAAAATGTTCTTTCATTTTGATAGATTTAGACTAATTTTATAAATTTTTTTCCCCAAGAACGCTAAAGTTAACATGATTAACATTTAGAATTTCTCTTTAGCCAAAACACCTTGTTCTTCTGGTCATGGCTGTCAGCACGTTTGCTTTGTTGATGAAAACACAAACCAACAATCGTGCTCTTGTAACCGAGGTTACAAACTTCAAGCGGATGGAAAGTCGTGTGCCGGTAAGGATATCAAAATTTTGTGCATCAGGAAGATAAAAAACATTAATTTGGTTGCGCCAGAATCTATATGAAAAGATGGATACATGAGAAGTCTTGTAATAATAATTTGAAATGTTGAACTATGATTGAACAGATTGAATCTCATGTAGTCTGGATAAAAAGTCAATAACAAAGATTTAAGAACGAGGATGGGGCTGCACGGGAAAGATTTCACTTGAAGTTTTCGTACAGACCAACGGGCTATGAAGGAGTGGGGTTTGTGTCAGCAAATCTGAAGAATATGCTTTCACTTAAACAGAGAACAAACTAAAGCAATTAGGAATCAATATAACGTGGTCATTTGGTTCATTTTGTCATGTCACTTCATGTATACATCTTTTTAGCGTTGATTTATCGCCATTTTAGCCACAGAAAAGCAGTACATATTTTATTATGTAGAATTTTTCAACAAAGCTCTGATTCTCTCTTAGTTATTTTCAAATCAGCTCATAAATATTTCCATTTCAATTTACCGGCTCATAAAAAGGTATTGCTCAGGTGGAAAATTCCACAATATTCTAAACCACTTAAGATCTATAATATTATTATCATCATCATCCTCATTATCATTCTTGTGATTATTGAGATTATTATTTTAATTGTTATTATTTATATTACCATTAATTAGAACTATCATACGCACCGCATATTTAACGATGTTATTGTTTATTAAATGTTTTAGATACGAATGAATGCCTGGAACTCTCTGATCTCTGTTCACAAACATGCACTAACACGCAAGGAAGTTACAATTGCTCTTGCATTCAAGGGTACACATTACTTGTAGACGGATACACCTGCAAAGGTAATTCTTCTTCTCACCCAGTTCAATGCACTAAAAAAGTACACTAAAAGTACACTATGTGGTAAAAATTACATGTTAATGATGGTTGAAAGTTTCTCACTGAACCTCTCTTAAATGGTCTTGACGTTTTTAGATATTAACGAATGTATTGAGCAGCCAACGACCTGCCAAACTGGCACAGGTGAGAAATGCTTCAATCTTCCTGGGAGTTTCAAATGCGACTGCAATGAAAACCAAGGACTGGTTCGAATCAATGGCACATGTCAAGGTAGGTACAAACATCGAGGAAATAGAAAATCAAGCTGTCAATTATATATTTGTATATACGAAACAGAATGCAAGACATAATTTTTTTTACAGTACCTTCAACTGGTCAGATTTTGCCAGATGAACCAGCTTCAAATCCACCAGTTCCAACCCAGGCCCACACTGATAACGCAGTTCAGTTCCGTATATCTAATTTCCAATCCAACCAGGTACAGTGAAATTATATATCCATCGTTGTTGACGAAAAATGTCGAATTATATAATATTGCCTTAAAAGTGCAATAGGTTAATTTTGATTGCACTGTTTTTAATTTTTGGTCATTTTAGTGGCTTAAGAAAACAGATTCATCCTTCAGGAGCTCTCTTGCAGCAGCTATTACAACTTACTGTAATGCAAATAATGAAAGGAGGACCGAGTGTGGATTGTCTCGGTAAGCGTTCCATTTGATCATTTCATTCCAAGATTCAAAAGCTCTCCATAGAATCCTACTGCTAAATGATATTGAGCTCTGTTGCGTTGGAACTAGTCCCCTCGCAATCAGTGTGGTCACACAAAGTTCTTTCCCAAAGCGGCTGCACCAGTTTGCAACATTCCTTTCAACATTGTTTCACATAGGCCAATTTCTAACCACTGTGACGTGATAAAAATATTGATTAAAAGATTTGGGGTTATAGATTGTTGGAAAGGTCCGGTGATTGGTTGATTAGAGAAAAGAAATCTAGCACCCGAATACGCAGACGCTTGTGTAGAGGAGCGTTCTGGAACGAAAGCAAGTGGGCGTGCGTGAAAAACTAAGTTGGAACTGCAATTATATAACATTATCTGGGACGGAACATAAAGTGAAATGCAGTTTTTTTTCTTTTTTGCAATATTAGCAAAACTAAGAATAAATAAAAATATAAAATTTCACACAATTTCAATTTTAAAGTTAACAGAATGTGGGTCGGTTGTCCTACTCAACACACTCCATCACATCTACTTTTGTGTTTTGTGGACAATTGTTGGAGCGTACGTATAATTTAGGTAAACGAATGCTATCTTAGATTAACCAATGGTCAATCATACTATAACTATTGCATGTTAATGGCTATAGGTAATGGTCACATATGCGATACAGGAGTTAATGTCAAAGATGGAACTTAACCTTTTGCAGTCTGAGACGTATTCCCTTGACTAGTAAAATCGTCTGGTGTTAGAGTAAAATCAAAAAGTCAGCTATGGAGTGAAAAGGATTAACAGGCTATTAGGCATGGTTCAAGGCAGACTAGTGGCCTTGAAGAGACGTTATGCACATATATTAACCCTTTCATACATGATATTTTTATTCTTTTGTTCTTTGTTTTCTTTTGTTTTTTGCTTTGTTCTTTCATTAGTTCTATTGATGTAATTTGTTGTTGCACGACAACGGTATGCATGAAGGGGTTAAATGTATTAGAGTTTTGTCATGAACTGAAAATCAATTATAAAAATAAAAATAAACTGACAAATGGGTTCCTAAACAGTTATTTCTCTTTGTAGCAACGGATTCACATTCTCGGAACTCCACGTAAATAGACTACCAAATCACCCCATAGATGATGGAAATGACACTTTGGTATCTTTTTATGCCGTTTACCCCAACGGATCACAAATTGGAACGAATGTACCAGTACCTCAATCTGTGTTGATAAATGCTTGGACAAAACAGTTATCTCGCATCCAGCAAGAGACTGGCCTGAAATCAGAAATTGTCACCGAGGCAAAGCAGGCTCAAATTACGAAAAATGATGACCTTGATTGGCCTTTAATACTCGGTGTCACTATTGCTGGAGTACTGGTGCTAACCATGGGTTGCTTCATATTGTTCTTGTAAGTTTCCTCTTAAAATGTTATCATCTTAAGACAACTTCGTACCATGTTTAAGTTCATTTTCCTGTCGGCGAGACAAAACTCCAAATTAAATGTAAAAATTCGTAACTCAGACAGCAGTTGGTCTTACAATACAGTTTGTCGAGCAATTACTTATAAACATATATTTAATAATACATATATATATATATATATATATATATATATGTATGTATGTATATGTATATATATATATATGTGTGTGTGTGTGTCCGTGTGTCTGTGTGTCTCTGTGTGTGTGTCTGTGTATGTGTACTTTATAGGTTACAATCAGCAAGATCTAAGCTCACAAGCACATTGATTAATAACGGAAAACGTAGTTTCTTCAGCGAACATTACATATCATTCTCTTATATTTCACGGTTCATTCCAGGGTGTGTGGTAAAAGACGTAATATTTTTGCTCCGAAAGAGGAATATTATGAACGTCGGTGGTCATTCAGTTACGAAGATCCTCCTTACCCTATTAGTGGCCAAAGTTACCAAGGATTTGACGAGGATGGTTTGCCTGTCGAAGTGGAGACAGTCTATGGATCTTCGACTTAAATAGCAAAAGGATTTGGATCCCAAGATCTATTTCACTTTGTGGAAATACTCCACTTTGCGAAACAGGGCTATACAAAGAAGCTACAATTCTGCTTTACCACTTAAGCACAGTTCAATTCTGATGAAAGCTGCCACTCCAATCATTTGAGTGGAAATCGCTGAGTAAAAATGTAAGGCAAGCCATCACATCCGTTGCCAAAAAATATTTGGAATTCGACCATTGAAGAATGTTTGGAATCGGCATTCCGGTACTTACAAGCAATGAAAAACAAACGAATAGGCATTCGAAAAAATGAGTAGCATGACTTGGAAATAATATTGAATGAATATGGTGTAGTGGGGAGAATGGGGTTACTTTATTTCTGTACACGTACTCATTTTCTTCAAATTACGATCTCGAAAGCATGAGTATTTACTGAATCATTTGATAGTGTGCATGTTCGGTTCGTTAGTCTCTGGTAACTGCATCTCCCCAGCACAGGTTTGCCTTAAGAAAAAGGTAGCTGGGGTATTCCTGACCATGTCTTGGCGAACGTTAGGCCTACCATGGAAGAATTTGATATTGTACTGCTCTGAAAGTTAATCGTTGCACTATAAGTAATAAAAGGTATGTCTGAATGATTAGTGAACTTTTGCTCTTATACAGCATGACCCTTGTCTTTACTGTCGTTCAATGTCGAAACATCTCCTCCTCTACATATCCTGAATTTAGTTGAATATAGTAATAACATGTACAAATGACATGTTTGTTTGAGATTTCAGATACCTTGTCTTTAGTTTAGTAGCTTGAAGCGAAATATATGGCTATGTTCAGACCATAACAAATTTTCCTTTTTAATTTCTTCTCAGAGTAGATTGTCTGTTATAAGTCTATTCATTAGAATAAATTGGAATAAAAACGTTTGTCCATAGTAACAGAAGAGTGTAGCCGCTTAATTAACATGTAGATCAGGTTAACAGAGCATTTAACACGAAACGTTAAACCAGACTGATAATATGTTGAATAGAACAGAGTATATCAGTCATCTAATGAGGTTTTTAAAAGAATATAATGATTTAATTTGCATTTTTTAAAAAAAAACAACATAAAAGCAAGACTAGTCTTTTCCTGAGGACAGCTTTATGGTCACTTTCTGACATGTTTTTTTCCTAACATACATTAAGAAGAACTTGCTGGACATGTGAGCTACACTCTTACAAATTTTCTTTCTGGTATCTTGAACTAGCCATATAATTGTCAACCTCAATTTCTATACCGGTACAAACATTGAAATATGTAACATATTACTTTTATCATTTGGCAATAACTTTGAAATGTCGGGCTTGGTGCTGGCAATGTACTTCATAACCACAGTGAAATGCTCAGATGAACAAACTTAACACCTGAAAGTAATGAATATAGTTCGAATCTCTATTATTTTGAATGGATTTAAATAATACGTAAGACATTAACTTGTAACTACACAGTAAATTATTTTGATATTTATGCACATAATACAAGAAAAAGATTTTATTATATCTTACTAATTTTATTAGACTTAAAGCATTAATATTTATATTGAAATAAAAGAATTCAAGAGCATCATCTTGTCAAAAAAGGAGGATTTTGCTGCCTTTTTTCTTTCATTTGTCTACTGGCTTGCGCTCCCAGATTCGTTTGCTGTGATGGAGAAAAATAACAAAAAAGTGAGTCCCACGGTTGAAATATCAACCAGTCCAGTTGGACACCTGGCGTCTCTCATCTACAGCAAAAATTCAACACATAAATTTCAGTGCCATGTCTATGAGTACTATATATTCAGATACATTTTTAACGTGTGTAAGAGTCCAAGCAGTTAATCAGATACATCAGGACAAACAGATTTTTGTGAGGGCACGCCCCCCCCCCATGCTCCCCTCTTAGCGACGTCACTGCTACTAAAGAGCTAAATTTGGGGGGCAAGCCACCTTCGTCATGGTTTAACGATATTAAGCTGGTATTGATACATCAGGCGTTTATCTGTCCGTTTATCCACTATACTGTATACAAGTAAATGTGTACTAACGATTGGCTTGCTTGCACCATTTAACCTTGTAGGTCTTTGCTTGAGAGCCACCACAGATTAAATATTCCAGTTCTGTATTTAAAAATTTGTAAATTAACGAATAAATAAATGAACCTGAACCAGACCTCCAAACTGGCCTTTGATACATGGGAACGCAAACTGATGTGAATACTATAAATGTTCGATTTTGTATAATTCCATATTAACTTCCTTCCCGAGACGTCTAATAATTGAATAAGCACCACATTTTAATTTTCGTAAAAACCTCCCAATTCATTCATTGGCTAACATTCGACTGTTTGGCATTTTTGAAGATAATGAGTCACCCTTTCTCTTGGAATTTCACTGAAACCGCGAAGGAGGACTAATCGAATTCTTTATTAAATTCAAAAGACGTGCTTGAGCATTAGTGGTTACGGATCAAGTTTTTTGCCCAGATTATTCCACTGAACTCTATTGATAACTATAAGGCTAACCGCCAATCAAGAAAGAGAAGACAAAAATTGCGGTCACGTAAACCTTTTGCGCATTAGTTTCAGTCTATCCACAAGGTCATTTGGGACGTCAGTTTCTGTCTCCGCCGTGGGGGTACACGTTTGGTTATCTAGAAAGTCAGTCTTAGTCTTGGCGGCCATACAACGCCTAGTCGTCGGTTTCGTCCAGTTCGTGGTTCGTCGACATAACTTAGCTGCAAAAAAGGGACAAATTTCTATTATTCCGAAAGATTTGGTCAAGCACAGTACTTCTCAATGAGTTGGATAAAGTGTGCGGCCTACAAGTTAAATCAACTGGCGAATATATGTTTTAATTAATAAGAATAATGTTCAGTTTGCTTGGTTCTAAACTGAAATTTTTAAGTAGTTTTGGCATTATGTCTGATGAAGAAAATTTTCATATACTAGAATCTTATATTTTTAAATGCACTAGCTTACCCAAATATATAATCTAATGCAGTGTAGTGTCAACCGAGCTATGAAGTTTGTTGCAACCTGAGAGCTTCAATTCACCACAACGTACAAGTTTTTTTTTCTTGGCCATGAGTTTCGTTTGAAATACCTCCCAAAGTTTCTTGAAACGCTTAAAATTTGTAAAATGACTTAATTTTTATGAAATTCTCTTTTTGGTAGTATTTTTTAAACAATAGAAGCCTGAGCTTTCTTTTGCTTTGGTTGACTCATTTAGCAGACCGTGGTCACAAAATGTGTGGGAGTATTATCGTTGGCATTTTTTGGGTTGATACATTTGTCAAACATACAAGAGAATGAAGTACTTAACTGTAAACACCTCTCAACTGATGGACGAAAATTTAAACGTCCATTTCCTTTTCCTTTCTTGGCACTGAATTTCTGGTTTTGTTTGTTTACCGCCGTAGAACAGTTTCTCCTTCAAAAAGTGCCCAAGTTTTTCCTCGAATAAATTTCGAGCAGATCTCGCACTTGAAAGCACACGCTTGGGCAGTTTGTAAGAAAAGGAAGCTCAATTTTTCATACGTCTTTACAAACATAATTTTAAAATGCACGCCTTTCTCAATAGTAAAACAAAACAATATTTTTTCTACCAGTTCATGGTATTTTTTTTGACTTGACGCTAGTCAAATATATTATCATATAGTAAATATGTCAAAAGTAAATAATACATCAAAACAGAACACCTGATCCAATATGCCAAAATTGGAACTTTGATGTCATGATAGCAAAGAGTTTTCTGATTATGAGGTGTAGAGTATCGACATGCACGCATTCCAATTGCAAAGTTTCCTTTTATTTTCTTAAATCTCAAAGATGTACACAATTTCTAACTACGTTACATTCACATTTCAAATCTAAATATTTCTCGACTCCAGATCTCAAAACTCAATGGTAATAGCCATCTTCTTAGCACGTAAAGACCTTTCAAAATCAAACAAACTTTCATTTAATCTTTATGCGACTCCAGGGCAGACTGTTGTGGTCTAACTGATCAATTCTACAAGTCTGCGCATTACTTTGTAAAATGATTGAAACAATTTCACTGTAAATAAGTACCTTAGAACATGTTATCAGTAATCGATAGGATTTTAGCAGGGGAAGTGGAGTATCTTTTCTTCAGGGGTCTGGCATTATGCTTCTTTGCAAAATTCTTCAATTTTTGGACCACTTGAACCAGATCATCAACTTTTCCCAGAAGATACCTGCACAGGAACTTGTCACACCCACTATAATGGACGCATTACTACGCACAAGAGCAAGGAATGCTGCCGTCTCAACCCTTTCTACCCACACTCTACAGGTCGGATTATCTTTGCAGTCATTTCCGCGAATGTTATTGCTAAATCATACCTCACAGGGGAAACATGCATGCTTTTACCTAAAAGTGTTGTAACCATTGGATTACTATATCTATTTTTTAATCAACAAACCCAGAAATAATGTCAAAAGGAACCATAAAACACACCAAAGACACTGAATCATAAGATATCGATTTAATGAAGGCAGAAAGTGAACAATACATTTGATCTCATGCCATATTTACCTAATTAGTTTACTGTCATTAAGTTAACAGACATTTTGGTGCGAAATTGTTTATAGTCAGTGTGAAAAAATGGAGAGCACATATCTCGCAAAAGAAAGCGATTTTCATCAATTTGAAATCACTTTAACGAAAAAATGTTCAATTCATTGAGCAAATGGTAAAGATCAGAACAAACAACAAAAATAAGGGTAAGTTCGGAGAGAACGCGTGAGCACTACACTTTCCTGGTGAACAGGATGGTTTCCCAGTCTCTTGCTGAAATAAAGAATAGAAAAAAATTTTTAAGTTAATATAGTATAATATAAATATTTAAAAAAATTTTAAAATTTAATTTTAAAATTTAATTAAGTAAAGGGAAAAAGTAGAAAGATGTTTACGACCTATTCATCCTTAGAAAAGCGGTCCAGTCTACACTCTACAAGTACCGTAGATATGGCAAAATAGATCACTTTTAAAGTGCATGACGTTTCAGATGAAACTTTCCAAATTAATCATTTCAGGCTGAAATAGTCAGTGAAAGAATTGATTCAAAATCCTGGAAAGTTGATCTAGAGGTGAATGATTGGAATAATTTATAAATTTAATCCTCATATCCTCATGAATAAAAGTTAAGTTACCACAGAATCTCTGTCTCAATGAAATATGGATTCCTAGTTAAACAGATATTTAAATAAACGCCAACAAAGATTTGGGAACCCAAAATTGAAAATAATTAGCTTAAACTGTAATCATTGTCAAAATGTTGGCACTATAGCTAAAAAAATCCCACTGTTCCTCCCACTTTTCAACTTTGTTATTTGAGTAGGAGGAGATTTATGAACTGCACCGTGCCGCAGATGCATCTTTGTATCGTTTGTAACAACACTGGGAGCGGGGGAAGGGAGCATGGACATTTTATGAACACCATTTTGGCCGAAAGGGAAAATCTTACTGGCGTGACAACTAGTTTTGTAAAGGACAGTAGGCCCAACCGATTTAACTGTGTTTACCCATTCGAAAATCGGACACGGTGACGTTGATCTGCGATGAAACAGGATTAGTTTTATTGCAGAGTTGCAAAAGTTATATTTATCAGTTGCAAAAGCCAGGATGTGGATTACGAAAATCGTCATTATCGTCCAGATTATTTCACAATATTTCATAAAGTCCAGGTATTTAAAGGGAATACGTCTTAATCCTCTTAAAAATCAACACTAAAATATGACTTTCGAATTCCTGCTTCTCTATCTTGGTTGACTTGTCATACGGACATTATAAACTAACCCATTAACGGATGGATTAGGAATTATATTTATGGTTGCTTATCATGTGAAAGTCTCTCAGTGTCCAGAAGCTACAAAATCTAAAATAAATTCCCGAGAATCTGCTGAGATCATGATTCAATTGCGCCTTGCACTATTTATACATCTTAAGACTGTCCAACCATCTCGATTTTGCTTGGAAATCCCGAATCCCACCCCATATGCCTTCGGGACTGGAAAAATTCCGATTTTGACATCTGCTTCAAGGAACAACAAGCCTAAGAAGATATTGTTGTCTAATTCTCACAAGATAACGAAATACTTTACTCCGATATCCAGACAAACTCGAGAAGTTAAAATTGAAAAGAAACTGCAAGAAATATCAATTAAAATCAAGAACGTTTACGCAAAACCACACAAAGCATTTAGCAGAACATAAATTAGATTGGTTGCCTTTTAATGAGTAATAATAAGTTAAGTAATATCAGATTTCTCGAACTTGGTCTCGATGAATGTCTCAGTCTGTTGAATTATATATTTTCTTTAATTACAATAGCATTTTTAATAGAAAACAAGTGCAAATTGACAATCAATCTACCGAGCATTTTTGATAAAAATTGTCCTCTAGGATACCCAGAAATAGTGTTTAAAAACATCAAGATTTCAAAATTTGCTAGGCAAACATGCCTCTAAGCCCCCTGATAAAATCCAAATTTGGTGAGGTCCTCAGGTTGGACATTCTGCATTCATTACATATATATGGACAGCAAATTGCAAAAATTATGGCACAAAACATATCAACATACAAACATATCAAATCATTATCTCTTCATTCTATTCTCACTTTAACAGTCAGTGAAGATATGCTATGTGCTTTTTGGTACATTCGATGGCCAATGTATTAAGGTTGATTAAAGTATTCATAGTTACAGATTTACCTTAGGTTTGCCAAAATTTATGCAATTTGATATATGTATGTAATATTTAAAAACCGAGCAGGAGTGCTTTACCGGGATTTAAAACACGAGGCGATATCCGAGTGTTTTAGACACGATAAACACGAACTGCGAGTTTTTTAAATGTCTTATGAAATTCACCTCTTAATACGCTAATTCGTAAAGAAAGTTTGGAAATTCATTTTTCGTAAGCCGAAAAAAATTGAACTTCTTCACATATAAAGGCACATGTATCTTTATCACATATATAGATCCGACACGTTTATGATTTTCTTTTGTCTTTTCCTCATAAATTTTTAATGAATTTTATAAATATATATACATATATATATAGATTAATCAAGAAGATCACAAATAAACGTTTCGACAATATGTCTTGTTCACAATAAAATTTCTACCTATTACACCTTCCTTATATAACAACTAAAACATGTAATTTACATAAATTTCAAATTCTAATAAACTGTAATATAAAAATAATTAAATTAAAAATTTAATTAAAAATTCATGACGAAAATACAAAAGAAAATCATAATCGTGTCAGATCTTTATATGTGATAAAGACTCATGTGCCTTTATATGTGAATAAGTTCATTTTTTCGGCTTACAAAAAGATAAATTTCCAAACTTTCTTCACGAATTAGCGTATTAGGAGATTCATTTTCGAAGACATCTAAAACTCTCACAGTTCGTCCTTTATCGGATCTAAAACACTCGGGCTATCGTCTCGTGTTTTAAATCCAGATAAAGCACTCCTGCTTGGTTTTTAAAAATTACCTATATATATATATATATGTAGACAGAGAGAGAGAGAGAGAGAGAGAGAGAGAGAAAGAGAGAGAGAAAGAGAGAGAGAAAGAGAGAGAGAGAGAGAGAGAGAGAGAGGGAGAGGGAGAGAGAGAGTAATTAAATTTTACTTTGCCACGCGTTTGCACCACTTTTTCGTGGTTCCTCAGGCTAATTTCAATTAAATGTGTTTTATGACATCATTAATACTGTTTACATATAATTCAACCAATGATGGTAATTATTACGTTACCGATTAGCATTTAAAGTAGGTTTAAACTTCTCAATGTAGTATTGTTCCTTTGCTCTCGTATCGCAGTTATCGTCAGCTGAGATTGTGTAGAACGGGAACACTGTAAACTTCATTTCCTCGCCCTTGGCGCATCGTGCAATGTATGCACTCGCTGGTAGTATTTGGTATCCACTTTCTCCGATCTGCTGCCGATGCAGTGTCATTCTTTCTCGTAATCGCAGTTTTGTTTCTCGGATGTAATTCTCTGCGCATCCCGTGCATGTCAAAACATATAATAGGAGTCTTGTATTGCAGTTCATACTTCTTTTGATTTCAAATTCATGATTCGTTGACTTGTTTTCCCCATTATTAATTGTTTACATGTTATGCATCTTTTATCCCCTCACTTTGATACGATTCCCTCTACTTTGTCGACAAATTTGGATCTTCTAAGTATTTGCTTTAAGTTTGCTGGTTGTAGTTTGATGTTTGAGAAACGTGAGAGCTTGGATATATTAAGGTAGATGAACGATCTTCAAGCTTGATACTCAGAAAATGATTTCTGAGCTCCAGATGGGGATCGAACTCGCAACCTTCTGATGACCGGTTAGACTCTCTAACCATTGAGCTACCGAGACTCATGAGCTAAGGTGCAAATTCGATATATATATGCGACCTAAGCGGAAGCCACTAGATATTAATAATGATTGAAGCAGTTTGATGTTTGAGAAACGTGAGAGTTTGGATATATTAAGGTAGATGAACGATCTTCAAGCTCGATACTCAGAAAATGATTTCTGAGCCCCAGACGGGAAATCATTTTCTGAGTATCGAGCTTGAAGATCGTTCATCTACCTTAATATATCCAAGCTCTCACGTTTCTCAAACATCAAACTGCTTCAATCATTATTAATATATAGTGGCTTCCGCTTAGGTCGCATATATATATATCGAATTTGCACCTTAGCTCACCATCTGAGTCTCTAACCGGTCATCAGAAGGTTGCGAGTTCGATCCCCGTCTGGAGCTCAGAAATCATTTTCTGAGTATCGAGCTTGAAGATCGTTCATCTACCTTTGCTGGTTGTCTTGTACTGTAGACGATACTTATTCCTTGTAAAGCAAATTTTAAGCGTGGATTGCTTTTCAACATGGTGAAGCCAATCTCAATAAGTGGTTTTATTGATGGGTTGTTTGGGTTGAACGTGGTAACCAGTGTGACAGAGTTATTGGTTGTTTGTTTCGGTTGAACTGTTCTCAGTTCGAGTTGGCTTAAGGTTTTTGCTTTACTGATGCCGGTCTGTGCTAACTCTTTCGGGTAGTTTCTTTTGAGTAGCATTAGTTGTAGTTCCTTCAGTCTAGTATCTCTTACTTTCTCGTCATCTACTATAGTACATATTCGGCGTGGCAAACTGCATGGGATATTTATTTTGGTGTGTAGGAGGTGGCTTGATGTGAAGTCTAGGTATTGATGTGTGTCCGTCATTTTATAATAAATGTCTGTAAAGAGTCGGTCATTCTTTTTCCTTACGAGTATATCTAAAAATGGAACCTGGCTTGTACTTTTTTCCATTGTGAATTCAATATTCGTGTCGAGGGAGTTTAGTAATTTGTGAAATTCGTAAAGCTTAACTTTGGTGAACGTCCAGTGAATAAAACAGTCGTCAAGGTAACGGAGCCAGTTATGTTCAATATATTTTCAATATATTTTCCTATTTCTTGGTCAAATATGATCTTTGACTGTTTATACATTTTGTCTTCCAGGTAACCCAAAAAGAGTGTGGCATATGACGGTGCCATTTTTGTTCCCATCGCTGTTTCTTTTTTCTTTCGATAGATGTTATCTTTAAAAATGAATGTATTATTGTCTAGGATAAGTTCAATTCCTTCTATGACGAATTGAGTGGAGAACCTTTGCGGGATACTTTCTGGATGTTTACTTAACCAATATTTAATAGCTTGAATTCCTAGATTGTGAGGGATGCTTGTGCGTAGGTTTTTATTGTCGAAGCTTGTAAGTATAGTTTCGTTCGGTACATTGCGAGGTAGTCTATTGAGAAAGTTGGTACTATCTCTAAGATTGCTTCTTACGAAACCAACCAGCGACTTGATAAGGATGTCTATCAGACTACTGAGATGGCTAGTTGGGCATACTGGTCTTCCAACAATTGGCCTAAATGATAAATCTTCTGGTTCTTTAATCTTCAAACGTACTGCGTTGTGATCTTTCATGTGTCTGATGATAGATTCACATTTGGGGATTTTAGGTAGCCCGTAGAAATTGCTCATACGGTAATCATATTTTGTCAAATAGTTTTTTTTCTTACTTGGTTAAGACGGTACTGTGTTTGGCCTTTAGCTCCTTTATTCTTTCCATAACCTTTTTATCTGAATGTGTTTGGAACTGTATGTAGTTTTCATCATTTTGTAATATTTCTAAAATTTTTTTGGAGTATAATTGTTTGTCCATGACAACAACTGTGTTCCCTTTGTCTGCCTGTTTAATGATAATATCTTTATTGCTTTTTAACTCGTGTAAAGCCTTTAATTCTTCCCTTATCATGTTAGTTACATCGTAGTCGAGGATGACTGCGATAGGAGAGCAAAGGAACAATACTTCATTGAGAAGTTTAAACCTACTTTAAATGCTAATTGATAACGTAATAATTACCGTCATTGGTCAAACCATATGTAAACAGTATTAATGACGTCACAAAACACATGTAATTGAAATTAGCCTGAGGAACTACGAAAAAGTGGTGAAACGCGTAGGAAAGTAAAATTCAATTACTCTACCTACCAAGTCCTGTTGGTGTTATCTTTTTTATACATTATAATTACACCTGTATTTGGAACATATTCTTTTGAAGTATATATAGGTTGTAGTATATACTGTATATATGAAGTATATACATGTATATGTATATATGTTCAATCTGTAGACGTATGTTTCGCTGTACTACAATTCATCACTGGAGCTCGGAACGAACATGGATTGATCAGGAGCCAGAGTGCTCAAATCGTTACTCGAGCGGTGGGCATTGCTTAACGCCATCGGTTATCCTCATATATCCATAGAGTGCTCAACAACATCGAAATGTGCAAGCGTATATGTATGTTCAATCTGCAGACGTACGTTTCGCTGTACCACCAGCTCATCAGTGCCGCTCGGAACGAACATGGATTGATAAGGAGCCAGAGTGCTCAAGCTCATGGATTGCAGTAGTACTATTTTCCTTGTCGTTCACACAAGTACATAGTTCCACACAATTACTTAACTTCAGAAGCATAACGGACGTAGTCTGCGCTGATATAAAGGAACCTAGTTAGTTTCGAAATATAAAATACATATACCATCATCCCAGTCTGCTCCCGGCGTGGCCTAGTAGCTAGGCAGGGCGTGGGACTAGTAAACTAAAGTTCGCAGGTTCGTATCCCAGCCCTGGTCAAGTAGAGTTTTTTCACTACTTGCCCGATATGGGTTCGTTGACTCGGAGCAGTGCCAATATGTATGTATGTATGTATGTATGTATGTATGTATGTATGTATGTATGTGTATGCAATAATTAACATAAATTGTATAAATAGTACAAAGCGCATTTGAATCACAGCTACAGCATCTGTAGCAGAAAACATGGGTCGATGAGCTTAATTAAAGATTTTGAATAGATGATACTGTATACTCACTATGTTGTAGAGCTCTGGAGAGCTAAGCTTAACCCAGAAAATGCTTCTTTCTTTCACTACAGTGGCGAGGAAGGATATGTTAGCAATTCCCGACACATCGGAAGGCGGTAACCACTCTAACGAGATATTTTTCAAAGCAAGTCTTGCACTTTGTGTAATGGCATCCTGTATTAATATTGTGAATATATAACTTATGCAGGAAGAAAAAGACGAATAAACACAAGCATGACAAACGCCAACTAAGCATAAGCATGGGGACTGATTCTTGCGCTAACTCTTCGAGCTCTGATAAGAATTTTGACTCTTTTCAGAGCTCTGTTGATGGTATAAAGGTTCTGTTTATCTTTTTGTCTTGAAAAGTGTGCGGCAAACATTGCGCTGGTCAGACAACTGATAAATATCGGTTCCCATATAATAATTAAAAATCATGTCGGAGAAAAGTTTTCCAAGGTAAGAAACATTCCACGTATTATGAAAATGAAGACATGTTTGCATTATTGAAGATACTATAGCTTAAACAGAAATCTTTTTTCGTTTAATGAAGGAGAGATGGTATATCATTGCATTCATTTGTTTCAGCTAATTTTCTCATTGAATGTAGCATCGCTATAAAGTGCATATGCGAAAATATTCAATTTTTTCCTCCAAAAATTGGTCACGTTGGGAGGATTCAAACGATATATGACTTTCGGTTGACGTATGAATAGTTCCAAAGGTATCTTCACATTTACATCAATATTTTTAAACATGGTTGTGAAGAAAGAGTTTAAGCACTAGTAACACTGATGACGTCAAATCGGGGACGAATTTTACTTCCGGGCTGAATTCTTTATTCAATCCATGCTGTTGGAAGATTAGAAAGCTCCGTTGACACGTTTGTTTTTCGGCGTTTCCGAGGATGTCTTCCTCTGTTTCTGATTCAGATGGACGTAGCTTCATTCGAGTATTTACTCAACCGACGAACTGGAGGTCAAGGAAGTGTAGAACAAATACTCACTAACAGAAGACTCGTGTAGTGCACAGACTGTGCTATCTTGCGACGATGAACACATTGCTTACGGAGAACGGATTCGTCGAAGCAACATTTGGAACGAGAAAACACATGTTGAAGTGCTCATAAAAATGACTGAGTGAAGAAATTTTCTTCAACAGACTAGCGAGTTTTGCCAAAAAATCCCCAAAACAATGTCTGTTACTGTGCTTACACGGCTTCAATCTTGAAAGTGATGTTTACACCGGAAAAGAGTCATGGAGAAATAGATTAAAGGCAGTAGTTTCATGGAGCTTTCGTGTCACGCAACGAGTAATCCTGCCATTTCTCTTTGACAATTTCATTCTAAGATGTCGGTTTTCTTTCTCTAAATCCTTTAACGCGTCTTCAGACGAAATGAGACACGCCGGTAGTTTATTTTGTAAGTCGTCTGACTGCTGTGGTGTTTATGAGAATTGTGTTAAGGTGTTGATTTTTTACATACCTCTTGTATAATTTGTCTGCGCCTGTATTTATACACACAGGCCGATTATCCCTCCAGTCGAATCATTCACATTAGTTCGTAAATAAGCAAATATTTCGTCCACTTGGCTCTATTTTATACACAGATAAACTTATCAGGCGAAATAGAATGCTCGCCCAAGTTCGACTATACCAAACGAGTTAAAAAATAGCTCGTACCACTCTCACTCATTTCGGATGCAGGACTGACGTGAATGAATTCATGCCAGTGAACTCAATTCCCATATCTGGAATGCTAACTACCAGCCATTTGCTCGGGCAAAATGTGAAGCTAAGATGGCCTCCCGTAGAGGGAAATTTTGTACGTCAGTTTCACCCCTCTACGCGGTCTTGTACGTCAGTTCAAGTCCTTTAGATGATTTTTGTTAATAGTTTTTGTTGGGTTCGGCTTCAAAGACATTCCCAACCATGGAAAAAAGATTCCAAGACGAAATATTGCAGGACTAATTTTATATAAACGAGTATTCACAAGGATTTAAAAATGCCGTGTGGCCTAAGAAGTGTGGTACATTGTCTAAACATGGTAAACTAATGGTAAAGAGAGGACGGGCACTTGGTGGTTTGAAAAAGTAATTTTTCGAGGCCATTTTATCAGGTTTTCCGATAGTTTGGTAATTTTTTTTCTTGAAAATACATAACCTGTAACTCGGTTTGACTTTGTCGAAATATATTTGAAATTCTGAAACTCATTTCTGTCTTTTGAAGAAATATTTTGCGGGTATTTTCAAAAAAAGCTTTTCAGGAAGGTGTAAAATGTCGCGTGGGAGGATAAAACTGACGTAATAGACCTCGTACGGGACTGATGCAAGACTTGTGTGTAAAACTGACATACAAAATTGCCCTCCATGAGGGGCCATCTTGGCTTCACATTTCATTGGCCAGTTAGCATTCCAGATATGGAAATCGAGTTCACTGGTATTAATTCATTCACGTCAGTCCTGCATCCGAAATGAGTGAGACTGGTGCGAGCTAAGTTTTCGAACCAGTCTTTCAAAACATTGTAATTCAAAACATGTGACTCAAAACAAGGATTTGGATGGGGGGTGACATCAATTCGTGCCAGTCTGACTTCTTACCGGTCTATTGGAATCAGTCCCTAACTTAATTCACCAACCAGGTTAAAAGACCTACGAATTCTCTTTTGAAACCATTTTGACCAATAAACTATATAGCTAGTTACTGGGTTTAAGGGGAAAAAAACACATGTTTATCAAACCTTTGGATTATTGCACTGGAGATGTTTTATATCAGCAGGTAGACTATCTGAGAAAGTTCCAATCGCAACATTCTTTCCCACTTCTCTAGCCTGAACCAAGATGCCTTTGAATGTATCCGCTCCCAAACTTTCGATCTTGACAATAACTGGTTGTTCTGGTCTGTAAAAAGGTTCATCAACTTGTAATTTAAAAGGGCTAGCTCCTGTTTGCGGCCGACCATTATGAGCTCTCTCGTTCGGAGTCATATCTTCGCAAGCAGAACCTGGTGCTCCACCAGAATGGCATGTGACAGCAACAAACAGCCACGAGTAAAGGACTATGATAAATGCCAAATTCATTTGCATTTGTCTATTGCAACGTCCGAATGGCATAAAAGAATTCGGATATATCAGATCAATGAGTGTTCAGTTGACATTCAGTATTAAAACCTTTGAGCATACTTTAATCAACATTAGAATAATTAGCCAATCAGTGCGCAGTATTTTAATACTTTAAATTCCCAAACCTTCTGAATAAATTTACTTATTGAGGGCTTTGAGGCATAGCAAATTTGCGAGGTAAAATGGTCAGAAAATAAATTAGAATACACCCATAAAACCTATATTTTCCTTAAATATCAGAATCTACATTAGGTTATACTGTGTATATAAGATCAAAGAGTAAAAAAGAGAAAGGAAGAGAGGGCGGCCACCCCACTAAAAAATAATTAGCATTC
Source organism: Heliopora coerulea (assembly GCA_030142905.1). Lineage (NCBI taxonomy): Eukaryota > Metazoa > Cnidaria > Anthozoa > Scleralcyonacea > Helioporidae > Heliopora > Heliopora coerulea. The sequence continues at coordinate 3,708,714 of JASJOG010000009.1, forward strand.
TATTCAAGTAACCCATTGTCGTTGTTTGAAAGAAACTGAAAGTTGTGAGACAATGAAGCTGGAAAAACAGCTTTTTATACAGCAAAACTTTCACCGGCTTTCAAATAACCACAATGAGTGGTAATTTCAAACATATTACTTCTTAATAGCTTTGGCCTTTTTATTTGGTACACATTGAAGAACACACTAATCGGTTACACAGTACATTACGCAATAATCACATAATAGAATTGCATAATAGACCTGAATATTCATCGTCAACAACAGTAGGGATGGAAAAACAAGAACAAAGGAATGTTCTTCTACTTATATAAGATTTAGCATGCAAGGGTTAATCGATGATCACGAGCAATGTAAAATCCTTTCTGTTACATAAGGGAACATTCAATTTGACAAACCATCTTATCTCATGACTCGCCCAAAATGAAATGGGTTTTTTTGTCGGTTTAAGGTCGAAGAAACGTTTGTGGTTACAAATTAAGATATTCACTCATTTGCATGCGATAAGTGGTTATCACACTCTTTTTAAAGGTTATTAAACTCCTGAATACTAATGAATGGAATAAAGATTTTACTCTTGTGTAAATCTTCGTAAATCTATAGTTTGGAATCAATAGTTATTTATAAATCTATAGTTGTATTATTAACAACGAAGAAGAAAGACGTTTTCCATTTTTCTACATCTTATCCAGGCCTACAGAAATTTAAAATTATAAAATATGCAGGTATGTCATGAGATAAGGGATTTGACTCGTTTACTTGCACGTAAGAACATTTACAACATGGGCCTTTCATTGTCCACATGGACAATAGCCGGTTCCCCTTACCAGAACACTTTGAATTCCCAAAGCGAATGGAAGAGCAATTGCTTCGATCAACATAACAAATAAGAGTTCGAAAGGCATTCTGGAAGTTGTACAGTTGGCGTGCATGTAACATCATGATAGCCATCTTGGACAAACTTTAAAAACAGAATCTCATTGACTTTTATTGTATGTGGAACCAACATGGCCGCCGTACCATTGTCTTTTAAATCCTGAGGGATTGGTTGCAAACCACCGAATCAGCAGACGTATAAGGGAAACGGCCATTAAGGTTTGGAATTTTGACTCTTTTTAAATAGTTTTGTCGGAGCAGCTAATGAGGTTACGCAATAAGTGGTTTTCGATATATTGTAGCGATCTGTGTTTCTGGCACAAAAAGTGTTAAAACTACTATGCTAATAAATCTAAAAAGCAGGGTAGCCAGCTCCCCCACTTGTTACATCTAGGGCTCCATGGCCATGCAGGCTTCCTTGTTGACAATTATGTTATATAACTTAAGTAATAACCAGATAAATCTGTTTTATCCCACAAATGTGTCGTTAAATTACGCTACTAGAAAAAGAGCAATGTCGAAATGATTTCTCCTAACTATTTGTTCTGAATTTGTTCCAAATTCATGAATTAAAATGGAATGAAAGACAGTGTAATGCTCAATAACAACTGCGGTGCTAAACGATTCAGAATTTACGGCTTTTTCGTTACTGTATTTTGTGCTTTACCATCTGGTTGCCCTATTGGTGGTTAAAAAACTTCAGAAACTGTTCGGTGAAAATTTGAGCCACTGATAAGTAATTTGTATGTTTGAGTAGGAGTGCCCAGTTCTTGACAAAATAATTAATATTTGTCATAGATGGCATGAAAAAATCGTAAGTCTATAGTTTTATCAAAAATATGCAGGTTACATGACTTACGATACAAGCACGTTGACACAGATGGGAGAAACCAGGGCGACATGCAGGGGAACATATTGCAGCGCGAAACCTGGCAAAATTGAAATTTGAACACATCAGGCCTTGTCCGACATCCCGAGTATAAACAAAATCCTATAGGTTTCTTAACAAATGTTTAAGAGTAATTGAAGAATTGTATCTAACCAAGCAGACAAAATTGCAAGAGGTAGGAGCAATAATGAGCACCAACAACATATTATATACCATATTATATACTATACACTTTATAGTTTACACCATATACTGGATGCCATTGATGTCAAAAGACTGAATGCTGAAGTCTGAATTCTAATGTATGAATTCTGAAGTCTGAAATCTGAAATCTGACGTCTCTCCTTGTCTGTCCTTCACAATGTTGTCAGGACATGTGGCAACATTTGCGGGCGAAGTAGCCGTTTGATCTCTGATTTCATAATGATAAATTTTTCGGTGAACGATTATTATGACATTTTCAAGCACTACAATAACGAAATGAAATAATTTGATCAAATGATCAGCTGATCGATCATTAATGCACACAAGAAATATAGGTAATCTTTAGTTTTATATATAGTTTCTGCTGTTTGTCACCAAGATTTTGCATTAGTCTTGCAGAAAGACGTTCCATAGCAGGGACGAGGGAGCCTGAAAAATATGCAGACAAAAATATCGCCGAGTTGAACTTCTGGTTGATTACTTATTCACAGCAGTTGTAAAATGTAAAATGCAGCCGTGACCACATTGGAACGTCAAATGGCCTATGTCAACGAAGATATCAGTCAATTCACACAAAATAACGAAACTTTACAATACTATTTTACAACCAATACTAATCCCAACCCCAACCCTAACCCTAACCTTAACCCTAACTAAATACATGTCAATATAATATTTTTAATATACCCATTTTTCCTTGGGTTGTGTCTCTTAAAATTTCCGTGCCAAATCTCACTTTACTTAACCAATGTGCCAGCAGTATACTGGTCAGCAGCCAAGTGCGTCCGCTAAACTGCACTCTAGCCCACCAATATTGGACAAAGTGGCCTTGTACGATTTCTTTAGTATTGGAAGACGGACATAGAAGATAGGCTTACTTCAAGCGAGAGAAAAAAGCCACAACTTTTAAAAGCTAGACACGAAACTGGAAAATTTCGATGCAAATTCACCCAATTTAAATTATTAAAAAAAGATTAAATGACTGATTAAACTTAAACAAGAAGTCGTCATGAAAAAAGGACATACCATCCCCCTCAAGGTTTTTGTACTCGTTCGTCTGCAGTCTTAATCTTACGGTCCCTTAATACCAGCCAGAGTAAGCTTTCAACCCGAATTAGCTGGCCAGCCCGGGTCAGCTGGTAGGCCGGGTCAACCGTTCTGCGAACAAATTATTGATAGCGTTTACATGCAGATCCATGTCATGCGGTCGAGACCCAGGTTGACCCGGGTTGAACAGTTGATTTCATCATGTAAACACGATCTTAAATCGACGCGGACTGACATTTCCACACAAAAGATTGTTAACTGAGTGAGACAAGCCAAGAAGGACAATAGGTTTTGGAAGACAAGACAAAACATTGCGATTTTTTTGAAACGCAACGCTAGAGACGAGAGCTCTGGATAAACCGGTCAACCTGTGTTTGAGCCAAGGTTGAGTATATCCAAATGCTCATTTCATTAGGATTTCGCTTATGTAGTTATGTCGCTATGGAGCTAAAAACGTGTTTTTGGTTGTAAAGTGGTTAACACATGGTGTCGGCAAATGTGATATAGAACTTATTAAATCAGTTCTGTATCTCATTTACAGGTACTAATGTTTCATTAATCGGTTTTGTCTCGCATTTACAGGTATTAATTTTCCTGATAAATACATACATACATACATAAATGCATGTATGGACAGTATATATGAATGTGTTCAGGAGAAAAATTAACCAAGTGTGAGGTCAGTGCGGGAAAGTATTTGTTAGAGGATTTCGTACAGACCGAGCAACGAAGATGCAATGTCTGTGAGGAAAAACCCGAGTGCAAATACTTTCCCATACAGTCAAAACAAACGAAGTTAGTAAAGAAATTATTACCATAAATCCTCTGTTAAGCCCCTTCCCCTCTAATAAGCCCCCTTTTTGGATAAGGAAATTTAGTTAGCCCCCTCTATTTTAAGCCTCAATCCCCTTTCACTCACCACCAAAACAAACAAAAGACAGTATCATTAGTGTATTTTTGCCGTACCAATTCGGGTATGAATTCACATGCAGTACTCGCGCTAGCTAGTTCTTTACGCAGTATAATACCATTCCCCAGTTGTTTTAGAAAGCAGTATAGCCACTTGGAACCACAAGTCCGTCCTCTAGAATCCTCACTCCCTTCGGTAAAATATCTACGTTTGAACTTTCATGGGATAGAAATTTACATTGTAAGAACGACAATTCTATGGGAAAATGTTCAACTAATTATTGATCTTGATATTGGGGTGGAGCCCGAGGGGGCAGAGGGGGCTACAGCCTCCCGTCGGGGAACATTGGCCCCTCTGTGGGGAAAAAAATTAACAATTCGTCGGGGGAATTTTCACTGATGATAACACTTTTGTATATTGTACAAACTATGAGTACTTGTTATTGATTTAGCAACGAAAGATAGTTGACTCTTCTCTTCATGTCAAATATAAAAGTAAACTGTTTCTAGCCGGTTGTTGTGAGAGGCGTGGTCTTGGCCTCTCAGGTTTAGCCCTCCACTGTTGGGTACGTTAACCCCCGAGTTGGGGAATTCCTGGTATCAACCCTGTCTTGATAACTATTAACCTACAGGCGTTTGGCGAAAATAAGTAAACCTTCTCTCTCCGTCAAGCAGCCCGTCTCTTTTAAGCCCCCCTCAACGGGCTTGATATAAATAAGCCACCAAGGGGGCTTATTAGAGGATTTAAGATGTATGGCTTTTTGTTCCTTCTTCACGGTTTTTAACGAAATTTTTAGTTTGCGAGTGAGCGTTTCAGATTTATTTACTTGCTTTCAACTATTCGGGAGGGTTAGGTTCAGCATCTAGATTTCCCTTTACTGAACGCATAAAAAAGATTTACTTGACTTTCTAGCCATTTTTGGCAAGATATCCTTTTTAAAAAAAGACAACTTAAATCACCATTGGGGATCTGTATCTTGGTTGCCATGGCAACACATGGCTCAATAGCTATGTTGTTGCACACACTTTATCAATGCCTCTGTGATCAAAGTATAAATATTTTGTTTCAGGCTATTCTAAGCTTTTTAAAAATTCGTGTGGAGGACCACCTTAAGTTATTGTTGAGAAGATTTAACTACTTTTTGGTAATTTTTCATTGTACATCTTTTGTAAAACGCATCTGAATCTCGTACCTGAATCTCGTACCTCTAAAGTCCTATCAATAATCTGCACCCAAATATCATTCATCATGCCTTCATCATTCATGATGTTAGGGTGCACATTATTGATAGGACTGATGAACTGTTAAGGATTGTTGAAGTCCTTATTACTTCTTTGTTCTGAAGAACTATTTTGTTTTGAACAGTCCGAAATATTTAACAACCTCCAGCCTGTTCTAAGGGTAGGTTAATCTGACGTCTAATATATTTCGTTTAAAAAATATCGTGAAATGATATTCCGGTGAAAGACTCCACAGAAAATTCTTTTCTTTGAATAAGAATTGTCTGGACCCGTTAAAACGAAATCTTGTGCGCAGTCTTGTTTAAGCATTGTTATAGTGAGACCGTACGACAAACAAAACAATACAACCAGCGAAGGATCACAGTATACGTTACTTTAGTTGTGGAGAGACTTGTTCATATTTCTTTAACTGTTAAGGATTATTACTTGCAATTTTCGTTTAAATCAAGGAAATTGGAACAGACAAAGCTATAACGTAAACATAGGGACCAACAACAGTTTAAACAAAAAGTTTAAATCTACATTGACATTGTTATTTTTTGCCCTACAGTACGCCAGTTCTCTCAAGTAGACTGTCGAGGTGCAAGGATCTGAATGGGATGGGGGAATAAAAGAATCCTGAGAATTTGCCAGTTGTAACTGTTAGTTTTCATTAGTTTATAACGACTTTCCCTCTAAACTTCTTTCAGTCTCCAGCTAAGATAAGCGTGTGATTGGTCAAATAATTTAATTTTAAGCTCATGAATAACTTGGACAAGCAATCGGATACCTTAGCATCCTCAATGGATATGATGGAAATCGGCGAGTGGTGGCTGTGTATGCGTATTTCTTATAAGTTAACGTCGCGTGACATGGACCGATAGACGGTTTCCTTCCGCCGTGTAATTAACGGTCTGTCTCGTTCAAATATCAAACTCGTCGGCCGTATTTCATCAAATTGTATACAGAATTGACCAGTAACAGTATTTCTGGTATTTAATACTATTCCAATATAAAAACATGAAAATGATCACGTTTTACTGATAGATATCATGTAGCAACGAACGTGAGAGGTCCTTGTGGATTAACTTACCTCAGTGGTTACGTCCTATTACCCACCTCTAATTTCATTCCCAGAGCACGAATTCCTTGTCATCTGCACCCCAAGGAAGGTGAAGGAAAGCAGGCTCAGGGGACGAGGTTGTCTTTAATTGAAAATAGAAACACGAGTGGAAAGGATTTGTTTTAAAATAAGTACTTGATGAATTGTTTGAAGTACTCATGATTACTTTTCTGACATAATTAGATTACTCCATGATAACTGTAACAAAGAGCTCATTTTTAAATCGCAATGAATGAGAGATTTGCCAGACATATTAGCCATCATGTGTGTCAGGAACAGTTTTATTTCCAGTTGATTCGACAGCTTAAAAAGAAGAGTTCAGAATAGCTATCAGCCTATGAATAATAGGAATTCAGGACAAATAGCAAAGAAAAATTTGATCCGTACCGGACATGGTTTAAGTACTTCTTTGAATGTTGTCTTGGTTACTCACGATCCACTGGTGAAGCCAATGCCATCTATTGCTCGAGCAACACTGCATGCAATCTATGTCAAGTCTAAGAGATGAGCTTGAATTCCACTTTGATGAAATACTTTTTTTATGAAGTTAACTTTTATCAATGCCAGGTGATGGCTTGGCATAAAGTTCTCTTTATTCAAATTACAAAACTAAACAATATTTAAGTAGATTGATCTTTTTTATTCCCTTTTTACTAAGTACGTTTCAGATTTAGAAACATTTACCCACTCTAAATTATATCTATCGATTATACCGAATTACAATTATTGCAAAAAATAAAGGAATGGTTTCTTAAATTCGCGTTAGGTTTACACCAAAGTCTTCAAAACATCGTGTAAGCTGTAAGCATCAGGAACGTGGACAAAAATAAACCAATGTTCAGAGAAAAGGCACAAGCACTGGATGGCACTTCCGTTGACATAGTTGTTGTGGGAGTATCTTCCACCTAAGAAACAGTTTGGAAGTTAAAAATTAGAACTTATACATATTGTAACTGAAACGAATTAGTGCTTTTACGAAAAAAAAATTTGAGATATTACGAATAGCTCTTCCCTCTCCACCAACTCGCGTTTATCGTATGCATTCGGATATCTCTATCATTCAATAAACTGAGGTAAGTTAATAGTTGTTGATTTGTGATGGTAGCGCTCTTTGACCAACTATACTTACAAACTGAGTTCCAGAAATTAATCAGTCATAAGGACCCTTAATCAATGTTAAATGAAGAGGCAGATCAGAAGAGGTTGTGAGGATTTGTGTTTGGAGGCTTTCAATGCCTGAGTTGCTTTTAATAGTTTGAATAAAACAATAACTGAGACATTCATAGAGAAAATTTATGCCGGAATATTTAATGTTTTTTCGTGAGTAATTTGAAACTGCAGAATAGTTGACAGATTTCTTATATGTATTTTCAGGTAGACTTGTCTCGATAGTGAAGTAATATATTTAACAATCAAAATAATTCAGATTGCTTATATTATCTCTGAAAATGACTGACTTAAACAATTCTGATAATTTCAATTAGTAGAATAACTAAACGATTATGTTTTTATGGAAAAAAATTCATCCGATATTTTGTTTTGCGGATTGGACTAAGGCTTAGATAATTTTTATATGGGCTATGAAAATGTTTGACAGATTTTACGTTTCATATGCATGATCCAAAATTTTCTAGAAATGCCACAAAGCTGATCCCATGATAGGAACTGAGCCCTAATACCGATTAAAATGGCTTCTAGAATCCCAGGCTTTAGAGGGTTCATGGGATAGGCCATACCAAATTTTGTTAACCTGCTGACCAACGTTGGTCTCCTATCGTGAATGAAATAAGTACTTTTATGGACTCCTGTGAGAAAGACAGGAAATGTGCATTGCTTGTGCTTGAATATTGCATCCACGTTTTATCTCTACCAGATTATTGTATGGTGTCTCCGAAGTACCTTTATTATAGAGCAAACCACTGACCCAACTATGAGTGCATGGTAAAGCGAGGGTTACGTCCCCCAAGCTCATAACTTAAATTATTTTTATTTCGATATTAAGTAACCAATTCAATCATTTTCTAAAAATAAATGTAGAGATTGGGGATCTTTTATAAATTTCAATGTCAGAGAAATCTAAATATGAACTGCATAAAACGTTGCATGGATTTGCAAACTGTTTGATACAGGTAGATTTCTTCAGAAAATGAGGATATAACGAGGATCGAGGGATTGCTCACATTTTTACCACCAAAATTCTCAAAAGACACAAATCAGGGATTTCATCGTGAAAAAATTTTCTTACGAAGTATGACTCCAAACCCCTTACATTAACGAATTCACAAGCACACTATCCGAAATACTAGGTTAACCACTGGAACCAGCTTCCGATTGCTTCTATGCAACAATTACTATTTTTCAACCAAGAGATTACCTGAAATTGTTGTAAATGTCTGAAATAACAATTTTTTTCCCACTTGATAAACCCGAAATTCAATTCTTTCGATGAAAGCACAACTGCCAATAGGGACTCTATATTCTAGAGAATCTAGACTACCCTCTCCGAATGTAAGAACTCCATTCTACTTCTGTTATCAAAATATTGTGCCAAACAAAAAACAACTGTTGAAAATGTTTTAAAATGCTCATTAGTCGAACCAGGGGCCGCGGAGGCGGGGGGGGGAGCTGGAGGGCTTTAGCCCCCCATTTATTTGAAAAGAAATTAAATATTTCAGTATCGCTTTGAAAAACGTCTTAACCATGGTGAATGGTTATACAAGACAGTCCTGAAAAGAACTAGAGGAACCAACGCACACAGAGAAAGTAAATACTAAAAAGAAGCACTATGCATTTCGGCAGATCACTCTTCAGGTGCAAACGTCTGCTAACTGTTGAGAAATGAGTTATCAGCTTATATTTATAACTGATGTAAAGGCAATGATGTCTTCCCACGTAGGAGGGATTAAACATCAAAATAACGCAAATATACATGGACTCCATAATCTTTAGAAAGAATGCTGAGCAGCACTTTGCCAGTATGCTAAATTTGGAGTGTGATTAGTTATTGGCACATCTGTTTGACAACAAGTATCGACCTATTGCCGAGTCACAATTAATCGTTTGAGCAGAGGTACATTGCTTTTTCGGTTGATTTCTTAATGGTACGTTCTTGTTTCGTATAACACTTGGCACATGTTGCTTGATCCTTTCACTTAACCGTTGAGTTGTTCTATCTACATAGCGAGAACCACACTCGCATTTTAGTTTATGATTTTAAAAATGAGATAAACATATCCATATTTGAATGACCAGATGATAGTAAATGAGTTGTTCCTGTTAATATAACCAGTGTTTTGTGATTTCTGAGTAATCATTAAAATAAGAAGTGTTCACGACCGTCTCAGAAATATTGAATATAATTTTTTCAGGGGGTCATGCTATCGCCCCCTGTCAGCCCCCCCTCAAAATATCGTTCCGCGGCCCCTGCGAACTTATCCAACACAAGAATTTTAAGCATAAGCACTTACCCTGTTAAGCAGTTGTGGTGATTCTAACTTAACCCAATAAATTGGTACATCCTGCACAACAGTGGCGAAGAAAGAGATGTTACGAATTCCAGATACATCTGAAGGTGCCTTCCACTTTAATGTGAGGGTTTCCCAGTTACCACGGCTGCTTTGCGTTATAGCACCCTGAAAACGAAAGACACATTGAACATTATTGTCTCTAAACATACATGATTAACAATTACAGAGATGAATGCCAACAGCGTGCATGGTACCCGAAACCTTCTGGTAGCCGATCAGACGCCATGAACCACCGGTTGAATGAAAAAGTAATGCTTTAATGATTATTAATTCACAATTAGACAAACACATAAGTTGACAGCTAGGCAGATTTATAGACGGGTAGACATTTATCTTGGTGAGTGGGTGAATAGGTATAGATAGACATGTGTATGGATTCGGTGAATTGGTGAATCGATGGATCAATGGGTCGATGGATATATAAATAATATTGCATTGATTATTAGTAGTTTAACCCTATCTAGACTGTCCTTTTTTCAGTCTTTTGGGTTGAGGGGGAAGCGGAAACTGCTTGCCACTAATATCCCCAAAAATACTAGACGTATGGTTATGAAATTTTTACAGAATGATGGTATGCTAAACCCAAGTATTTGCTATAATTCAGTAGTCATGGCGACAAATTCGGACGTCATTGTGACATCATCAGTGGTAAAAATCCTCGAAATTTAAGAACTTCAAAAGTTTCTTTTTTTTATGATTATTTCACTTTTTTAACAAGATAAAATTATCATGTTAATAAATTGGTTACTCTTTACCGGGACGTGCTTAATTTTTTTAATTTTGGTATTGTAATTAAATGAAAAACTACAACTGAATTACTAACTGTAACAATCTGTTTTTATGCTACGAAAATTTCAAAACATCATGACATTGACTCTAATTGACTCTTATTCTCTCTATTTCCGTTAATTTGGCGTTACTATAATCATAAAGACAACTCCATAGCTAAAAATATTCAATATTCCATGGAAGTCGCCATCTTGGTTTACTTACAATTAACTTATAATTAACTTATAATTAACTATTGCTAAAAATGGTTAATAATCGCCTTAATTGTAACCATATATTTGTAAAAATAAAAACGTGTTTCTGCAGTTTTGTAAGACTTGAAAGGCAAACGCAAAATATAATTGAAAGAAAACTCTTAAGAAAATGATGTATTGAAATTCTGTTTTAGTAGCTATTATAAAATACCCCATAACTTTTTTCTGGCTGAATATTCTTTTACGGTTTTTTCCACATATAAAACCAAGTAATTTTAAGAAAAGTAGTAAAATCATAAACTTTTAAATTTGCGTCGGGCACTTTGCTCCCCCAATCTATAGACAGGATCAAATTCACTGTAAGATCAAATGAGTCGTACAGACAACGAGAAGTCATTTCAACCCTTTTACTCTCAGTGTTGTTTTGGCCCTGTTATGATGATAGTTTTGATTGTAAGGGACAATTCCCCATGTGGTGTCCAAATCATCGTTTTTGGAATCATTTCAAGAGTCAAAAACTCTACTGAGGATCAACCGATGGACTAGAGTGAATAAATGGTAAATTAACTTTTTGGCGAAGGCATTTAAAGTTTCAACATTCTGTGGGTTTTGGTGCTTCTGTATTTTTAAATCACATAAAATGAAATCTCCTTCACCTCATGGTGTTCAATGGACATGTGGTAATCAAAATGTCTCTTTCTTTTACTATTATTTTTGCTTCTCCCAACGACGAAATATAGTGATCTAACCCGGACAAAACTATCTCAGTTTTGAGCTGCCTTTAACAGCTTGTAGGTGAATAAATAGCAATCAGCCAATATTTCATTCGTTCCTTTGTTATTTAACCCTTCAGTGCCCAATCGTGCATACCCGTACGATTTAATATATGCAAATTGTATTGATTTAAAAAGAATTCAATAGATTTCAAGAATTATTCGAAGGATTATTTAATATAAAGATCTTATAGGAATTTTCTATTTTGTAAAAATCCTGACAAATTTTTAGTAAGTCAGCTAATGACCTCGAGCCTCAGCATTTAGGCATGTATACCTTCGGGCCTACGAGCGTCATGTTGTACATGGCTTAATGCCTCGGTTCTCGGTAATCAACTCTTAATCAACTCAACTCGGCGACACGACAAGAACGACGAACATCCGATCGGTTATACTAAGAAGTCAAACGTAGAGTGTTCCCAACGTTGGGATTTGATTACGATAAAAGTTTGACGGTTAATGAACTGTCATTGTAGTCAATCGAAATAATAAGTGAATTTTGGAGAAAAAACTACAAATATACATTGTGAATGTTCAGCCAGTCATGTGACGCTCGACTAAACAGCAAATTGCTTTTCAACAATCACGACGGTGAAATCGATACCTATGCTTGGCTTGCACACATAACAAGTTCCCCCACGTTGTAAACAACAGACAACTTTGTTGTAATTGCATGTAACAATAAATTTTGCAAAGAAAGACCATTTTCGTCTTTGATATAAAAATAGGATGCAGCGTAGACAGTGTCCAACAACGTAAAAAGTTCAAAGGTTGCATGATAACTGCCTCAACCGATTGCAAAGAGTTCTAACGTTTTGAGCAAAGGCCCTTCGTCAGAGAGTGAAACGTGTTCGTTTTCTTCTTTTAACGAATGAGTTGAATAAACACTGCTTAACAAAACAAAGGCTTTAGCAGGGGCGGCGAAAGCAGTCCGGGAGACCAGACAACTACCGGACCAATAGTTTGTTGTGTCATTAAAATCGTTTACTAATAAAGTTAAAATTGTGTCGTAACAAAGCCCTACTTCCCAAGATCTTAGCCTAGAAAACAAAAAACCACACCAACTAAAAATAGCTTCCACCGGGCTCGTTTAATTTAGGATGAAAGATGGTAATATCGTCTTCGCTTATGCTGCATAATTTGTCTCACTGAAAGCATTTTCATGGCCGTTGGGACTCGGAAGTAATCACAAGCACAAAGGACGGTCATGCCTGTTATGCTGATTACTTTTTAAGCAATGATATGCGAAATAATTTTTTTACGATTTGTTACGGAAATTACATGTGTCTACCTTTTGTGTGACTTTATTTCCATTACAAATCGTCGTTTAAAATCCTTCCATGGAACATAACCTTTACATATTCGACAAAAAGTGCACTTAATATTTGTCATGACTGGACAATTATGATGGAGGTCAAAAATGTTTGGAACAGGGACGCAAACGACCCCCTTGTCGTCCATATCAAATACAAAACAGCAGATAGTGCTCCATCCCCCTCCTTACCCCTTTTCTTCAAACAATATTACTTCATTCCGCAATTCCCGACAATGTCTTATTACGCGGCGTTACTCAAGGCCAAAAATTGATCAAAAACTCGCAACTTTGGTAGGATCGTAAAGCGTATTTGTTTCTATTAACCCTCTATGTGGCAGCGTGACAATTCTCCTACTTGCTGTAGAAACTCGCTAACTCGAACTCGGTTAACTCGAACTCCCCTCTAACTCGAACCAAATTCAATTTCCCCTGGATTTGATCCAAATTTTCCCTATCATTTACTATCATATATTTTGAAGTCGGTTAATTCGAACTCCCCACTAACTTGAACCTAAACAGTATATACTCCCTTATATACTCCTTATACTGAAGTAGTATATACTCCTTACAGTATATACTCGGTCGGTAAACCTGAAACTGTCAGGGCGTAACTGTTTGACTAGTTGGAATCTTGAATCTTTACTGATAACAACGTGACAATGTATGGAGACGTAATTCAAGCCCAGAAAAGACCTTTCCAGAGTGATTATCCGAGGTAAATATTGTGGAGTAAAAATGGATGAAAAATACGATTGGAAAAGATCCAAAAGTGAGTAGAGAAAAACCATAAACTAGTGTAATAAGAATCAAAATTATTCACTCGAGGTCTCGTTTCAAAAGGACATGTAAAAGAATTGAAATGGACCATCGTAAGTGGTAGTGATCACTTCTTGAAGGAGAAAGCCAAAATGGACGTCTAAAAAAATACTTTGAAGGTGTCTTCGAGGCCTCAAAATAAAGACTCTTCAAAAGCGGCCGAAACGATCCTTTTGTTTTTAACAGTAGAGTAACGAAGAGGGGTTGAGAGTTTCAAATATGCACACACACGCACACCATCGCAATCATAAACGTCAAAAACTGTTGCAAATAGCCGTAAACACCTTATGGAATTGGAGGTAATTGACCATGGCCCTTCCCAAAAGTAGTATCCGCTTAGGCACCTGAAAAACAGTGTACTGAAGTGTTTTATATTGGTAGAAGACGGATCATCTTTTATGTCTTTTATTGCTCCGCATGCACTTTGAGGGGAGTGTGAGACTCTTGACATTCCTCTTAGAAGTACAGAAACACTGTGGAATTGGCGATCTCACAGGAGATCCTTTTTTGGTTTTATTTTGTTTTTTTGTTTGTGGTGATTTTTTTATTTTTTCAACTTAGTAACCAAAACATCTTAACACCAGTTTGGTTTTTACCACTTTTTAATAATTTCCTATAATCCTTTTCAGGAAGTCAATATACATTACAATTTCTATGCCTTTAGAAACGACACATGACATAGTTTTTGTACTCAATCATTTTTCACAGGACAAAATTCATTAAAAAAATATTTTACTCACGCAACAAAATTTTAATGACACTAGTGAACCTATTTTATTTGAACAGAAACGAAATTTAATACCAAACTGAGTGCCATGTGTAGAACTGAAGAATGTTTATAATATTGATTCATCCTAGGTCGACCAGTTTTGGGTTAGCTCACCTTAGACAACAGCCAGCCTGGGCTCATGTAAACAAGAAAAATAAAGATATTTTTTGGCCTAGAAAAATTAGGAAAAATCAAACCCACGAAAACTAAAGATATCCACAGCCCTGACCCACTTTGAGCCACATGCTAGCGTGAAATGCCCTTTCATAATATTTGGCACAAGTTTTTTGTCCCGTTTCTAAGATGTGTGCCATGGCGAAAAGACGACGAAGAATATTTAAATGATGTACGTAAAAAGCTGGTTCTTGCTTTGAAGACCCATTCGTCGGTAAGCAGTTGCTGAAACGTTGAATTTGAATCTGTCAACGGCTATGGGAATAATAATAGTATAGCTTACTTTAGGAAAGATAATGTTTGTTTTTGTAATATTTCCCCACCGTCTTTCTACCGAGCCATTCATTTTGTTGGCTGGACAACCGACTAAAAGGTAGTATGAAATTGCAATGACCTTTTTTTGTTACGTTCGTGCTGATTGTCTCTCTAAGCACTTCTTCGTCACTTCAGTGATTTTCCCACGATAAGAATGAAATATTTTTGACGTTGAGTTTGCAAAGTAAATATCGTTCAATGAACAAGGAAATGACGATTAAAAACCTTACGCAGTCACAATCAGTGATGAATACTAAGACTCCAGGACGGGAGTAATGGCAAGAAAATTTGAATGTTGGAAGCCGTTCTACTCTGTGTTCCACGGCTAACTGGCGACTTAACAAGTATTGCTCCATCCATGTCACGTATTTACTGCCAAGCCAAACCCAAAATATTCTTTTTGTGATTTAATTCTTTAACAACGTTTGTGGTAATTACGTGTTTAAGTTGAACTGGTTTCCTTATGTCATATGCATAAGTAATTTTTGGTACGGTAACGTCTTTGGCACTTTTGACCATGTTTTTTCATTTTGCATTGCTGAGAAACCGTAAGTAAGGAGTCAAAATATAACAGGATTGACAATTTGATTGCGTAACACAAATACCTTCTTCAACTTACCTGGGGATTGCTGCAAGAAAGATGTTTTATGCCAGAAGGAAGAGGATCAGGGAAAGTTCCAATCGCATCATCTTTACCAACTTCCCTTGCTTGAACCAAAAGTCCTAAAAATCTATCAGTTGAAGAACCTCCGATTGTGACGATAACCTCTTCTCCTGCCGTGTAGTTAGATTTATCAGCGGTCACTTGGAATGGGCTTTCACCTGTTTGTGGTCCGGAAGATCTATGCCTAGTGGGATTAGGAGCCATGCTTATACAGGTTCCACGTGGTGCCCCGTCGGGACGGCTAGAAACGGTATAGAAGAGGAAGGTATAAAGTACAATCAGAAAGATGATTCCCTCCATGTTAAATTCTTCTTTAAAATGCTAAAGCGATAACAAGGTTCAGGAGTCTGCGAGATTCTTTCAACTGACTGCTCTTTAACCTGGTGAATATATATATATGTATATATATAGACCACCGTTGTGCCATTGTTTTTACAAATGTTATGATCGCAATGGAAACAAGGAAATGCAACATAAAAGCAACTTGGCAATGGATGTGTATTTTGATTAAATGCTCTCCAAGTTAAAGGGGTAAGGGTGGGAATTAACAGAGGCATGCAAATAGACCTGCCTCACCGGCGTTGGACTCCTGATCCATGTCTGTTAGCAAGAATGAATTGGAGGTCAAATTTTTCTTGCCAAGTTGAAATGTTCTTTGCTATAAAAGATATTACAGACATTATTTGCGGTACTGCATAAGTGCTCCTATCAATCACATAAGAGCATAATTCTAAAGAGAAAGAATTACCCGTAAAAAATGCAAAACCAAACCTAAAAGCTCACGTTTCACACAGTATTCAAAGGTATCTCATTACAGTTGAGTCGACTCTTAGACTGGCATGGAATTTAGCCTTGACTTTGGGTCAGGTTTAAACCGTTTATTTGTACCAATTCAAAAATCGAATCCACTAATTGTTTCTAAATTAATTCAAATAACTGCACGAATAAAAACTGCTGTTCAATAATCTTTCAACACAGGAATGCGTTCGAAAGATTGTGATTTATGTATGAGGAAAACAAGGCTGCAAAATAATTATACAGCGGTCTGGGTATGCTAGAGTGGATCAAAATCTCTTGGCGGATTTGGACCAAAGAGTTAGTACCAACAGAAACAGACCTTGGGAGGTCCTAATCAAAAGGGAGCCGTACTCTGTTGTAGCACCGGATACTCCTAAGTATCGAGTGAGAGAACTGTCCTTTTCATCTTAATGTGACAGCTTCCTGAAACTGTTAACTTGTTTTTGTTTCTTTACGTATTTAGTAATACATACAACCCACGAAGATCATATCAGTTCCAAATTAGCCAATATGAATGAAACATTTTAAGAAAATATGGTGGAAACAGGATGCCCTAGAAAAAGAGCATTTTAAAGTGTTCAGCTAGATTTTCTCAATGAAGCACAACAAACAAGCTGTTGAGATGACATCATGATCGATCGTGTTTTAATTCGATATTGAGAAGCCTCTTAAAAAACTGAATTATCTTGGTACAGAGAATCCCAGGGTTTAAAAAATTTATTCACCCTGACGTTCTTTGTCTTCAGGAATGCAAAATCAAAGCTACAAGTGTCATAAGAGCTGATCTGATATAAAAACACCTAGGCCTTTCTTGGTAGAACGAAGCAATACCTTTAGTCCAATTTTTAACCAACAAATTGGGGTTTTGATGTCAGGTTTTAACTGTACTTCGAGTTTATGATATGGCGTCTCAAATAAATCCATGTGATAATATTTAGGGAGAAAATTAAGTAGAAAGATGTTCAAAGTCCATGCGCCTGTTCACTAATCCGGATTACATAATGCTGCTGAAGAATTACGGACGAGGTATAAGAGGTCCAGCTTTGTCATCTCATCCAACATCTACTTTCTTTGAATTCTACTATGACTAGAAGGTTAACTTCAGCAAGTGATCAGACTGAATTGTGTAGCCAGATATGGCGGACATGAGAGTATTTTTGGATGTTAGTTTCAGTCATCAACACAACTGTAATAGCATTTTCGGCTTATCACATGACGTTAGCATCCGTTAGGCTTCTTTGAAACCTTATCCAATACTATTGGAGGTGACAATGAGACGGTGCACGAGAAGCTGGACCAGTATTTTCTACCAGAGCGTATTTACATGAGCTTTGTTGGGGGTCCATCAGACGTTGACTACACCACTTCACAAAATTTCTTGCCGAATTTTAATTCAAATAATTGTAAATGATTGTTGAAAATGGAACCTCTTTCCGGAGGACAATATTAAGGAATAGTACTTGATAAATTAACCTAATTCTGTGATTTATGTCGGAAAGCTTGGAGATATCTTGAATGATAGATGAACGTTCGTCACGCTTTAACCTCAAAAAAAAAACGATTTCTGAGCCCCAGACGGGGATAGAACCCGCAACGTTCTGATGACCGGTGAGACGCCCGTGTCATTGAGCTACCAAGACTCAGATGGCGGGCTAAGATGCAAATTCGAGACATTGCGCAACCTAAGCTGCAGCCACGATAAGTAAGTAACGTTATTAATGAGAGGTTGCGGGTTCGATTTCGGTTAGAGCTTGACGAAAGTTCATCTGTCATTCAAAAAACCTAATTCTCTTCTACAGTTTCAACTTACATGTAAACAATCACTCGAGCCAAAATCACGTGGGAAACATTCCAGTAAAACATATTAACGGGGGAGGGCAAGTAGATTTTTTGCCAAGTCGTAGTGGTGGCCTAATTAGCCTGCCACTTCGAATACGTTGGATCGTAAAAAGCAAAATATAAATTAGTGCTTAATTGACTGTCATTTGCAATTCAATCTCTGAAGATGGATTCATTCTTGAAGCTGCTATACCTGATGACCTTTTTTCGATTAACAATTTCCTGTTTTTAATAAAAGCCTAACTTATTTATGCACAAGCATTCTTCAATGGTCTCATTTTTTTCCCATTTCTTTCACTATCGTCTATCTGTTCATCGTCTTCTCGTTCTTGTTCTTCTTTTCTTTCTCGCTCTCTTTTTTCTTTGTTACTTTCTAGTTCTGATTTCTCTTCCTTTCCGATTGTATTCTATCAAATCAAACAAGAATGTGAGAAATAAATTTTTGGGGAACAAGAAAGTCTGGATCTAATTAAATAGAATTTCTTTATTGAAGAATTTCTTTATTGAATCTAAAACATTCCAAAGTTATAAAACAGGAAAAAATGTCTATGTATCTAATGTCATGATGTCAATCAACAGGACTTCTCACACTAGAGAGAGTTGGAGTTGAGTTTGCCTGCAGTTCCCAGTTATTTGCTTATTACTCTAATGGATTTGTCGGTCGTGAGCATTTCGTAACTCCCGATTCGAAAGCCGATATTTTTCTTGTTAAGGAACGCATTACATATCCCCATGACAGATTTGAAGAAAAACTCATGTACTATCCGAATCAGTTCGTTTTCTTTTTGAAAATGCAAAATTCGCTTTCATGGAAGGCTTTTTCTAAGGTATAGTTTTTCGCAGTGATGTCCCAGTAAATTCAGACATGTTGGTAAAATCGAGCAGTTTGATTGGTCCGCCCCATCGATGTAAGCAAACGCGCTGATTGGCTTATTACATTATCTGCTCTTGTTGTCTCTACGTATACCTCAACTCACAAAGAGTATAAATATCTGTGATATATTTTGGAAGAGTGAGAGCTTGGAGATATCTTAAGATGATAGATAACGTTCGTCAAGCTCTATCCTCAGAAAAACGATTTCTGAGCCCAAGATGGGGATCGAACCCACAACCTTCTGATGACCGGTGAAACGCTCAAAACATTGAACTACCACGACTCAGATGGTCAGCTAAGCTGCTAGTTCGAGATATGTGCGACTAAACGGAAGCCGTTATATGTTAATAATGATATTGATGATATATATATATATATATATATATATATATACATAGGTGTTGATTTCTTGGCAAAAATGTGCTCAATACAGGTAGTAGAGCAATATTCATTTATTTAATAATCTATGATTTAACAACTACGTCGTTACACGGTTTTTCATGCCCAGTGGCAATCATCAGACGACTGATTACAAACAATTGTTGATCGCTATTAATAGTGTGACCACGCGATGACGTGTTCGCCCATTATCTCTTAATTGCCCGGCGGTATAGCCTTGAAGTTTGCTAAAAGGAATTTGTTTTTGTGTCGGCAGTTTGAAAGGATTTCGCTTCTTTTGTTTAGTAAGTCGCATTCTTGTCGGAAAATTATGTGGAATTTTTCGGTGAGGCACAGGTGGCAGGTTTTTGATCCGTTTCTGTAGGGTGGTGCTTTGTCCAAAATCGACCATTAGATGTTGATTTCGTTGGTGTTTTTCTCCTTCAGGGCCCATACATATTTTGAGAGTTCCGTGCTCGTTGCCTTCGTCTTGTAGCGTAGCGAGTTTCTGTGCTTGTAGAGTCTGTCTTTAAATGAACATTCTGTTGCGCCGATGTAACTTTTCAGATCATTGTTTTTGTTGTTTGTCACCTGTGCCAGGTAGACAACGTTTTCTGTTTGGCATTCTCCTCGGAGTGGGCAAGGGTTGCTCTTCCTGCAATTGCATTTCGGACTTGTTTTGTTGGGTTCACCTTCTAGGATTTTCCTGTTGTGTGCTTTTATAATGCTGGATGTGTTTGGCATACAGCCGTAGCTGACCTTGACATAACAATTCAAAGCAACTTAAAAGAAGCGAACTTCCTGGACGTGACTCTCGAACTAAGAACAAACTCTTACAGACCATATCGAAAACCTAATGACAACCCACTATACATCCACACAAGTTCCAACCACCCACCTAACATCAAAAAACAACTCCCGCGCAACATTAGCAAAAGAATAAGTGAAATCTCATCCAGCAAGGAAATCTTCGACCAGGCCGCACCACAGTACAACGACGCCCTGAAAGCCAGCGGATACAAAGAAAAAATCAAGTACGAGCCAGAACCGGCAGCTACCAACGAGACACAACGAAAACGGAAGATCATTTGGTTCAATGCCCCTTATAGTATGAACGTGCAGACAAACGTCGCTAGAAAGTTCCTACAATTAATTGACAAACACTTTCCCGCAGAACACAAACTTCACAAAATATTTAACAGAAACACTGTCAAGGTCAGCTACGGCTGTATGCCAAACACATCCAGCATTATAAAAGCACACAACAGGAAAATCCTAGAAGGTGAACCCAACAAAACAAGTCCGAAATGCAATTGCAGGAAGAGCAACCCTTGCCCACTCCGAGGAGAATGCCAAACAGAAAACGTTGTCTACCTGGCACAGGTGACAAACAACAAAAACAATGATCTGAAAAGTTACATCGGCGCAACAGAATGTTCATTTAAAGACAGACTCTACAAGCACAGAAACTCGCTACGCTACAAGACGAAGGCAACGAGCACGGAACTCTCAAAATATGTATGGGCCCTGAAGGAGAAAAACACCAACGAAATCAACATCTAATGGTCGATTTTGGACAAAGCACCACCCTACAGAAACGAATCAAAAACCTGCCACCTGTGCCTCACCGAAAAATTCCACATAATTTTCCGACAAGAATGCGACTTACTAAACAAAAGAAGCGAAATCCTTTCAAACTGCCGACACAAAAACAAATTCCTTTTAGCAAACTTCAAGGCTATACCGCCGGGCAATTAAGAGATAATGGGCGAACACGTCATCGCGTGGTCACACTATTAACAACGATCAACAATTGTTTGTAATCAGTCGTCTGATGATTGCCACTGGGCATGAAAAACCGTGTAACGACGTAGTTGTTAAATCATAGATTATTAAATAAATGAATATTGCTCTACTACCTGTATTGAGCACATTTTTGCCAAGAAATCAACACCTATGTATATATATATATATATAAATCAAAAGCAAATTTTTGTTTGCTGTCGCTACTCTGAGTTTCACGCGCTTAGGCGATCATCAGGCAACAGACAGATCATTTGAAATTAAATTCAAAATTCAAAAATTTATTTATTCATACTCCCCATCGTAACATCAAACGTGCTGTCCGAGTTTTCGTTTAGTCCATATCCGGTTGTTGTGGAATAGGAGGGATTTTCGGGCGTATTTTATGATTTTAATGTCTTTATCGGTAATTGTAGTAAATTGTTTTCCCCAATTGATGGCTTGGTTGAGTAGTGTTTCAGAAATTGACGGGTAGAAGTCCATGATGTTAAAGGAGATGAATGTTTGTCTGTGTTTATTTGGAATGGATTCGAACCATGATATAGTGTGGGCTGAGTTACGCCATTGGTTTACGCGAGTTAGCTCTCGAATGTTGCTGTTAATTCTGTCAAGTATAACTTTGCTGACTTTTCCGAGGGTGCTTTTGGCGGGATTTATGAGGCGGCATTTAGGATGATTCTCGAAGTCCTGTTTATGGTCCTTTAACGAAATGAAGGCTTGGGTTTCTGCCATTGGGTCTATACGGTTGGTTATCTCTAGGTCGTCTGCTATTTCTTTAAGTTTATGATTGATAGCGGTAATGATGTCGTCTTGTGCGTGTTTGTATGTCTTTGTAACGTTCTCGGTTAGCAGCTTGTTGTAAGTGGTCGCACTCATTTCATAAATGTTCCTTGTCTTGTCGGCGGAAATAAAGACGTTTGATGACGACTTGATTTTCTTCTTGTCGTTTTCCAATGTCTGAATAAGATCACATCACAAGCAAACCAACAACGCACAAACTTCCTAGACTTGTCCTTTGACTTAACCAACGGCACTTACAAACCCTATAGAAAACCGAACGATGAACCACTCTACATTAACCGTCTATCTAATCACCCCCCATTCAGTTATCCGACATTTACCTCTTTTGATTAACAGACGCATCAACGCATTATCTTGCAACAAAGAAACGTTTGACACTGCAGCACCTTTATACAATGACGCCTTAAAGCGAAGTAACTTTGACACACAACTAACGTACGAACCACCGACCACTAACGCAAACTCCAGACACAGCAGCTTAAGACGAAGTAGACAGCGAAACGTGACTTGGTACAACCCACCATTTAGCAAGAACGTTAGAACGAAAATCGCACATGACTTTTTACAACTCATAGACAAGCACTTCCCGACCTCAAACAGACTTAGCACATTATTCAACAGACATACAGTGCGAGTGAGCTACAGCTGTACAGAGAACATGAAAGCTTTCATCACAAGACACAACAAAACCGTACGCAATAAACAAACCAACGAAACTCAGCCGACTAAAAACACCGACTTACGCCATTGCAACTGCCGGCGTGCTGACGAATGCCCAAACGGAGGCAAATGCCTACAAAAAAGCGTGGTCTACAAAGCTGAAGTCACTACTGCGGACAACCAAGAGAAGAAAGCCTATATTGGTGTTACAGCCAACGCTTTCAAAGAGAGATACAGAAACCACGTGAAATCCTTCAAAAACCGAAAATATGCCAACGAGACCGAATTATCGAAATTCGTTTGGAAACTAAAGTCTGCAAACCGCAACTTCACAACGAAATGGTCTATTCTGAAACAAATTCCCCCGTGCAAAACCGGGACGACAAAATGTAACTTATGCCTAGAGGAAAAATTAATACTAATGAAGGGACGTAAGAAAAATCTCCTGAACAGCAGATCAGAACTTCTCACTAAGTGCCGACAAGTAACAAAACACCACTTAACATAACACTGTAATCTAAGAGTATGAATAAATAAATGATCTGTCTGTTGCCTGATGATCGCCTAAGCGCGTGAAACTCAGAGTAGCGACAGCAAACAAAAATTTGCCTTTGATTTACGTTTTCGCTCTGCCTATTACGGTATTGAGCGCTCTAGACATCCATGCCATACCTGTGACACTTTCGTTACATTTATTCGGTTTATATATATATATATATATATATATATATATATTGATGATATATATATATATATATATATATATATATTGATGATATATATATATATATATATATATATATATATATTGATGATATGTATATATGTATGTATGTATGTATGTATGTATGTATGTATGTATAATCAATATCATTATTAACATATTGTGGGTTCCGCTTAGGTCGCACATTTCTCGAACTTGCACCTTAGCCCACCATCTGAGTCTTGGTAGCTCAATGGTTAGAGCGTCTCACCGGTCATCAGGTTGCGAGCTCGATCTCCGTTTGGGGCTAGGAAATCGTTTTTCTGAGGATAGAGCTCGACGAACGCTCATCCATCCTCTTAAGTATAAATATCGTTTTCACTCTACCGAAGTGATTGATGTGAAAACAAGTGCAGTACTCTATAAAAACAGAAAACGTTGATAAGCAAATTAAATCTCCAAGTTCGAGCACAACTAAACGACCGGTATTTCTGGTTTTGTTCGAATCAAAATACAACCACGAAGATAGTCAGAAACTTTGTGCGATTATTTTGAGAAGAACTCGGCGAAACGCGCGTAGATGTTTTATCTAACGATTATTATAACTTATCAGGTATTGAACATTTCACAAACATATGCAAGTTGTTATTACTGTGCAATTTCTAAAAGAAAGTAGTTTTCATCAATTTAAAAACGACTTTCGGCTAACACAACTTTTTTCCGTTTCCAGTCATGATAAGCGTGATTTGTCAATTGATATTCAAATTTTAGGCTAATTAATAACTTGTACAGGCAGTCAAATTCGTTGGCCTCTTCGAGTGACATAATGGAAATGGGCGAGGGGTGGTTGTATATGCGTATTTCTTGTAAGTTAACCTCACGGGAACACGGACGAATGGACGGTTTCTTTTCGCCGTGTAATTAACGAGTTCTCCCGCTCAAATATCAAACTTGTTGGCCGTACTTCACCAAATTGTAAGCAGAATTGACTGGTAACAGTATTTCTTTTATTTAATACAATTCTGAAATATAATTTAATACAATTCCGAAATATAAACATGAAAATAATCACATTTTTGTTATAAATATCTTGTAGAAACAAACGTGTGTGATCCTAGGGGATTAACTAACCTCAGTGGTTAGGTTGTGGTACCCACCTCCAATTTCGTTTCCAGAGCATGAATTCCTTGTCGTCGTCACCCCAAGGAACGCAAACTCAGGGGACAAGATTGTATTTAATTTAAAAATTAATTGAAATAATAGTGGAAAGGATTGTGTTTTTGAACAAATACTTGCTGAATTGTCGGAAGTACTCATGATTACTTGTAAGATAATTCAATTACTTCGTCTCAACTGTAACAACGAGCTCGTTTTTAAACCTAGATGAACGAGAGATGCTAACCATCATGTGTGTCATGAACTGGATCCATTTCTAGTTGACTCGACAGCGTAATAGATTAGTTCAGAATAGCCGGGAATAATGTGAGTTGAGGACGAATATCAAAGAAAAAACTTGATCCGTAACTTACATGGTTAAAGTACTTCTTCGAATTTTGTCTTCATAACCCACGATTCATAGATAAAGCCGAAGCCATCCATCGCTTGAGCAACACTGCATGTAGTTTATGTTAAGTCAAAGAGATGAGTTCGAATTTCACTTTTGCTTTATAA
Source organism: Heliopora coerulea (assembly GCA_030142905.1). NCBI lineage: Eukaryota > Metazoa > Cnidaria > Anthozoa > Scleralcyonacea > Helioporidae > Heliopora > Heliopora coerulea. The sequence continues at coordinate 3,733,846 of JASJOG010000009.1, forward strand.
ACAGAATTTCTCTTTATTCCATTGACAAAACTAAAGAACAATTTTAAACTGACTAATCTTTGTTATTTACTTATTTTTTAAAGCCCGTTTCAGAATTATAAACATTTACCCGTTCTGAAATTATGCCTATCAATGAAACTAAATGTCTAGATTACAATAGTTCCAAAAATATAGGAATAGTTCCTTATATTGGCGTTAATTCTACACCATCAAAACATTGAGTAAGCTGTTAGCATCAGGACAGCGCACAAAATTAGACGAATGTTCAGACAAAAGGTACAAGCACTGGACGGTATTTCCGTTGACATAGTCATTCCGGTGTTCACCGTTGACATAATTGTTGTGGTGTTCATCATTGTCATAGTCGTTTCGGTGTTCACCGTTGACATAGTTGTTGTGGTGTTCATTTGGATGGGAGTATCTTCCAGCTAAAAAACAATTTGAAAGTTATTACAATTTATACGTATCGTTACTCAGACTACTTTCAACTTTTAAAAGAAATATTTTAGATATTACAGATAACTCTTCTCTCTCCGCCAACTCGCGTTCATCGTATACATTTGGATAGATGCGTCATTCAATAAACTAGGGTAAGTTAATATATAGTTGTTTATTTTCGTGATGGTGGCGCTTCTTTGATCAACTATACCGTAGAATTCCCACAGTAATGGCTCACGTTACTTTCGGGATTTGCGTCAATTAGGGGCCGCTACAATCAGGTAACTGCCACATTCCGGCCCCGTTATCTTCAGATGGTAAAAAAGTGTTAGCATTACAGCTAGATTATTTTTGTTTTTGTTTATATATATATATATATATATATATATATATATATATATACAGTATATATACATATATACATATTTTTGATACAATTACAGATGAATTATCATACATACACATGCCTATATAGCGACTTTATAGTTTGTTACCGTTTGGTCATACAATGACACGAAATAGGTTTGAAGGTAAGAGGCTGGGCAGCCACTCACTTTCCGCCATTTCCCATCACCATAGCGACACTGGTCATCTAGTAACTTCCTCTTCAAATAGTTTCGAACTCCACCTGAGAGAAACCCTCCTCATAAATAAACTCAATCCTTCTTTTAACGCTACCATAGCTTCCTACATACTTTCCTTGTTTTGATGATGAATTACTAATTACACGGTTATTTTAATTTTAAACCACTTGTAATTGCAAACAGTAATTTTGCTTCTTTCGTCATTTGTAACTTTTTAGCTTATCTAGTTTGCATGTAATATATAACCCTTGTCATAAAAATTTTCCACACTCTGATGATGTTGAGTTATATGCCTTCTCTGCTAGGCCTTAATTTTTATTATCAAGGTTTGAAGGGAGCTAGTCATTACCGTTCTTTGTTAGCTTAAGAACACTGAAGATGATGTTAAAAAAACATTTTCTGCACCCGTTAGATGCACACATTCATGCACGTGTCTGTAGGAACCATATCAGTCTATAACTGCTTGTGGGCATCTGTTTCAGATGAAAAGTCAGATCCAAATATGAGTACATGGTGAAGGGAGGGCATCCCCCAAGCACATAATTTAAATTATTTTTATTTCGGTTATAAGTAACCAATTCAATCTTTTTAAAAGAACAAATATAGAGATTGGGGAAATATTTTCTATAAATTTCAATGCCGGTCAGAGAAATCTAGATACGAACTGTATAAAACGTTGCATAGATTTTCAAACTGTTTGACGGGTGTAGATTTCTTCAGAAACTTAGGAGATAACGAGGATTGAGGAGTGCTCGCATTTTTATGTCTAAAATTAATATTCTCAAAAGACCCAAATTGGAATTTCATCGTGAAAAAATTTTCTTGCGAAGTATGATGCATTATCCAAACTACAAGATGGACTGCTGGAAACAGCTCCCAATTGTTCCTATGCAACAATTACTATTTTTGCAAATGTCTGAAATAACAACTTTTTTGTCGGAAAACGCGAAGCCTTTCGAATAAAGTATCATAAGGAATCCATATTCAAGGGAATAAGGACCTCCCTCTCCGAATATGAGTATCCTATCCTACTTCTTTAATAAAAACATTGTTCCAAAGGAAAAAGAATGTTGGAAAACTTTTTTTTAAACGTTTATTAATCGAACTTAATCCAACACAAGGACTTTAGGTATGAGCACTTACCCTGTTAAGCAGTTGTGGTGATTCTAACTTAACCCAATAAATTGGTACAGTCTGCACAACAGTAGCAAGGAAGGAAATGTTACGAATTCCAGATACATTTGAAGGTGCCTTCCACTTTAATGTGAGGGTTTCCCAGTTACCACGTCCGCTTTGCGTTATAGCACCCTGAAAACGAAAGACACATTGAACATTATTGTCTCTAAACATATATGATTAACAACTACAGAGATGAGTGCCAACGGTATGCATCGTACTCGAAACCTTCTGGTAGTCGATCAGACGCTCTGAATCACTGGTTGAATGAAAGAGTAATGCTTTAATGATTATTAATTCACAATTAGACAAATACACAAGTAGACAGGTATAGACTGGTAGATAGATAGACATGTAGTTGGGTAGGTGGGTAGATAGGTATAGATACATCAAAAGATAGATTGATGGACAGGTTTATATGGATCTGATGGATAGATAGATGGATAAATGGGTGGATAAACAGATGAACAATATTAATTTGCTAATTAATAGTTTAAAGCAAGGGTGGAGCCAGGAATTCCCCATCGCAGGGGCTAAGGTCCCTGACAGGGGGCTAAGGTATAGGTGCTGGAAAATGCATTATTTTTTTTTGAAATGAATGCATATTTATACATAAATGAACAATTCGTAGGCACAAAGTGAAGTCTGAAATCGAGTTTGAATAGCCGTAGTATTCTAAACTCTCAAAGTCACAAAACAATAAAGGTGATACTGATAATTATGGCTTTATGCCAGCTTGCCCAGCCACATCTGTGTCAGTTTGCTTTTTCGTTCGTTTTCACAATATTCCCCCCAATTTTCTCGTAAAAATTCTTCCCCGCATTTATTATTTACATTTAAGGCAGATAATTCGTTTTTCCTTTTACCAGTTTGCGAAAACAAACACGAATATTTAAAGTTTCCCCCACGTATGTCGTTCCCCGACGAACTGTTCAATTTTCGCCGACGGGGAGCTAAGGTTCCCCGACGAGGGGATGTAGCCCCCTGCCCCTTCTGGTGCCACCCCTGGTTTAAAGTCGCTGTAAACTCAAATTAATCGATTCAACACTTTTATCCTCAGTGATGTTTTTGCCCCGTGAAATGATATTCTTGACTGTAAGGGACATTACCCTGTGTGGGGTGCAAATCATCGTTTTTGAAATCAATTCAAGAGTCAAAAAATCTAGGATAAACCAAAGGACCAGAGAGAGTAATTAGTACTTTCACTTTTTGGCACAGGCATTTAAAATTTCAACATTCTGTCGGTTTTGACGGGTGGTTATCAAAATGTCTCTTTCTTTTAATTACTATTATAATTGCTTCTCGCTACGACATAGAGAGTTGATCAGCATTGGGCTGTGTTTAACAACTTATAGGTGAATAAAATGGAAATCAACCAAAATTTCATTCGTTCCTTCGTTATTTAACCGGACATACCAACAACTAAACACTCTCAACAGCGACAAGATTTTTATATTCTGTCGGGAAAAGTGGGATAAATAAATAGAATCAAATTAGTCATTATGCACGAATTCACGGTTTGTGTTTGTGTAAAGCTCAGGGTTTTATACAAATACAAGTAGTTACTTGATCAATATATATATATATGTATGTATGTATGTATGTATGTATGTATGTATTTAAAGGGTGCTTTATCAGGATTTAAAACGCGACGAGATAGCTGAGTGCTTTAGATTAAATATAGCACCTACTGCGAGTTTTTTTTAGATCTCTGGCTTCTATGAATGAACTTTCTAATACACTTATTCGAGAAGAAAGTTTGTAAATTTGTGTTTTCTAAGCCGAAAAATTTAACTTCTTCACATATAAAGTCACATGTATATATATATATATATATATATATATATATATGTTCAACCTGCAGACGTATGTTGCGCTGTACTACAGCTCATCAGTGCAGGTCGGAACGAACTTGAATTGGTAAGGGACCAGAGTGCTCAAACCCCTACTCGAGCGGTGGGCGTTCCTTAGCGCTATCGGTTGTCCTTATATATCCGTAGAGTGTTCAACAACATCGAAATGTGGGAGCGTATATATGTTCAATCTGCAGACGTACGTTTCGCTGTACTACAGCTCATCAGTGCAGCTCGGAACGAACTTGGATTGATATATATCTGCAATCATGATTGTTTATGCATCTAAACGGATCAGAAACATTCAAAGACGGACAGTACGAGGGAGGTCTGTCCCTGATCATATCTTTATAAATGAAGCCTAAGTATGGAAATCATACTTTACATAAATACTTTTTATGTGATTCTTCGACATTGTAGCTGGAGCTTAGCGGAATGCGCCCTCCTTGTCCGACTTTTATGTAGTTAACTTTCCATCAGTAAAATATATTTTTCCACAAATGTGAACACCAAACTACGAAATAGAACCTATTTGTTTATGGGAATCGTCATTTAATTAGAGTAGAAAATTAAATTTAAATTGAGTAGAAATGACATTTCATTAGAGTAGACACTGAAAGAATGTAAGAATGACCTACAGAAGGATAATTAATGATTCTAATGGAATAAAAATGGAGGAAAAATAATATTGGAAAAGATCTAAAAGTGAGTAGAGATAAACCATAAAATAGTGTAATAAGAGTCAAATTATTCACTCGAAGTGTCGCTTCTAAACGACAGACTAAAGAATTGAAATAAACCATCGTAAGTGGTAGTGATCACCTCTTGAAACAGTAAGCCGAAATACAAGTCCAATAAAATCCTTTGAAGGTGTCGTCCATGAGTTAAAACAAAGACTCTTCAAAGAGCTCGAAACAATCCTTTTGTTTTTACCAGCAGCATGACGAAGAGGGGTTGAGAGTTTCCAACACACAAACACATACAAACACACACACAACACACACATATACAACACACACACCACTTCCACCATAAACGTCAAAAACTGTTGCACAGAGTCGTAAGCACGTTAAGGTATTGGAGATAATTGACCGTAAATCTTCCCAAAAAGGACTATCCGCTTATCCACCTATAAAACAATGTACTGAAGTGTTTTATATTGGTAGATGACAGATTATCTCATGGCTTTTATTGCTCCGCATGCACTTTGAGAGGACTTTAAGACTCCTGAAATTCCTCTCCAAAGTACGGAAATCCTGTGGGGGTGGCGATCCCTCAGGAGATCCTATTTTTTGTGGTTATTTTTTTATTTTTTCAACTTCGAAACCAAAACACCTTAACATCAGTTCGGTTTTTACCACTCTTTAACAATTTCTTATAATCCTTTTCAGGAAGTCAAAATACATTACAATTTCTGTGACTTTAAAATAACACATGACACTGTTTTTGTAATCAATCATTTTCAACGACACAAAATTCATTAAAAGAATATTTTACTCACTCGAGTAAATTTTTAATGACACTAGTCAACTCATTTTGTTTGAACGAAATTTAATATCAGACTGAGTGTTTTGAGCAGAACTAAAGAATGTTATCATCTTGGTCGATCCTTGTTGGATCAGTTTTGGGTTAACTCGCCTTAAACAGCAACCAGTCTGGGCTCAGATAAACACGAAAAATAAGGATACTATTTGGCCGGGAAAAGTAGGAAAAATCAACCCATGAACGGCAAGGGGAATTACAGTATATCTTACTAGAAGAAAGACAACGTTTATCGTTTGTAATACTTCTCCACCGTCTTCCTACCGGGCTTTTCATTTTTGTTGGCTGCATACCCGACTAAAAACTAGCATGAAAAGTACTGACCTCTTATTTGGTTGTGTTAGTACTGATTGTCTCTATAAGCGTTTTATCACTTCAGTGATTTCTCCCCGACAGGAATGAAATATCTTTCACGATGAGTTGCACATTAAAAAATCGTCAGTGAAAAAGGAAATGACAATTAAAAAACTTTCGCAATCACAATCAGTGATGAATACTGTTCCACCATGAAGACTCTATACGTCAAGAGCAATGGCAAGAAAACTTGAATGTTTGAGGTCGTTCGACACTGTGTTTGACCGCTAACTTAGCGACGTGACTCTATTGATCCATCCATGCCACGTATTCATTCCCAAATCGAACCCAAAATATTCTTTTTGTTATTTAAATTCTTTACCAACGTTTGTGTTAATTACGTGCTTAAGTAATAATGTTGTGAGAGTCCCAACATTCTTCGTAAAGTCTGTCATGTAATACCGTAAACATCTTTGGCACTATGGACCATTTTTTTTCCTTTTTGCATTGCTGAGAAACCATAGATACGCAATAAAAATATAATGGGATTGACAGTTTGTCTGCGTAACACAAATACATTCCTCAACTTACCTGGGGATTGTTGCAAGAAAGATGTTTTATGCCAGGAGGAAGAGGATCAGGGAAAGTTCCAATCGCATTATCTTTACCAACTTCCCTTGCTTGAACCAAAAGTCCTATAAATCTAGCAGTTGAAGAACCTTTGATGGTGACCATAACCTCTTCTCCTGCCATGTAGTTAGATTTATCAGCGATCACTTGGAATGGGCTTTCACCTGCTTGTGATCCGTTAGATCTATGACTAGTGGGATTAGGAGCCATGCTTACACAGGTTCCAAGTGGTGCCCCGCCGGGACGGCTAGAAACGGTATAAAAGAGGAAGGCATAAAGTACAATCAGAAAGATGATTCCCTCCATGTTAAATTCTTCTTTAAAATGCTAAAGCGATAACAAGGTTCAGGAGTCTGCGAGATTCTTTCAACTGATTGCTTTTGAACCTGGTGAATATATATATGTATAAATATAGACCACCGTTGTGCCATTGTTCTTGCAAATGTTATGATCGCAATGGAAACAAGGAAATGCAACTTAAACGCAACTTGGCAATGGATGTGTATTTTGATAAATGTTTTCCAAATTAAAGAAATAAGGGTGGGAATTAACAGAGGCATGCAAATAGACCTGCCTCACCGGCGTTGGACCCCTGATCCATGTCTGCTAGCAAGAATGAATTGGAGGTCCAATTATTCTTGCGGATTTGGAATATTCTTTGCAATAAAGGATATTGCAGACATTATTTACCGTACCGCGTAAATGCTTCCATTTATCACATGAGAGCATAATTCTAAAGAGAAGGGATTATCTGTAAAAAATGCAAAACCAAACCTAAAAGCGCACGTTTCACACAGTATTCAAAGGTATCTCATTATAGTTGCGTAGACTTTTAGACTGGCATGGAATTTAGCCTTGACTTTGAGTTAGGTTTAATTGTATCAATTCAAAAATCGAATCCACTAATTGTTTCTAAATTAATTCAAATAACTGCACGAGTAAAAACTGCGGTTTAATAATCTTTCAACACAGGAATGCGTTCGAAAGATTGTGTAATTTATATATGAGGAAAACAACGCTGCAAAATGATTATACAAGAGTCTGCGTTTGCTAGAGTGGATCCAAGTTTCGTGGCGGATTTGGACCAAGGAGTTAATACCAACAGAAACAGACCTTGGGAGTTCCTAATCAAAAGGGAGCCATGTTCTGTTGTAGCACCAGATGCTCCTACGTTTCGAGTGAGAGAACTGTCCTCTTCATCTTCACGTGATAGCTTAATGAAACTTTTAACTTGTTTTTCTCTGTCTACGTATTTTGTAATACTTATTACCCACGGAGACCATATTAGTTCGAAATTAGTTAATATGAATGAAACATTTTAAGAAACTATGCTGGAAACAGATCCCCTAGAAAAAGAAGCATTTTAAAGTGTTCAGTTAGATTTCCTCGATGAAACACGACAATCGATCCGTTGAGATGACTATGATCGATCACGTTTTAATTCGATATCGAGAAGCCTCTTAAGGAAATTGAATTATCTTAGTACAGAGAACCCCCAGGGTTTAAAAAAGTTATCCACACTGACGTTCTTTGTCTTCAGGAATGCAAATTGAAAGCTGTTCGTGTAATAAGAGCTGATCTGATATAAAAACACCTAGGCCTTTCTTGGTAGAACGAAGCAATTTTTGACCAACCACTTGGAGTTTTGATGTCATGTTTTAACTTTATTATGTTAAGGAATAGCACTTGATAAGTGAACCTAATTCTCGTTTACAATTTCAACATAATATTGCTTAACACAGTTTTGCCAGTTTTCGCACCTCATTCTTCACTCGGGCGTAACTTCGATATGGTTTTAATCCATATGGCCAAAGTAATAAAGGGCTTTTTCCCGTAACGCCAATTCCTTGTTGTCTTGTGTTTTGGCAGAGTACTGCCTACAAACCTATTACGTTGAAGCAAGGAACACACGTTTGTGGCTAGTGAGTTATGTCTGTTGATATTTTGTTAGAACAGAACTTACACTCTGATCTTCTCCCTTCGAGACACTTGTTGCAGCCAACAAGGAAAATAGAACAGTGGTAAAAGATTGACGATAGAAAAATTTACCTCCTCTATTTGTTGAAACTTCATCAAGCCATTGTCACAACTCGAGCACAAATTATTATAAACACTAATTAAACTTTTTACTTTATCTTTAAGTTTCTCTTACAGTAAACCAGATCTTTTTTATCGCCAGGCAATGTTGATATTTATAAAATAAGCAAAGACTTGGACCACCCTTAACGCTCCGGTAAGAGTCAGGAAAGTAAATTTCACCACCATGTTTTTACACGTTTAATACACGCGTTCATCTCGCGACATTGACTCACTCGGGCTTAATTGCATTTTGTTGCTGCATGCCACTAATCACGACCACAAACTGTGTTCAGCCACCTTAAATATTATCGACCATGTGCGCCAAAATCACTTGGGAAATATTCCTGAAAAACCTGTTAATGGGGAGGGAAAGTAGATTTTTTGTTTAGCCTTAATGGTGCCCTTACTAGCCTACCACTTTGAATACGTCGGATAGCAACAGACAAGATGTAAATTTGTGCTTAATGGGCAGTCATTTGGAATTTAATCTGTGATAATAGGTTCATTTATGAAGCCACAATATCTGACGACCGTTGTGGAAGTTGTGTTTTTAGCTGTGTTTTAATTAACAATTTCCTATTCTTAACACAAAGCTAACATATTTATACATAAACATTCTTCAATTTACCCTTTTTTCCCATTTCTTTCACTATCGTCCAACTGCTCATCGTCTTCTTGTTCTTATTCTTCTTTTCTTCCTCGCTCTTTTTTCGTAGTCATTTTCTCATTCTGATTCCTCTTGCTTCTCGATTGTACTTGAATGAATTGAACAAGAATGCGAGGAATAACTTATTCTCATAAAATAAACCCACCGCAAATTGTTTGTCGAATAATACAGCCAATTTGAAATGGCTATTCAATAACTGCCAATCCACATTTCATTGAGTACTTTAGACAATGTGGAGAGCTGTAAGCATTAGGCTAGCTAAAAGAAATAGTAAAACGGATGAAAAAAAAATCCGAAAAGGCAATGTATTTAGGAATACAAAGATCAATCGGATAAGATTAGACGATGTTATTATCATCGGCATGGAGCTTGTTGAATTAATATCCATTGCATTCACGTTCTACAAAAATAGAAATACGATATTGACTATTTAAGCGCAGTATTGAAATAATGCTTATTAGTAAACAAAATCATTATGCTAATTGCATCAATTTATTATATATATATATATATAACCCCACTTGAATCGCAATCAAAGAAATGAGTTATGTGAAACAACTTCCGGTTTATCTTATCACATGTAAATAAAAGATGTGAAAAACAGTATGTAGGAGTACGATAATGTCTTTTTGAAAATGTTTTAATAACTATAAATTCTCTAAAAAAAGATTTGGAAGAGGGTAGTGGAGAATTTCCGGGGAGCATTTGTATTTACATTTTATGGAGGAAGGTCATTTGGTACTGCAAGATGTAGTGGTTCAGATTATTGATGTAACTTGTAGAGCATTGCAAACACAAAGAGAAAGCTTTTGGGCTGAGAAGTTAAAAACTTTTTCTGCTCTTGGAACTTAATCTAAGAGACTTTTAATTTATGCTAATAACTTTTAAACTATTTACAGACAGATTACGTTGCGCAGTTTTAATTTGACGAAGGCAAACCAAGACAAATGGTAGAAGATGCTATCAGAAAGGTCTGACAGAGTTGGGAAAGTTATTATCTAATTGTTATTTGTCTTGGAACTTTTGATCATTGTATGTTCCGTATACATGATATTTTTTGTTTACATAGTTCAACTCCTAACGTAAAAACATAGGGAAAAAATTTTACTCGGCTCACACTTGGTAATATAAATGTCCCTGGCAACGATTCCCGACTGGAGATTTACCTCTAACAACCTAAGAGGCAGGCTTGATTTGCAGTACCAAAGATGAAATGATTTTAGTGTCAATGTTTCCAAATCATTTAAGCCTGAGCTGGCTTGCGTCAGAGCTCGATTATTTATCAGAAACTTGACCACAGTCATCGTTTTTAGGAACTTGGTCAATAATAAACAATGGCGCTGCTAGGATTCATTTAGTTGGGCAGGGGGCAAAATTGTGGCATACCCTGAGGTTCTACAGCTTTTCAATCATGAAATCTATCCAGTCCTCATTTCCATACGAAAGTCATTGATCAAAGTGGCAATTTACGAAATTTATGGTATGAAATGGGTGTCTGCCCCCCTGTCATATCTCAGTATACATTATTCGCACATGCTTGGTTGAAAGGTGAGCTCTCTATGTGTTGCTGTGATCCGCCATGTTAATAAACCTAGTGGTGTATTCGTTTTGGGAACTTGTGTGTTCATTTATATAAAGTACCTTCGAATAAGTGAAGTCAATACATTACACCCCCCCAATTTACGTTTGGGGGGGCCATGTCTCCCTGCCGTCTCCTCTCTCGACGCCTATGATAATAAAGTTAAACGACATGACGAAACATGAATACAAGAAACATGCTCTGAATAACAACATTTTGTAAACTCGATATCTATTCTATGAAACGAGACGAAAACATTGGTGGTAAGATTTCCGCTGAAAGGTCACTCTTCGTCTTTATTTATTACTCAGATATTAAATTTACGGGATATTATTCCCCCGGAGGATGTGTCTTGCTCTATTTCTTGAAACCATGAGTCATTCATATTTTATTAAAATTTGTTAGAATCTACATGACTTTATTTCGTGATCTGTGAAGGTACCATTATTTATTTTAGAGCGAGAAAGTAACTATATAGTTATGAAAAATTCATACCCCCAGCTTGACCAAATGCTCTAAACGGATGGACTTCCTTCGCCAAGCAACAAAGTGCATCAGCGCTGATTATAACCAGTACATGATAACATTGTTCAACTGCAGCACTGAAGTTAGATCGAGATTAGATTCTAGTTATCTAAATCAGTTATATTCTAGTTATCTGTGACATAGTCCGTTCCTACGTACGTATTGAATGTACGCCAACATATAAATTTTTCTATGCGAGGGTTTACCTCTATAAACAGTTCTGAGGACTCCCGCTTTACCTAAAAAGTGTATATATTTTCCACAACATTGGCAAGAAACAAGATGTTACCAGATGCATTAGAAGGTGCTGTCCCATTCAATACTAGGTTTTTCCAGTCACCTGGAGCACCGTGAATATTACAGATGCGCATGAAATATAAGAATTCTCTAGCATACAGAATATAAGCAACTAACTCGAAATGGTTGAAGTGAACAGAAGCACTAGTATAAGCATACCCGGATTAACTGTTGAGGAGGGAAGGCGGCTACAATATTGATATCTCAAACCGAAACTTTTGCTCCGCACCCTACAGTCAGCAGGATCGTAGAATGAAGTAAATGACTTCATCAATAAATGAAGTAAATAACAACATCAATCCAATCATACACAAATAACGACTTTTAATTGTCAACTCCATTTTGTAGGATAAGATTATTTTTATCCTATCTGGACAGGGCTTTTTTGGTGTGGGTAAAATGTGGGTGAAAAGCATGTTAGCATACCGCACTGGTATGCTCTCGTTTTGTTTTGTTTGTGTTGCCAACAATTGCCTACACAGATCATACTATTTGCCTATCCAATGTAGTTACCATGTACCTTTGACGAGACCACCTGTCAACGACAAACGATTGAATTTCAAAGGTACATTCGTGTGGAATGAGTAGGAATGACTTACGCCAGGATTGACGTCTACATATAAAAATAAATTTAGTTTGAATATCTTGAAAACAAAGTGCATGATTATAAGTAGCCCTCACAAGCTGGCGTAGCACCAACATCAAATCAAAATTTGAAATTAATACATATGGGCACACAAAGAGAGAAAATGCAAATATTTTAGCTCGGAATTTGATCAAACCCCATCTTTGGAAAAAACAAGTAAATTGTCCCTGTCCTTAAGAGAATGTCGGTCTAAAACGAATTAGACATCAAGGCTGGGTAATTCAAAGAGTGATTATCTTAATCCTAGATTGGTGAAAACTTTGTGGTTAAATTCTTATCTTCAGATAATCATTGTTTATGAATTGAGGGCTAAGGGTCCATTCACACTGGACAAGTATCACCGTAGGCGTTTGCCGGAACGTGAGAAAAGTTACCCTTAATTATTTTTCTGGCAATGGATTATTTGACATTGAACATGTCAATTTCATTGCGATGTACTACGTTTTCAACGTGAATGGTGCCATAGAAATAGTGCATCGTACCGTTTGGTTACACGAAGCGTCTCGTTCTTAATTCAGGCAAACTTGATCGATAATTCCAAGTTGTACTTTGTATTGCAATAATAGGACATCACCAGTTGTTATGTAACCCGATGTTTGGCTTACTTCGGCACGATCTCAGTCACTTGATTTATCGTCGTATGACATGTTACAAAAAATTGTTTCCAAGCAGAGTATTTTTGTTTGTTTGTTTTTGTTTTTAGAATCGGGCAACATCACAGTGTTCCCCGCTTGCGTGTGGTATGTGGTCGTGATTTTAGCGGAAGAATGTTTCCGGTTAGCACACGCGATGTGGCCGTGGTGGGAAGACACTGACCTTATTCCATAATTTCGGCCACTTTAATCTTCTTTTAAATAAATATTCTTGGCTCCAGTCATATTTTTATGAAATTTAGGCCGTTTCGAAGCATGTTAAAGACCGACGATTCTCGCTCACGATGACCTTGAATGGCCTTCGTAATTTTCACCTTATTTGACCTCGACCTTTGATTTTTCACGCAAGAACACTAGAAAAACACTGAGCATATGAATTAAGCAATGTGTTCCTTCATTCGACGAGTAACAAGATATTATAACCTTGATAGCACTTATATAGTTAATAAGAGAGACTGAAGTGTGACGTTTTGCCTCTCTATTCAAAAAGGGGTTTCTTTGTGTGTGTGTGCACGCGTACGGCTAATGTGCACGCGTACGCTCACTTTAATGTGAGGGTTGACCAGTTACCACGTCCGCTTTGCGTTATAGCACCCTGAAAACGAAAGACACATTGAACATTATTGTCTCTAAACATATATGATTAACAACTACAGAGATGAGTGCCAACGGTATGCATCGTACTCGAAACCTTCTGGTAGTCGATCAGACGCTCTGAATCACTGGTTGAATGAAAGAGTAATGCTTTAATGATTATTAATTCACAATTAGACAAATACACAAGTAGACAGGTATAGACTGGTAGATAGATAGACATGTAGTTGGGTAGGTGGGTAGATAGGTATAGATACATCAAAAGATAGATTGATGGACAGGTTTATATGGATCTGATGGATAGATAGATGGATAAATGGGTGGATAAACAGATGAACAATATTAATTTGCTAATTAATAGTTTAAAGCAAGGGTGGAGCCAGGAATTCCCCATCGCAGGGGCTAAGGTCCCTGACAGGGGGCTAAGGTATAGGTGCTGGAAAATGTATTATTTTTTTTTGAAATGAATGCATATTTATACATAAATGAACAATTCGTAGGCGCAAAGTGAAGTCTGAAATCGAGTTTGAATAGCCGTAGTATTCTAAACTCTCAAAGTCACAAAACAATAAAGGTGATACTGATAATTATGGCTTTATGCCAGCTTGCCCAGCCACATCTGTGTCAGTTTGCTTTTTCGTTCGTTTTCACAATATTCCCCCCAATTTTCTCGTAAAAATTCTTCCCCGCATTTATTATTTACATTTAAGGCAGATAATTCGTTTTCCTTTTACCAGTTTGCGAAAACAAACACGAATATTTATAGTTTCCCCCACGTATGTCGTTCCCCGACGAACTGTTCAATTTTCGCCGACGGGGAGCTAAGGTTCCCCGACGAGGGGATGTAGCCCCCTGCCCCTTCTGGTGCCACCCCTGGTTTAAAGTCGCTGTAAACTCAAATTAATCGATTCAACACTTTTATCCTCAGTGATGTTTTTGCCCCGTGAAATGATATTCTTGACTGTAAGGGACATTACCCTGTGTGGGGTGCAAATCATCGTTTTTGAAATCAATTCAAGAGTCAAAAAATCTAGGATAAACCAAAGGACCAGAGAGAGTAATTAGTACTTTCACTTTTTGGCACAGGCATTTAAAATTTCAACATTCTGTCGGTTTTGACGGGTGGTTATCAAAATGTCTCTTTCTTTTAATTACTATTATAATTGCTTCTCGCTACGACATAGAGAGTTGATCAGCATTGGGCTGTGTTTAACAACTTATAGGTGAATAAAATGGAAATCAACCAAAATTTCATTCGTTCCTTCGTTATTTAACCGGACATACCAACAACTAAACACTGTCAACAGCGACAAGATTTTTATATTCTGTCGGGAAAAGTGGGATAAATAAATAGAATCAAATTAGTCATTATGCACGAATTCACGGTTTGTGTTTGTGTAAAGCTCAGGGTTTTATACAAATACAAGTAGTTACTTGATCAATATATATATATATGTATGTATGTATGTATGTATGTATGTATGTATTTAAAGGGTGCTTTATCAGGATTTAAAACGCGACGAGATAGCTGAGTGCTTTAGATTAAATATAGCACCTACTGCGAGTTTTTTTTAGATCTCTGGCTTCTATGAATGAACTTTCTAATACACTTATTCGAGAAGAAAGTTTGTAAATTTGTGTTTTCTAAGCCGAAAAATTTAACTTCTTCACATATAAAGTCACATGTATATATATATATATATATATATATATATATATGTTCAACCTGCAGACGTATGTTGCGCTGTACTACAGCTCATCAGTGCAGGTCGGAACGAACTTGAATTGGTAAGGGACCAGAGTGCTCAAACCCCTACTCGAGCGGTGGGCGTTCCTTAGCGCTATCGGTTGTCCTTATATATCCGTAGAGTGTTCAACAACATCGAAATGTGGGAGCGTATATATGTTCAATCTGCAGACGTACGTTTCGCTGTACTACAGCTCATCAGTGCAGCTCGGAACGAACTTGGATTGATATATATCTGCAATCATGATTGTTTATGCATCTAAACGGATCAGAAACATTCAAAGACGGACAGTACGAGGGAGGTCTGTCCCTGATCATATCTTTATAAATGAAGCCTAAGTATGGAAATCATACTTTACATAAATACTTTTTATGTGATTCTTCGACATTGTAGCTGGAGCTTAGCGGAATGCGCCCTCCTTGTCCGACTTTTATGTAGTTAACTTTCCATCAGTAAAATATATTTTTCCACAAATGTGAACACCAAACTACGAAATAGAACCTATTTGTTTATGGGAATCGTCATTTAATTAGAGTAGAAAATTAAATTTAAATTGAGTAGAAATGACATTTCATTAGAGTAGACACTGAAAGAATGTAAGAATGACCTACAGAAGGATAATTAATGATTCTAATGGAATAAAAATGGAGGAAAAATAATATTGGAAAAGATCTAAAAGTGAGTAGAGATAAACCATAAAATAGTGTAATAAGAGTCAAATTATTCACTCGAAGTGTCGCTTCTAAACGACAGACTAAAGAATTGAAATAAACCATCGTAAGTGGTAGTGATCACCTCTTGAAACAGTAAGCCGAAATACAAGTCCAATAAAATCCTTTGAAGGTGTCGTCCATGAGTTAAAACAAAGACTCTTCAAAGAGCTCGAAACAATCCTTTTGTTTTTACCAGCAGCATGACGAAGAGGGGTTGAGAGTTTCCAACACACAAACACATACAAACACACACACAACACACACATATACAACACACACACCACTTCCACCATAAACGTCAAAAACTGTTGCACAGAGTCGTAAGCACGTTAAGGTATTGGAGATAATTGACCGTAAATCTTCCCAAAAAGGACTATCCGCTTATCCACCTATAAAACAATGTACTGAAGTGTTTTATATTGGTAGATGACAGATTATCTCATGGCTTTTATTGCTCCGCATGCACTTTGAGAGGACTTTAAGACTCCTGAAATTCCTCTCCAAAGTACGGAAATCCTGTGGGGGTGGCGATCCCTCAGGAGATCCTATTTTTTGTGGTTATTTTTTTATTTTTTCAACTTCGAAACCAAAACACCTTAACATCAGTTCGGTTTTTACCACTCTTTAACAATTTCTTATAATCCTTTTCAGGAAGTCAAAATACATTACAATTTCTGTGACTTTAAAATAACACATGACACTGTTTTTGTAATCAATCATTTTCAACGACACAAAATTCATTAAAAGAATATTTTACTCACTCGAGTAAATTTTTAATGACACTAGTCAACTCATTTTGTTTGAACGAAATTTAATATCAGACTGAGTGTTTTGAGCAGAACTAAAGAATGTTATCATCTTGGTCGATCCTTGTTGGATCAGTTTTGGGTTAACTCGCCTTAAACAGCAACCAGTCTGGGCTCAGATAAACACGAAAAATAAGGATACTATTTGGCCGGGAAAAGTAGGAAAAATCAACCCATGAACGGCAAGGGGAATTACAGTATATCTTACTAGAAGAAAGACAACGTTTATCGTTTGTAATACTTCTCCACCGTCTTCCTACCGGGCTTTTCATTTTTGTTGGCTGCATACCCGACTAAAAACTAGCATGAAAAGTACTGACCTCTTATTTGGTTGTGTTAGTACTGATTGTCTCTATAAGCGTTTTATCACTTCAGTGATTTCTCCCCGACAGGAATGAAATATCTTTCACGATGAGTTGCACATTAAAAAATCGTCAGTGAAAAAGGAAATGACAATTAAAAAACTTTCGCAATCACAATCAGTGATGAATACTGTTCCACCATGAAGACTCTATACGTCAAGAGCAATGGCAAGAAAACTTGAATGTTTGAGGTCGTTCGACACTGTGTTTGACCGCTAACTTAGCGACGTGACTCTATTGATCCATCCATGCCACGTATTCATTCCCAAATCGAACCCAAAATATTCTTTTTGTTATTTAAATTCTTTACCAACGTTTGTGTTAATTACGTGCTTAAGTAATAATGTTGTGAGAGTCCCAACATTCTTCGTAAAGTCTGTCATGTAATACCGTAAACATCTTTGGCACTATGGACCATTTTTTTTCCTTTTTGCATTGCTGAGAAACCATAGATACGCAATAAAAATATAATGGGATTGACAGTTTGTCTGCGTAACACAAATACATTCCTCAACTTACCTGGGGATTGTTGCAAGAAAGATGTTTTATGCCAGGAGGAAGAGGATCAGGGAAAGTTCCAATCGCATTATCTTTACCAACTTCCCTTGCTTGAACCAAAAGTCCTATAAATCTAGCAGTTGAAGAACCTTTGATGGTGACCATAACCTCTTCTCCTGCCATGTAGTTAGATTTATCAGCGATCACTTGGAATGGGCTTTCACCTGCTTGTGATCCGTTAGATCTATGACTAGTGGGATTAGGAGCCATGCTTACACAGGTTCCAAGTGGTGCCCCGCCGGGACGGCTAGAAACGGTATAAAAGAGGAAGGCATAAAGTACAATCAGAAAGATGATTCCCTCCATGTTAAATTCTTCTTTAAAATGCTAAAGCGATAACAAGGTTCAGGAGTCTGCGAGATTCTTTCAACTGATTGCTTTTGAACCTGGTGAATATATATATGTATAAATATAGACCACCGTTGTGCCATTGTTCTTGCAAATGTTATGATCGCAATGGAAACAAGGAAATGCAACTTAAACGCAACTTGGCAATGGATGTGTATTTTGATAAATGTTTTCCAAATTAAAGAAATAAGGGTGGGAATTAACAGAGGCATGCAAATAGACCTGCCTCACCGGCGTTGGACCCCTGATCCATGTCTGCTAGCAAGAATGAATTGGAGGTCCAATTATTCTTGCGGATTTGGAATATTCTTTGCAATAAAGGATATTGCAGACATTATTTACCGTACCGCGTAAATGCTTCCATTTATCACATGAGAGCATAATTCTAAAGAGAAGGGATTATCTGTAAAAAATGCAAAACCAAACCTAAAAGCGCACGTTTCACACAGTATTCAAAGGTATCTCATTATAGTTGCGTAGACTTTTAGACTGGCATGGAATTTAGCCTTGACTTTGAGTTAGGTTTAATTGTATCAATTCAAAAATCGAATCCACTAATTGTTTCTAAATTAATTCAAATAACTGCACGAGTAAAAACTGCGGTTTAATAATCTTTCAACACAGGAATGCGTTCGAAAGATTGTGTAATTTATATATGAGGAAAACAACGCTGCAAAATGATTATACAAGAGTCTGCGTTTGCTAGAGTGGATCCAAGTTTCGTGGCGGATTTGGACCAAGGAGTTAATACCAACAGAAACAGACCTTGGGAGTTCCTAATCAAAAGGGAGCCGTGTTCTGTTGTAGCACCAGATGCTCCTAAGTTTCGAGTGAGAGAACTGTCCTCTTCATCTTCACGTGATAGCTTAATGAAACTTTTAACTTGTTTTTCTCTGTCTACGTATTTTGTAATACGTATTACCCACGGAGACCATATTAGTTCGAAATTAGTTAATATGAATGAAACATTTTAAGAAACTATGCTGGAAACAGATCCCCTAGAAAAAGAAGCATTTTAAAGTGTTCAGTTAGATTTCCTCGATGAAACACGACAATCGATCCGTTGAGATGACTATGATCGATCACGTTTTAATTCGATATCGAGAAGCCTCTTAAGGAAATTGAATTATCTTAGTACAGAGAACCCCCAGGGTTTAAAAAAGTTATCCACACTGACGTTCTTTGTCTTCAGGAATGCAAATTGAAAGCTGTTCGTGTAATAAGAGCTGATCTGATATAAAAACACCTAGGCCTTTCTTGGTAGAACGAAGCAATTTTTGACCAACCACTTGGAGTTTTGATGTCATGTTTTAACTTTATTATGTTAAGGAATAGCACTTGATAAGTGAACCTAATTCTCTTTTACAATTTCAACATAATATTGCTTAACACAGTTTTGCCAGTTTTCGCACCTCATTCTTCACTCGGGCGTAACTTCGATATGGTTTTAATCCATATGGCCAAAGTAATAAAGGGCTTTTTCCCGTAACGCCAATTCCTTGTTGTCTTGTGTTTTGGCAGAGTACTGCCTACAAACCTATTACGTTGAAGCAAGGAACACACGTTTGTGGCTAGTGAGTTATGTCTGTTGATATTTTGTTAGAACAGAACTTACACTCTGATCTTCTCCCTTCGAGACACTTGTTGCAGCCAACAAGGAAAATAGAACAGTGGTAAAAGATTGACGATAGAAAAATTTACCTCCTCTATTTGTTGAAACTTCATCAAGCCATTGTCACAACTCGAGCACAAATTATTATAAACACTAATTAAACTTTTTACTTTATCTTTAAGTTTCTCTTACAGTAAACCAGATCTTTTTTATCGCCAGGCAATGTTGATATTTATAAAATAAGCAAAGACTTGGACCACCCTTAACGCTCCGGTAAGAGTCAGGAAAGTAAATTTCACCACCATGTTTTTACACGTTTAATACACGCGTTCATCTCGCGACATTGACTCACTCGGGCTTAATTGCATTTTGTTGCTGGATGCCACTAATCACGACCACAAACTGTGTTCAGCCACCTTAAATATTATCGACCATGTGCGCCAAAATCACTTGGGAAATATTCCTGAAAAACCTGTTAATGGGGAGGGAAAGTAGATTTTTTGTCTAGCCTTAATGGTGCCCTTACTAGCCTACCACTTTGAATACGTCGGATAGCAACAGACAAGATGTAAATTTGTGCTTAATGGGCAGTCATTTGGAATTTAATCTGTGATAATAGGTTCATTTATGAAGCCACAATATCTGACGACCGTTGTGGAAGTTGTGTTTTTAGCTGTGTTTTAATTAACAATTTCCTATTCTTAACACAAAGCTAACATATTTATACATAAACATTCTTCAATTTACCCTTTTTTCCCATTTCTTTCACTATCGTCCAACTGCTCATCGTCTTCTTGTTCTTATTCTTCTTTTCTTCCTCGCTCTTTTTTCGTAGTCATTTTCTCATTCTGATTCCTCTTGCTTCCCGATTGTACTTGAATGAATTGAACAAGAATGCGAGGAATAACTTATTCTCATAAAATAAACCCACCGCAAATTGTTTGTCGAATAATACAGCCAATTTGAAATGGCTATTCAATAACTGCCAATCCACATTTCATTGAGTACTTTAGACGATGTGGAGAGCTGTAAGCATTAGGCTAGCTAAAAGAAATAGTAAAACGGATGAAAAAAAAATCCGAAAAGGCAATGTATTTAGGAATACAAAGATCAATCGGATAAGATTAGACGATGTTATTATCATCGGCATGGAGCTTGTTGAATTAATATCCATTGCGTTCACGTTCTACAAAAATAGAAATACGATATTGACTATTTAAGCGCAGTATTGAAATAATGCTTATTAGTAAACAAAATCATTATGCTAATTGCATCAATTTATTATATATATATATATATAACCCCACTTGAATCGCAATCAAAGGAATGAGTTATGTGAAACAACTTCCGGTTTATCTTATCACATGTAAATAAAAGATGTGAAAAACAGTATGTAGGAGTACGATAATGTCTTTTTGAAAATGTTTTAATAACTATAAATTCTCTAAAAAAAGATTTGGAAGAGGGTAGTGGAGAATTTCCGGGGAGCATTTGTATTTACATTTTATGGAGGAAGGTCATTTGGTACTGCAAGATGTAGTGGTTCAGATTATTGATGTAACTAGTAGAGCATTGCAAACACAAAGAGAAAGCTTTTGGGCTGAGAAGTTAAAAACTTTTTCTGCTCTTGGAACTTAATCTAAGAGACTTTTAATTTATGCTAATAACTTTTAAACTATTTACAGACAGATTACGTTGCGCAGTTTTAATTTGACGAAGGCAAACCAAGACAAATGGTAGAAGATGCTATCAGAAAGGTCTGACAGAGTTGGGAAAGTTATTATCTAATTGTTATTTGTCTTGGAACTTTTGATCATTGTATGTTCCGTATACATGATATTTTTTGTTTACATAGTTCAACTCCTAACGTAAAAACATAGGGAAAAAATTTTACTCGGCTCACACTTGGTAATATAAATGTCCCTGGCAACGATTCCCGACTGGAGATTTACCTCTAACAACCTAAGAGGCAGGCTTGATTTGCAGTACCAAAGATGAAATGATTTTAGTGTCAATGTTTCCAAATCATTTAAGCCTGAGCTGGCTTGCGTCAGAGCTCGATTATTTATCAGAAACTTGACCACAGTCATCGTTTTTAGGAACTTGGTCAATAATAAACAATGGCGCTGCTAGGGTTCATTTAGTTGGGCAGGGGGCAAAATTGTGGCATACCCTGAGGTTCTACAGCTTTTCAATCATGAAATCTATCCAGTCCTCATTTCCATACGAAAGTCATTGATCAAAGTGGCAATTTACGAAATTTATGGTATGAAATGGGTGTCTGCCCCCCTGTCATATCTCAGTATACATTATTCGCACATGCTTGGTTGAAAGGTGAGCTCTCCATGTGTTGCTGTGATCCGCCATGTTAATAAACCTAGTGGTGTATTCGTTTTGGGAACTTGTGTGTTCATTTATATAAAGTACCTTCGAATAAGTGAAGTCAATACATTACACCCCCCAATTTACGTTTGGGGGGGCCATGTCTCCCTGCCGTCTCCTCTCTCGACGCCTATGATAATAAAGTTAAACGACATGACGAAACATGAATACAAGAAACATGCTCTGAATAACTACATTTTGTAAACTCGATATCTATTCTATGAAACGAGACGAAAACATTGGTGGTAAGATTTCCGCTGAAAGGTCACTCTTCGTCTTTATTTATTACTCAGATATTAAATTTACGGGATATTATTCCCCCGGAGGATGTGTCTTGCTCTATTTCTTGAAACCATGAGTCATTCATATTTTATTAAAATTTGTTAGAATCTACATGACTTTATTTCGTGATCTGTGAAGGTACCATTATTTATTTTAGAGCGAGAAAGTAACTATATAGTTATGAAAAATTCATACCCCAGCTTGACCAAATGCTCTAAACGGATGGACTTCCTTCGCCAAGCAACAAAGTGCATCAGCGCTGATTATAACCAGTACATGATAACATTGTTCAACTGCAGCACTGAAGTTAGATCCAGATTAGATTCTAGTTATCTAAATCAGTTATATTCTAGTTATCTGTGACATAGTCCGTTCCTCCATACGTATTGAATGTATGCCAACATATAAATTTTTCTGTGCGAGGGTTTACCTCTATAAACAGTTCTGAGGACTCCCGCTTTACCTAAAAAGTGTATATATTTTCCACAACATTGGCCAGAAACAAGATGTTACCAGACGCATTAGAAGGTGCTGTCCCATTCAATACTAGGTTTTTCCAGTCACCTGGAGCACCGTGAATATTACAGATGCGCATGAAATATAAGTATTCTCTAGCATACAGAATATAAGCAACTAACTCGAAATGGTTGAAGTGAACAGAAGCACTAGTATAAGCATACCCGGATTAACTGTTGAGGAGGGAAGGCGGCTACAATATTGATATCTCAAACCGAAACTTTTGCTCCGCACCCTACAGTCAGCAGGATCGTAGAATGAAGTAAATGGCTT
Source organism: Heliopora coerulea (assembly GCA_030142905.1). Lineage (NCBI taxonomy): Eukaryota > Metazoa > Cnidaria > Anthozoa > Scleralcyonacea > Helioporidae > Heliopora > Heliopora coerulea. Next base: position 3,757,003 of record JASJOG010000009.1, read on the forward strand.
TCTAACAACATCAATCCAATCATACACAAATAACGACTTTTAATTGTCAACTCCATTTTGTAGGATAAGATTATTTTTATCCTATCTGGACAGGGCTTTTTTGGTGTGGGTAAAATGTGGGTGAAAAGCATGTTAGCATACCGCACTGGTATGCTCTCGTTTTGTTTTGTTTGTGTTGCCAACAATTGCCTACACAGATCATACTATTTGCCTATCCAATGTAGTTACCATGTACCTTTGACGAGACCACCTGTCAACGACAAACGATTGAATTTCAAAGGTACATTCGTGTGGAATGAGTAGGAATGACTTACGCCAGGATTGACGTCTACATATAGAAATAAATTTAGTTTGAATATCTTGAAAACAAAGTGCATGATTATAAGTAGCCCTCACAAGCTGGCGTAGCACCAACATCAAATCAAAATTTGAAATTAATACATAAGGGCACACAAAGAGAGAAAATGCAAATATTTTAGCTCGGAATTTGATCAAACCCCATCTTTGGAAAAAACAAGTAAATTGTCCCTGTCCTTAAGAGAATGTCGGTCTAAAACGAATTAGACATCAAGGCTGGGTAATTCAAAGAGTGATTATCTTAATCCTAGATTGGTGAAAACTTTGTGGTTAAATTCTTATCTTCAGATAATCATTGTTTATGAATTGAGGGCTAAGGGTCCATTCACACTGGACAAGTATCACCGTAGGCGTTTGCCGGAACGTGAGAAAAGTTACCCTTAATTATTTTTCTGGCAATGGATTATTTGACATTGAACATGTCAATTTCATTGCGATGTACTACGTTTTCAACGTGAATGGTGCCATAGAAATAGTGCATCGTACCGTTTGGTTACACGAAGCGTCTCGTTCTTAATTCAGGCAAACTTGATCGATAATTCCAAGTTGTACTGTGTATTGCAATAATAGGACATCACCAGTTGTTATGTAACCCGATGTTCGGCTTACTTCGGCACGATCTCAGTCACTTGATTTATCGTCGTATGACATGTTACAAAAAATTGTTTCCAAGCAGAGTATTTTTGTTTGTTTGTTTTTGTTTTTAGAATAGGGCAACATCACAGTGTTCCCCGCTTGCGTGTGGTATGTGGTCGTGATTTTAGCGGAAGAATGTTTCCGGTTAGCACACGCGATGTGGCCGTGGTGGGAAGACACTGACCTTATTCCATAATTTCGGCCACTTTAATCTTCTTTTAAATAAATATTCTTGGCTCCAGTCATATTTTTATGAAATTTAGGCCGTTTCGAAGCATGTTAAAGACCGACGATTCTCGCTCACGATGACCTTGAATGGCCTTCGTAATTTTCACCTTATTTGACCTCGACCTTTGATTTTTCACGCAAGAACACTAGAAAAACACTGAGCATATGAATTAAGCAATGTGTTCCTTCATTCGACGAGTAACAAGATATTATAACCTTGATAGCACTTATATAGTTAATAAGAGAGACTGAAGTGTGACGTTTTGCCTCTCTATTCAAAAAGGGGTTTCTTTGTGTGTGTGTGCACGCGTACGGCTACTGGCAAGACAAAGAGAGGGACCAAAAAACTCTTGATTGGTAGTGTTTCGTTTTTATCTTTGACCTGTTACACATAGGAAGAACATATGTACATTGTTTCTTAAGGCGTTAGAAGACCACAATTTGTTCTCTGCTAACAGGGGCCGCGGAGGCGGGGGGGCTGGGGGCTTCAGCCCCCCCCCACTTTTTTGGAAAGAAATTAAATATTTCAGTATTGCTTTGAAAAACGTCTTAACCATGGTGAATGGTTATACAAGACAGTTCTGAAAAGAACTAAAGGGACCAACACACAGAGAGAAAGTAAATACTAAAAAGAAGCACTATGCATTTCGGTAGACCACTCTTCAGGTGCAAACGTCTGCTAACTGTTGAGAAATGACTTATCAGCTTATATTTATACCTGATGTAAAAGCAATGATGTCAACCCACGTAGGAGGAATTAAACATCAAAATAACGCCAATATACATGGATTCCATAATCTTTACAAAGAATGCTGAGCAGCACTTTGCCAGGATGCTAAATTTGAAGTCTGAATAGTTATTGGCACATCTGTTTGACAATAAGTGTCGACCGATTGCCGCCGAGTCACAATTAATCGTTTGAGCAGAGTTAAATTGCCTTGTCGGTTGATTTCTTAAAAGTACGGTCTTGTTTCGTATAACACTTGACACATGTTGCTTAATCCTTTCACTTAACCGTTTAGTTGTTCTACCTACATAGCGAGAACCACACTCGCATTTTAGTTTATGATTTTAATTATCCGATAAACATATCCGATATTTGAGTGACCAGCTGATAGTAATTTAGTTGTTCCTGTTAATATAACCAGTGTTTTGTGATTTCTGAGTAATCATTAAAATAAGAAGTGTGCACGACCGTCTCAGAAATATTGCATTTAATTTTTCCAGGGGATCATGCTATCGTCCCCTGTCAGCCCCCCACTCAAAATATCGTTTCGCGGCCCCTGGCTAAAAGAACATAAGGTGGTATTCCACACAAAAAGTCGATTTTTTTCTATTCTTAAATTAAATTAATGAGTAGCTGCTCTTTTGTTTTCTGATGCCAAGTCGTTCGTATTTGCACGGAGAAGGACGAAATTTAAACGATTCATGTAAGTTATGTTTGCCTTTTTAGTATTGTAGAGACCACTTGAAAGCTAACATTTGTACTTTGTTGGGCAAAAGGTTTTACCTAAATGCTCTCTTTTATGTTTATACCGCGCGGTACTTAATATTAAACAAACACGTCAAAATCAGGCAGATCTGTTGAAGTAATATTGAAATATTTTTAATGGCATTTTGCAATTTTTACGCTGAAATTTGGTATTTTAATGAAAACTCGAGTAAAGTTGGTTAACAGGGTATTTCTGCACTGCATTATTATTGTTATGAACTACTAGCGGCCTGCTTTTTCTTGTCGTGTCATGCTTGTATCAACACAAATTTTGCGACAGTTTGAACCGTTGGAGTTTGTGAAATTTTTAAGATTCCATGTGCTTGAAATTTCTTAAGGTCCGAACAGAGTTGTATTCCTTAACTCTTTCTCCGCGGCATAAGACTTCTATTATTTTACTCTGGCTAACGCCAGACGATTTTACTCGTCAAGGGGAGAGCTCCCGCCTTGAAAGAGTTAATATGTGATTTGTTTTCATAAAAGACTTGTGGGATTAACTTTAACAGGTGCTGAGATTTTGCAAGAATCGGGACTTATTTACATCAGGTCAAGTTTAAAATTTGAAATCAACACGTACAAGAATGCGTCTATTGAGCGTAGGGAGTTTTCGTCTTTTCGAACCTTACGGCGTTAATCAAGCTGTTAACGTAACCTGCTTTTTTGAGATTTTATTATTTATTTTCCCGGAGCTGTGAAATTTTGAAAGTGCTGAAGTCTAGCGCTATGTCATGTGACAATGCATATTTTGTTTTAGTTAATTAAGTGTAGCGTATGATTGCCAATCGCTACATCCCCCTAAAACTATTTTCGAGTTGGATTGTGGGTACACCTTTTGAAATATCGACATGGACCTTCCCCCATTTCAAATTTCGGGGAACTTATACTAAGTCTAATTCGGAGTCAAAACCAAAATATCAAAAAAGCCTAGGCGAGAGACTTTCCAACATATCTCAAAGATATGCCAATCTAAATTTTTCAAAAAATGTTTTGGCCTATCTACTCTAAACTTCAGGTCTCAGTCAGTTCCCTAATGTGACTTCTACCCGAATAACAACAACACCAAAATATCGCGTTTTTTCGACTTTTCGGTTCTTTGAAAAGTCATGGACAGGTCGACCATTACTCGGAATTTACATGATGTCCCTTAAGTCATCGACAACATAGAAGTGGGACCTTATTTAGACGGATTTACCTCTCAACAGACAACTACCTCTTGGCGCCATTCTAACGTCTCTCACGAATGGCACTTGAACCCTTGCGGGATATCACTTGCATGGAGCTCGCACCAAGCTCGCGCGATTCCCTCTCGCGTTTTGCGTGCTTTTTCTAATTCCATCAATCCAATATCTACTTCCCGTTACCACGGAGATATTTCATTCTCTTAAACTAAATTGTTACTCAAACTTTAAAGTCATTTTTCCCAAAATCAGTATTTTGTTACGGGAAAAAGGATATCTTTGGATGTAAGCAATCGATTTCAATGAAATTTTGTGTGTCAGGGCACCAATGTCCGTTCTGTGTCCTGAACCTTAAATAATTGCACAAAAAAGTGGCATGTTTAAAACAAAAACAAAAACGTAAACTGGCTTATCACGACCTCAGGTTGGGAGTTTTGTTGCATTGTTTGGTAAAAATAAAGAAAGTTAAAATATTTAGGTTCAAGACATAGATTAGCCCATCTAGAGGAGAGAACCAACATTCATTCATATCCTTTGCATTTCGTTCATAAGCAATCCTTTTTAAGGCTAGCTCTTAATTTCCACTGCAGAAGGTAAGTATCTTGGTTGCTACAGCAACTATTGGTTTAACCACTAGGCTTTGATAGATTGTACCAGCACAATTTTTGGCATAATTTGCCATTATGAGCACAATTTTCACGATTTTTCCAAAAAAAGCACTGCAAGCATAATTATTATTTTCGCCTCTTCTGAAGCATTAAATTACTCGTTTTTCTATGCTGAAAGAGTTTATTATCAGAATTTACTAGTAATCAATTTTTAGTTTCGTAAACAGTCTCTTTTGAGAACTGACTCACTGTCTGCGGGCTGTACGACTGTTTATGTAACAATCAAGATGGCGACTTACAGTGATTTGGAGGATGGCAGTGATTTAGAAGGTGAAAACGAAGTAACATAAACAGGTAGTGTTCCAGGAACAGCTGAAATAACCCGACAACGGACTCTGAGATTAATTGAAAGGAAATAATTATGGAAAGAGAGGAACATCTGATGCGAAAAATGTAATTCTCATCAGCATTCTCTCTGCTCTCCTCGTGCTTGAGTGACCTGCAAGACCATGTCCTTGTAGGTTACCTCCAAGTTAGTGTTATTCCACAGTACAACAAGGGATAAGGACAGAGTTGTTTGTTAAACAGTACGAAAAAATGCTGTATTGGCTCTGCATGAACTACTTGCAGTTATAATTTTAACAGTTACAACTGCTTCAAACGAATACATGTTGTATTTCATTTAACATGTTAACGTTAAGTAACACCAACTTCACGACTGCAGTTACCATGAGTACCATTTAAAGAAACAATAAAGCAGCATATATTCTTCGCACTTTTTAGTATTATCAGCATAATTTAAAAAAACTGGCACACTTACCACGATACCATCCACACACACAAATCTCTTCTATAGACCCATTAGAGTATGAAATAAATCAAATTGTAGAAAAATTAAAAATTTTGGGGAGTACCACCTTAAAGTGATTTTTCTCTAAAATCAGCTTTTCACAAGACAGTACCATCTCAATCAAGATATCTTTATTAGAATTAACTGAAATGTGCTGAAATTTTCAACAATTGAACAACATACCTTGCTGTATACAATGAACTAGAGTGAAAACATTCTGGAAAATTTATTAAACTGGTAATTTGCGATTGCTTTTTGAATCAAAACGAAAGAATTGTATGGTTATTTTTGGATTAACTTTATAAGTATTGATTGCCAAGAACTTTTTTCAGTTCATTTGATGGCTTAAATATTATAGATTAATTACCAAAAGATTCAAAGTGATTGATTGAAAAGCAAAGAATTAGGAGTTCTGAAATACTGTATTTTTTGAACAGGTAAATTCCACCCGGAACATTACCATGCCTACGGAATCAACAAAAAACTGCACAAATTGAATTATCTGGTCATAAAGATTGCCTGCGAGTAAAATCTATTTTATTATTACAGACATTAAAAAAATTTAGTTTTCCTGAGCATCATACAGACGTCCAGGGAGGCTACTAGACAAAGGCTTAAGAACTATGCCCTTGACCAAGGACTTTCTAACTGTTATATTTCACATATTCAGATAATTTGGTTCAATGTTTTGCGAATATTTGACTATTCGACGTGTATGGGAATGCATGGCCAAGAATAAGGAATTGGTCGGAACTAGGGCATAGTTGGTAAATAAATATTCAGTGAAATAAATGCTAAGGGAACCAAACAATTTCTAAAAGAACCAAATTTGGATTTATCTTATTCCAAGCTATTGTCAATATAAAATTCCCGACATTAATTCCAACAAGTAAAACCCGACATACAATGTTATTGTCATATCTCAGTATACATTATTCGCGCATGCTCGGATGAAAGATGATCTCTCCATGTGTTATTGTGATCCGCCATGTTATTAAACCCAGTAGTGTTTCGTTTTGGGAACTTGTGTGTTTATTTATTCAAAGTACATCCGGATAATTGAAGTCTATACATTACAGTTATATAGAATGAAACAGGCAGGACATGAGTGATTGTCTCAATAATGTATGCGGTAATCCTCTCAAGATGCATATGTTGGAATGAGACTTTCCGTAATCGAATTCAAAATATTTTAATAACTTGCATGTTTATAATTAATAAAAAGGAACATAACTAGGGCATTTTTGTCTTGTCTTACGATTTCCGTTTTAATTCTCTAACACTGCCAGAATAGGGGCTCATCTTGAAATCTCCTTTTCATGTATATGATCTAGTCATGATTAGTTAATTAGGCAAGTGGATCAGAACATTCTTTTCTGTGCACTTTCCATTCCTTTATGCTCTATTTATGTTGAATTGATTGCAAATTGAGAAGACTTTATGCCTAGCTTTGTTTTGTCCCCATGCAAATCTTGTAACAGCAATGCTTGTATTTCTCATGAAGTCATCATCCTTACTTAATCCACCATTCACATGATTATTCATTGGCCGGATAATAAACCTGACGGCATCAGTTTAAGATTAACGTTTTGCTGCGCTCATCATTCAGTTACAAGTGAATTGCCAAATCGTTTTGAATTTGAAAAGAAAAACCAAACGAAAAAACTAATATGGAACTGAGAAATCTGAAAGCGGGGAAAATAGATATATCGGCAAGGAAGTATTGTGTGATATCCAGTTTCTTCAGTTTCATGCCGTTTAGGATGACTGAAAACAGTTTCGCTCATTTGGAAGTGTAGGAATGCGATAATTATAGTCTGTTCTGATTGGGTAACGTTGCGGTGGCTAGAGTGAAGTTTATCTGACACGACAAACTGCTGACCTTTTAGGTTTAGGGTTAAAAAATTGTTAGAAAGGGCATTTAATACAAAATGTTCGCAAGGAATTCTGTTCTTTTTTAACAGACAAAAATGACAGATTCGGTCAACCCCCAGGACAAAGTGGTTGTGGTAGCGGTGATTACCGCACTTTTGCGTTGAATCATTTTCAAAATTTAATACCATTATACCAACCAGAGATGGCGAAATAGAAATGATTTATTCCTTTTTCACAGAAAGAAGCTTCAGAAAGATGATACTGCAAACTTAGAATGTGTATAATACTTGATGTCTTGTTGCTGTCGTTAATTACTTTAGTGTTTAATTGATGAATCAATGAAGAGAAACTTTGTGCTTGCGTTTATTAAATTGATCTATCTGTGCGACTCAAGTTTTTCCTGCTCTCGGTTTGGTTAACTTTGATTTTTCCTTAATTATATTTGTCGGTACATTGCTAACATCTTGTCGGTACATTGGTCTAAAATTCCCTCCCTCCCCCATTTTCAAATTTCTGGCTACGCGTTTTGTTTAGATTAGGGTTAGGGTTGAGGTTTGGGTCAGGGCGAGGGTTAAAGTTGCTCCTAAACCCGAAATTACTTTAAAAAGAGGAATTTCGTCGTATTTTTTTGTTGTACACTTTATCTTTTCCCGACAGGATGTGCCTTGTTGATGAGTGAAGTCTTCTGTCGTAAGCCAGTGTATAACTATAGAAGATCCTACTGGGAAAGAGTTAACTACCATTTTCTTGAAAAGTGCAGAGCCAGTCTGTTAAAATGCATTCAAACGGGTATTAAAAGAATTACCTTAAGAAAAAAACTGATATTTCCAGGTTGTTTTCAATTACTATATTCATCATGGAAACAAAGAAATCCTTAATATTACTATACCAGATTAAAGTCTAATAATTACTTACTTTCTCTGATAAATTTAGAATCATTGCCTATAATCTTTCTATAATTTATATCCCATTCATTTGCTCAGGCAAAAAGTGAAGCCAAGATGACCGCCCATGCAGGCCAATTTTGGACGTCAGTTTCAGTCCTCTTCGAGGTCTTGTACGTCAGTTCCAGTCCTTTGCACGACTTAAATTTTCAGTTTTTGTTTGGTTCGACTTCGAAAACATTCACAACCATGGAAAAAGTGCACAGACGAAATATTACTGGACCAGTTTTACATATTCGAGTGTTTAAAAGGATTCGTTATTGCCGTGTGGCCTAAGAACTGTCCTAAATTGTCTAAAGATGGTAAACTGACGGTAAAAAAGGATGTGCACTGAGTATTTTCCCCAAGTAATTCCACGGTACCGTTTTATTAGGTTTCTCGTGAGTTCGGCAATTTCTTTTCGCGAAAATATATAACCTGTAACTCGTTTTGACTTTGTCGAAATATATTTAAAATTCTTAAACTCATTTCTACCTTTTGAAGACATGTTTTGTGTGTATTTCCAAAGAAAACTCGTTAGAAAATGTAAAAAGTTGAGTGGGAGACTAAAACTGACGTACAAGCCCGCGTAGGGGACTGAAACTGACGTCCAAAATGTGCCTTCATGGGCGGCCATCTTGGCTTCACTTTTCATTGGCCAGTTAGGATTCCAGATATGGAAATCGAGTTCACTGATCGAAACATGATGCTATGCCAGTGAACTCAATTTCCATGTCTGGAATGCTAACTTCCAGTCATTCGCTTGGGCAAAAAGTGAAGCCAAGATGGCCGCCCATGGAGGGAAATTTTGGACGTCAGTTTCAGTCCTCTTCGCGGTCTTGTACGTTACTTCCAGTCCTTTGCACGACTTTAATCTTTAGTTTTTGTTTGGTTCGACTTCGAAAACATTCCCAACCATGGAAAAAGTGTTTAGACAAAATACTATTCGACCAATTTTACATAATTGAGTATTTAAAAGGATTCATTATTGCCGTGTGGCCGAAGAAGTGTACTAAATTGTCTGAAGATGGTAAACTAACGGTAAAAAAGGACTTGCACTTAGTAGTTTCTTCAAGTAACTTTTCGAGACCGTTTTATCAGGTTTCTCGTATGTTTGGTAATTTATTTTCGTGAAAATATATAACCTGTAACTCGGTTTGACTTTGTCGAAATATATTCAAAATTCTTAAACTTATTTCTATATTTTGAAGACATGTTTAGTGTGTATTTCCAAAGAAAACTCGTTAGAAAATATAAAAAGTAGCTTGGGAGACTAAAACTGACGTACAAGCCCGCGTAGGGGACTGAAACTGACGTCCAAAATGGGCCTCTATGGGCGGCCATCTTGGCTTCACTTTTCATTGGCCAGTTAGCATTCCAGATATAGAAATCGAGTTCACTGTGTCATGCACGGTCCACCATTTTGGTCATCTTGGCCTGTGTCTCTTGGTATGTCCTTTGTCATAACAGTCACTGTTGAACATTATAAATCAGTTATACCCAATCAGATGACAAAATGCATAATCAACTTTGCAGCTGTTTTCTTTCACTTTCCCCTCAGTCGCAATGTCCCTAGTTAATGATTTGGTATAATGAATATGTCCTAGACGTGGCTTGGCTCTAACCAAAACTCTTCTGGAACGAGTCATTTCTGAATCATTGAATCCAAATCCCAAAGTTATGAATTTGATCCTTTTGGAAAGAAAATAGTGGCGAGTGGACATTTGAGGACACAAATAATGCAATTTACAAATAATGTGTTGGACATCTGATCCCTTCCTTATTCTGTTAGCTGTGTTAATGCAACGTTGGGCGAAGATTTATTGAAATTCGTTCATTCTAAAACTAACCTTTGAATAAAAATCTTGCAAGCTTAGCCAAGGAAAAGAGTTTATCCCGCTCCTTTTCTTATTTTATTTTTATTTTATTTTGTTTTATTTTTTTTATCAAATTTCGGGTGGTTATGGAACCGTTGGCCTCCCCTCTGATAAGACCAATAAAATCCTAAAGGCTGTTCTAAACGTAACAATGCTCTTGCATTTGTCGATACTGGCATGTGTCAACGAAAATCTGAGCGGCAATCATAGAAGCGATCTAGAAACCGATTACATCGAGGGCTGGCCCGATTAACCGGAATGAGTTTTACTGAGCGATTGTGTGGGTGATTCCACAACGGTTGATTCGGGAAGATTTGTTTGGTAAAAATTTGCCGGTAAGGTATGAATCCATTGTGAAAAAAACAAAATGGTGAGCAAAATTTGACAATTGTGAACTAATTTCATCATTTAGTCTTGTTTACTTCATTTTAGAGCAGTTTTATGGAGTGACTTACGTATTCGCACTCTTCGTGATTACTGCTTTGACAGCCTACTGATTTTCTTCGCTCTAAAACTCGTTATCATCCTGAGAAGAGAAACCGCGGATCCGTTGGCGAAACGAATACTCACACGTTAAACTATTTTCAGCCCACCTTACCTGGATGAAACGTTTACATGGACGTTTTCAGTCCGGCTAACCGGGTTAGCCCGTAATCCTGGCCTGCTTACCACGTAATCGAATCGTTGAAAAACTATATATTTTTAGTATAAACTTAGTAGAGTAGTGTTGCAAATGCTGCATTCTGATTGGCTACTCTACTCGCTATCTATTCGTCGATAGATAGCGAGTAGCGAAAATAACTTCCGCCTCTCGTTTTTGTGAAGTTTCTGAAGACGAAATAGAATGCTTACTTGAAAGTGCAATCCCAGAGAAGGCAAAAAATGTTCTTCGCAAAGTGTGTTTCTATTAAAATAATTAGATTATTCGCTGTCGATTTCTATGAGGTGATAGTTGACGGGGGCGAAACCCTCGTCAACTATAGTGAGCGAATAATCTAATTGTTAAATATAGAGACCAGGCCAGCCCACTCAATCAAATCTGTCCTTTAGTCAAAACGATCTTTGTTACTACAGTATCTGGGGACGAATGTTCAAAGCACGACTAGGGCTAATCTAGGTTTGCCAGTTAACCTGTTGCTTTAGTTTCGTTTATTTTGGTTGACCAATCTAGTTCAGGTTTCACAGCTTGAAACCTTTTTGTACACATCCAATGTTTGTTAAGGAAAATCCAAACTTTTCTCAACAGCGTGATCAGAATTTGTCCACAAAGATTTTTCACTAATCCTGGATTAAGCTAATCACCCTTTGAACAACCGGACCCTGGTGTGTACCGTCCACCTTCAGCTACGCGGGACTACAATATCAAGTTAGGTAAGAATATTGAGAACGCTTGTCTAGAAAATAAGGAGCAAATAGTACTGAGAGACTTTCATAATGATTTCTTGAATATCGATCGTTCTCACAATCACGACCTTGTTAAGACATTAAAGAATTTAAATTTGACCCAAGTTGTCAAAGCAGTCACTAGACCTATATCAAATAAATGTTTGGACCACATCTTAACAAATTCTCCTGACAGAATTTTGAAAATTTTTATGAAGAACATTGGATTGTCTGGTCATTTACCGGTATTTCCTGTACACACACATAAAAAGTCCGACAAGAGAGGCTTAAATAGTACAAAATAGCACAAATCGTTTGAATACAGAAATTTAAAGAACCTTGAAAACAAAAAGTTCGTAATGTGCTTAAAAGAAGACCCTTGCGATACAGTGTTTGTGTTCGAAGACAATGATGACATTGTAGATACCTGGTACGACATTTTTAATAAAATCCTACACAAGCATGTTCCGGTGGTGTCAAGGCGAGTGAAAGGAATAAGACAACCGAGATTGTTTACAAATGACTTAAACAATGAGATTCATATCAGAATTGGACTTCTCAAGAAGACACGCGCTTCAAATGACCAAAAAGATTGGACTATCTTTAAAAAGGCCAACAATGGAGTACTACAATTAATTCGAAATACAAAGAAAATGGTCATTAGTGAAAGATTTTTCAAGAGCATCCCTGGAAAAAAGCCGCAGTGTTCAATTGGTTGAAAATGGTGAAATAGTCACTGATCATAGAAACATTGCCGAATTGTTTATTTTATTTTTTGTCAGTCAACCACAACGTTTATTAGCATCTATAAAGTCTACAACTACAATCTTGCCTGACTTCAAACGTGTCATTACTTGTATAAATATAAGTTTGAAATTCCATTCAACACACCCGATAAGGTGCTTAAACAACTACAGAATATGCCGGTAAATAAAGCAACAGGTGCCGATGGAATCAGTCCAAAACATTTAAGGATTGCTGCACCAGCTCCATCAACTTCAATATCCCGGCTTATTAATCATTGTATATCCACCTGTAGCTTTCCCTCGAAGTGGAAGGAAGCTAAAGTAAATCCCATATACAAAAATCAAGGAAGTAAGAAAGTTAAACAGAATTATCTGTCCATATCAATTCTCCCCACTCTTTCGAAACTGTTTGAGAGGCATATTTACGAGGCACTTTATGCGCACCTGTCAAATAATAACTTATTATACCGACTGCAATCAGGTTTTCAGAAACGATATTCGTCTGAGACTGCTCTTATACGCCTTCTTGACCAAATTTTATTTAACCTCGACAGGAACAACGTGAGTTGCCTAGTCTTGGTGGACTATAGCAAAGCATTTGACTTAATCGACAACAAAATCCTACTCGCCAAATTAAATATATATGGGATTGACAGCACAAATCTCAAACTTTTAAGAGCTAATTGTCGGACCGGAAACGATATTATAGGTTATAATGGCTGTAGATTATCATTCCTAAACGTCACCCATAGAGTTCCTCAAGGGATCATCTTGGACCAGCTATTATTCCTAGTATTTATAAATGATCTGCCATCAGTGATTTCAAATTCGATAGTCGATGTCTACGCCGATGATACTACAGTTTGCTCCGCTGCTCACTTCTCTGTTGCCCCGTTGGAGCTTCAAACCAGTCTCCACGACGATATTGATAAACTCTGCTACTGGACTGACGAAAACCATATGGTCTTAAACGCCTCTAAAACCAAATCAATTTTTAATACCAGTTATCGAATACAGTCCCGTATGCGAAATTTAACTTAATAATAATTAATAAGTAAAAGTAATATTATTTTTGATTTGTTGGTTATTCGAGCCTGCACTGTCGTGTGGAGAACTTTGTTTTAACTCTATTCTTTTTTAACCATTTGACATCCGGTATGTGTGTGTAGCATCGATAGATCGCCCGTGAATTCAGTTGAGTAGTGGGTATTTACTTGTTGACGTCATCAGTTTTTCAATCACCATTCATACCACAAATGATATACCTTACTCTTCAGTTCTTATTTTCTGATCTTTTAGAATCAGCTTTCATTTCATGTTTCTTGATGAGGTATTAGAAAAATTTGTTATGTAGATTTGAAGCACTGAACTCATGGCCAAGTACCCGGCAAAGGAATTCGTAGCTAAGTTGGTAGAGTGCTGTATTAGATTTGCCGGGTCGAGGGTCCAATTTCCAGATTGAGCCCAATGATGCATTCTTCCCAAAGGGTCCCGGTTGGGTCTTAAAGTATAAGATTCTAAAACTCAAAAGCTTTCTTCAACTTATATACACTCCGTTTCAAATTTATATCTCGCATGTTGTAAAGAGGTTCGGGTTTTCGTTCTGAAAACATTCGAGCTGTGAGTGACAAAGGTTGTAAAACTTATTTACCTGTTAAACAATGGTATAAGCAATTGGATAGAGAAACGAAACGTTCTGTTTATACATCATTTTTCCAAACATTCACCCTTTATAGACAGATTTATTTTTCCCATCCCTTGGTAATATCAAATATTGCCACTGTTACAGAAGTCGTTTATTTAACAATGCCTGTGCAACTTTTGTAAACTTGATTACAACTAAAGCGTTCTCTGACCAAAATATTTTGTTAATAGGAGCTTTCGATTGCCAGTCTATAATCTTCGATAGGTAAATTAATGATGAAATTTGAAGATGGGCCCTATTATTTTCACCTCCTATATAATTACATCCTATATAAATTTCATCCTATATAAATTTCACCATAGATTGGTTATGTCAATTCACATTTGCGTCCTTAGGATCCGTATATTATCCTCGCTCCTCTGAGACAATCGCGTCCTGACGTTCTTCCATCTCAAAATGTTCTGATGTAGGTTGGTACCAATTAAATTAATCTTTAGTAGAACAATACAAAGGCCGTTTGAAACCAACAAAAGTACATCCAATAAAAGCATTCGGCTATGATTACGGTAACTTGAATTAATGCCATAAGGATTCTCTGCTGGAGACTTAAATAGGGAATAGCATTCCTCGATCAACTGAGACCACAGACTGTACAAATGATCCCCTGTCAAGGAGTTTGTTGTCCCAAAGGAGAAATACTTTCTGGAGCCTTTAATTACTGCAAGCTTAAGATGCACTTGATAACAAGTTTCTCAGTGAAATTGACATATTTATATTTTGTTTTAGAAAATTAAACTTAGTCGATGTATACCTGTTCTCACATTGTCAGTAAACAAACCATGTGGTACACATGCACTTAGTGTACTGTATTCTTGATTTTGAGATGTGTAAGGCAATTCTTTTGTTTTCAGTCACACATTTTAAAGACATTGAGCAAACCGTAACAACTTAAAAAAGCAACTTATGGTCGTTATCAAAAAGTCAGGAATTTAGTATCATTAAAATGTTCACAAAGGATTTACCGGGCGGAAATCTTAGACGCAAAATGAAGATGAGAGCGCTGTTCAAAATTCGTTGATGTATGACCATCCGACATTCATCGTTTCAGTATCAGTATGTTAAAAACACAACTTGAATTATAGTGTGTGAACCATATTGTGATATTGCTGAAAAATCAAGATATTTTTGGACATCAGTACAGCTAGAAGCTTTCAGGATTAATTTGTTACCGAAAAAAGGGTTTTTGAGAGAAAGCGGGCACATGAAGATAAAATGTTTTTAAGGTCGAAACATTTTATCAAATTTTTAATAAAGCTAAAACCTAAAAGGTAAGACCAAATACGTTTAACTCGAACAACACATTATTCCTTGACTAGAATATAATCGTTTTTCATCGTAAGCCAAAGGCTAGACTAACAAAGTTCTAGCGCAGTCAGGTGAAGAATCAGAAAAAATTTGACACTACTATGGTTTAAAAAGCTTCGAACCGAAATTAAAAAACTAGATCAGTGAAGACACTGATGAAGACACCAGGTCTGAGTATCGAAACCTTAGGTCATGAACAGTAGCTTCTTAATTTACGTTTAAAACTTTTCAACCTAGAGCCGTGTCTAATAAAGTTTAAAACAAAGGCTGGTTTGGTATCTTGTTAAATTTTGAACAGTTTACTAAATAACACATCTTGAAATACAGAAGAAATACAAAATCTAGCAAATACTTAATAACATCAACCAGAGGCTAGCTTGTTATGTCGGTCCTCGATGCCAGCCGTGTCTCCGGTTCGTGTTGGAGTCGGTGTCTTCGATCCTGAGAACATTTCTATCAAAGAGCGTTGTCCTGGAAGATTCATAGCCGCGTGCCACAAAAATATACAAGATGAAATTTAGAAACATCAAACCAGCTAGGAGAAAGAAGTAGTATGCAAGTTTCCCTTGGTTAACGTAATTCTTGTCTGGGTACCACCTATTTGAGCTATTTTTAGCCCCACTGATGGCATTCACAATAGCGACAACTGCTGCTCCGAGATAGGTCCCCAAACCTACCGTAAGAAGAAAGGTACCCATCAAAACACCTTGAAGTTCCTTTGGTGCCTCAGTGTAAACAAATTCCAGTCCTACACAAAAACAGTTGAAAATTTTATACTTGATTGACTTGATTGTGGAAATACTCTCATTTACTGTCACCATAATAATTGTCATAATGATCATCTTCATTTTCACCATCATAATGCTCATTTCATTATTATTATTATTATTATTATCATCATCTTCATTATCGTCACCATCATTATCATCATTATAACCAGTATAACCAATGTAATCATAATCATCATGTTGATTACTTTCAACAATATCATCATCATACTCATCACCATTATCATTGTCATCGTCATCAGAACCACTATCATCTTCACCATCATTATTATAATCTCCATCATCATTACCATTATGAACGTCATTATCACCATGATCATTTACATCTCAAATTTATTACTACGATCATTGTTCAGAAGTCAGCAAAGCGAGCTTCAACACTATACTTGCCCAGTTTTAAAAGACTGAATCTCAAATGAGTTGGAAAAAATTACTATGACACAATCGTTCGGCTGTAATATCTAGGCCACGGGATCAAAATACTGATACACTCTAAGCCATAGAACCAAAAGATGAAAGGTTTTTTATGTCATGGTTTTCTTGATGTTTCACAAAAGGTACAAACGTATGAACTTATTTTGATCTAAATAGACCCTAATTATAAATTACAAGTTCTCTAGAATACTCGTAAGAAATATCTTGGACGATATGTGGACATCAGATCACTATCCGAGTCTCGCGTAGCTCAACACTTGGAGCATCTCACCGGTCATAAGATGGCTGAGGCTTCGATCCCCTTCTGAGTACTCAGAAACCCGTTATTTGGGACAGGAATCTGACAAATGCCCACAT
Source organism: Heliopora coerulea (assembly GCA_030142905.1). Lineage (NCBI taxonomy): Eukaryota > Metazoa > Cnidaria > Anthozoa > Scleralcyonacea > Helioporidae > Heliopora > Heliopora coerulea. The sequence goes on from JASJOG010000009.1 coordinate 3,773,746, forward strand.
ATCGTTCACGATACCACCAAGCTCCCACTTGCAATCACGTTTAAAATATTTATCTCTAGAAATATATTATTTTACGGCTTACCAGGAAATACAGGTACATAATTAACTCATTTCTCAAATTCCCTCCCCCATGCAGGGCTTGGATTAATAAAATCAGAATAAGTATAAAACCCGCCTGTCTTGCCTACAAATGAAATATACATGGCTGGTCACCGAGACGTGAAAAAATCATAAAATTAGTTACTGATTACAAAATTAGTTATAAGTGGTGACTTAGCATCCAGTTATTCCAACATCTAACAAAGGATGCCCTCATGTCCAGGTGGAAACCCAGGAAAAACACCTTTCCAACAGAAAATTTTATACAAATTCTAAAAATCTGTGTTTTGAACGGATATTTGCTTGGGAAGAGGCAAAATGTACAAAGTCAAAAATGGTCTGAAATGCCTGATACATACTATATTAGCCGTTATAGGACATTAGCCGTAAAACAAGAGTCACAGGAAAACAATGGCTCGCGTGGTGGTCGTACTGCGATTGTTCAGAGGAAAGGGTTTTTGGAGTAAAACGGAAAAGTTCTTATAACATTGTAGAAATGTGACGAAATTTTGGAAAACAAAATATTAGGGTCTGTCAGGCGTGTTTTTATCGATGTTTCCTCGCAATCACTTGTGTCTTTACCTTCCTCATGACTTTAAACAGGTTTATTCAGAAAACAAACCCTCATTTTGTACTCATTTGCTGAACTTCCACTTAAGGTGCATAGCCCCAAATTTACCGGATCTGTTGGCCCTTTCATCCAATACACTCAAACGAGCAGGACAATTCATAAAGCAAATGTCAATACAAGTATTTTCTAATTTCCGCGAATTAATCCTGATTTTTTCTCATCTAATATATTCCAAATTTGTAGTCAAATAACTAAATTGTGTTTTTGCATTTAAAAACAGCTGCATGTTTGTGCAACCCAAGCACGACCTTACGCAGCTCTTGATGTGCTTACACAACCCGCACTTCCTGGTAGGTCACTGGTACCACTATATCCAAATTACCTGAGTAGAAGCACAATATACTCACCTGTAACACTGGTGAATACCTCACTGAGTCCAATTAAAGTGTACTGTGGTATTTGGTAGAATATAGTTATATTTGACACTGTTTTGTCAGCACTCAGACGTTTTTGAACCATACAGCACTGGTCTTTTCGATAAAGTTCCAGACCCCCAGCACAAGCCATACTGGCGCAGGCAATTACCATCCCAATACCGATACGTTGTAACTTACTGAGATGGATATTGCACTTTGCTAGCACTGGATAGACAACTTTTTCCACGACAGGAACTAGTACTAACACCCCGATAACATCCAGGAGAGTTAGAGAGGCTATTGGAATTTGGAAACTCGAACCAAGGTAGATGTCCATGTATTCCCCTTGATATATCATTGACGTACTCAACTAAAAATAATTGTGTTAGTTCGTGCAAGGAGCATCTCTTCGGGTACAAATGACTACTGTGGCTTAATTAAATCTTTTCGGTCCATATCCAACTTTCTAATTTTACACTGGCTAACGCTAGACGATTTTACTCATCAAAGGAACACGTCTCAGACCGGAAGGGGTTAAGATATCTGAAACTTAATGTCTTGAAGCATCGATTACCTACACAAAGGCAAATTAAAGCCAAGAAAATCCTAAAAATAGCCGGTTCTGATATCAGATCAAAGACTTACAAATTAAGAACCATCAAGCCTGGATTTTTTCTCTGAATTGTCTCAAAAAATACTCTGATATGTACGCAAGAGCTTAAAAGTCTATAAATCATTCCATTGTTCGATAAAAAAGGCTAAATCTCGTTTTCTTCACACTTTTCACGGTATTTAGATGTCCGATTTAATAACCAATAGTTAATATATTACTTTAAAAAAGAATGGTCATGAGCCGCCTCAGCGGGTGTGATATGACCTAAGGAACCTATGCCTTCCTTACTTCGTTGATAGCGTTATCTATTGATTACCTGTAAATACTGAAACAGCAGGTAATAACCCGTCCCCACTGATATGTTATCACTCTAGACAGTGCATTTGATGACTAGGATTGCTGTTAAGTCCTACTTACATCCATTCATCTTTAATATATGTATTTTAATTATTTTTATTTGGTGTTTTTATATTTTGAGATGTTTTTCAAATAAAGTTTCTAAACTAAAGTTACCAAAGCTTCGTCACTGACAAAGTGAGAGACGTGCACAGGCATAGTCACTGGCACGAGCAAGAAAGGGACAGTGCAGTGCCTCCGAGTGCCACTCCGGGCCCCCGGGGGGAAGGGTAGAGAAGTTGGTAGACCCCCTTCTGTCGAAAATTAACTTCATTAACCTTTTAACTATTGGGAAAATTTCGGAAATTTTCTTGACAACGAATTCACGGTATTGCACTAACGTCTCACCGTATGAACTTCAGAAATGAACAAAACAGTAAATCAATTCCACATTTAAATCAGTAAATGCAAGTAATACCAAGTTCAAAATTTTATAGCAGGTTTTCAAACGTCCCCTCATATCTGATTAATTCAGTATTCCATGCATGATGAATCCAAACTGTCTATACTCTAAAGTGCTACTTTAAAGGCAGTGTTACACTATGAAATTTTTCGTGGAACTTATCTAGCAATTTTGTTGCGATGCCAGTTGCACGAAAAATTGCATGGTGTAGCATTCCCCGCAATCATCAAGTCTCGCAACATTTTTGTTGCAGCAAGTGTTGCTCGAAGTAGAATCAAGTAGTGTTGCACGAAGTAGAATCTACTTTTTGCGACGATTGCTGCAACGCCGCAACAGATTTTTGAAGTATTACACAGTGTGTCAGCCCTTTTGCAACTTTAATTCTGTCGCAATGTTTTGTTTGATCAGCCAATAAAAATACGCATTCAAGCTTTGTCCGCCGAGCTTTTCCTGTTGTGACCTTCAAAAACAAAATATGATGCTGGTCAAGAATCTTTAAGTATTCAAACTCAGGATTTGGAGAGTCTAGGTAGAAAAAGCAGTTACTAATAGAGTTGAAAGACGGTCCATCGCTGTGAAATACTTCGTTAGCAATTATAAAGACAAGAAGATCACGAAGAAATTCGACGACGCGCGACTGCTCTCGCAACTTTTGCATATGTCGGTTGAAGATATGAAAAAAGGTATTTCATGGTCTTCCAACTTCTATGTCCAGAGAATTTAAACTAATGCAAAAAGATAATCCATGTGTCTTGATAGGAAGTTTTATAAGAAATTGAGTTCTTGAACTCTTTTAAAGACTGCGATCATTTTTGCGAGAATTGCGAGACAAGTTGCAAGAAACACTGCAAAGTGTAACAACCCTACCAATGCAACTGCAATGCAACAAATTCAGCCGTTGCTAGACAAGTTGCACAAAAAAATACGTAGTGTAACACCGCCTTAAGTCAAACCACGCACATTGATGCATGTCACATAAGCGAAAACGTCATGTAATATTAAGTCATTCATCTTTTCGTGTCTGGAACACGGACGTCGCCAAATTGGAATGCGACAATGGTCATATTGTATTATTTTACTAAGAAACATTGATGGCACATGAGCAATAGTTCTCTATTCCAGTAATAAAAAATATAAATTCAATATGGTTCTCTGCGATCAACCAGGTCTCCTTATTTAGTCCAGGCCCGGGATCAATTTGACCCCACTGCTTCCCCCTATCCGCGGTACTGGTACAGTGAATGGGGATGAAGATTGCAATGGCGATGGAGACATGGATGGGAATAGAACAATGAAAATGTCGATCATGACGCTTGAAAGATGACTTTAACTAAATAAAAGGGACCTTAAAATCTAGACAATGTCATCTTCAACGACTACGTTGTCGTACAACAACAAATCACAACAGAAGAACCAATGAAAAAACAAAGCAAAACCCAAGAAAGAAAAAAGAACAAAAGAATGAAAAAATCATACATGAAAGAGTTGAACGAGATAATTTTTCATTTAAAACAGAATGAATTATTTTTTGTTTCAAGAGTATTGTCACTCTGTGCGCAACTCCGCCCGGACCATTTCAACGCCTTCAGGAAGACATTAGCTCGCGAACAGACAAAATCTGTGCCTTAAAATTGACGTGAACCTGAGACAACAGTCAACGGTCGTCTTATAAGAACTGGAGTGGAATGTTACGAAAGTCAAAACAAGCTACAAATTAAATCACCGTTCAAGCTTACATTTACGCCGTAGATTTTAAAATCCCTAATAATAACTATAATGATAAAGATGATGATGACGATGGCTATGACGGTGACGATAACGACAACGATGAAGATAACGATAACCATAATGATAATGATGACGATTATTGTAATTATGCTGGTGATAGTATATTGCACTGTAAAAATGCAAGACGTATGGCATATTTACCTGGGCATAAACAGTCCAATACAAAACAAAAGTGCCAAAAATAGGCATGAGCGTAAAAAGTTTCTTTACATCTTCAACTTCCCAGTTGCTGTAACTGCCACCAAAGTTCCTCTTGGCTCTATCTAACCAATGATGGGCGTAAGTACTTGACAATGTGGGACGACGAGACTTCTTCAACGCCTCGTTTACAATTTTCAGGGTTGTTGAGATAACACTTCCGGCAGGAGGTCGAATGTTGTGATAAGAACTTCTACCCACCAGAAAAAAGACCAACGAGAAAAAAATGGAGCATGTCGCTATGAGGTAGCCGAAAAAATAAGAGACATTTTGTTGAACGTACACCACAAATGTAAATCCAAGGAATGCACCAATGTTGATGAACCAATAGAACCACATGAAAAACTTTTGTACTGCCTCCGGGCCCTTGTCTCGAGCTTGATCTGCGCCGAACGGGGATACGTTTGCCTTTATTCCACCAGTTCCCAAGGCTACAAGAAACAGACCACAGAGAAATATCTCTCTTTTGAAGGTTTTGTTTTTGGTTAGAAATAAGTCCGCCTTTGCGATTTCGCTATCAAATGATCCGAAGAGAATCAGTAAAGTACCAGATAAATACACAATACCACTGAAAAATATGATAGAGAATCTTCCAGCTATTGAATCTGCAAACCATCCGGCGAGAAGGGGAACTGTGTAACATGTTCCTATACGAAGAAAGTTAAAGTAGCTTTGGATTAGGGAACACTGTTTACCAAGTTTTAAAAATGAGTAACCAGGTAAACACAGTAGTATTCAAAAGTCTTAGATACCCCTATAATGTTTATATAATCAGTTAAGAAAATATTAAAACGAGAACACGGAACTAATTTTAAAAGTATTAGTGTATACTGTCCCAAAAAACTTCATAGTACCTTAAACTGGCAAAATATCGTTCATTCTAACTTTTAACATACTAATTCAAAAGTTTTGTGTACAAAAATTGCTTTATGTTTCTGTTTATTGGTAAAAATATTTTCTGGTGTGATTAATTTCCTAATAGGTACAAAACCAAATATTTTTTTCCCAAAACTGGTTAAAGTTTAAAGGATAAGCAAATAAGGTTTAAAAATTGTATGATATTAGATATTTCTTCTGCATGTTGGACTTAATGTTCTTATTGAAAAATTTAATAATAACGACTTTGTTAAAATATTGCAGTTAAAATATGCAATAGCATACATATGAAAAAAAAAAAAGTAGAAATTAGTAAACCTTAAAATAATGCTCACAACACAATATTGATGGGATTTTTATAAATATGCTTTAGAAATGCTTGTCTAAGATTCTTGAAGGCGAATTAGAACAGTTAGACTCCTGCATTTTTTATAACGTGGCGATCTTTCAAAGCAGTGCAACATACTTTGCAATGGATTTTATTAGTAAAGTTAGTGTGAAGATGCTTTGAAATAAAGTCGAAAATTTATCATTTCAATTGTCTTGTTTTTAACCTGTTCAATGGGTTTTTCAAAATGTCTCTTTTCGCATATTTTTGTTCAAACAAACTTTAATGTGAAAGTGTTAACTTTTTACCGAAATATTAAATAAAATCTTCGAATTCTTTTTTAGTGTTTTTCCCCGATAGGTCGTTATGACACGTACGTGGCCTGCGTTTGAGACCTCAAAAATTATTTCGACATGCAATCCCTTAAAAAATAGATTTTTCCATCATTTTCATGGTGAGGAAAATTATCCACGCCTCGATGATTTTACCAAACAACAATTTCCTCAGAGACTTAACTGTTGTTTTACTAGTGATTTTCAGAAGATTGTCAATTTACGCGATTATTCTTTGAAGCGCATTTTTCCCATTGATAGCTTTAAATTTTATATGTGGAAGAATGACTAAACATGGTTTTAAAATGAATTTTAAATTGAGAAACCGCAAAATTTTTTAACTGTCCCTTGTAAAAAGTGGCGGTTTTCTTTACATGAATACAGGAATAAATTAATAAAGTCCAGACGTTCTTCTTTTGTTGTTAGAATACGAAGCGAAAAAGTAGGTGCGCACAAATAAACATTTGCTATTAAAACTTACGGTGTATGCCATGTTACATAATGACTAAATGGAAAATTGGGAATATTGTTGAAGTTATCAAGCAAAGAAACATTAAACTGCGCATGCATGTGGGTGTACTTGGCCCCTGAAACTAATTAAAGAGAACAAAATTCAAGTAATTTAACTGAATAATAATCAAAGATATACATTATTTGCGACAATAGTAGTTCATAATGCAATTTATTATTATCTTTTTCATTTAATTTAAGCTATTAGATTAAATTCAAATTACTACTCCACTTTTGCTCTCTTCTTGTCTGTATACAAACTCAACTTATTCAATTTCATAAGGTGCATGCACAAACTTCGAAATGTTGAATACAATTTCACTCTGAATATTAAATTAGGCTAAAGCTTGCAGACATAGAGATTCAAAACATAGGCATCAATAAGGTGAGGACATTGGAGGCAGGGCTCCACCTAGTTGTTTAAAGCATAGGGTTTACCTTCCTAATTTTTAGGTGTTCTACCATAGTAGTTTTTACCTTTTTGTGCCAGAAATACTGATCGTTACAATTATATAAAAAATGAGGCTCAAAAAAAACTAAACCAATATGTTTTTGCCAAGATTATTTGACCTGCCTGCCTGCTCTCACCAAGTCTTATGCTCACTGCATTGGTACAACACCCACTTTTCAACCTACCACCCCGATTTTTTCAACCCACGCATTGCCCATGATTGAATATTAAAACATGCCAGCATGATTTAAATTGGTGGAAAAATTTCACGAAAACATTACATGTAATAATTTAAACTGCTTGATTCAAACATTTCGTGGTCTTCAGGTTTATGATGACTCAAGTATTGTAAAGCCATTGATCGAAACTGTGCTGACGTTCATGCTGATTGCAGCTTGACATGTTGGAGGCTTAGCACCGTCGGTGGCGAAGCTGGGCAAAACAACCAGTCATGCTATGCAAATTTAACATTACCTAAGCATAGCAACAAGTCATGCAATGCAAATTTAAAACGATCAACCATATTCAGGTATCAAGCCATATACATCGACCCACGCAATCGTTACTATATAAAAATGCAATAATTAGTGGTTAGTGTAGTGGTTATGCTAAGCATGACTAGAAATTACAACAAAATTATGGTATGAATATGGTTTGCTTAATACCTAAATACTGTGCATAATTGTATATTTGCATAACATGATCCTGTTGCTGTGCATAGATGATATTAAATTTGCATAGCATGTTCAGTTGCTATGCTTAGTTCGCCACTGAGCACCGAGTGGAAACTCTGGCCAAAACCCTGACAAACGTCCCCCCGCTGACAGTCAAGACAGTTGGTGCAGGAAATCTTACTACATTAGTTACGTCAAGCCAGTTTTAGTTGTACCATCCCCGCAATAATTTTGTCAAATTTTGGTCACTGGATGGGTCTTAACTATTGGACGCTTTGCCGGAGAATTCCGAGTTTTGAAGGAAACGCTGGTGTCCAGACAGAATCGGTAATTTTAGCTAGATATTGCCTTTTTAACCCGCGCCAGAATGGCTTCCGGTTTTATGAGCTATATTGAACGTGAACCTACCTTGGAAAACATACAAAATAATCGAAGCTGTTGATGAAGTAAAATTAAGTTGATTTTCGTCAGTGGCAAACAGCACTAGGTTGCCAGTAATTCCATAGTAAGTCAGTCTCTCACAAAACTCGGTAAACAAAATACACATTACAGCACATGAGACGATTGAGATTGAAGACGAAAAGAATGGCGATCCCAAGTTTCGTTCGTTATAGAGAGTTTTCTGATAGTCCAATAAAGGTGAAGTTTCGGATGATCGTTCGTTTTCGCTTTCATCATAGGAGTAGTTCATTGCCTGAAAAGAACACCGTAACAAAAATGTTGCTAAAACCTGGTATCTTAAAATTTCCTTTTCATATTCAGCTAATCAAAGCCTACTCTGTCTTCACAGGAGATGTTCGTAAAGTAATAAGATTTCTACCCAGGGGAGTACCATGAGGGAGGGGATTAGTCACACACCACCTTTTTGCAAATTTGTGGGTAAAACAAACAGTCAGGGGGAAAAATCTTGACTGGTTGGTAAAACATAATTATATTGTTTTCGTCTGTGAGAAAGGCTGCAACCCCCTATCCCCCTTAGTCCACTTAAAACCCTGATAGATTGCTAATCAGTTTTCACCTGAAGATTGCAAATATCTAGACTGGAAAAAGGAAACAGGGGGGGTCAAAATCAAAACCTGGTACAGATTTGAGACCATGTATCCCACCCATTTAAAAACATAGGTCATCTCGTACACCTACAATGCTGATAATGTCAAATTTGATAGTGGTTGGGGTGACGCTTGAGATGGTGAGAGATTTGGGGGGCCATCCCCAAACTACTTGAGTACTTACGCTAAAGCATAGTTAATAGAAAGGGGAGACATGTCTCCTCTTTCTGTTAACTATGGCTAAAACAAAAGCTTGACAGTAAGTGCATCATTTTTTGAAGGCTTTCAAAAAATTCAGACGGTCAACGAATATTACCACACAACTACTATCGCCTGTTAGGCGTTCACTGTTTTGCACTTCCGCTTCAGTTTTCAAACTGACCAGTCACCCTCTGAAGGGCCGTTTACACGTGTGATTTTGTACGTTGCGATTGTCATCCTAGTGTATGTAATAAACTCGTGACAGTCAATGCAGCAAAATACACATCTATGATTCACTGCAGTTTGTCCTCGACACTCTCGTCAGTTAAACACATACTCCGAGGTGTCAATCTCAAGGCGCAAAATCGCTCGTGTAAACAGCCCCTAATTTGGTCATTAAGCTTCTTTAAAGATCTGCGGAGCAGGGATTTTAAATTTTTAGCAAAGAATTTTCTTTTTTCTGCAGAAGATCTTTCGATTGTTATAACATGCGTGCAAACTTCCCAATGTGTCCTGGAAACCTGCGCTGAACCTACATTTTCTGCGAAAGAGTTCTCCATTCCGTTGGAAATGAAAACTGTTCGTATGGACGAGCTCGCAGTTTCCAATGAACAGTTCGACTTTTTCACGGCAAAATTCATTGATTTTCCACGGACCAGTTCATGGTTTTTACAGAACCTAGGTCATATTAAGGCCTGTTTACACGTATGCGATTTTGTACGTTGCGATTATCATCCTGCTGTATGCAATAAACCAGTAACAGTCTGTGCAGCAAGATAGAACATTATGGCATTTACACTCGACTGTTAACTGTTAAGTTGGTAATTCTGAAGGAGGAAAATGTCGAGTGTCTAGATATTTTAAGACCCTGACCGTGTTGATTTGTTTACAATGCGCTAGTGACTGATAGGTCTCACTTTTGGGATACCAGATACGCTGCCATCGAGAGAACTTTGGGAGTTTAACTTGATCAACCTGTTTAATCGTTTAAGAAATCATAATAAGAATAGATAATACAAATTCATAATTAAAAAATCAGATAATTAACGGCCCAAATAAAGAACCGTTCATTATCACATTTCTTAATTGTAAATTCAAAAATAGACGATTGAGAGACTATTTCATGAACACGTGTCTCGTCTTTTACCAGGGTTTACAAATATTCGACAACAATAAAAAGCACTCGGCCTACCTCCTCGTCATTTTCATTGTTCTCTAGCGTTTATTAAACACTCGAGAACAATAAAAATCACTCGGCCTGCGGTCCTGTCACGTGATTCTCATTTTCCTCTAATGTTTTACAAAGGAGAAAGAATAGTGAAAATCACTCAGTCTACGGCCTCGTGATTTTTATTGTTCTCTCGTGTTTGTAACCCCTGGTAGAACATCGTAAACGTTGAGGACAATAGATAATTCCAAGGATAATCAATCTTGAACATGATGTTATAAAGTTTGTCGGGAAAGTTAGGTTTTCGCCCCCCACAAAAAAGCGTCAGTTATACCACTGTCCAGTTCGCGGGTTCTATTCACAGCCAGATGGCCCTAAGTTGCATTTCTCGCAACAGGTCCTGGTTGGATCTTAAAATATCTAGACACTCGAGATTTTTCTCCTTTAGAATTATCAACTTAACAGTATTCACCAAGATATTCGCTTATGATTTGCTGCAGTTTTTCCTCGATGCTCTTGTCAGTTTAACACGTACTCCAACATGTCAATCGCACAGCACAAAATTGCAAATGTAAAAAGCCCTTTATAAGGAACAATATGTCCCCTGTCTTCCAAAGAATAACAAGAAATAGCATCATATAATTTCGACTGTAATTTGGAATAAAAACAGTATTAAGAACTCGATCGTTTGAACTATTTTTGAATTAATCCCGAATTGCACTCCAAATCAAATAATTTCTAAATCCACCACACTTCAGTTCTTGTTTTTGAAATGTTTCTTATATATATGTAACATAACACCGAATTATAATGTATAATGTGCCATTAACTAAACAACTGACTACTGGCCAGTCATATGATCAATAGCCCTAATCACAACAGCACAGAGACATTCTTATCTTCAATCATATCTAATTTAGCACTGAGGTGAACACAGTGACTGCATTCTCTAGTCTTCCATCATAACTACCATAATATAGAGCTAAAGTGAACTCAGCTGCTGAGTGTAAAACCACAGAACCAGATTCATCAGTTTATCGTCATCCGGAAGTGATTCGAGCTCGTGAAGACAACAAAACATTTACCCACCGTGATAGTCAATGAGCCGAAAGATGTGATGAATGGGAGAGGAAGTATTTTTCCTGTAAACTTGGGATTCCAGTATCTGAATGAAAAAACAAATGCCACATATTGTGTTAGGATTTTGAACAACCAGAATCGAAGAGCTCGTTAAAAAGCTCAATCGCCTTACACTTCCTTGAATATCTACTCTCCGTCTGTTTACCACTGGAACTAAACCTGTATAAATTAGTCACAAGACGGGCACGAGTCTTCCTGCTATTTATTAAATTTCCGGTTTAGTCCCCAAGGCTCCACGACATGTACCCTACAGAATTAGGTAATGGTAAAAGCAGAAAAACGCGAATTAGTAGTGAAGTGACGAACACTGGCAAAAGTGGCAAGTACTCACAGACAGTACCGTGCAGTTGCTAATAGCGAAGAACAGTTGTTAATAACATAATGATAATACATATATTCACATGACTTTTTTTATCTGTAAAAATATCATCACGTTTTCGGTCACTTCAACTTTCACATCGACGAAGGGCTTTCGTTCATTATCTACTCTGGTATGTTTTGGCAGTTCCCTTGCCCTTTACGTGTACAGGTTTTTTGAGGCAACAAGGGGATGTGGGATTTACTCACCGAGGGCTTAGCCTGAGGGGCTTTAAAATAACTTGCTTATATATTCCACATGAAGGAAGTTAATTTGTGAGACAATTGCAAAGAGATGCTTTTGTTCTGAGGATTTTTCGGAATGCGTATCTACAGGGTGTATCAAAAAAACCGCAAACTCTTTTGAAATCAGATATTTATGAAAGTTGCATAATTTAGCACTAATTGATCCCAAGGGTGCGTAAACACAATTCATGCTTGGGGATGTCGAAATTCGTACTGTGTGGTTATTCTAATAACAAGGAAAATTAAAACGTATTTTCAAATCCCAGAAGCATAATTAGTTGCACAGGCATTGAAATGCTATTTGCAGGATCTACTTATGCAAATTATAGTGTTTGCAGTTTTTTTTATACACCCTGTATAACGTTGAAATAATACAATAGAGGTACGAACATTCGTAGTGGGATTTTGAAGAGGTATATTTAAATTGCAAAGTGATTAGTTTGGTTGGTTTAATATGCTAGAACTTGATGAACATGAGTAGCGAGTCGGACGAGATTTTTTTGACCACAAATTAGTGTCGAATCGATTCCGAATGAACAGGTCATAAGTATATAAGTTCTCTTCATACCTATCAAAGGGTTAGTTGAAAACATAAAGAGTGTGTTTTAAACGTTTTAAAAAGAAGCAAGGACTGCTTCATGAATGGCCAGCAACAAAGGAATTTACGAGTTAGACGATAGCGTTTCCCAAGCTAAGTCATGTGCTTTAAATATAAGCAACTGCTCAGTTGTATTTAAAATGTGAAATGTTTTACACGTGTTTATCCTTATAAACACGTGTTGTTAGAATTGTTGTTAAAATGTGTATTGTTGAAGTGTATATGGTGCTCCTTACTATTTTTTAAATTAGAAGGAAGATAAGGAGTGGCGTGGGGAAAATTACAGTGGAATATTTGAGGAGGGGGAAATATTAGATGGGAATGCAAGAGAGAAATATTTGAGTCAAGTATTAAAGGAGAATATGAATTCATTGTTATACCATTGTTTTCCTTCATTGTTTATGGCCCCGCATTCACTGTTTACTAATAAAATGTGCCACCAGCTATTTAGACAGTTAATTGACAGGAGCTATTGAATATATTCGGCCCAAAAGAGCAAAGGAAACCGAGTCATGTGAAATATAATAACATATAGTAGCTTCAGCTTAGGTCGCACATGGGTCAAACTTGTACCTTCGCTCACCATCTGAGACTTGGTAGGTTAATGGTTAGGGCGTCTCACCGGTCATCAGAAAGTTGTGGGTTCGATCCCCGTCTGGGGCTAAGAAATCGTTTTCTGGGGATAGAGTTTGCCAAACGTTCATCAATCATTCAAGTTTCCATAATATGTTGATGCTTCGGTGACCGAGCTTGAATTGCTGTAAGATTTGATAGGCGACAATAGCTGACTGGATTACAGCAATTACAGCTATATGCAAACAAGGTTTTACATGAAGAGAATATTTCACGATTATCTTACGTCGGTTTAAGTCAACTCGAAAAATTAATTGGAACTCGCATGTGCCGGTTAAAGTTTGATTATCGCTAGGCGGTATGTGGCGCGCGGAGAAAAATTTTTCTTGGTTTTTTTTCTAATTAGTTCTAAGCCGCATACAGAAAGTTTTGTCCGCGCGGAAAATTCTGACTGGTAAAAATCATTCCTAACGCACCGCTGCTCTACCATTGTAGGCTAGCTACCCAGTCAACTGAGAACAGTATGCTCATAGAATAGATAATTGTGTTTAGCTGCATATCGCTATAACCTCTCATCTAGGTAAATTGGATTCTGAATCTACGAGCATACTTTTCCTGGATGACTTGACAGCTAATATCAATGGAGCACCGTTCCGCCGGTAACCCGAGTTTGCATATTCCTCAAGTAAACTCAATTTTCCGAGTTGACTGTTGCAAAGTAGAACAATCGTGAAATTCTGATTGTTATACTGGTGATAATTCTGAAATGGAAACTAGTTCACTTACGTGTGTCGTGCTCAAGATAAAAGAAAAACGTAACCGGCGTTGGGCCGTGGATAGGCCAACATTTTTACCGGGATCATTAAACGCCGAATAGGGTGAGGGAACTGGGGAAACTTACCAGATGAGAACCTGAAGTTTTAAGCTGAAGCTCTCCGTCAGAGCAACAAATGATGAAGGGCCTTCGCTTCCCCTTAGCTCAACACTACAGACCCAGCACTCTATTTTAATACCATTAGAAGCCTGAAGTCAGTTGTTCAAGAGCTGATCAGCCCAATCCCCAGGATAAAGGTAAGCCACGTCATTAACATGAAAATAATCTCACCATCCAAAGGGGAGGGGATGTAAAGGTAGCTGAAGACAAATAGTTGTTTACTTACTTAGACGATGGATCATTGTTCAAACTACCAAGGAGTCACGGTAGGCCATGCTCCTGAAGAACTCAACCAAGGCAGTAGAGTAGGGTCATCTTTAGGAACTGTCAAATGCTCAAGAAGACATATTCTAGTTAGTGCTCTTGATGAGCATTTTCCAAACATTTTGAAAGTGTTGACTGCTAAATTTACTAATGTCCCATCTAGTCTCTCCAGGAATGTTCTAGTTACGCCAGTACAGTGGAGAGTGTACTAATGGTAAATACACCTTGTCAGATGACAGACGTATCAACCTGTTGTCATTTCGAATTGGAATCTTTGGTCAGGTAGTTTGGGCATTTCACCTAGTGACTGATTTTCTTTCTTTTCCCAAATTCTTTCCGTAAAAGCAACTCCGAAGGCTTCAATTATAAAATGAAAAACACCGATTTCATGACCTGGCTGAGACCTCGGACTTACCAAGAAGCCTAGGAAACCACAAGGAAACCACTGCCCTGGAATATGTTAATGACCCTTGCAATCCTTATCTATCCCGGATAGGCCAAAGCAATCCCTATTGGGTCGTATATCCCACCTTTTGTCCTCTTTCAAACTTTCCATTCAACGAAGTAGGTACTAAGTTTTATCTCTAAATAATATCCTAGCCATCCTATGTTTGAAAAAGCTTCAAGATGCTTTTGATTTAAACCATGAGGTGTTCGATGTATCTTATTTGTGATTGTTACTGTATTATAGGCAGGGATGGCGAAAAAAACCGACAAAAAGAAAGGTCGTTCGGCGATCAACCAGGTAGTCACTCGCGAGTACACAATAAATCTTCATAAACGAATTCATGGAATGTAAGTTTTCTATCTTTACTTTTTGTGGTTAAAATCCTTTATTCGTAACAATGTTATTCAGGGACCATTGTTTGTGGTATTCAGTGCTGAATATAGCCCTTTTTATTGGCATTTTGGTGGTATTCAGTGCTGAATATTAACCTACTGCAATGCTAACCCCGAATACATTTTAATGATTCCAAGGCAGAAAGAAGTAGGTGCTCAGAAACATTTAAATGTGAAGACTGCGTTGATTTCATTCTCAAACCAGTCTTCAGCAACCTCCTGTGATTAACAGTTACATTTGGCTGATGACAGGGGAGATTGTGAAGCTCATGTTCTACTGCAGTGACAACAGCACATAGCATTGCCCTCATTTCAATTTACTGCTGAAACACATAGTAACACACCACAGTCTTTACACTGCTTTATGATGTAGCAAGTTTGATAAAATTTTGGTCTATAGCAAAATGACTTCCAATAGCAGATCCAAAGTTTGTAAGCCTACAGACAACATTAAGTGTCCATCAATGCCTGGTGTGGTGCACTTGTCATACTATATAATATAATCATACATGGAAGAGCTCATGTCATCACATTCCATGTTCTGAATGGTTAAGAGAGAACTTTACACCTTCATAATAAAGAGTGCTCCTTCCACTGGTAAATGCATAACTGGAGTTGAAAACATTTCTGCATCCCCATCAATTCATTGAAACACAGTTGGAAGTTTTAGGAGAACTTAATATGACAAAGTCATTAGCAAGGTTTGAAATTAAGTGTGACGTTGATGTTATTAACTTTATCTTTTTCAAGTGTATCTAATTTTGCAAAATTTCCATGATGCTCTTTTGAGATTTTGCAAATTTCCATACAGGCCCTTGAAAATGATCAAAATTACCTTGGTGACCTACTTTTTGAAGACAGTTGAATATAATTATTGACTGGCCCAAAAAAGTTTCCCTGCCACTGTAAGCACATAGTTAAAGGACTGTTTCATCATAAATTGTTATCAACATTATTCTTTCAATTTTGCTTTTTATTGTCAGTTAAGCTTTTTCATTACACTAATAGGTAGCACACTAATCTTGCTTCAATCTGGATTTTGTGTCCCACAGTGAAGTTCATTTTAAAACAAGACAAATTTTTCAATATTTCCTGGGCTCCAGTTTTACTTGGCATGTACACTTTTTGAACATATGTTTTACATTTCAATTCAAGGTTTTTCAGCCATTCCAAAAATGCTAAGTGTGTTGCAAATTTTCATATTACTTCACGGTCAATTCATCTGTGATGTTACTTTAACCTATGACTCATCCCTTTGACAAGTGAAATTGTCTAGCATTGGGCAGAGTAAAACATCAAAGTGCATCCTTGCTCCTTAATGGGTTAAAATTTCTCAATAATTGAGAAATTTTAACCCATTAAGGAGCAAGGATGTACTTTGATGTTTTACTGGCAGTGCTCAAATTTGATTTTTTCAATCCTAAACCAAAAATGGCCTAGGTAATTTCATCTGCTTGTGGCTGTCCAAGGCCATTTACTTTTTTACCAAGACCAAATATTTGGCTGTATAGAAACCACTTTCAAATGTTCATTTAGAGTAACAACTTGTGCACACAAGTTTTGGCTGGTTTGTGTTTCAATGTACTTAACAGCACAGTGTGTATATGTGCCATTTATATAGGCCTCAAAATAATGGATGGTTTTTTACCTTGATGCTTGCTGCCCTAAGCAACATTAGGGAGTTCACTTCAATTCCATCCTCCTCTTTATGTTCTAGCAATTCTCATTCCCTAATTTTTAGAGTTGTTGCCCTTGAGTTCTTTCACCACTTTCTCTAGAATGTTTATCAGCTTTGCTCTCAGTTTGCAAGCTATTTATTCCTACATTGACTGTACTAGCAGGGGCTGTTTGATTAAAAGAATTTATTGTATTAGTTGGCTAATTGGTGGGTGCATTCCAGGGTTCAAATTAATTATTGAAGAACAGTTTGTGATTTTTCAGGGATTTAAAGCTCTATTATGATTATACCACCATCCTAATAACAGCAATAATAGACTTTGGCAAATTTAAGGAAACATCTAATGTTGCATTTAAGTTATTCCTCATTTACAAAAATTAACCAGAAATATCTCATCCTATGCTTCCAAAAGTTCTAGTTAGCAATAAAAGTTATGGAAGTATTAGTCACTATTGCAGCAAGGAAATGGTATGGAAGGATTTCCTTACATGTTCGAATTTAGCAGTGGTAAAAGGTAATGAGCTGAATTTCAACAAAGTTGTGGACATTTCTGAAGTCACGTGAGATATTATCATCAATAAAGCCTTTTTCCAAACATTGAATTCAAATCTAATTCCAATAATTTTGCCGCTTCATTAGAGTATTAATTTTATACTTGGCATGTTTATTTGCCTGAACAATTTTTTGTATACCAGACAAATTTGATAACGTTGACAATAATTCCACAAAGAAAAGTGGCCAATTCCCATTAGGAGTACGTTCAGTAAACGATTGCATCCTGCTTACAAAATATACAAACGCTCACAAAATATACTAAAGAATCATGACTGCTGCAATCCCAGCCTCAACAGGAAATTACTTTTTGTGATTTTACTCAAATTTTCAAAACTTTTGATTGTTGAAGTTGTAATTTGATTCGCGAATCATGAATCGTTATTTCAAACATTGTCATTGTGCTTTACACCAACACCACATGAAAAAGGTCTATACAAATAAGTGATTGCACATTGTCAGGAAACCTTACTCATAAATAAAGCAAATTTAGCCAGAAATCCATGCAGTTAGTGAGAGATGTGTGGACTTTCCTGAAATACTCATCGGATCCAAAAGTGGCCTTGGATTTTAAGTACAATTTCATTTTATCCATGGCCATTTTTTCCTTATCAGAGGCCATGGCCATGATGAAATTTGAGCCCTGTAATGGTCTACTGACTGTGTTGTGATGGTCTTCAAATGACAGATCTGCCACAATAACTAATGACAAACTACCGTATTTTCTGGGTGACTACCCGCATAGCGCATAACCCGTACAGTGACAGAAATGTCACTTTTGGAAAAAAACAACTCGTATTACCCGCAGCGTTAGATGATAACCCCCAGCAGCTAGCCAAGGTGAACTAATACGAGCAAAGATTTCGGTGACATGTAACACGACACTGTTGTGTTGCACATTGAATGCTATTGTTGCATGTTTTACTATCTTATGAAACAAGTCATCAATTGCACTGAATTTTTTTTTTTTACATTGCAATGTTTCAAAAGGTAGTAAGACGTACAACAACGGTATTCAACTTGAAATGTAAGAATGTTGTGTTGCATAATGAAGAAAGATGTTGCATGTATTAGTTCATCTTTACAAAGTTTGTAAAAAGGTTTACCACAAGATTTTGAAAAAAAGTATTGTGGATGAAAATATTTATTAAGATTAAAAGCAGTTTTTATCGGAGAAAATGTGAGACTAAGCCATGTGTGGTAATCTGTTTTGATTGTGCGACGAAGTACGTGTTCCAACCTACGCCCAACACCCTACAAGCTACTGTAGAATACAAGTCACAGAACACTGTTGCGTTTACATGTTACCGGACCAAAATTGCCTTGAAACATCAATTTCACCACCTGTGTGACTCGATCTCAATCTGTAACGTCACAAGATGAAAATGGAACTGTTGGCCTCGACTGTTGCGCCTCACTACTGAATCACACATCTCGTTTTTTCATTTCGATGCACCTCAGTCTTAAAAATTCGACATATTATCCGCACCACATTACCCGCATTGATTATGTATTTCATCAGAATTAACAGATAACCCACGGTAGTTACCCGGAAACACGGTACCAATTAATTACCTGCCATTTTGCAAATTGTCCATTCAGAACACACTTAAAGTACTCTATAAGGTTGAAAATATAAGTGGATTGTACAATAGAAGCAGATATAGATTTTTTGTTGAAAAAGACACCGACTACTTTTTTAGAGGTTTCAAGAAGCGTGCTCCTCGAGCAATTAAAGAAATCCAGAAGTTTGCCCAGACAACAATGGGTACTCCAGATGTTCGGATTGATACAGGTCTCAACAAACAGATCTGGTCTCGTGGAATCAGGTATACGTTTACAAAATACAGCAAATGCTATTGTGAATTTCTGTAAACAAGTAATGGGTGAGGCTGAGAATATGAATTGTTATCCAGACCAAAGTCAGTGTTTTCTGTCAATGCTAAATTCAGTTAGGTGGATAATGTTGTCTGAAGTCTAGAAACTTGTAACTCAAGATATCATGTGCAAGGCAGTGGAAGACCTATAGTGTGAAATGATTCAATTTTACTCCAAAAGCAATTGACACTGATGCTTCTAACATAAGGTAAAGACAATCCCATTGTCAGTGGCATTAATCTCACTCATAATCTTTAAAAGGTTATCAAACCCCCTAATCTATTATCTAAATGGGTGATGACCAGGGGGAAATGTAAAAATGGAAGTGTCATGGTTGCCAAACACTGTTAATTCGTAGATGAACTATTAATGTTCTATCGCGGTGTTTGAATGTATGGGGTGGATGTGACATGAGGTCATTGTGTAAAACTGTGGCTCACAAATCGTTATTAGTAGTCCAGAAGTTAAAAAAATCACCATGTTTATTAAAAGTGCATGCAACTGTAAGGAACCTCCAAAATTTATCGTACTGTACTCAATTGACTGAACTTTACAAATTTCTGCCAATTTTTGTTGATGTTTACTGTACCTGTAAACACTATCCCAAACAAAGATTTCCTTTTTCTGGGAAGAAAAAATGTACATTTACATTTCAAGTAGAGCGGGCCCTTCACCCAAACCCAAGTATTATAATGAAACCCAACTCTCATTCTAATCCAAACCCTTACAATAATACAGTAAGAGCCCCTCTAATGTATCCCTTGTAAATGTTCCCCTCGATCATGCGGCCAATTATTCCACTCGTTCTCAGTCTTTTCGTGGAAACGTCATTTTAAGTACACTTTTAATTGATTACCATTCAACATTGCTGTGACCCTTTTGCCTTGTTTTAATGCCATTGAAACAAAACAATATTTCACTGCCCATTCAACTGTAGTAACAGATCCAATGTGGGTCAATACCCTGTTAAATTTGTAGAATTAGCTTTCCACTATAGCTAGCTCTATGAAACTGCAGGGAGATCAATGAGGAAGGTTTTTCGTGTCTGTGTCAGTTTTTATGTACCTGCACCCAGACCCCGTGCCTTTCTGATATTTAGCAACTCAAACTTAAATACTTATAATAGCATACAGGGGGGAAACTTTAAAATAAAAGGAGACTTGAGTCAAAAAGTATACTACTTCTGTCTTTTAATTATTTGGATAATATCCCCTAAACGTAGCAGATTTGCTTATTTGAAATATCACATGAAATAATATAAACCAAACAAGTAAAGCATATTGTTTCTAATTCTTTCATAAGTGGCTGACAAGTTTACTTTTATACCAAGTACTAGCAATAAATATGCAAATGACAGTGACATTAGATTAACTTTATGTACAATGATAACTGTGTCGTTTCGTCAGTAATGGGCCCTTGTCATGGTAAACTCCTTTATTAGTTATACCCAATCAACTATCTGCAATCCAGTGAGACCAACTTTAAGTCAACATCTTTTTATATTTACATAAATTTTGACAGGAATGTTCCATTCCGAATAAGAGTTCGGCTGGCAAGACGCCGGAATGAAGACGAAGACTCGCCACACAAGTTTTACACCCTTGTATCATATGTACAAGTTCCCTCTTTTAAAGGTAGAGCATGTCGTTTTCTCATTTTATAGTTACATTTTGCCTTTGTTCAATTATTCAACTCACAATTCCACCTAGGGGGGAGAGAAATATGAACTACATGTTCCGAAAAAGCAATTTTAAAAAATGATTATGTACTTTTGCTTTTCTCGAGAATTTTAATGTTGCATTCATTGCATTTCATCATTCCTTAAAAGAAATTTAAAACGGGGTGAGAAGTAGGTTTACCGTCGCTGGGGGTGATTTAATCCTAATCCAAACCCTTACTCTAATCATTTTCCGAGTTTCCCCTAGAAAAATGATATTCAGTGGCTGCTCTAAATCTGCCTATGATTGCAAAACTGCTACTGCGTAGTACGATTTTCTTGACCCAGTTTCTGTTGTACTAATAGTGAATTATACTATTAGTTACTATAATGTAACGCTGACTTAAACTTCATTTTACAGGACTAGAAACCAAGAATGTTGAAGCAGATGACTAAAGAATTCTTGTAATGTCATCTAATAATAAACCGTTTCCGAAAGTCATGGAATGCATATTACTTCCTTTGTTTTCATGCCATGCGGTCAGCGACGGACATAAATGTCCTAAAACGGTGATCACTGTACTCAACAAAAATGAAACTCGGGACTATCTTACACTGTAATTGTGGTTTTCGCATTGTGACGTTACTATGGCGGTGAAGATAAAAATAACTCAAGGGAAACCCGATGCCACCAATGATGATGAGGTCGTTAAACTCACTTCGAGGAGGCTTTCTGATTTCTGTCGAGCCGATTAGACTTTTCGACCCATTAAATTGTGTCCAGTCCACCTCTTGTACAAAAGCAGTCGACTGGAACTGATCGAAATTTAACTTGTTTTCCAAAACTGATTAACTCTCAACTCTTTTCGGTGCTTGTCCAACTTTCAGACAATTTCACTATTGCTAACCCCGGACGATTTTACTCGTCAAGGTGAGAGATCTCGGAGCGGAAATAGTTAAAAGACTATCTCAATTAAAGCCCAGTTCAAACGTCGAACTTTTCATGTGACGAATCAAATGCAAATCAGTTTGAATAAAGGATTTCGCTCATGAACATTAGATTTTGCACATGAAAAGTTGGACGTTTGAACTAGGCCTAACTCATTTTGGTCCGTGTCCGACTTTAATCATTTTAGGCCGTAAGAGTTAAGGAACTGCCGAAACGATGGAGTGAAGATACTGGTGTTTCGTGCAAAGCCTTTCGAACGCCTCAGACCGGGAAGAGTTAAATTTTATCCGCCAAATATCCCATTGAGATGGACAAGTCGCGATTTGACGGACAAAATCTAGACTGGGTTTTCCAAAGCATGAGAGTAACGCTGCTCACCCCTTTTCCCCCGAGATCTCGCCTCCCTGTGAATTCCCTTGCAAAATTTGTTTTTGTTTACATGAGGGAAAACTCTTCTTAGTGAGGTTTCGCTATTGACCACCCAAGATCTCGCCTAGGAGGGCCGCAAATTTTCCCTATAAACAAACTCAGAACAGATGTCCCTCTTATTACGCATGCGTGCTAGATCCAGCCTTGCCAAAAGGGCCAGAAAATTTCCATGTAAAAGTGCGGTAAAATTCAGCCCCCTTACTAGGGCTAGCCCTATCAAGGGGGCTGGCTCGCCTCCATATAAACACCCCTTTAGACCCGTACATAAATCCTTCGACACCTGATTTTTTTCCACTGGTTCTTTGTTTTTGCCTTGTTCGTTTGTTCTTGGTTTCCGATATATCGAACACAGTGCTTTTAAGGCGCATATACGAGTAGAGAGCTGGTTTTCTTGGTTAATTCTAACGTAGACACATTGACATGTTTTGAACCAGACGCGAAATTGCCAACATTAAGAGATCTGAGTAGCACTTTTAAAACGTTGGGATTAGTGGTGGTGTAAAGACTAAACTGAGGATGTAGTATAGTATTCGTGACGGAAGAGCTTGAAGTAAAGCCAAACACACCGAGTCATTCAAGGCTTGAATTCTAGGCATTGTATGGGCTGTTAACTTTGTCCATCCACAAAAATCGTAGATAATCACCATGTTTTGCAATGGCAACGTTCAAAAATGCTTTTTCGACAGTCACTACTTCGCTGCTCAGTAAACTCGAATGATTTCCAGAATGTCGAGTATTGGTGGATTCTAGGAGCTGTTATGAAGACAATACCTCTTCCTGATGCTTCATAGACGACTCTGATCTACGTTGTATCTACTTTTTTTCCATTACCTCTATGTAGGGGTAGAAAAAGAATGTTTCCAACTCAGAAAAATTTTCTTTAACAGGCTCGACAACTCCAGACTTAAACCCAATTTATACTTCAAGCGACGTGGGTTCTGCGAAGAGTTGCTCGATGAAAATGACGTTAGTGCAGCCAAAACGGAAGCGCACGTGTGTATTCGATGTGTTTGTCTCTGACGCGTACCTCGCAAATTTTCAAACTTCGCAGACAGTGTCGAACTGTCGCGTGATATGATGGGTTAATCATATATGCTACGTTAACAAGAACTTTGATCACCACTTGTACCACAATATTTATGATAGAGGATTTTGAACATAACTTAGCAGAAATAAAAAAATATCCGCGTCCCTTCAATCGATCTCGGCGAGACTACAAAGATGTTCTAAAGACAACAAGTTCTTGGAGGGACATTGGGGAGAAACCTGGGATAACGAAGCTTTGTGCCGTCAAAAATGGAAAAAAAACTGCGGGACAGATTTACCAAAGTAGAAAAGTGAGAGAAATCGAGAAGCAGGTATGCTGGTGGCAAATCAATGTCAGGAATATATACTAGTCTTTTGTCGATAGCAAATTTCGAGAAGTACCGAAACAGGGAAACAAACTTTCCAGAAGCGGTAAGCTCTCAATCCCTGTTGGCCACGTGCTTCAATCTTCTTGCTGACTTCGGGCAAAGCACAAATGCCGCGCACGTTTTGCTTGCGCCTAGCGACACTTCCCGCGACACTTGTCTTTCGAACCATTAATTTTGGGCTTTAATGTGATCCTGAATTATGTTGTCCTACTCACTGAGTACTGTTAGATTGGCTTTAAAGACAAGGCAGTCGCATTGCTGAGCTCGACATTTTAAGTGGGTTCGAGTAAAGTAACCGGAATGGTAACTTGACTTCATATTTTTTACCATTAAGCTTTAAGCTATTCATTAATAGTCCACGAAAAAAAACACTTAAGAAATTGACTGCTAGTTAACATGCTGTATATCAGATACAAAATAGTTATGGTTTAGTTAAACTTTTCCTTCCATTTCCTACGTAAACATCTGAAACTTCAAAATGCTTGGTAAACAGAGATACTGACATGCGTTCATATTTTAAGAATAACAACATTCGAGTCACAACTGTTTGGGATTTACAATGCCTCACTTTTGGCTGGTCTTGTCAGACGATTTGTATTGTCAAATGAATAATACAAATACGAATACCGTAAATGTGCGAATTTGCGTCTGGGGCGCTTAATTTGTTTTGCTCTAGTGAGAGGGACGTTAAATCGGGAGGGGCGCTAACTTGGAAAGGGTCGTTTATTTAAAAGATTAGTATGAACATTTAACTAAAACCCAAGACAATTTCGAAAGTTTATTTTCTTAGTATAATCAGTTAATTTAACACAATGTTGACAAAATCACCGGATTTAAGGAAAAGCTGAGAGAATTTAAACAATTTAAATCATAAGTGATTTTCTTATTAGACGTCACAGTGTCTTTGATTCTTGATTTCGCGATTGCAAGCCTTCACCGTCGACGTCTGGTGATACGTAATGAAAATCAAAGTATTTCACGATGCGCATTGCTGGTTATATTAGCCATTAAAATCTATAAGCGCACCAGAGGCGCTTATTTTAACAGGGGCGCTTATTGGTTGTTTCCATCCTTTACAGGGGTGATTATTTGTGAGTGGCGTTAAATCGGACGGGGGCGTTCGAACATTTACGGTGCACTTAAATGGCCATGTTTACCGGCTACTTTGAACTGCCAGTAATACTTTAGCGCAGAAAATCGAAGTGAAAAGTTGATAATTCTAATTAGTATTCTGTATCCGATTTACAGCAAACTAATTAGGAGCCAATTTCTTTTGTGTTTTCTTCATGAATTATTAACGTGATTTTTTTAAATAATATACAGGATTATTAGAGTCCCTATCCCGATCCCAACTCCTCTCAAGTAGTATTTTGATTTACACAGTCCCCATCACAGCGCAAGGAATATCTCACCGCTAATACTGGTTACGATGCAGTTGATCTAAACAATATGAGAGGAATCAGGGTGGGAATGGACCTAAATATTCGTATTTGCAACAGAAATCTTCTGCTTTAAGTTGGTATGGCAGACATTTCCACACGACCACAAACAGCAAGAAAGTGAATTTATAGTTTTCATTCACATTCAAATTATTGAACCAAGGATATCACGCTCCTTACAAAGATATAATGGAATTACAGTACCGTTTGCAACAAACAGTTCTATTTCTAATTCTTAGAATTTGACCTACTCTTTTTAAAATCAAAAAACTGCCACGTCGGTAGACTGCCCAGCGAGTCCCGACTATTCCACAACATAAATGTAAAATTGCTCAATATGGGTGAATACATATAAAACAAATATTTGTTCAAACAAGTATTCGTTATTTGAATTATATTACTGACTGGTTTTGACTCACCACTACTTTGATGCAAACTTGATCATTCTCTCCGTGACCCAGTTGTTCAAAAGCAAGATTAGAGCTATTCCAGAATTAAAATGAAAAGTGCTCATGATCCCAAATAAGCACTTAATGATCTTAATGATCTCATGATCTCAAATAAGCACTTAAACATAATAATAATGATAAAAGTCAGGTCTAGACAAAGTGAACAGTTGAATTTCAAACTGAAATTTTTTATATCAAATTCAAACAGTTGAATTTGATACAAAAATAGAATACTGGGTAGGCAGTTTTAAATAAAGTAAAAAGTTTAAAGGTTGGTAACTGCCGTGACTAATCTCAAAGAACTCCAACGTTTCGAGTAAAGGCCCTTCGTCAGAGAAAGAAACGTTCTCTGAAACACATTTCTGCTTGTTTCTGTGGTTTTTGTTTTCTTTTGTTTAGGGGGGGCGTTTGTTTCTGTTTTGTTTTTGTTGTCTTTTTGTTTCTGTTTTCTGTTTGTTGAAACACGTTTCTTTCTTTTCCGTTTCTGAGAACACATATCATTCTCTGACGAAGGGCCTTTGCTCGAAACGTTGGAATTCTTTGAGATCAGTCACAACAGCTGCTAACCTTTGAACTTTGTATCTGATTTTTGATTTGGGCTTTTCGGTGATGTTGTGTAATGGTTTCTTTAACAAGTGCCAATGATTATAACGTCACTCAAGTCATTAGGTACCATGACATTATGCTGCCTTGAGCCTTACATGATTTTGATGAATTTCTCATTGAAATCTTGAAGCGGTTTATTGTATGAAAAGCGAGCAAGAAAGAAAATAATCCTCAATAACGTCACATTTTCAAGCAGCTGTGAAAATAAAATATTGCTGGAAAAAAATTTCTTTTTATAGCAATCCATTGTACAACATTATCGAAAAGACCACACCAAAACATATTTTGGCATTCAATTATTTTCAATATATCATGTAAACTATGTATATGTAATATTATATTTGGGTCAACTGACGTTAAAAAAGTATATATAAATTGAAAATTAAGTTTGCTTTGGAAGAGCAGTCTCTCAATATGATAGAGAATGCTGTTGAGCATACTATCATGTTCTGCTTCATCCTTGATATAATTGAAGGATACCAGCAATATATTCAATCTTTAAATTTCTTCGTGTCACAGTCAATTTTCGCTCGAACGTCATTTTTTCTCAGTGAAAAACAAAGCTGACTTTATTGAAATCCTTCATCCATACGCCCTTTATGATGCAATTTTAGCTGACGCAACTGCCAAAGTACAATTTCAATCACTTCTCTTAATCCCTTTATTTGCTACTTGGCTCACGTGCTCTGTTTTGGGTGTCAACGTAATAAATGAAATAACGGAGACGGTTCTTCAATTTTTTTAACGTCGCAAACATTGTGACCAGCGGACCATTTAAAAAGGACAATCTCAAGAAGAGAAATATAGAAGTGTAGTGAACGACATGATACATCTCTTTAAGAGGTGTTTACATAAGACAAACTTGATTTCGCTTCATATACTCTTGACAAACATATTGTTCCATTCCGCATGTTTTGGTTGATGAGTTGACTTCAGACTTTACAGAATAAAACCTATTTGAAATCACACTAAGTCTCTGACAGGAAATTTCATTCTTCTACAGGAACATGTCCAGAAGTTATACACAACGTTATCAGTAAATTAGGATCAGGATGGTCGCCTTTTGAATAGCTGAACCCAGAGAACTATAATTAAGATTTGATACTATGGTCCCATAATTAAGGCTGATAGGGCAAACAATAGGAAGACAATGCCACCAACAAGAGTCACTGAAAATGAAATGATATGAAATCATTTGAATGTAAGTTCTTACCACAGAAGCACACGGTATAATCCAGAAGTTAAATGCCTTACTTTTTATAAAATTATAATAGCACTATTTCACAACAGAACTTATCTTTTCAGTCACACTCGTATGTCGTGTAAACGACCTGGGTTATACAATCTAGCCCTTGAAGCTGGTTTTCTTTTTCACAATGGTCCGGTCGCAAAAGCTGAACTTCACAAACACGTATTTGAGAAAAATGTGTTCTGATCTCCGCCGTTGTTCTAAGGTTTGTCCGTGACTGAAACATTACGAAACCCATGGCTAGATAATTCAACTTGGTTTGAACTGAAACATTGATGGAATGAGATGCTAAAAACCGAACTCATTCTGGCCTAACTGAAACACTGCTATATTCTATTGTACATGGTCAAAAGTAGGACTGAAGTAGCCCACTGAATAAAAGCAACAATGTAAACGTATATAACGCATAAAATTTCATGAATTTTGACGGGTCGTCATTTACTATTTTCCATCCATGCGAGCCATACGAATGGTAAGAATCGAACGGATCGTCATATTACAGTCAACTTTCGTTTTTAGCAGACACCCTCGGGACCGTAGTTTGGAGTCCGGGATAGCGAGAGTCCGCAATAGCGAGGTGCAGTCAAAAACTCGTGATTTAGCAATATAAAATCTGCATGAATGTCCAAAAAAATGCAATACCGTTTTTAATGCAATAATTCCGTCACAGTTTGTATGTTTTAAGCGAATTAATTAATTACAGACAGACTTGACAAACTGATCAACAGCATGCAACGACACTGCTAAACAATGTTTAAGAATAGAATAGTGTCAATGATTTCTGTAAATACTGGACGGAAAAAGCGAAAATGAACGATGGTCAACAAGCAACATCCACTAAGCTGACTCGAAAATTGACATTTCGGAAATAACTATATTATAGAAACTTTGAAGTTGACATCCGAAAAACAAACAAGCGGAATGAAATAATCAAGATGTCCGCTTTATCAAGAGATAAACAATAAAACCTTTATTAGGACTGAATATACGTCCGTAACGCCATAATAGCGGCAGTCCCTAATAACGAGAGCTGTTCCCGTTAAAATCTGTATAATTTTTGCCAGGGGACTGGCTCCGGTCCGTTCTAGCGAGGTGTCCGTAATAACGGGGTGTCCGCAAGGCGAGAGTTGACTGTATTTGGTAAGGGGTCACTTGAAGACGCAACTGGAGTTGAAGATGTGACGTGTAACACAGGATATAATATTTCGCAAGGAAAAGAGCGAGCATGATTTACCCACTGACAATACACGTGACGGATGTTAAATGAATTTGATCATCCGTAACAGTTCGTGGTGTTGAAAATGCATGAAGTAGCCAATCAAGTGAATTATCCCATCACAGGAAGTAGGTGGCAACAACCGTAAAACGAAGCTTAGACGAATTTGTTCATTTAACTCGTAAAAGGGCATGGTAACTCCTTAGGCTTATTTTTCAACGAAAATTTTCTTCATACGGGTAAGATTTTTCCGGTAAAAACTGGGAAATGCTAACTGCTTAATAAATATTAATGAAAATATGATAGACCAATGTGTTATTTTACGAGTTAAAAGATGTTGAATGACAATTAGGGGTAAAATTATTCCAATGGCCTCAGACTGACATTTCGTCAAAAATCTCAATTGAAGCTTTAGTTTAAAAACTGATCAAGGGTTAGGATTAGGGTTAGAGATGAAACTCAGCGTTAGGGTTAGAATTTGGGAACGGATCACCATCCGTAAAATTGTAAAGTCATCAACTGATTCACTCTGAGGCCAGCGAAATAACGTCTTCTGGTAATTAGAAGTCATTTTGAGACCTCATTATAGCCATAGTGACATGTGATTTATTTACCTTGGTAACATTTTAAGATATCAAAAATAAATATCTTCTTATTAAAATATTTATTCACAAATTTATGGGCTCTAGTATGCATTCCTGAACATTTACAAAGAAACTGTGCCGAGCAGCCTCACAAAACAATAATAATAATATCTTGAGTTTCGAGTTTCTAAATATTAAGTCTCAATTTTAGCTAATCTTTAAAAATAGTGCAACAAATAAAAAAAAATCAAGAACACGAGACGTCTAATTGCAACAACTGTTAAGCTGTTGTTAAAAGGACATATCTCCGGATCCCTTGTGTGCACACCATCAGTAATCAGTACAACTTCTTACCTGTTTTAACAGATATCTTCTGGGCAATTAGCCTGCCGCCAATTACAGCTAAACCAGTACATAAAGCATGGCCCAACGTCCCTCCAAGAGTGACACCTATAACATCCTGAAATTGTGTGATAAAATACTTTTAAATTTATTTAAGCATATGCAACATAAAGCTTGCTTATTACATACTAAATCTTCTATAAAATATGAGTTAGGTATTCATTTGTTTTGACGAGTAAAAGAGATGCTACAAAGTTGTATTACACAGATTAAATGAACAACACAATGCACGGACTTTAGAATGTGAATCCTCTCACATGTTGGAAAAACCAATCAGGTAAAGTGCATGCCCATCATTCAAAATATAATATGTTAAAAAGCATACATTGTACGGGAAGTATATAGTAGAACGCGGGAATATTTTTGATTTCAGCTTTTCGTTATCTTTTTGTCGGCGGGATAAAACTTGCATTATTTTATTCTGGCTAACGTCAGACGATTTTACTCGTCAAAGGGAGAGCTCCCGCCGGGAAAGAGTTAATGTTCGAAAATGATTTTATTTTCAAGAATTCTGTTCAGTGTGACATCAGCTAAAGAATTTGGCTTTATTTCTTGTTTCTCGCTCAATAAATCGCATCAGAATTTCAATGAAAAAGTGTGAGCCTCAGTGTACTATCAACGTTTTAATTGGTCATATTTCTTATGTAGTAGCATATTGTGCCCAATATCATCGAAAAGACATCACACATTCTCACTGATTTGTGCGCGCAAAACATCAAAAAAGTCCAAACTTAAAATATTACGAAACTCAACCATTTACTTCAGCTTGAATCTAAATGCGAAATGTCGCATTTGGGTTGATACAAAGAATAATAAAAAACGAATACTATTCAGAATTTTTTCAAATATTATTTCAAATTTATCGTGAAAAGGGTGTTTCGAAGTTGAAAAGTCCTTTAAGCAATTGACCTATGAATATTTGTTCCATGCTATAAGTGTTCCATTACGTTGTCACGAACACATTTGCACATTTCAATCGATACGTTGTAAAGCACACTGCATTTTCTAATACGTTGACACGAAATCAAATTTCTTCCTAAAAGATTAGCTGACTTTTGACAGGAATGATGTGGAATACACTCCACTTCGATAAACATGGTTTGTTCAGATCAATGGTTCGGCCAAGTTTCCGAAAAGATTAATGCGATGATTTAATACCAGGAATTAACGGGTAAATCGAAAAACAAAGCAAAAACAAAGTAAGGACAAAGAACAAAGCAAGAAACATCACGCGTTAAAGGTCAATGAATGACGGAATTTTTCTCAACGTCGTTAGATAATCGTTAATTGATTGTTTTGTGCAGACGAATACTTCCTGCAACACCAAACCACTGTGAGTGCTAAATGATCTTTACCAGTCAGTATTGGGACAGAGTGCAGAATGTACAATAACGAAGTTTAATAGTGTAGAATTTATGACCATAGTGTACCTCTCTTGTAGCTAGAATTATTGTTGTTAACTGAGATCTATCGCCCCACTCGGCCAAGAATGTTAAAGTGAAAGCTTGAAGGAAGACTGGAGAGACTAAACCAAAACAACGGGTATGCTGTTTCGTTACTCGAATTATTCCTGATTCAGGATCTTCTACGACGGACGTTCTCGACATTTCTTGTAGCTAAAAGGTTGAGCACAAAGAACAATGACAGTAACGAATTTGGAAAGCTTTGCACGTAATCGGGGCAAACCATCGACCATGGATTCCCTGCATCAAGAATTATACATGACTCATATGGTCATCGGACAAGGACTTCCCTGTATCCTTAACCATGTGAAACCTGAATGATACTACGAGCAGTAAGGATGGCAGTAAGTCTGTCCAACTTCCATATATTACGTCTTCTAATATTCGGTTCTATTTTTTCGAATACCCCGATATTCGGTGAATATGGGCGTGGTCCGGAATAAATGAAGGGCCCGGATGGTGATAAATGTACAATTCCATGAACTATATGACAAAAGAGTACCCAAACACTTTGTAAAAGGATCAAACAGGGATTTATCTCGTTCTAGGTATATGTTAATAAAAAGTTCCATCAATTACAACTATCAATCGGCGTTTTTGCTCCATTAAACAATCTTTCGTCTTTTACTCTGACTATTCACAGTCTATGAAGAGCTTAGTCATTCTAGAATTCATGTTAGAATTTCCAATATTCTTACTGTTTGGTCAGTCTTCGAATTTCGAATATTCTCGTTACTTGCTAAATGTTTGGTCCGAAACGAATATTCGATTTGCGACAACCAAAATCGGGAGCATGAAACCGAATACCGAATATTCGAAATTGGGTTGATAGTCGTAGATGGGAGGTGAGAACCCCTAATATTTAAAAACAGTATATTTGTCTGACAAGCTGTCCGAAAAAGACATGGTGATTTATCGGACAAAAGAAGTAAAATAACACTTGTGTAGCTTCGTTTCTTTGCTAGGTACCCTGACGAGCACAGATAATGTGAATAGAGTAACTTCGTTGTTAAGGCCTGGGGATGAGATTTAACAGCATAGCGGGCTCGGCGCAGCGTCAATTCTGTGGCCATCGAAACTTCTATGAAAACATACCCTTCTAGTTATCTAAATTTCTTTTTTGGGCAAAATTTCTAACACCCTCTAAATGTGTACGCCCCAGTTACACCCTTGCTTATGCTTGACTCATCTGGAGAAACCAAGCTTAAGGAGTAACGTTTGAGAATAATTTGTACTGTTAAAAGGACCACGTATTAGTCATTCTTTTATAAATGTACGAATTGGCAGTTACAGTTGGGTTTTACAGACAGGTCTTGAACATTTCGTGCAGAACGAGACCATAAAGGCCAAACAAGAAGCAACTAAAATAATAATAATCCAGCCACCATTTTTACTGTTTCTGTAGCCAGTTTTATGTTCAAACAAAATTACTGTCAATGCATTGTCGGGTGATTATTGTTGTTTTAGCATGCGATCCTTGATGTAGATACTCAGAACTGGTGCACAGATTCTCAACCTGGGTGCACATACACCAACTACGTTACAGTGTTAGGATGTAGGAGAGTAGAGCGACCCTAGGTGAAATAAGGAGCGCAAATGACCAATAAATAAGACTGGATTCGGACAATTTTTTCGAGAAAAGTTTCTGTTACTTGTTAATAAGTATTACGTAATAAATACGAAGACAAGGACCACTTCGTATTACTCATATCATTAAGGTATCTCTTTTATGTTTCGTTGTCTGCGATTTGAAAAAAGTGGAAGATAAGAGATTTTTAAAGGAGAATTTCTGTATGTGGAGGCTATAACGTATTTCAGTAAATTCTGGTAACAATTTCAAATTATCCGTGGATCTTTATCATCCCCAGTACTTTCTAAAAAAGTCATCAAAGTAAAGATCTCCAAAATTTTGTGAAGTCATCAATTCAGTGTAGAGTACGAGCCTATAGGCTGCCTGCTGAATTACAAGTCTTTATAAACTCACAAGTTTGAACCAACCCCCAATAGAATAAGTTGCATTGCACTTAACGAATCACTAGTAAGAACTATTGTGTTCTTAATCACATTACGATGAAACTGCAGTATTTTTCTGTCAAATTCTGATGAGAAATTTACTTCAATTTGACTCAATTCTGACGACTTACATACAATTAACATGCTCCACTTACCTCTTCTTCCTTTTTTTTTAGTTCCGCTTGGACTTCTTCGTATTCCTCTTGTCCTTCATTTGGGTCCATTTTGTACCCTTCGTATAACATTTTCAACCCAAAATATGCAAACAACGCTGTTGAAACATAAAATGTGTACTTTCTTGGAATAATTGTGGTGGCAAAACCAAGAGCGGACGAAAGAACAGTCATTAAACCAAGTGCACTTAATGCACCAGTAAATACAACCATTCGAGAATGCCTCATTGCCATGATGGCTGCAATGAAAAAGGTTTTATCGCCAAGTTCTGATATTATAATCACAGAAACGGACGCCACAAAACCATGAATAAAGCCATAAACTCCTACGAGTGGATGGGTAACTTCGGATTCCAGTCCTTTTTTCTACAACAAAGCAAAATAGGATCATAAATCACTGATCACAATATTAGACTGTAGCTTTATACAGTACTGTCTACTACACTGACCTGGAAGGGTGAACTACCAGAACATTGACTCTGATAAACCTTTAATCATCCCCTGATGAATTTCCCCCTAACCTACGCCAGGTATGTGACCTAAAATCGCAGACCTGCTACAAGACGTCATCCCTTCGCGTTTGCAAGAAGTTTGTGAACAACTTAACAGTGTTACAGCGTTGAAGCCGCTTCAAACTGCTTGTCATCAATCTTGTTGCAAGTTATTCTCAAACAAACTGTAACAAGTTTGTTCTAACTAACTCCAAGGACTATCAGATCTCTCGCGCACGACAACTAACAAGTTCGATCTAAGTCAAACCTGTTCTTCCGAGACTGTAAGCAACCGGTTCAGACGTGTCATAGTGAGTGGCAGAAGTGTTCGAAAACATTCGGATACAATACAGATGAACAACTGTGGCAATCTAAGCAATTTTTCCTGTGTAGGACCAGCCGATATGGTGCAGAATGTCCTTTGCTAGCCAGAGAGCTGAAGGCCATTTAACTTTATTGTTAAAGAGGAACTGTAGCGTGTACACAATATTGACTCAAAATAAAGATGCTGACATCAATAAACAATTTAGGAAGTATTAAACAACAATTAAACAAGTATTATCGCGATAGCTATAATATTGATGGAAAACGCTCAAATCAAAGTTACCAAAAATTACTGGTTGTAATGCGCCATCTTGGATTATTTATCTAAGGGATCGATCGTTCAGAAAGTGACCAGCGGACGCATTTGTACGCCATTGAGTTGCGGAAGTGAATTAGCGTTTTTGCCTCGACATTAGCTAAAGCATTAGTCATCTTTATTATCATTACAGCTAAGGTTTATTCCAACTAATTTTTATCGGTGACGAAATATGCCTCACTTTATCACTCGCCGAATACAATAAGCAATACAAGAAAACTTTAAAATAATAAGATTACTTACCAACACCTTCCTCCAAACAACAAGCGCAAGAAACAGTAGCTTGACAAAATCCCTCGGTTAAATCCATGCATTGCAAAAACATTGCTTGTTTGTTTTTAGCATTTCACTCTCAGTTCTTTCAAAAATAATCTTAGAGAAGTTTTTTTAGGTCTCCAAGGTCAGAAAATGTTAAATCTCATGCTATACTGGAGAAAATATATTCTTGTCCCAAGTTACGTAACTCCAGAACTATAAGTAAGCGCAGAATCGCTAATCAAAGCGAAATAAAGGTAAGCTTTACTTTTCAAAAAATTTAATGAAAAATATTTTAATTGCACTTCAAGTTCTCAACGTCTCTATTTTGATTCTATTAGATGGTAGATAGTTTATTTTTTGAAAACCAGGACTCTTAGTCTGAAGGATAGAAAATAATACAACATGAGCAAGAAGCGACAACGTGTATTGAGTTACTGAATGACGAATCCTCAATGACGGCGCCAAAGAATAAACGTAATGCGAAAAAGGCAACCATAGAAGCTGAGACGCAATCTTTACAGAAGTCTTGAAATATTTCGACGTTTAGGAACACAAACAACAAACGACGTTGAACGGCGAGAAAACGAGTCAACATTAGCTGATTTAGGTATAGGACTGGATTATGATCGATAAAAGCACTCAGACAGACGCGTCTAATTTGCAAAATGAAGTAGTGTAAATCGACCCAACTTTTACTTAAAATAAAAGTAATATCCATGACCATTCCTATTCAACATAACCATTATCACCTCACTCCTAAGTTTGTAGCGAAACAGTAACTGATTAAAAGTCTCGCCATTATATCTCCAGCGCAAGGCGACCTTTCTTAAAATGGTCGTTAAGCACTTTAGTGATATAACGTTGAGTCAAAACTTCAGTCAAGTTCTGATAAGGAAGGCGACGTGGTGTCCCGAATGGACCTCCCCTCCTCAGAAAAAAGTTAGTCACGTTAATAAACATGCGAAAAAACGTTCGGAGTGCGTAGGACGGCTCGAGAAAATAAGAACTGTAGTGTGCTTGGAAATGTAGTTTACTTTATTTTACTTCAATAAAAGTTACCTTTGTAAGAAGACACAAGGCACGAGTGAGTTGAGAGTGTATCGAGAAACAGTTCGGTACACTACGGAGAAATGACAATAGTTGAAAAGCGATTCGCCAAGATCGACGAAAACATAAGAGAACTTATTTCACGAATGGAAGAGCTCAAAATTGAACAAGGGAGAATACCAAGAACGGTAAGGCAATGGAAAAGAGATCAAGACAAGCTACGCACCACTGATTGAAGAGAAAGAAAAGATTGCAAATGTACTGCGAGACAACCAGCGTGAGATTAAGGAAGAAGAGCGACAAATAGTCAAAGCTCAAGGACGACAGCGAAGAATGGCAACGCGAGCACAGGAGGAAGAAATTATAAGACAACAAGAACAGGAAGAACTTGTCCAACAACACAGACTGGAACAAGAACGAAGATTTTTACAAGAGAAAATGCAAGCGGAAGTAAAGATGACCGAAAAGAAACTTGAGATGGAAAATCGAGCAAAGTCTACTGTGGCAAAATTACCCAAACTCAGAATATCTCCGTTTAATGGCACAGTAGCCGACTGGATCAGGTTTGAAAACACGTTTATATCCCAAGTACATAGTAAGCCTATAAGTGACGAGAAGTTTGGGTATTTACTCGAAACGGTACAGACAAAGGTGAGACAGAAGATAAGCAACCTGAAACCAAGCACCTCGGGCTATCAAACTGCGTGGGAACGACTCA
The DNA here is from genome assembly GCA_030142905.1 of Heliopora coerulea. NCBI lineage: Eukaryota > Metazoa > Cnidaria > Anthozoa > Scleralcyonacea > Helioporidae > Heliopora > Heliopora coerulea. Next base: position 3,810,077 of record JASJOG010000009.1, read on the forward strand.
AGAAAGAGTATGGTCATACAACCTTGGTTGTTAATTCTCATATGGATTCCATAATTAACTTGCAAGTCGTAAAGGGAACGAACTACTCTCGAGTGAAGGAATTCTACGAGAATCTAAGCCGGAATTTCGATGCACTGCAAACACTTGGTAAATCGGACATGTTGAGACGGTTTGTAATGTCAACACTCAACAAATTAATACAAGTTAAGATAGATGAATGATCGTCAAGCCCCATACTCAGAAAAACGATTTCTAAGCTCCAGACGGGGATTGAACCCGCAATCTTCTGATGACCGGTGAGAAGCTCTAACCATTGAGCTACCAAGACTAAGATGGTGAGCTAAGGTGCAAGTTCGATATATAAGTGCGACCTAAGCGAAACCCACTATATATTAGTAATGATTGATGCAGTTTTATGTTTTAGAAACCTGAGGGCTTGGATATATCTTAAGATAGATCAGGGGTTCCCAACCAGGATGGCACGCACCCCCTGGGGGTGCGAGACGATATTTCATGGGGTGCGAAAACTTGGATTTGGATAATTTTTAATTACAGTGTAGATGTATATTTTGTTGCCCGTGCCGTGAACAGCCAATATTTCAGATTGTGAAGGACTTCTTGGCGAAACAGGATGTAGATCTGAAAAAAATTGGTTCTGTGTGCACTGATGGTGCCCCTGCAATGCTAGGGAATAAATCGGGATTTTCTGGGCTGATGAAACAGGAGATTCCGCACTTGCAAGTTACCCACTGTTTCCTTCATCGTCACGCTTTAGCATCAAAAACATTCTCTTCAAATTTGAAGAGAGTACTCGGCAGTTGTGTAAATACCATCAACTGGATTAGGGGTCATGCTGTAAACCATAGTATCTTTAATCATTTTGTGAAGATCTGGGAAACGAACACACAGTTTTGATTTTTCACACCGAAGTCCGATGGCTCTCACGAGGACGAACTTTAACCCGCTTCTTCGAACTGCGGGGGGAAATCAATGTTTTGTTGGAGGAACGTGGCTCTCATCTGCTCAGAGCTTTGGAATCCCACGAATTCATCCAAATGTTGGCATGCTTGGCTGACATTTTCACTTGTATAAATGATCTGAGTGTTACTCTTCAAGGGAAACAGATAAACATATTGAAATGTTGCGAAAAGTTGAATGCTTTCAAAGAAAAACTATTTCTTTGGCGTCGGCGGGTGGAAAGAGGTAATCTTTCAAATTTTCCATCACTTGAAAAAATGGTAGATGATAATGGATCTATATTTCCTACTGTCCCTGAAGAAATCGTGGCTCATTTGGAAATGCTGTCAGAATCGTTTGATGGATATTTTGCCGCTGGAGACTTGAAGATTTCGGAAGAATGGATCGTGAATCCATATTCCTACAATTTGAGGAAAATGTCAGATGTTCACGAGCTGAAGGAAGATCTTCTTGATTTTTATGACAAGTCGGGATCTTAAAATGAGATCTGAAAGCAAGACTTTGGAGGAGTATTGGCGTTCAGCAATGGACATGTATCCACAACTTTGTAAAAAGGCACTGGGTGTCCTTATCCCATTTGCGACAACATACTTATGTGAATCAGGATTCAGTTCACTTTTGTGAGTTTTGTCAATCAAGAGAAAATCGAGAAATCGCCTGAATCCACAAGCAGACCTGCGGGTCGCCATCAGCAAAAAAGTCCCCCGTTTTGACAAAATCATAAACAAGAAGCAGGAACAATTGATTTTTGTCATTCAAAAATTAGCTTAAATAAATATGTTGCTCAAATTGAGTACATGTTTGCTTTCTTCATCTTCACAGCAGATATAACTTCTGTAGGAGGTGTGAGAATACATCAGAAGTTTTCTAGGGGTGGAGAGCATAGAAAAGGTTGGGAACCACTGAGATAGATGAATGATTGTCAAGCCCAATACTCAGAAAAACGATTTCTGAACCCGCAAGGTTGCGGGTTCGATCCCCGTCTGGGGCTCAGAAATCGTTTTTCTGAGTATAGGGGTTGACGATCATTCATCTATTTTAAGATATATCCAAGCTCTCACGTTTATAAAACATAAAACTGAAATTAATACATGTCAAGACGGATCTGGTTAGAACTGATGACAGCTGGGAAAAATGGCGTATGGAAGACCTTCTCGACAGCCTCCGAAAGTGGTTAAGAAGAAATGCAGTAGAAGATTCAACGAGAAACGGACGTGATGATTCTAACAAAGAACGGCAGTGGTATACCCAGAAAAAGTAAAGGATAAAACACGGACCGAAAAATGTCATCTTGTGACTTGATATTCAAGTCAGAACAAGAAACAGACAAGTTGAAAACGGTAATATTTCGGCTCTATTTCAGAGTCATCATCGGACCAAGTGATTTATAAAAGCTCGCTAAGTTATATGTACAGGTATATACAATTACAAGGATGATGTAATTTACCCAGAAAGGTAATGGAATTTCCTCCAAAACAGAAGAAATGTATATTCTGTGAAGGTGAACACTGGTCCGATATTTGCCAGATTCAAAACACAAAAGAAAAACGAAAGGCCGTTTTTGTTTCCAAGAAGCTGTATTTCAACTGCGGAATAACTGGCCACAGAGGAAGCAATTGTAAAAGTAGAGGTTGTCTTAAATGCCAAGCAAGACATCACGCAAGCCTGTGTGACCGAGAGCGAGATGACGATGCTGTTCTTACTGGATACACCCCATCGGTAGGAGAGGCAACATTGCCAGCTATCGTCTCAGCGAAGATCAAATGACATACGTTTCGGCGTATCTTGGCACGGGTTTTGCTAGAAATTTCATATCCAATAAAGCTGTGAAGAAAATGAAACTCTCCCCACTACGTCACGAAGCTCGACATATCATAACTGTCAATGGCGTGAAAAAACAATCCTTACCAATATTCAACGTTAATATAGAATCAGTCGACGGAAAGCAAATGGAGACAGCTGAAATTGCTGGATCAAATTTAGCTAACGTCACAACGTTAAAGAGATCAGACATGAAAGCCCTGAAAACCAGATATCAACATACAAAGGACAAATAATTTTATATGAGAGCTGACAACAAGTACCCAATCGACGTGATCATTGGTGATAGCCTATAGTGCAAGATCAGGACTGAAGAAATAATCAAAGGAAAGGAAGGGGAGCCGATAGTCGAGGGAACCACGTTGAGCTGGGTCATCCACAGGGGAGATTATCCATCCGACGAATGTTTGTTTGTGAAAGAAGTTTCAGATTATGAGAGACCCTACAGCCTTGACGTGTTAGGCATTGAAGACAGAAGTGAGAATGACCAACAAAATGTATACAAGGAATTTGTGGAGAATATCGAAAGGAAAGAAGACGGAAGATATGAAGTAAATGTTCCATGGATAAAAGGAAGTCAACTTACGAAAACAAACCTACACCCAAGCAGAAAGAGACTAGTCAACGTTGAAAGAAAACTTCGTAAAGAAAACGAGTTGATGAAGTACCAAGCAGTAATCGAAGAGCAATTGAAATCTGGTGTCATCGAGAAAGCAGAATCCGTACCGACAGGGAAACGTATTTTCTATATGGCCCACAAACCTGCTGTGAGGAAAGAAGCAACAACTACGAAAGTTCGAATGGTATTCGACGCCAGCGCAAAACCAAACCCCTTGGCCAACAGTATAAACGAATGTATGCATACGGGACCACCATTGCAGCCTTTGCTCTGGGACATCCTGACAAGAGCAAGAATATCAAACAAACTTCTTCTGGCAGATATTGAGAAAGCATTTCACCAAATTAGTGTAAAAGAGGAAGGCCGAGACGCATTCAGGTTTCTGTTTAACATCAATGGCAAAGAGGAGCATTTTCGATTTGCAAGGGTTCCATTTGGCGCCGAAGCCAGTCCTTTCATCCTGGGGACCACACTACAGTACCATTACAATCAACCGCCTTCAGAGTACAAAGAAACCGTTCAAGTTTTAAAAGAGAATACCTACGTTGATAATCTCATGAAGATCGGCTGTGACATCGAAGAGTTGGAGAAATTCAAAGCAGAAGCGACCGAGATCATGGCATATGCAAAATTTACCATCCACAAATGGGAATCTAACACTGAGGCGCTTGACGGAAGTGATATGCCGAATCCTGGAAAGATAATTGGTTACCGTTGGGACAAGAGAGAGGACCCACTGGAAGTACAAGTTCCTTTATTTCCGGAGAACCGACCTGTAACGAAGAAAACCGTGCTGAGCCAATTGGGCAGCGTATGTGACCCCTTGGGCCTAATATCACCAATAATGGTAGAGGGGAAACATATTTATCGCAAAGTTTGTGACTGCTGCAGAAACGAGGATGGGACGAAGAAGTTACTCCCAAGCTGAAAAGACAAAAGCTTAGATGAACAGGAAAGCTTACGAACGTACGAGTTCCTCGAAGCATCATAACAGGAAGTAGAAGAGTCAAGGGAATACACATCCACCAGTTCGCTGATGCCAGCAAACTGGCCTGCTGTACCGTTACCATCATGCTTGTGGAGATTAATACCGGCACTGTTAAAGGAATCTTGAAGTCAAAATCCAGGATATCGAAGCGCAATACATCCATAGCACGTTTGGAATTTGTCAGCGGACATATGGCCGCTAATATGGTAAAAAAATGCCTGTCAAGCACTAAAGCGAATGCCAATATTATCTGTTACAATAGGGATGGACAGCATGGTCACGTTGTACTGGATTACCAATCCAGAACGTCCTTGGAAAACGTTCATGGCCAACAGGGCGAGGACGATCGCTGAAACAACGGAAGCAATGCAAATCAGCTGGAAGTATGGTCCGTCGGAGAAGAATCTCGCTGATTTGGGAAGTAGAGGAGCTTCGATACACAAACTAGAAGAGAAAGAATGATTTTCTAGTCCCGACTGGATTACGAATGAAGAATGGCCTGAGCAACCTGAACTGAAACCAGCACCTGAAGCAAAGGAGGAACAGAAACCATTAAAGTAAGTGGTTTCATTCGCGCCTAAAAGACGTATTGACGAGTGGGATCACCTGCTAATGCGACGTCCTTATTGGAGTGCCCTTAGAGCAACAGCCTGGGCTCGCCGATTCATCCACAACTGCCTGGCCAAACGGGACAAATTGAAGAGATCTGGACCTCTGCAAACCGAAGAGATTATTACAGTTAGGATAAGAAGAAGAGCTACCTTTGGATAAGAAGGGTTAAGCAAGGGATTCCGGAGAATCTAGAGATGCCGCAGTTCAAACTATCCAAAGACGAAAACGGGATTTTAAGATGCCAGCGTAGAATTCCTGGATATTCTCCTGTGTACGTGGAAGATAAGATGTTCACTGAGAAGTTAATTCAACACGTCCATAAGAAGAATAATTACTTAGGCGTGGCGAACACCATGGGAAGCCCGAGAGAACACAGGTGGATACCACACCTCAGAAGTCGTGTTAGAAAACACCTACGCAACTGCAACACATGCAAAGTTTACTCAACTAAACCTTATGGAGTAAATACGACGGCTGCACTACCAGAGTTTCGTACGACAGTTAGTAGACCGTTTCAACATACAGGCGTCGATTTTGCTGGACCACACAAATACAGAGTGGGAAAAAAGGAAGAGGGAAAGGCTTTCTTTCTACTGTTCACCTGTGCATCGTCGCGAGCAGTTCACCTAGAACTAACCAAATCCCAAACAGTTGAAGAATTCAAAGCGAAACTGAACTCATTCATTACTAGAACCCGATCAAAACTAATTATCTCCGACAACGCCCAAACCTTTAGAGCAACCGCCAGTTGGATGAGAAAAATCCGAAAGAACGAGGTGTTGCAAGATTTTTTGGCAAAACAGAAAATTGAATGGCAGTTCAACTTATCCAAGTCACCGTGGTGGGGTGGTATGTATGAGAGATTAATCAAGGAATTTAAAGACCCTCTACAAGACTCTTGGAAGACAGTTAGAGACCGTGGTGATAGACATAGAGAGACATCTCAACAACAGACCACTAACGTACGTAGAAAGTGAGTTGGGCGAAGACCGATTGCTGACACCTAACGTCATCATGTGGAGACAAGGTGCTCATACCATTGACAATGACACCGAAGATGAAGAAGAATTGAGGAGATTCGAGAACCGTCTCAACCAGGCCAGACAACAGGCATGGTCTAGATGGAAAAGAGAATACGTACACAGTCTCATGGATTTCCATAAAATCCAAAAAGGGCGATCCCAATTACCTGAAATTGGAGAGATCGTATTTATCGTTGGGGAGGAAAAGAACCAGGGGCAATGGAAGAAAGGAAGAGTTGTTAAATTTATCAAAGGCAAAGACGGTATTGTATGAGGAGTTACCCTTTTGCATAAAGGGAATCACATTGAACCACCGCATCAACTTATTTGCCCGTTCGAGTGTAGAAGCATGGGGAATGAAATAGAAACCAATGAAGATGCTGATAAAGTAGAGATTCCCAGAACACGCAGCAGAAGAGACGCAGCCTTAAACGCTGAAGCCAAAATAAAACTTTTAGCTAACGATGCTGACTAAAACTGTGAAGATCAAAACCGTTGCAATTGATGTTGGGTTATGTTACGGGTATAAAAATGAGAAACGTTCCATTTTTATAGGGGAGTGTGTCCCGAATGGACCTCCCCTCCCCATAAACAAAGTTAGTCACGTGAATAAACACGCGAAAAAACGTTCGGAGTACGTAGGACGGGTCGAGAAAATAAGAACTGTGGTGTGCTTAGATATGTAGTTTACTTTATTTTACTCCAATAAAAGTTACCTTTGTACGAAGACACAACGCACGAGTGACTTGAGAGTGTGTATCGAGAAAGAGTTCGGTACAGTGGTCTTGGGAACTGATCAACTCATCCGTTTCTTCCAAGTAATATTTCAATTTCGCGATTTCTTTTTCAATCTCCCTTTCTAAGCACTGTTCGGCCTCTGTCGTTCTTGTTGACGTCTCTCCGTCTCTCTTTTCGCCCTGTGTCTGTGACATCGTTTTATCCACTGTATTTTATCTACTCACTGAAATTGGTAAATCCTGGTCACGGCACCACTATGTACCGAACTGTTTCTCGATTCACACTCAACTCACTCAAGCCTTGTGTCTTCTTACAAAGGTAACTTTTATTGATGTAAAGTAAAGTAAACTACATTTCCAAGTACACTACAGTTCTTATTTCCTCGAGCCGTCCTACGTACTCCGAACGTTTATTCGCGTGTTTATTCACGTGACTAACTTTGTTTCTGGGGAAGGGAGGTCCATTAGGGACAGTGGCTGCCTTTTCAAGACTTTGCTAAATACCTAACTAAAAAGTCATCGCCGAAAGTAAGCCAAAAAACCTGCGTATCTTCATTTAATTTCTCCGCCATGGCAAATATCTCTATTGGTATCCTTTTGGTTTCAGCAGTTCGCTTACTTTGGCAACTCAGTGACGTAAAAATGCGTCCGCTGGTCACTTTCTGAACAATCAATCCCTCAGATAAATAATCCAAGATGGCGTATTACTAGCAGTAATTTTTGGTAATTTTGACTTGCGCGTTCTCCGTCTCTGTTATTGCTTTCGCAATAATACCATGTAAATTGCTTATTGATGTCAATATCTTTATATTGAGTCAATGTTGTTTACATGCAACACTTCTCCTTTAATAAAACAACTTCATACTATTTCCATTCGGTATCGACCACTTGCTCTGATATGCTAAATAATCCATCTGGAGGAAAATTGCAAAGTAATTGAGTTCAACAGGTCGAATAATGCATAGAAACTCTTGTATTATAACTTTTTTCATTCAACCGGGGAGTAAGTGCAAGTGGATTATACTGCTTAAAATGCATGTATTATTCAAGAGATCCTCAGGGGTTTTTAGTACGACAAGATTTTAGAATCAGGACCGAATTACATGGGATTTACATGCCAATCCATGGCAAATGCCACGACGTTCGGACGCAAATATTCTACTATTTATTACTATTACATCTCAGTCGACAGCGCACCCATCATTTTCCCACGACGGGGGCGGCCGACACAAGGAACCTAAGGCGCCCCGTCCACACGTATCCGTTTTTGTTTGAAAATGGAGATTTTTCTTTGCGGATTGTCTTCCAGTCCACACGTATATCCGACCAATACGGTCACCGAAAACGGAACTTTCCAAAAAAGTCACCAGAGTGGGAATTTATGAAAACACCGTCTTCCTATACTAGTCTGGACGGGTGGAAACGGAACTCTTCGATAACACCTACGTAATGGTATCGTATCTCGCTCGAGATTTAAGATTGCGGACGGACGTATTACTTTTGTAATACTTTTGCTTGGGCTTTTTTCAAGCCTAATAGCGTTTCTTGAAATCAGCCAAGCTTTGTTGAATGTTCAGACTGACTCCGTGAGTAGGAGGCTTAACATCAGGTTACTTTATCTCCCGATCTCGTCGGCCAGTCTGAAACGTCTTGACAGGAGACGAAGACAAACAAGACCTTGAAGATTTGGGGTCAGACCAGGACATACAAGTGCTTGGTGGGATAACTCTGTTGCCCAAGTAGGCTGTTATCGTTTTCAAATCGTGTTTGCGCATTCGTGTGGACGGGAGAAAACGAGTCGAAAACGGTATCGTGGGGACGAAAATATTTTTAATGTATTTAAAACGGACAAAAAACATTTGCGTTCTCAAACGAAAACGGATACGTGTGGACAGGCCCTTAAACAATTTCCAAGCCCTGATTAAAGTTCCTCCCCAAATAGTTTAACACAGAAATTGAGAATTCAGGACCCACGAAACCTAGTTACGGGGTCCGCAGCTCATACTGGCTAACCGAGACTCCATCGTCGGTTCGAAGGACCTCTGTCGACCTCAATTTTCTGATGTTTCAGAAATATCATTTTCGTATAATTGCTCATCCGCCATACTCCTCTGTCCTTTACCATGCCTGGTAGCACCACTCTTACGATTATTGAAACGTTTTCTGATAAACCCAATAGTACTTCTGACGTAAATCATTATCTTTTGACATATCTTACAAGATAAAATGTAAACCACTCAAGAAGAATCACAATTTAAGGGAAAGTTGATAAAGTATGTACGTTCTCCTTGGAAGGTACAGCCCTTATCAACGAATCCACATATTTGGCAGCGTAGCTTTCCACACTTGTTCATACCTTTTTCAATATCGTTCTCCTTCCTAACCTCAGCCCTAACTAATTCGCCTTTCAGATAACGTGGTCTCCTGGAAGCCACCATAGGTTTAATCGGAAACACTTTTTTCATGTCCTCCAAGGCATGCAAAACAGGCAGAAGCGACTCAATAACTCAACCTATTCCCGATAAAGCAGGATGGAAATTAAGTACTAAAGGCATTCTCTCCAAAGCTTTCTTTCTAGTTTTCTGAGAAAGGAGACTTTCCCTATACTCTTCTTTCTGGCCCTCAAAAATTGCGACTCCACAAATTTACGCTTAAAACCCCTCTTAATAAAATCTTCTGAAAGCTCTTTAAGTCTCTCGTCACATACTTCTTCAGAATCACAAATTTTCCTAACTCTAAGCGCCTGTTCATTGAAGGTTTTTATTGCCAAACGTGCTCTTCTGTTTTTAAACCCTGGAGGTGGAAGGTTCTTGATTCAAGTTATATAAATATTATATATATATGTAATATTTAAAAACCGAGCAGGAGTGCTCTATCGGGCTTTAAAACACGAGGCGATAGCCGAGTGTTTTAGACCCGATAAAGCACGAACTGCGAGTTTTTTTAAATGTTTTATGAAATTCACCACCTAATACACTAATTCGCGAAGAAAGTTTGGAAATTTACCTTTCGTATAGATAGATAGATAGACAGATAGATAGATAGATAAATAGATAGACAGACAGACAGGCCAGACAGACGGACGGACAGACAGAAAGGCAGGCAGGTAAGTAGGTAGGTAGGTAGATATAGATATTTATAAAATTCATTAAAAATTCATGAGAAAAGACAAAGAAAATCATAAGCGTGTCGGATCTATATATGCGATGAAGATACATGTGCCTTTATATGTGAAGAAGAAGTTCAATTTTTTTCGACTTACGAACGATAAATTTCCAAACTTTCTTCGCGAATTAGCGTATTAAGAGGTGAATTTCATAAGACATTTAAAAAACTCCCAGTTCATGCTTTATCGGGTCTAGAACACTCGGCTATCACCTCGTGTTTTAAATCCCGATAAAGCACTCCTGTTCGGTTTTTAAATATTACATATACATATATATACATGTGTTAGTATATGTTAGTTTTGGGTTTTGTGATTGTTTAAATAAGGCCTTACTTCAACTACATACATTTGAACTTTGAAACATTTTGGCAGACATTCTCTTAGTTTCAAGAGCAAAGGTGAGAGCACAGTAGAAAATTAAACACAACAAATGGCATAGAAAAGCGCCTCATTTACAAACTTGTAGGTCCTCATCTGTCAATGCCTGCCTCTGCAGACATTCACAGTATTTTGTATTACTTTTCTATGCCATTTGTTGTGTTTAATTTTCTACTGCGCTCTCACTTGTTTTATATTCAGCTTGCATGCAGGCATACCCCCTTACTATCGGGTTTGTTGCTGTGTGCGAGCTAAATATTGAATAAGTTTTCATTTTGTTATGGTTACGTTTCTGTCATTGGTTAATTTTGTTTCACGTGACTGCTTGTATAGCTTGCTATATAAGCAACAAGTTTGTTTATTCTATTTCTCTTTCTACTAACTCTCCAGACGAAGAGCCTTTGCTCGAAACGTCGAGGATAGAATATTTTTATCTGTTTCAAATTGAGGCAAGCGAGAATCCCTCCCCTGGTGTTGTGTTGTTGCGCCGCTGCCTACGCTGGACCAGCCTTGTTGATAATTTGTATTTATATAAGAACAGGGTATCGTACGCCAACTCTGATTGGTTAACACCCATGTTTGGATCAGAGAATCCAAACAGGGAAAATTTCTCGCCGAGAGTTTACTAAAGTTTGTATTGCAAGTTCAGTTCGATTTATAAAAGAAATATTTAACCATTGTTTTGAGTTTGGATAGTTCGATTCAAACACTTTGTATGTTGCTTGACTTTCGAATAGCTTATAAAGCTTTTCTTTTTCGGCCACGTTTAAGTGGGCTGACTTTCGTTAACCGGACAGCCTTGATTTATTGATTATGGGAGGTTGATATTCTGAAGCTTGTCCCTGACTGGTAGTTCAAGATGTTTAGAACTGCTCACCTAAACAATATGTTAAGTTAATGGCTTTTCATCTGTCTCAACTTTCGAAAAGCTAACAGCTCGTGTTTTTTACTCTTTTCTCAAGTCACCAAACATCTTGTTTGGATCACCGGATCCAAACACGGAAATCCAGTTGTTTTTTCATAATTCCCAGTTTTTGCAATATGAAGAACCAAATCTTGCTTACAAGAACGCAAAATTATTCTGCAAAAATTAATAATTATTATTGCTTGCCGGGAAGTAACTTATGTTTGTTTCTGGAATATAAGTTTCGCGAAACAAATATAGGAATCATTGCTGCTAACAAGGTTTCCGCGCGAAAATATCTCCCAGTTATACCGACCTATAAACATGTCCTTAAAACTAGAGGTTTACATAGAATGTAGCATAACAAAAATTAAGTGATGTTTTTATACTTATCTTTACCTGTATATTAGTCATGTTCTTAAATAGACAGAGTTTTCTTGCCTAGTAATGTTGATTAAATGAAAAATTAAAATTCTGAGGTCGTTTAATTGACTAGCGTATAAGAATATGACTAAATGAAGACAGTTATTTAATAATAATTTTAATATACAAAAATGTAGTTACGTAATTTCATTAAATTAGATATTGGATTCCCTACTGACCACTTATTATTTTGCATTTACGTTTGCAAATTAATTATTTCTTACATTAATATTATCAATAATCACCATAATCTCTTATGAAATATTTAGTGTTGTAAATTTATTTTTAACAATTTAATCAAAATGGCTTTGAAACAATAAACAGCAATTAAGGTATGGGTCATTGATACACAGGTCTTTGACTGCTTTTGCCAAAAATATCCACGCTATTGCAATAGGACTGTAATCATTTTAATTTCTAGCAAAAAGAGTTGACTTAATATGGAAATTAGTATATCATTAAAATTTTATATAGTTTGTCAAACAGACTAAATTCTGGCTCAGTGGTACCCACTGTTAAGTGAAAAGGTGATATTGTATGGTATTTCTTTTACATCCGGCAAACATTTAGGAAAGAGCAAACATGATTTATCCAGAATGTAAAAAAGAAAATGCAACCCTCCTTAAAATTCATTGCTATTCTTTAGAAATTACCCATGGTGAAAATTTGACAGCTGCTGAAAGAATTTCTGTTCCTACATTCCTCTAGTGAATAAACACTTATTCAGGCAATCATGACTTTGTGGCTCAGGACTTTCAGCTGCTTTCAAATCACCATAGTGGATGACCTGTAAACACTGATTTACATTTTAGTTGGATTGCAGTTTTTCTGATATACATTCTATCTTAAATATCTTCTGTCCCCTATACGTTATTGCAGAAAACATCTTATTGAGTTTAATAATTCACAATCACTTTGGCAAAAGTAAAAGTATCTAGGTCACTTGACATAGCATATGAACAGATTTATTTTCCATTTTTATGTTTTATATTCTTTCCAAAATGTTCGGGTTTTATTGGGCATTTTAATCAGCTAAAGAAATTGGAAGTGTAGGTAGATGACTTCTGTGATGTTGAAGAGAAGGTAAACAGGAAGGAGCATGAAAATGTGGGGGAGACATGATATTTGCAGTAGAAACATTCTCTATGTTATCAACCTAAATATAAAAAAGAGTGCTGTGTATGCAGTTTTGAACGAATTAGAAAACGTTTAAGCGAAGTACGCCGCTAAAAAAAAAGCAACACAAGAAAACAAGATATAAACGTTTTGAGTAAAAGCTTTTCACCAGAGTATAATAATGTTTTCTTCTGATGAAGGGCTTGGTAATCTACTCATACTATATGAGCTATCTGGCTTTCAAATTAAAGTGTTCTTTTACTGCATTTAAATCTAAAGTTAAACACCAAAAATCTGTTTGCATTAGAAAAAGAGCAGGCCATTTGAAAAAAGTCTCAACCATCGTTATAATATTCGTTTCTTCAAGTTACCCTTAATCCTACACGCATTACAAATTGCCAGTCTGCAATCACCATTTACATATTATCTTGATTTGGAACATTTTATTATTATTATCAGTTCCAAAATTTTTACTTCGAATACATGAGACTTGACAACTACAGTATTCTTTTGAAGAAGTCGAAAATTCAATACGGCATCTAAGGCAAAACGCAGACAATACTGTACTTTAAACACGTTTTCGACAGCACCGTTTTGACGTCAGTTTCAGCGCCACAAATACTTTTTTCCATTTCGCTGCCCTGAACATACAGTAAATATGGGTATTGACGGTTATTATTGCTGTTTGTATACAATTGAAGAATTATGATCCACTCAACTGTTCGAAATGAGCTTTTGACTTTTCTATTATAGTAGCTTTTTCGTTTTGAAATTTGGTTCTGCCAACTTCTGCGTCAATATCATCCTCTTAATTGCAAACGAGTTTCCAGTAAAGGTTATTTTACAGTTGACTCAACTGAATTTCACTTAATCAGAATAATTTATGCCATGTCGCCAATGAATCTCCGCAAGATGTCAATGAAATTTGACAAGCCATAGTGCTTTAATGAATTTTAAAACATCGTTTTGAATCGCTCTTGTTAATGAAAGGCAAAAGGTGCAGAAGGTGAAACTAAGAATATTGAAGACCTTATTTTCCAATTTTGAAATTTTGTATTTTACACGACAAATTAAATATAAGACGCCTTCTCGCTCAATGATTTCAAAAACTTGTGCACGATAAAAAATGTAGAATTCTTTTTCACGTGGCTTTATGTACATCTATAAGTCTGACCGACTATTTGCTATCACGGGGCTTCAATGCCCAGTATTTAACTTTTTAGGAATGATTTAGTCAATATCACCACAATGTGGAATTAAACATTATAATCAGTCAAATGACCTATTGGTTGAGGCACCATAAAGCATCAAATTGCCCATTTTCCAGCAAAAGAGGTACATATAGTCAATTTTATTTCGACCAAATAATGTCATTTTCAAATGACACTATGAATTCGTCAAAAAATATACATTATTTTCAATCTTAATAAGTTTACTGAACATCTATTCAACTTTATTTATCACTTTACTGAAATTTTATCACATCATTGATCTACTCTCTAGAAAAAAGTTGCTTCAACTGAACAAAAAAAATATTGTGTCTAACCACATGCTTCTCATGTACGGTAGCTATCACATCCTCTTGCATTTGCACATTTGGCATTCCCAAAGGGTTTCAATCTCATTTTTGCAATGAAGAAAGAAAAACAAATTACTTAACTAGTAATCTATAGCCATAAAAATGATCTGCAGTAGAAGAGTCAACAAAACTCTTAGCTTAAAAAAGTAAGAAATATAATAAGGTCTCAAGGCCCTTTGATCAAGATTACTCATCTCCAAAAGTAATTTTGAATTATTAATTGAAAATATAAATATTTAGTGTAGACCTTTTGCAAACATTAAAGGTGCCTCCACTTTAAAATGATAAAGATGCATGGTTTTCACCAGTAATCACAAAACTGACATCACCCAAGGTACAGTAAAAAAAATCAGTAAAAAAATATGTAACAGCTTTTAAAATCAATTTAGATGTATGAGAAATATTTTCAATATTTTTGTTTACTGAATGGAATTTGTAAGTAGGGATATGCTGGATACAACCTTATAAAATAACACATGCTATAACATGTATTGTTCACAGGCTTGATTTGTTTAATTTAAAATTCCCTGTCAAATGTTTACCAATGTTTGTGTTGCACATTCAATCTTATTATTTTACAAAAGAAACAAATCATGGTTTTTGCATGTTTAAATACTGTGATTCAAATTTTTTGCATGTTGTTTAACTTTTGAAGAGCTAAATTTACTTGCTTATTTTTTTTTTTTTCTCTTTTACTGCATTGAAGTGGCTTGACTTTTTTGACCTGTGCTTTATATTCTTAAGCTTGTCTCTGACTAGGAGTTGATGATTTCTGGGAAAGTAGTTCACTTCACCACTGTGTTAATCAATTTAACTGCTTTTCATCTGTCACTATGTAATAAATCAATATCAAATTGATTTCCATGTTCATATACTGTGACCCAAACACTTGGGATATTGCTGTGACTTTCAAAATGCTAAAAACACCTGCCTACCAGCACATCTTTTTTGTCTTCTTTTCACATCTTACAACATCCCTAGTGCTTGGATCACAGTATCCAAACATTCAAATTCATTCAGTATTTCTTGATTATCAGACATGTTATTCAACCAGACAGCTACAAAGACTAACAGACACTGAGTACTGAAAATCAGCTAGTTTTAGCACTGGAAAAAATGAACAACAGGGAGTTATTTAAAGAAAGAAATATACAAGATATTCCTTTCATTTTTAACACTGTACAATTATTTGAAATAGAAACAAAACCAACATATGGTTTAGCCAATTTTTGATAGGTTTTACACCAGAAATGTCTTTATTGATTGCAAAATTGTTAGCATCAGAAACTCTTTATCATGTTCAAGAACACTTTTATGACCAATTTTCCTGCTTTCAAGAACACCAATACTATTAAGAAAGTATCTAGGAGAACGTCAATGGATCCTGGATACTGCAGGGTTGCTATATTGTACCAGAAACAGAATACTGACATCCAGATGGTCTCTCACATCCCTCTTTATATGAGTATGTAATGTATTATATTTATTATATTATATATTATTATGTATTATATTTATAATGAGTCATCCCTCTTTATAAGTGGAATGCATTTCTTGTTTTTGTAATTAATTACTGTTTTTGTTCCTATCTGGAAAGAGGAATTTAGTACCAATAACTACTGATTGTACCAAGTACACTCCAACACATTACCATGATTGTAACAAACACAGTAACAGCACTGTTTATACATTACTGCTGGCTGGTATTGATTCACTTTTGGCCAACAGAGCCCTAAAAGGGAGTTTTACATTCTTTAATACCACAATATGTTTTTTGCTGAGATAAGATACATTGCAAATTGCCAGTACATAAGTCCTACCATCACACGAACCAGTACTGAATGTAACCTTCGTACGTCATTTGACTCTTCATAGTACAATGGTTCGTGCATCTCACAGGCAATTAGGTTACAAATTTGATTCGCATCAAGGACTTTGAAAGTGTTCATAAGTAAAATAAGTCGAGAGCATGCATTCTGAAAACATAAACTAGATGTACACAGACTACCACCTTTGCTAACATTTAAAAAATATATTAGCAAAATAGACGGTCACGATTCTTAATGTTAGTGAAAAAGCCGAATAAGGAGTGAGTACTAAAAGTTTCAGAAAAGCTACTTCATCTACGTAAAATTCACCGTAGACTGGCATAGCTAATCAGATAAATGTATTAGTACTTCTTACCCTGGAAAGATCTGTGGAGTCGCTTTGGTCAAGCTTTGCCATTGTCTCACCGATCGTTTCATTGTTTAAAAACGTTAAAATGACAGCTGTGGTACAAAGTAAACGTCTAACCGCTCCATATATACAACGCATGACTTTACGCCCACTTTACGAAGAAAAATACCAAATTATTTCTATGACTATTCATATGAACTTATCAAATCTATCGAATCCATACGCCGCTGAACCGCAGTTAAGTTGATCTTTCTTCTTCAAAGCTCGATAGGCCGATTAATTATACATTGTCGGGCCCAGACCTATGCTTTCTCCACATTGTCAATTGTAGGTTCACCTAATCAAGAATTATCGAAAGTTTTGTGGACAAAATTCAGTATGTACTGTTACGAAACGTCGTAATTTTGTTGAATATCGCTGGTTGAAGTCTAAAAAGAAGTCAAACGATGATATAAAACTAGAGTGCTGCGTAGGCAGTGTTGAATGACTCGAAAAAAGCCGAAACATGTGAGAATAGAAAAACCATGACCAGCCGACAACTTCAAAAAGTATAAAATAAAACATATTCCGAAGAATAAAGTCACCTTGAGAACTCAAGATATGAGTCAATACAAGATAAAACTATTGTTGAAACTGTGATATTTTGACTTTATTTCAAAGTCATCTTAGACTTTGGCTGGCTAGAGGAATTTCAAATTACCAGAAAAGACTGCTTCGTAATAAATCCCAATAGTCTTAAAATTCAAAATTCCAGATCCCTATCACTGCTGGTTGCATGCTCATTTTCACTTTCAGGTCTGACCACGCCTCTGAAGGCAAGAAGTTTGTTAACCCTATTTAGACAGGGTTTTTTGAGCTTTCTTGACTATGGGTAGGCGGAATTTGCCCTAAGTCAATTTCTTAAGAAATATTAATATAAAACCAACAAATTTTCGCAGAATCATCTTCCTATTTGGAATTCTAAAACGGCATAAATGTCATGATTAAAACAGTTTGTCTTAAATTCAATCTCGTTTCTCTTTTTTCAGTAAGAAAGTAATTTTCCATTTCGAGTTAAGAATTGAAAAAATCAGAAAATTGAACATATTCTGTTCGAAATTTGCTCACAGGAGATGTTATGTAATTGTTTCTAACTTTTATCCTGTTGAAAATTTCTCGCTGATTTTTCAGCAAGGACAAAGCCTATGAAATTTAAAGAAAAAATCTCAAAATTTCATAGACATATCTTAAATACTTTTTGAGACATTAAACGTCAATTTCAGAAAAGGTATTTTAAAGTCTAATTAGTGCAAAGCGAAAAAAAATTTGGGGAACCAATCAAAGCTTAGAAAATCATCCCCAAGGATACTCGGGGTTTCTCGATTTTCAGTCCAATAAATGTGCCAATCCAATACCCAGGATACAATGGCCGATTAGCTCTTCCACAGCAGAGCTCTCCCCTTGACGAGTAAAGTCGTCGGGCGTTAGCCAGGGTAAAATAATACAAGTCTCATGTCACCGGGAAGGAGTTAAAGCAGTTTCTGACTTTAAGGAAGTTGAAAGGTTTGTCGATTCAATGTTTTTGATGGCTGTTTGGAATTTCACTGTTCTTGATCTGATGTATTGATTTTGATGTCGCGATGTTTCGCGACATGACCCCAAAAAATCTGAAAAATTTGATAACTTTATTTACTCACGGGGTTATGGAACGCCATGTGTCCAAAAATGATTTAACATAAATTATATGATATAATGACTTAGAATGTGGTTATTTACAAACAATAAAAAAACACAACTTACTTTATATCATGCCATGAGTTGTCACTTTTCAAATGGTTGGATATAACGTAGATAAGCACTTAACTTTATATCAAACCATGAGTTGCCATTTTAGTCATGGTTTGATATAATGCAAAGACCGTAATTTCATCAATATATGAAACCATGATTCGCTGTGTAAGTCATGGTTTCATACAAACTAAAGTTTCTCATGGTTTTATATCAAACCATGATTTGCACATTTACTCATGGTTTGATATAATGATTACACAGCACGCCGTAACTAGCGGCGAAAGTACACGAAGATTGCCGATTTGTACTCGAGCTCCGTGTCTTGGGTCTTCTTCCATCTTCGAACCTGTGAAAACACTGAAAACGTATTCTAGGGTCTCGAATAGAAGTCCCCCCTACTATTAATTTTCAAGAAATTTTCCAACCCCCCTTTCTTATTAACCCCCTCCTACTATTAAATTTCAAGGTCTGAGAGTTCAGTTATATTTTTTCTTGATGCAGAATTTTCATTTTTCTACACTGTAAAGTTTTTTATTAACCAAAATAAAGAGCTACTTTAAGAAGATTAACAAAATTCACACCTATAACTTAAAAGACATGAAATGCGATTTAACAATTTTTCTTATTCGTTCTTGTTTTCTTTTGTTATTTTGTTGTTCCCTATACCTAGTCATTTGTTTATGAAAGCATTATAGTCAAAATCAGTGTTCTATTTTTGATGGCCTGAAAATTCTATCCCCCTCTACTATAAACTCCCCACTCCTATTAGGTTTTAGGGATTTATCCAACCAACCCCCCTTCTATTCGGGGCCCTAGAGTAATGACGAACAACGAGCAAGAGCCGTAAGCTCTGTATTATCCAGCCACAGATTCCTCTCGCCAGCCGCAACGTCGAAGAGTACATGCAGTCGCAGTGACAGATCAAGAGCATATTTAATCACGGTGTTTTATTCAATACTAAACATGAATAAAGTAGTTTAAAAGAAATTAGTTTGAAGGTATATGAATGACCACTTAGGTGCCGAAAGACAATCAATGATAGTATGCAGCTCTGTCCCTTACCAACGTGGAGAAAGGTTTAATACGGATCTAAATGTAAGCGTAGTCAATGTATTTGGTCCAAAGCTACGACAATTAAAAGAGGTTAGATAGGTTTTCTTGACATAAACAATGAAACAGATTTGTTGAGATGATAGATGAACGATCGTCAAACTCTATCCTCAGAAAAATAATTTCAGAGCCCCAGACGGGAATCGAATCCGCAACTTTCTGATGACCGGTGAGACGCTCTAACCGTTGAGCTATCAAGACTGGTTGGTGAGCTAAGAGTGCAAGTTTACCAAGATTACCGCGAGGAACAGCAAGAATTTAATCATCGCTCGGTGGAAGGCAGACTATATTTTTTGTAACAATCATGCTTCTTCCACCATAACCTCTGCGTTTTGTTCTCGTCGCATCTGGTCTCTGCAGCCGACAATACCGATCAAGAATAAGACGTGGCGACTACACATGTCAGAGTTGCAGTTGGCTTGACGGCTCTATAACTGGACAATGGAGAACTAACAGCTCCAACTGTTACTCCTGCCAGTTTTTGTTTGCTGTTTGCATTAAGCCTGGGCTATGTTTAGATTTACCAAATACACAGGTTATGTTTACAATTCGATCCGTATTAAACCTTTCTACACATCGGTAAGGGACAGAGCTGCCAACTATTATTGATTGTCTTTTGGCACCTTAGTCATAATTCATGTACCTTCAAACTAATTTATTTTAAACTACTTTATTCGTGTTTAGTATTGACTAAAACACCGTGATTAAATATATTCTCGATCTGTCACTGCGACTGTATGCAATCTTCGACGTTGCGGTTGGCGAGAGGAATCCGTGGCTGGATAATACAGAGCTTACGGCTCTTGCTCGTTGTTCGTCATTTCGTTTTAAGTGTTTCACCGGTTCGAAGATGGAAAAAGTCCAAAGACACGAAGCTCGAGTACAAATCGGCAATCTTCGTGCGCTTTCGCAGTTAGTCCTTATTCTGGTTGAACCGGATATTGACTCCAATTGATTTTTGGACAGACGGCGCGCTGTATAATCATCATATCAAACCATGAGTAAATGTGTAAATCATGGTCTGATATAATGAAATTACCGTCCTTTATTATATGAAATCATGAGTTTAATAAAAGATGATCGATTGATATAATAATAAATCGTAACTTTAGTTTATATGAAACCATGAACTTACACAGCAAATCATGGTTTCATATAATGAAATTGTGGTCTTTACATTATATCAAACCATGATTAAAATGACGACTCATGGTTTGATATATAAAGTTAAGTGCTTATCTACATTATATCCAACCGTTTGAATAGTGACAACTCATGGTATGATATAAAGTAAGTTAAGGTTTTTTATTGTTTGTAAATAACCACATTCTAAGTCATTATTTCAGAATCATCCTCAGAGATACACGAACAGAAGATTTTAATGATTATCTAATACATAATATGTTAAATGAACAGAACTATCAACGGATTTCGGGGAAACAATATTAATTGTAATTCAGAGAGGGTGTGAATCGGCGATTAGAGGAAGGCTGCAAATGGATAAAAATGGTGGATCGATCTTGTGGGATAAGAAAATTCCAATGTTAGTAACGAGCAGGATATATGAAACTGTCATACCTTCAGTGCTCGTCCATGGATCCGAGACGTGGCCAATGAAAACGAACGAGTAGCTGATATTGGAGAGAACGGAGATGAAAATGTTGAAAAGGATAAAAAAAGTTACAGTAAGAGACAGAATGACGAGTGACGTCAGAAAGGAGTTGATGGTGGAAAATATTATTAAGATACGTGAAGGAAAGTTAAGGTAGCATGGGCATTGTAGGCGGAAGGAAAAGGATGACCAGATAGTGGTGATGATGATGATGATGACGATGATGATGATGGAGGAGGCGTAAGGAAGAAGGAGTAGAGGGCGCTTGTCCCCTAAACGGGAAATAGCCGTGAAGAAAAAGAAGTTTAATAGTTAAATAACAAAGAAAAAAGAACTGCCATTTTTACCCACTTCTGATGTTGGAAGTAGAAACTTAGGAAATGTTATGCTGTAAAAATGGACGTGGTTTAACAGAGAAACTTCGAACAACCATAGCTGTTGTCGTTCATCCGTACGACAGAAGGCGGATTTGTCAACTCGTTCTAAGCTCGTGTAATTACGAACGTTACTGACCTAGATTTGTAGGCTTTCATTGAATTTCACAGCTTTTCACGATCCAGATTCTGTAAACAAAGTACTTTAAAAATTTAAGTGAAGTAGTTTTACTGTGACCCTACTAGGTCCGAACTTCGAACCCCTGACCAATATATAACTGGACGGAGGATTGCAGTACTTAAGTATCTGGCAGTTGTGTTTGTGCGATACTGGTCGGAACAAAACGACTAGAGGCTACGACTAACGACTTTAAGATTTCCGCAATGGACTGTGGCTTAGGTTGAAAAATTCAAAGTCATGTATAGAAATATCCTACAGATGCAGAGTTCTGGGTCTATTCCGATCAGGAGTTTTGAAGACAATGTGTTTCTCTCTAGACTAAGGTTAACCCTTTGATGAATAAGGTTGTTGTACAACAACGAATTGCAACAGCAGAAGCTGAAATGAAAGAAGAAGTCAAGAAACAAAAAAAGGACAAAGAACCAAACGAAAATATCATGCATGAAAGGATTGAGCTTTCCTGAGGTTCTGGAGCCACCTCAGCTAGTAAGTTTAATGATTAAATTATTAAAATGTTTTTTGGCACTGTAAATAGACATTTCGGCGTGAAGATTTCTGCTGGGACCAGGTTTTGCTTGGATGAAACTCTGTTGCCTAAAGGTAATGTTACACGCTCCGGTTTTTCAAGCGACTAGTGTCGGGAAAAAAATTGTTGCAAGTCGTTCGAAGGGTGTTACACGAAGGGAACGTCATCCAAATTGTCGAAATGTGCTGCGAAACGTAGAACCTGATTCTACTTGTTGTGCGACTTGTGACTTTAAAAAATCAGTTGCATGAGGGGGTGTTAAATTGCTATGCAACTTGTAACAACTTTTTGTTGCGACATAAGTGATAAGTTGCATGAAAAATCATACCTTGTTACATTAGCTTAAAGGCGCTGCTGCATGGGCAGTCATATAGTGTAGGAACAGCTTAGACAACACCGAGCAACTTTGCTGCCTGGAGTATTCAGTTCTCCATTGTCATATAGCTATGTCTGTTGGGATGATTACAACGAACACCAGCGCTAAACCTGTTTTCATGTGGAAAAAGCAAAACGGCAATAACAAAACTCGAACAGAAAAATAAAAAAAAACTAGAATGCTGCGTCAGCAGTGCTGGACTGGGTGTGAAAAAAAAGGTAAGAGAACTGCCGAGACTTACTAGATGAGAAACTGGCGTTTCGAGCAAGCCCCTTTGTTGTAGCGAAACGTAAAATATGTGAAAGCTAGGAGGTATCTTTATAGATAAAAAGTCAGATGAAGCTAAAATGACCAATAGGATTAATAAGTCAATAACAAACTAAATAATGAGATGTAAATAATGGGTAATCATTTGCTATTTCAAATGCCGATCAGTTAATAGAAAAGCGGAGGAACAGACAGAAGAACTTCAGGGATGGTGATGCTTAAAGACTTAAATACAGGAAAAGAAAATCCCATAAAAATAAAGAATATAAGCCAATGATTTCAACTGCCCTAGCTAAATAAAATCAATAGCCATAGCTTGCAAAGGAATAAATACATGACGCAAATTAAACCAAATTTTAAAATTTAAGAACAAAACGCACAAACTTTTTCCTTAAATTTTGAAATGTTTTTTTGTAGTATAATGACATAATGTTTTTATCTACCTGTAGTAATTCACTAAACGGTTTATATTAAGTTTAATTTTGAGCACGGGAACCAAGGTGTGTTCACAGAGATTTGACGTGTGTTATTGTTCTCAGTCTCAGTGTTTAAATAGATAGTCTGGTGTGTGTTAAGAGAAAAGTTAAAACAGAGTACTATAAATGACAACGAGGATCCAACATTAAAAGAAAGTTGATACAAAGTTGAACAAAAGCTGATCAAAATTTAATCGCAATGGCTACGACTCAGTCCTTTGTACCATCGTTCCGTCCATTTGTCATAGAGGACAATCCTACATCTGTTGGGAAACGCTGGGACGTAATGGATAGATCGATTCGAAAACTTTCTGGCAGCAATGGACATCAAAGATCCAACCAGAAAACGAGCGATGCAAATTCATTTTGCTGGAGAAGAAGTACACAAGATCTTTCGTACGCTTGAAGATACTGGCGAAGGCGAGGATTACGACACGGTGAAAACAAAGCTGACAGAACACTTCAAACCACAACAGAACATCGAATAAAGACCTTATGTATTTGGTCGCAATCAACAAAATCCAAACGAAACGCTAGACCAATACCGCAAAAGACTGAAACATCTAGCGTCAACCTGCGAGTTCGCCGACGAATCGACAGAAATCAAGTCACAGATAATTCTGCAGTGCATGTCGTAAATAAGCCATTGGCGACCATTACGAAACCCAAAGCTAACACTCAAGAGAACTCCTAGATCAAGGAGGAACTTTAGAGACGTCGAAAGTTTATCCGCCTGGAATGGAGCTAACACTAGAGACAGCAAATACGGTTGTGAAAGAACAGCAATGAAGAACGAAAGAAAAGTGTAGAGCACAATGCAAGGCGGGAAAAGATAAATTCACAGGACAAAGGAACGTACGGAAAACAACGACCTGTTACAGCTGCGTTGGAAGTTACCCGCATCCCCAAGACAAGCCATGTCTGGCAAAAGGAAAAGTCTGTAGAGCATGTAACAAGTTAAACCATTTCGCAAAATACTGCAAAACAACGGCAAAACAGCTTCGAAAACAACAGGAACAGAACGTCAACGACGTCGATACACAGCCAACGCCCCGTCGTGAAGACTCCAGCACAGACTATGAATATTCGTTTGTCATTCATAAACAACAAAACATCAACACGGCTAAGAAAGATACATCAGAAGACCACAAGAAACTTCCGAAAAACACTGTAAAATTCCGATCGACCGAAATTAGAATGCTCATCGACTCTGGTGCTAGTGTAAACATTCTAGACAAAACAGCGTATCGATTGCTCTCTCGCAAACTGCCGTCAATCAAGCTTTAGCACTCAAACATCAAGCTCAAGTCATATGGATATGATAAAACTATTAAAGTCATGGGAAAATTGAAGCCCTCAGTCGAATCAAAACATAAAATAACTGTGGAAACATTCTTTTGTGCTAAACAAGCCGTACGGTTCACTTCTGAGCTATGACACTGCACGTGAACTTGGCCTCACCAAAGTTAACGTCACCAACATAACGTCACAGAAATTAATAAGTCAAACCAATCTTAAGAAGATGATTAACGAATGCAATGATATTATGCACAGAATTGGCGAGCTAAAAAAACAGCAACTGAAAATCCATTGATGAGGCAGTTCAGCCCGTAGCTCAGCGCCACAGGAGATTTCCTTTTCACATTCGAAAAAAGTCGAAACAGCACCTTGATAAACTGGAGCAACAAGATATCATAGAGAAGGCAGATGGTCCAACTCCCTGGGGATGATCTAAATAGAGCGGGAAGCGGGTAAATGGCTCGGGTCGCCGGTAAGTGGCGCGGGTAAATTGCCGTGGGTAAATTGGTGCGGGTAAATTGGAACATATAATGAACTATTCAGTCACTGAACTATGCAGAGTTATACTGATTGGTGGCTTTAGGTTGATCCAGGGGGGATCCATTTAATACAGTCAACACTGGGACAAAAATAAAAGGTAGTCTCCACTACAAAATTCTATTCATATGGAACATATAAGCCAACCACAGAAACACATAAACTTCCATCCAGCTGTTCCTTTCTACAACCTCTACATCTTGGAGTTGTTCCATTACGCTTTGCTTTTCTCCCTAAGATCCATATTTTTGGTCGACAATTCTGTCGGTCATTCATGAGGAGGTTTTTCACAATTATTGAATACATATAAGAAGGCTTTTATTGATTGTGCTAGTAAAAGTAGCACATTATGCTACTAGCACTGCTCGTTTTTAACCGAAAATATGCAAAAATTATGCTCGTTTTTAGAACTTATGCTTGTTTTTGTGAAATTATACTTTTCACAAAATACCTTTAAAAGGTTGAAATTAAATGCTTGTTTTTTATATAGTAACGAAAGCAAAACATGTCATTGTTTCCGACGTGGTCTAGCTTTTACTAGATTACTTCCTATTCTCTGAAATGTTCAGTAAATACAACATAAAATTGTACTGATGCCTTGCTATCATAGTTAGTGTCCTCAAAAAGTTCCCTGCTGCATTACACTTGCTTGCAAGTAATCAAGTTAAAGAATATTCATTGAATCAACAGAAAGGTTGAAAAAAAACAAAAAACATGTAACCGCAGTTCAGTCAAATCTAACCATTTTGTTTTGACTTTGGGAGCGTGGACTGGATCGGAACTAAAGTTCCGTTGAACCCGGGCACCTAGACTAAGGTCCACTAAGGGCCAGAATTTAACAAGACTAAACTAAGTTTTAAAATTAACTCAATATAAGCAAAACGAGACTTACTGGAGAGTTATGGCCCTAGTAATGTGGTCTGTAACTGATAAAAATATACCGGTTATGCTAGCAGTGCTACTTCGAAAAAAAATGGCAAAAATGTGCTCGTTTCCCCAAATTATGCCAAAAAATGTGCTAGCACAATCGATAAAAGCCTATACATAAGCTGCAGATTATACATGTATGTTGTTAGATAACTTCTCAGCGTATGTAAACTTATTTTGGTACTACCTCATGTATTTTAATATGGAGAGAAGTGGAGAAAATCCCTAAAACTTTATTTTATTCCATCGCATTGTTGCCTCCCTTGCTTGATATGTGCTAGATTTTTTCCCCATTATATCAAAAAAGAAATATTAATGTAAATACTTTATTTGTATAATCCTTTGGATGAGTATGACATGTCTGTTATATCATATACATATGTTATTGACCAAGCATGAAGTATGATGGAAGGATATGAAACACTTGTAGTACCAGTTGCAGGTTTGCTTGTAATAGTATGCATTGTGCTGAAACTGAGGTTTAAACAAGTGAATTAAAACATAACATACATGATCTTTATGTACATCAAGGGGAAGTTGGCAATAAGGATTAAGGCAGGCGAACAGTCATTCTAGGCATTCGTCCTGTTAATCATTAATACACAGAAGACATTATTCTCAGGATGTGAAAGCCCATTGATCGACAATATCACAATAAAAAGGCAAGGACAAATCGTTGTAGTTAACATGCTTACAATTTTTGAATAATATAATGTTAACGTGTTTGCTTGGTGCAGTGGCGTAGCCAGAAAGCAAATGTTATGTGGGCACAAAAAATGGGCACAGGTGTCAACATTTCCTGTTAGTTTTTTAGTTATTACACTGCTAGCAAAAGGCATGAGGCACGCCCCTCAAGATATTTTGCAGTACTTCAACCCAATAACACTTCTGTAATAACTGCTATTATTATTGTGTTTCCTCTGGCTTTTCAACATCACTCCTAGGCTCGCTTGACTCGGGCTCGGTGTAACCACTTTCTGCCCTTCTCTTTTCATTCGGATTCATTTCACAACAGCCGAAAAACGACAATTGCCTTGCCGCCATATTTGCACTACACTTACCTTAGCGGTGACAGTCAAAAACATTGTTTTTTACTTCATCTTGCAAGGACATATCTTTACGAAATAATTAACATTTATGTAGAAATTAAACTAATACTTGGACTTTAGGTAAATAGAAAGATTATATTAATCTTTGTAGCGACTAAACTCTATACAGTACTTTGCTAAATATGAGCTAGATTTGTCAGCAATATTTCACAGCGGCACAAGCAGGTTTCACGCCGGCACAGGCCCGGGTGTAGCTACGCCACTGGCTTGGTGCGTTGACTTCAGTGTTGCTTCTGAAATTCCTGTACAACATACACCCAACGTACTTCCATTGTCCACGTACTGCCATGGCTCACCTGGATACGACATTGGGCAAAGATATTAATGATGAAGTTAAGTTCATTCAAAGTACTCCTTGTTATAATTGAACTGAGAAGGCTCAACCACAATGGCGGTTGAATGTCTATATAATAGGTCCGTCTTATTTCTGTGTATTTTTGTCTTATATTTCAAATTTGCATATACTGGTTTCAATAAAGAGTATGCTGCCCCTCGTCTGCACTATGGGCTAGTAAAGAAGACCAGTGAAAGCCTTATTTTTGCCGATAAATTGATTTATCGTATTCGAAATGGGAGACCGTCTGTTTATTTAGGCAACTATCTTTTAAAGACAAGGTCTTACTGCAAAATCATTCTACGCGTCAAGTACTTGAAGAAAAAGTTGAATTACTATTCGAATTCTTCATGCTACTTCAATCCTTCCATCTTGCGTTCAGAAGATGTGGAAACCAACCCTGGACCAGTTACAAATAATACGTTAATTGGATCAGCTTCAAATAATTTTTTAAACGGACTATCCAAAGTGAAGAAGAAATCAAGCACACCCTTCCTTTCGTTTAACGCGCAAAGTATCAAAGGTAACAAACCACAACGAATTCAAGATTTGGTTTTTAGTAGTACCAGAGATGTTGTCTCAGTGACTGAAACGTGGTTAAATGAGTCTAGTGATAACGAAATCCTCAATGGCTGTTATACAATCTATGGTAAAGATCGGGCTGTTGGCAGGGGAGGTGGCGTTATGATAGCTGTTAACAAGGAACTGAAATCAATTTGTCGAGCTGATCTTGAACTAAACTTGGAAATGCTAGTAATTCAATTACAACTAGAATGTTGCCAAAATCGTATTCTAGCCATATTCTACAGATCTCCGGGTTCGAATTCCTCGTTTGTGGACTGTTTTGGTGATTTTCTACAAAGTTTGGGCAACAAAAAGTTATTGATCCTCGGTGACTTTAATTTTCCAAATATCAATTGCGAGTCTCTGGCGGTTCCTTCTGATTCAGGAGACGAATTTAAATTTTGTGAGTTGATTCAGGATTATTATTTAAGCCAGATGATCTGTATGCCAACAAGAATCTCTTCAGCTGGTTCATCAAATATTGTCGATTAGGTCTTAACCAACGAAGCATATAATATCCAGCATATTGATTTATTAAAAGCTCACTTAGCATTATTCCCGACAGATGATTTACTTTGAGTTTTCACCCAAGGTAAAGCGTATAAAGAACAAAAGCAGATTTGTCTACAACTACAGGGTGTCCCAAAAAAAACGAAAACCATTGAAATCACCAATAACAATTTAATTATTAGAATTTGAATGCCTTAGCACTTGCTTTAAATTCCCACGGGCAAAAAATCGCGCACTTTACAAGGCGATTTTCTTACCTAAATTTTAATACATGCACATTGTCAATATTTTACGCATCATTACGTTCAGCTTTTTCGTAGGGCATTCAAATTTTAACAATAAGTGATTTCAATAGTTTTCGGTTTTTTGGGACACCCTGTATAAAAGAGCTGACTTCAATGGTTTAAGAAATACGCTGAGAAATATCCCCTTCGACTGTATGCTTACAAATGACAGTATAGACGAAGATTGGAAAATTTGGAAAGATTTGTTCTTAGGAGCCGTTGATCTTCATGTATCCAAATCTAAAATACGCGATATAAATTCTCTGCCTTGGATTGACGGTGAAGTAAACAGTTTGCTACACAGAAAAGATTCGATACGCAGAAAAGCGAAGAAAACCGGTTCCTTTGTTATATGGGAAAATTTTCGCAAATTACGCTCTAAAGTCAAAAATTAATCTGGCCTAAGCATGACGAGTACTTGAAAACTATAGCAGATTCGTTTAAAGAAAACCCCAAGCGATTCTGTTCTTACGTACGTGCCAAAACTAAGACAACTCGAATCCCAGAGACGATTAAACTTCATGGTAGAACCTATTCAGAGCCTTTAGAAAAAGCTGAAGCTTTTAACTCTTATTCATGACCAGCCGACAGTTTTAACAAGTAAAAGATAAAACATATTCCGAAACTAAATAATGTCATAACTTTAATATAAATAGCAATGCCCAGCAGATTGTGCGAAGTATCGCCATATGCAAACATTAACAATTGCTTAAGCAAAGAAGGCTAGAAGAGTTCAAAACATTTATTGACTAACGTTTTGTCGCTACAAGCAACATCATCAGAGTGGAGATCAGGGACTACAACGAGATATATTTATATTAAACAAACAGTGTTGAATGACAATTAAGATGATATATTTACAACAGTAATGGAAATTGACAGGAGACAGCAATAAGGTGCTATCAGAAAAGGGAAAGAGGCATAGAACCAATATTCCCGTAAATAATGGGTTTTAATTTATTCATTAGAAGACTTTCTTTTAAGGAGTAGTTCAGAAGCAGAAGGCGACGAGGATAATATTTTGAAGTCGGAAAAAGAAATGGGATGGCCGGTTTCAATGTGGTGGGAAAGGATACTAGTGGGAGAGGGATTAACTCTTCTGTTACCTGTCAAGGGTGAGATCCCCATTTGATCTGAAATGCGTGTGTGTAACTGTCGGCTAGTTTGGCCAACATACAATGCCTTACAGCATTGACACGTCAATAAATACACCACATGCGATTTCAGGCCATCAGGGATCCTGTCCTTGACCGGGAAAAAAAGAGCCAAGGCGAACGGAGGGGCGAAAGACGAAGCGTAATGAAAGTTGAGGAAAGGCGGACGATAATAGTTTGATGAGTTGAGTGGGAATTTGAAGACCATGTGAACCAGTATACGGTAGAGCAAAAAATAAATTAAAAACTTAGGAGCAATAGAAATCTTGGGAGCGGACGAAAAGGATTTATCTAAAAATGAACTTACACATTTGTCAAACAGGGTAGCTGGGAATTCATTTTTAATGAAAATTTGAGTTTCTGGAGTCCAGAGTGAAAGATGGAGTAGCTAGAGCATAAATTAAAATATCGAAATAGAAGGAAACAATCGTCAACATAACGTCGGTAGAAGATGGGTTTGAATTGTGAAGGACAGTTGTTAAGCCAGCTGGTTTCATAAAAGGAGAGAAAGATATTGGCGAAGAGAGGTCCCAGAGGGGAACCTATAGCAACACCATCAACCTGTTCGTAAAGTTGGTTGTTGAAAAGGAAATGGTTGTCCTTAACAGCGAATTCTAAAAGTTTCTTAAATTCATTACGGGAAAACCTTTGAAAACAATTTTGGTTATGGAAAAGTAAATCGAGTACGATATTTATAGTTTCGTTAAGTGGGATGTTGGTAAATAAAGATTTGATTTCGAAACTGGCCATAATGACTTCCTTAGGGTTGGTTTTAAGACTTGAGAGTTCAGTAATGAAAGAAAAAGAATCCTTAACTACATATATACTAGAAGAGATCGGGCGAAGCAATGGGACAAGAAATTTGGCGAGTCTGTAAGAGTGAGTGCCAATCGAAGAAATTATGGGTCTTAAAGGTATATCAAATTTATGCACCTTAGGAAGTCCATAAAGTAATCCAGGTCGAGAGCTGGTCGGGAAAATTTCATGGTAGGTTGCATCCGTGATAGATCCGTTGGTTCTATGCCTCTTTCCCTTTTCTGATATCACCTTATTGCTGTCTCCTGTCAATTTCCATTACTGTTGTAAATATATCATCTTAATTGATAATCAAATATATCATGATGTTGCTTGTAGCGACAAAACGTTAGTCAATAAATGTTTTGAACTCTTCTAGCCTTCTTTGCTTAAGCAATTGTTAATGTTTACATATGGCGATACTTCGCACAATCTGCTGGGCATTGCTATTTATATTAAAGTTACGATTTCCGCCTGGACAATCACTCGTAAATAAGATCATCTTGTAAACTCAAGATTCGAGTTATATAAGAGACGAGGCAGAAAGTGAAATGGTAATATTTCGATTTTATTACAAAATCATCTTCAGACCAAGTGACTATACATAAACATACCTAGGTCTTTATATATTTATGTGAACCGTGATAACATCATCGATGTTATTCATGTAAATATATAAAGACCTAGGTATGTTTATGTATAGTCAATTGGTCTGAAGATGATTTTGTAATAAAATCGAAATATTACCATTTCACTTTCTGTCTCGTCTCTTACATAACTCGAATCTTGAGTTTACAAGATGACATTTTTCGGAATATGTTTTATCTTTTACATTTTAACTCTTATTTTTACTCGGTTTTAAAACAGCCGGCTCATGCTTAAGCATTCGATGACTACGACTTACGCAATAGATGCAGTTCTTCATGTCCGCTTATGCCAGATATAATATCCAAAGAAGTTACTACAATCTTGGGTTCTCTTGATATAAAAAAAGCATGTGGCGCAGACTGAATAACTTCGAAATTACTTAAAGAATGCGCAGAAGAAATTTCATACTCGCTATCGGTTATCTTTAATAAGTCGCTGCGCGTGGGTATTCTGCCCGATGAATGGAATTTGGCTTCAATTGTACCAGTACACAAGAAAGACAAGGAAAATATGAGAAATTATCGGCCTATATCACTTTTGTGCGTTGTATCTAAAGTTTTGGAACGTTGCATATATAATCGTTTATTTTACCATGTTTCACCTTTTCTTAGCAACACTCAACATGGGTTTCGTAAAGGAAGATCTACTGTTACCCAGGTTGTTTCGGTTTTGCATAAAATTTCTTCCGCTCTGGATGAGGGATTTCTTACTGATATCATCTATTTAGACTACAACAAAGCCTTTGATTCTGTCCATCATAAATTGTTGCTAAAGAAACTACATCTTTACGGTATTAGGGGTTCCCTATTGGAATGGATGACAGATTACCTGCTTCATAGACGTCAGAAAACAACTATTCAAAGGTCACATTCCTGCTCAGCTTCAGTACCATCTGGAGCTCTTCAGGGCTCCATATTGGTCCCCCTGTTATTTATCTTGTATGTAAATGATCTCCCGTCTGTAGTTAACTCACAAAAAACAAAACTAGCAATCAGAGTCGTACCGTGCGGGGTGTGTGTGGGGTATGATACCCCCCACATTTTGGTGAACTGGTCGGTAAAACGCTAGTCTGTCGGTAAAGCACGACTTGCGTCGGTAAAGACAGTAGGTATAACCATAAATTAGGAAAATCGTGTAACTTAAACCTGTCGTCGAGTAACCTGTTCGTGTTTTCTGATGATTTTAAAAATTCACAGTTCGGAAAATTGACTTTATTGAAAATCAAAACTATTCTAGACATTACTGAGCTGGAAAAAAGTAAATTTAGTTAGCAACTAGGCCATTTGATTGGGCCGAGAGCTGAAACTGAAAAACTGAAAATGAACAGGACGCAAATTAGACCGGTTGCCTTTTAATAAGTTAGTAATATCCGATTTCTCGAACTTCGTCTCGATGGATATGTCTCGGTCTGAGGAATTACGATACTTTGTCTTTCATTACAGTAGAATTTTTAATAAAAAAAACAAGCGCAAAATGACGATTAATTTACCTAGCATTTTTCACAGAAATTATCGTCTGGGATCGCTAGAAATGGTGTTTCAAGACATCAAGATTTCAAAATTTTCTGATGTAGCATGCCCCGAGACCCCCCTTGTCAAATACCGATTTGGCTAGGTCCTTAGATTGGACAGTCTGCTTAATGCCGGAATTGGCCTAGTAAAGACTCTGAAATGTAAAATATTCCTGGGGGAGCATGCTGCCAAAGCCTCGAAGTGTAAGCTGATTTTACATTTCTAGCCCTCCCCTAACAAAAATCCTGGGTGCGCCGTTGAGTATGTCACTTTTTTACCCACTCCCGAATCCTGACCAACTGGGAATAAACGGATCGATGATCCCTTTGACTCCACGATTTGAATTTATTTCCGTCGGTAAAATGAGGACTGGACAGTACACCCCCCACTCAAAATGGTCACGGTACGCCACTGCTAGCAATGTTTGCCGATGATACTGAACGCTTCAGCGTTATCAAAGATCCTAATGATGTTAATCAATTCCAGAATGACATTAATTCAATTTTATCCTGAAGTACTCAGTGGCATTTGGATTTTAACATCAAGAAATGTGAACGGCTTGTGATTACCCGTAAAAAAAGATGTACCACAACACTCTTACACTTTGGGATATCATACCATTTCATCTACAGACAATCAAACTGATCTTGGTGTAATTGTATCCAAGGACTTAAAGTGGAAAGACCAAACAGTCAGAGAAGTTGGAAAAGCTTACCAAATGCTTGGTTTCATTAAGCGTTGCTCTATTTACCTAACTTGTGACAGTAAGAGATCCCTCTATATGGCTCTTGTTCGTTCGCATTTAGATTATGCAAGCGAAGTTTGGTCTGGCCAGAGTGTACAACATATGGTTATGATTGAAGGTGTTCAAAGGCGAGCCACAAAATTTATCCGTGGGATTTCAGGTGGTGAAATAAGTTATGAAGAGCGACATAGAAAATTAAATCTTAGTTACTACTTTGAGTTATAGACGTGAAATGACAGATCTCCGATTTTTGCATGGTTGTGTTTCGGGCAAATGTGATATTGAATTATCTGACTTTCTCCAATGGAAAAAATATACAGTATGTCCACGAGAGGTTCTTCAGCAACATTTTTAATTTCTAAATGTAAAACTCAAACATTTCAACGCAGTTTCTTTGTAAGAACTGCGAGAATTTGGAACACGTTACCAATTTCCACTCAATCCCAGACATCGCATGAAAAGTTTAAAACTATATTACGTGGATACTATTAAGAATACACGGAGAATATATTCGACACCACTCGTCATCGAACTTGGAAGTCGATGTGCTATGTGTGACGTCACTAGCCTACTGAATTTGAATTTTTGTTGCGGCCAAGTACTGCACTGTTTTTAATTTGCTTTTTGGGGTTTTTTTATTCGTTGTTTTATTTTTTAAAGTAATCTGTTTACTTTAGTATGTTTTCTGGTAATGAACAGCAAAAGGTGTGCATTACGAAGAGATCACAATTGGCTTGGGCTGCCGTTGGACAACGAACCCTTAAAGTAGTCAGCGGCTTAGTTCAGTTTCCTTCTTAGCCTCCATGCACTTTGTTGTTACTTTTAGTTAGAGATTTAGCTGAATAAAGCCTTAAAACTGGCATTCAACATTACTTTTAATCTACAACACATGGGCAATGCTTGAAATTTTGTTCCAGGCAATCCAGATTTTTGAGTTCCAGTGGTCAACCTTTTTGGGATTCTGGGGGTTGGTTCCTGGGGGAATTTTTGAAACTTTAACTGAAGGATAAGCACATTTTTAATGATTTGGGAAGAATTGTCAACCTGATGAGGTTGCTGTGAGATGAATGTTAAATCACTTGCAAATGTAGAACAAATGATTAAGAACAAAATTTTTATTACGGTATTATTACAGTAATAGTTGACTTGTATTTCCATAACAACAATACAATAATGATAGTAATAATAATGATAAAAATGATAATACCAGTAACTATAATGATAATGATAATAATGATAATAATAAATAAATACACCTTTTGCTGTTCATTAGCAGAAAATATACTAACATTAATGCCAACCTCAAACTCAATAACCCAAAAATACATTCATTTTATTCAATCAACATTCATTAGTGTAGATATGCAACCATTTGCATCAAAGGGCATTCCATAGTACCAACAGATGACCATTTACACCATTCTACTATACATCAGGGATAAAAAAATTTCAATTACATAAGAGAAATATCTTACCAAATTGAAATTTTATTATCCCTAATGTATAGCAGAATGGTGTTAATGGTTGTCTGTTGGCACTATAGAATGCCCTTTGGTACAAATGGTTGTGTATCTATGCTAGTGAATGTCAATTGAACAAAGTGAATGTATTTTTGCATTAATGACTTTGAGGTTGGCCTTAAGGATAGCATATTTTCTGGTAATGAACAGCAAAAGGTGTAATAATAATAACCTACATGTACCTTCTTGCAATGATTTATAGTATAATAAAATAATATGATGCTATTATATAACCAAGTGGATCCATCTCCCCCTGGTCTATGCAAATAAATTATTGTGAATTATAAACCAAAAACAGACAGAATTGGTAATTTTACCTGTTTACTTTTCTTCTTGTAATTTGCTATTACTACTCAGCAATAACATTCAGATCAACATGTAAATTGAAGACTTAAAAAAAAATCCCAGGAATTAACTATTTCTCCATTCTAACACATTGCTTCACTAAAACATTATACTTATCAGTCACATTTTAAGATCAGTTACTGCCAGTCAACTTCATATTCAAAATCTGAATTATATGGACTCTCTGAATGGTTAGAAAACTCCTCATTTCCACTTTGCTCAGCCAATTCAAAATTTTTTCCTTTAGACTCTGAAAAATCTACCAAAAATTCTTTCCAAACTAAACAAAACTTTATAATACCTAGCTTTTCTTGTGTTAGTGCTACCGCACCTTTGATGTATCCCAAGAAACCAAATGCTCCACGAGGTTCTTCACTATAAGATGACCCTCCTGGACCACCATATGGTCCTAAAACTCTGCCCTTGTTGGTGTGGAATTTAAGATGGTCAATCATCCAGCCAGAGTTAATATCAACTTTGACAATACGTTCACCATCTTTAAGGTGGAACTCTTCTACTTCACTTGTAGTATCTTGGCCACCATACAAAGAAGTTTCACCATTACTGTAAAAAGTTTGCAGTCCACCAATGACTGGTCTGCCATCCCAATGTCT
This sequence comes from Heliopora coerulea, assembly GCA_030142905.1. Lineage (NCBI taxonomy): Eukaryota > Metazoa > Cnidaria > Anthozoa > Scleralcyonacea > Helioporidae > Heliopora > Heliopora coerulea. The sequence goes on from JASJOG010000009.1 coordinate 3,846,186, forward strand.
AATCCAGATCTTCATGCCTTGAAGGAATGTGTCACTTCCAGCAGCCAAATCCCTGTCATTAAATGAACTTTGTTCTGGCCTTATATAACCAAATGCATGAACTCTTCGATGACTTTCGTGTACTTCTGTTGCTTTACGTGGTTTGGCATATAACTCAGGCAGTGTGACCCCATCTGGATGGTTACTGTTTAAGGAATCCACTACCTGTTTGACCAGATATTTGGCTGCAGGGCAGTTGGATACATCCTTATTTGTTTGTAAATTATCCAGGGTCGATAATGGAAGCAGTAGTAGCCGAACATTTTGCAGTAGCTCCTTCATTATTTCTGGTTTGCTTTCCTCTGTCTGATGAGACACGTAAAGCAAGACCCTCTCCAAAACAATGCTTTCTTGTGCTGCAACTGAAGGCAAGAAGTCTTGTCCTTTATCAACGACAAGGGACTCGTTCTGAAGTAAACGGGCTAATACTTTCACTGGTAGGTCTAAGAAATGTCTGAACTGGCTTACTGTGAAAAAATATCGAGCAGCAAAATTGACCAGGTAGCTCTCTAGCTCCAAAACGTTAAACTTGTTAGCAATGATGAGCATTGTCAGGCAGTTTTCATGATTAACCAGAGACTTTAAGTATTTACCACAAGACGTCTTAACAAAATCTATCTGAAGAAAGTCGGCTGCAGACAGAAGATCCAGGACGTTGGCTGTATTCACCTCTAACTCTCCACTATAGGCGAAATTTATCAGACACTTCAACGTGCGTTCATCAATATCTTGAATATGGATTTTCTCTTGTTCGTTTTCTTTCCAGAAGCTGTCGAACAACGCTTTAAAATATAAACTGAATGAAGACAGCACGACTCTGTGCGCTTTGATTAATTTTTCTCCTACAATAAAGGTGACATCACAAAACTTGCCATCTTCGTAGTTTTCCTTTAGTCCGTGAAGGAGCTTGTTCGAGTAAGCATCACTTCTGTATAGTTCCTGAGGTGAGTCAGGCTTTAACATGCTCTCCAGATCACAAAGCAAAGGGTTTTCCAAACTCATTAGCCGACTTACAGCTATGATACAAACCAACACTACTTCACTGACAAATGCGCTGTGACAGCAGAACTTTAAGAATTCCCCCGTGCTTCCGTTTTGCCAAGACGAGACCACAGAATAAGAAGCTGACCAGAAGTCTCACTCGTGTCGGAACCTCTGAAGTTTTTGTCCTCGCGCATGTCGTGCGGCGCATCTTGGCCGCCATGTTGGCAGCCAGATAACTGCGGACAGGTCAACAACAAAAATAATGGCGAAAAGCGGGTTCGGATCATTTGAACTGTTGTATCTCAAACGTTTTGCGGCCGATCTTTGCTTTACGGCTGGTACGTCTAGAAGAAAGGTATGTTAGCAATATCATTGTACTTTTAAAGTAATTTACTAAATAGAAAACGGATAATTCTTCATTATCTTTCACGGATCACCGCGTCAGCCACTTGCATGATACTCGTCGGACGAGCGACGTTTGCTTGATTATTCTTGCTGTTAACGATGACATGTCGAAAGGAGATTTCACATTTATAACAACTGTGATGGGGTAAAACTCTTTTCTTAAATCATAATAAGACTGCTTTAATTCATTAAATTAGAACTCCAACTTGCTTTAACACTTGCCCTCTGTTAACACTCATCTGTACTAAATATGCTTCGAATAACTCCACTGCTTTGATTCAGTGCAAAGGTTTATGTATTTTGTATTCCTAAACTTCCAAGCAGCTTTTTCATAATAAACAAAAACATTTGTCAGTTTTATTTAAAATGTTCTCACGATTGTCTGTCTAGCAATGGTGCAACCACGAAGGCTTTTCTGAACAATTTATGCCCTGAAAAAATTATACCTTATATCCTATGCACATAAACCTACATTTGTGTCCGTAATCTGTGTACTGGCTAACACCAGGGCTGGAATACTTTGCAAGTAGTGCAACTGCAACTGAAATATTACTGCATTCAATGGCCAGAGATGGATGTTGGTCATGTTTGTGCTGACATTTTTCTCTTTTATCACTAGGTTTGATCAGAGGGATTTGATATTGGAAAGAAATAGTTGCCAAGTAGGAATGTCTGTTTCCAAATTGGGGCAGGAGGTTTTCTTCCATCTGCAGAGTTTAGTTATTGTTATATATTTTGTTAAACAAAAAAGCTGATTTAAGAAACAATATACTGTGGCTACAGTGAATTAGTCTGAATCCCTTCCTTTATACTTTTCCCTTTAATATGTAAATTTTCCCTCCATTATGCTAATTACATGTAGCACTTGTTACCAATGATGCCCTGCCTGGGTTCCTGTGCCTGTCCTTTCTTATGAAGAAAAAACTGTCAATCTTTAATAAAGTGAGCAGTTATTTCTGTGCAGAAACTGCTGCAGAAATATTGTACATCCAGGGGATGTAGCTACAGTACAGTGGGTCATTTTTTCATTATTCTAATGACCAGCCCAGTTATTCATTAATTTTTACTGTCTAGCTTTATTTTTGTAGAATTTTACATATACAGGGTGTCCCAAAAAAATGTATACACACTTTGAATGATTATAAATACAATGTTTATTAAGACATATCTAAGTTTTATAACCCATGTTAAAGAAGACAAGTGTAGAATTTTTTGAGTTATCGCAGGTGTTTGAACTGATGACTGTTCTGGTCCAGGCACTGCTGATAACGTGGACAGATGGAATTGCAAACATTACGAATTATGATCATTTCATTTGGTATTTGGGTGCATTCTCTTTCAATTGCTGCTCTCAACTCATTCATTGTTACAGGTTTTGTGCTACAAACCTTATCTTTCACGTATCAGCATAAAAAGGTCCACAGGTGTGAGGTCTGGTGAACATGGGGGGGAATTCAATGCTATATCTTCGCCCAATCCATCTGTTTGGCAGATTTTCGTAAGTTAGGCTCTCATATCACAATGGTAGTGGGAAGGTCTCCATCTTGCTGGAAATAAAACTCCTCATCTCCAAATTGCTCTCGAATGCGTGGCATTCAAAAGAAAGTTTGTTATAGTGAGTTATAATCATTCAAAGTGTGTATACATTTTTTTGGGACACCCTGTAGATCTATTTGAAGGTATAATCACAAAAAGATGTGAAAACAAACTCACAGGATAGCTTCACATGAAAAGCTGATAGGCCACTTTCAAATTAATTTTTCTCATAATGATTCAGATCCTGCATGTAACACATTTTGCATGCACAGCAGTGACAGAGAAGTGGATACCTATCTAAGTTCACAATTTACATGCAACATTGAAATCATTCAAGTCTCTGCCATGCTACAGGAAGGCATACACTAGATATTTTTAAGGATTATTGGAATCACATTGGGAAGCATGCAGTAGATCACTACAACTGCCTTTAATAATGCACATTCAAGTTTGTTACAATCTACTGAAAATCAACATGGAGTTACACAATCATTGAATTTCATGTTTAAAGAACTGTGACGACTTTTTTTGTTAAATATTGCAATATGTAATTTGTATTGTCATCCTTTTCTTCAATGCATAAACCTTGCTTCTTCCAAGCAGCCTCCTCATGGAGAGGTTCAAAACACCAGACCAGATTTATCCACTAATAATTACAATAAAAACAAATCAGTGCCATACGTTTTTTCTGAATAATCCTATTTGTAATTCTCGGTTGAAGTGAAGACAAGACATGAATACCAGTTAGACGTTCAAATTGGTTCAAGACAAGGATCTGATGAGCCAAGGTATTACATGTAAAATGCTACCTCAATTAGTCACTTTCGCATTTAAAGTTCAACCTAAAAATTACTCCTTCCACAAATCAATTGTGAAGTTTAAATGTGCATTGAAGTCTGCGGAGCGGCAAACATTTTGAGGAACATTTTTGTCTATCTTTAGGCAAGAAATACAAAATTGTACACGCACAAAGGCTCAAAGCATATTTTTCTTTGATTTTGAAATTATTTAAAAACCAAAACCAAGGTGACACGCAATCAACAGCACGAAAATATAGCTACAATGAACACGTAAAAACTAAAATTAATTAGTGCATGAGTGTGCTGCAAGCCGATTTCGAGTGTGAAATACGAGTAAACCAGAAAGCGAACAAATGACCACTCCTAACTAAATGAATATGTCACGGAAAATTTCTTTATACGCCTTTTAATTATGATAAAATTGATCTCTTACCTTTCCTCTGGGACATATCAAAGTGAAACGGAAATCATCCAAATACTTTTCGAGATAAAGCCGTTTTAGTGATGCAAGCTGTTTTTTCGCCATTATGTTCCTTGTTGCCTGGCTGGAGTTATCTGGCTGCCAACATGGCAGATCCCGGACATGCGCACTGGAAAACTACGACACACTGTACCCCCGAGTAAGACTTCTGGTCAATTTCTTATTCTGTGACGAGACAGTGGCGAATCTAGGGTGGGCCCAAGGGGCCCAGATCCCCCTACTCTTTCAGTAAAAGATAATAACAAGTGTGATTTATGATAAATTTGCTTTTTAAATGGAGGTGGGAAAAGAAAACAGCTACAAGTGTTCATCTTCCAATTAGTTTATAAAACACAAGTTAAAAAGTTTTATTATGTGTAATTTTATTGTATGTAATAAAATTATATATATATATGTGATGAAAAGTTTGTTCTCAAACTTTTTTATCTCAGAAAATTTCTGAGCTCCCCAACGGGAATCGAACCCGTGTCTCCCAATTGCCGGTACGGTTGTTTTACCACTAGACTATAGGGTCTCAGACGGCAAGCATGATGTTAATTAGAGCATGATGTCAATATATATATATATATATATATATATGCATGATGTCAATATATATGATGATGTCAAGCATGATGTCGATATATATATATATATATATATATATATATATATACACATATATACATATATACAGGGGGTGTTCAAAAAACAGTGGCCACCTGCCTTTAAAGCTTCCATCGTTCTTATCACAAGTGATTTTACATCTTTACCTTTATTTTTCTTAGTTCACTACAACATTATACATGTACATGCATCAGCATTCTCGTTTAATACTTTGTTGGCATTCCCTTTGATTTCATTATCGCCTTGCATCGACTCTGCATGCTTTCAATGAGGTTATGCACGTATTCTAGTGTTGACTGCCATGCACTTTTGAGTATGTCAAACAGCTCATCTTCATTCTTCGGCTTACGGTCTTTTGTTGCCCGATTAAGCTTAGCCCATAAATTCTCGATAGGATTCAAATCTGGTGATTGCGCTGGCCATTGCATCACATTAATTTTCTTATTCCTTAGATATCTCGATACCACTCCACTAGTATGTTTTGGATCGTTATCATGCTGAAATATAAAACCATCAGGGCACAATCGACGGGCGGAGGGAACAAGATGATGAATTAAAATCTTGCGATACACTTCTCCAGTCATTATTCCTTTAACTCGATGTAAAACCCCAACACCATTCCAGGAAAAACAACCCCACACGTTAATTGACTTTTGGTGTTTTACCGTGCCTTGCATTGAATGAGTTGCCATTTTCTCTTTATCAGTCCGTCAAACATATTGAGAATGGTTTTGCAGAGTAAATGGTGACCCATCATTCCAAACAACACTTTTCCACTGATCAATATCCCAATGGACATGTTCACGAGCGAATGCTAAACGCTTTTTTGCGATTCTTCTCACTCACGAATGCTTTCTTAGACTTTTTTCTCCAGTGTATTCCCTTTTCTCTAAGACGTCGCTGAATAGTTGAGGTGGAAACTTTTACTCCAATATGAGCTTCTAATTCATTAGCCAGCTGTTTCTTGGTTGGGGTTCTTATTTTAGAATGCTTGACTATCCAAATTGGGTCACTTCGATCACTGGTCTCGCGCTTTCGTCCTGAACCAGGAGTACGATGGCAATTCCCACTTGATTTTAACTTGGCACAAAGCTTCTTTGCTCCCGAGTAACTGAGACCAAACTCTTTTCCAATTTGGTGAGCACTGACTCCAGCCTTTAGCATGCCAAGTATTTCATGGTTTCTTCCGACTTTTTTCTTTGCCTTTTTGTCTCGAATTTGCTTTTTTGTCTTCATATTCGTTGTAATTCAGCGGCTCCGTAACTTGGAAATTTGCACAATGATCTAACTTTCTCATCTAACAACTGTTATACCGTAATTTAGCTTGCAACGCTTATGGTACAAGATTTTCATGCTATACGCGAAAAATTTATGCGCACGAAGTGGTAATAAATGACAGGTATCGCATACCTCCTGTTATTCCAGGTTTTTGTCACTCAGAATCTTTATGCATCAAAGTAACTTACATTTTGGTAGATGGCCACTTTTTTTGCCCACCCACTGTATATACATGTATATATGTATATATATATATATATATTTATGTATATATATATATATATATATATATATATATATATATATATATATATATATTATGTAACTAACAAACAGGTGTTTGGAGTGTTTGTAGATTTTTCCAAGAGTGCTTAATACCATAAGTAGTGCAAATGAACAGTTTGAATAAGAAGAATTGAACAATGAATAAGTAGAGCAAACGAACAGGCCTGAAGATCGCGAAAGGCGTGAAACTCCGAGTAGCAACCAACAAACTTTAAGTGAACTATATATATATGTAATGGTTCGCAGGAAAACGCATTTTCAAATCTCAGATTTTCGGATCTCGGATTTTCGGATTTTCCGATCTCGGACTTTCAGGTTTTCGGATTTCAGACCTCGGATATTCGGATTTTTGGATCTTGGTTTTTCGGATGATGCTTATATACACTTCCATTCCCGTATCGTCTTCGTTATAAAGTGGTAATTTCATCATCTTATACTTCGGTATATCATTGGAGATTTCCTTCTACCTTATTATAATTTGCTCTTTTTACGGTGGCTAATCCCAGTTCGAAAAGCCAGTTAATTTGTGATCATAGTACGTTTCGATCACTTGTCTTCAAAGTCAAATTAATCGAAATAGGCCATAAAGAAAATTTTCGTAGCCAGTCCTATCATTCCAATGAGCAATTTCTGGTTAAAACTTTTAAAAGATAGATAAGCCATAAAAGATTTCGACGTCATCCTGACATCACTATCAAGAAAATTAAAAACATATGACTAAAAGTTCGTTGGCGTTCAAAACAGAGTATATATGTAACGATGTAAAATGCAAATGAAGTAAAAAATCTTTTATCCCTATCTATCTTATTAAAAGTCATATGATGAAGGGCCAAATTCATGAAAGTTGGAGTCACTTAATTCTAACTTCTTTATGTTTATTTACTCATATTTCCTCAGAGTTATATGAAACGTTTATTTTTGGAGTCCATTCAATCAATGATTGCTAGTCACTCGGGTTAATTTCATTGTCTTCCACAAACCATCATTTCCAGTGACTGAATTCAAAAACCTCATTTTTGTGCAGCGTCAGCTCCATTTATTGCCATTCACAAATTAATTTAATAGATGATGACTCAGCGCTACTGTAATGCAACTTTCCGCAACATAAAAAACAAAATTGTTTAGTTGTGCAATTAAGTTCCTTCAAATTTCCTTCAAAACTTTATTTCCTCCAAATATCCTTCATTTCCTGAACATTTCTATCCGACAGGAAATTTCCTTCAAGGCGGGAGTGTTGAGCGTCACTTGTATACATAGCCTTTCACAATTTAATTTAGTAGATGATGCTTATTTCAAATTACCTTCAAATTCTCAAAAAAAAATCCTTTATATTTCCTTAAAAATTAATATCCTTCAAACTTCCTTCATTTCCTCAACATTTCCTTCAGATAGAAAATTTCCTTCAAAGTGGAAGCATTTGAGTATCAGCAACATTTTCAGCCATGCGCAAGTTAATTTACCCATTAGGCGGGAATTTTCCGAGAGGTCTCCACGCGATTGACAAGTAAAATCGTCTGGCGTGAGACTGAGTGAAATATAGTCAGTAGCAGAATTTTAACAGTGCCACACAAAGAATAGATCATTCAACGCACTATATTAATGCAACCATCTGTAACATAAAATATAAAATTGTTCAGTCAGCGAGTTCCTCCAAATTTCCTTAAAACTACCTTTAGATGCTTTCTCCAGTTGCATGATTAATCATCACCAACCACAGAATTTAATCGTTGAGCATTCCACGGACAATGTGAACAATTCTGATCGCGAAATAGGGCTCCCTAGGACTTGGTCTTCTCTATTTTTTTTTTTCTTGTTTCTTAAAAATTTCATTAGTATGCAACCTTTTAACCCGTCTAATTTACTCATTTGTTAATAAAATATGCATGCTCTATTAGAGAGGACAGCAGGTTGGAGCTAGTGTGGCAAAACGAGTACATATGTGGAACCAGGCACGATGTTTACTCATTGCTATGGACACGCCCGTAATCTGGCGATTCATCACACACACTGATATGTGCAGTGTCTTTGAGATGCTCTGGATTACAGAATGAAAATTTCAAAACTTTTCAAGGTTACATGAATAATAAAAATAATTCGGGATCTTTTTGAACTTTTGTATTGGGATTGTAAGGCAGTTAAAATATCTCTTTCATATGTAGCTTTATCATCATATATATTGTTGATGTTTTAATACAAATAATCTACAGAAGTCGCCAGAGCGATCAGTTGCTTTCAAGGATATCGAGGCATAGCCTATTTTAAGCGTGTATTATTGCACACTTTGCGTGTTGTTTAATCCTAAATAAGCATAATTCAGGATGGAAAGTGTGTTGCATTAATTAAAATCATTGCAATGAAGTGTCCCTCGTGTCAGAAGCGTATGTGCATTAGCGTCGAGAGGGATGGTAGGGGGAGTACCTACCCAGGGACCCGGGCCCAGAAAGTTGGTCCCCAAAATTTTTAACACTCTTCACCTTGATTTTTTTCAAGTAAATACGAATGCATATCTAAAATATATATTTCACTGTGACGAACTGACGATGAAGTATTTTCTGCCACGTAAATAGCGGTTTTAAGTTTCTCAAGCCAACTTGTCAATCAACATTGCTATTTTGTGTGGGAATATACGATCTAGCAGCAAGAGAACACTTGGTTTGTTTACAAAGGTTCAAATTTCAAGGTAGCATCCGCATCCAACAGACAAAGAAGTCAAAATTAAATCAAATCATTAAATTAAATCAATCATTAAATTGTGAGCCTTTTTTACGGTATCACTGTTGTTTTGCTTTGAATTTATGATACTTTTTAGGTTGTTGCTTGTTCAAAGATACAAAATTGAAACAAAGCAAATGTAGAGAAAACCGACTGTGTAGTGTGTAGTCTAAATTAAATTAGACATAACTCGGTGCAATCTGTCGCCCTGTCTGGATATTATATTTAATTTGTTCCTACAAGTCACAACCGGGTTCAAAGCTTTCATACAACAGTGTGATCGATGTGATCAGTGATTATTGCGTGATGTCCTCTTACCAACATAAATCCGGTGCCCAAAAAAGGCAAGAGAAGCAGCAACACGTGAATGAAGAAAAGAGAAGCTCTCGTACATTATCTGAGGCTATATTATTTGCTTTTTGTACTTTTAGTACTTCACTTTTTGTAGAACGTAACATTCAAACGTATTTTAGGTGAATAAATTCATAAATTTTAGCTGAAGAGATTTTTTACATCTTTAATATAATGAAAATGCGATGGCTTCCATTTAGTTATTTACTTCACAATAACGCCGTTAGAACTAAAAATATTGGAGGCTTGGAGGGGCCCGCATTCAAATTTTGAGCCGGGGCCGCTTTGGCTCTCGACGGCGTTGCATACGGGACTGATCTCAACTAGGTGGGGGGGGGGGGGCGAGGTCGGTTGCCTGAAAATTTTCTACGTAACCCTAATTTTCAAAATAAGCCAACTATTAAGCCATGCCTTCAACAAAGCTGTGCTATTTATTTTACGCAATACAAAGATGACATCGACATGGGTACAAACAAAACGATATCAATTGACAATACGTTAAGTCTAAAAGTGCTGACCTTTAAGTTTTGCTCTGAGATCTCGGATTAGGAGAAGATGAAGATTTCTAATGGAACTGCCATACATGTATAAATCTTTGCAATCATCATTGTCTGCACTTCATTTTCAACTGTCAGGAATGGACGAAACAATATTTTGTCGAAAAAAATCTAAAGACTTTTTTTCTGAAATGAGATCTCTGCCCGAAAAATGGAAATATCAATGAGTTATTAAATGTGGCAGCTTGGGAGATATGTGATGTTTTATACGCACGTTCTCAAGCTATTCCACTCAGAAAAACTTTCGGAGTCCCCGAGGGAATCGAACCCGTAACCTTCTGATCGCCGGTGAGATGCTCTAACCATTGAGCTACATAAACTCGGATGGTGAGCGACATTTACATTTATGTACTGGTTCGAATTGATGGTAGACATATGTACTGCCAGTCTGCAAGTCTCGATATGTCGCCTATTTAGTGCTAATCAATGAGTTATTATTAAATTTGGTAGCTTGGTAGTTAAATGATGTTTTATACGCATGTTCTCAAGCTATTCTACTCACCGGCGATCAGAAGGTTACGGGTTCGATTCCCGTTAGGGACTCCGAACGTTTTTTTGAGTAGAATAGCTTTAGAATGTGAGTATAAAACATCACATATCTACCAAGCTACCACATCTAATAGTAACTCATTTATTAGCACTAAATAGGCGACATATCGAGACTTGCAGACTGGCAGTACATATGTCTACCATCAATTCGAACCAGTACATAAATGTAAACTTCACTCACCATGCATCTGAGTCTATGTAGCTCAATGGTTAGAGCATCTCACCGGCGATCAGAAGGTCACGGATTCGATTCCCGTCAGAGACTCAGAAAGTTTTTCTGGGTAGAATAGCTTGAAAATGTGCGTATAAAATATCAAAAATGGAAATATCGCCCGAAAAAAACTGACGATTCCCGAATCTGAGAAGGGCTGCAGCCCTAAATCCCCCGGCTCGTACACTTATACCTCCTGTAATTTAAACCGATTTAAACCAAACCTTTTAATTTCATTCTGAACATATACAACTTTTAAACACTCCCTTATGTTTGCTAATTTTTCCTTTTTAAAGACTTACAATGTCGCAATAATTTAACTTCTGTCATTTATGCTTTTAAGAATCAGCAGATCAAATTTCTGACCCTGAAATGAAGGAGTGGAAAGTGTCGAGTCCATCCTGACAACTTTTAATTTCGTGTTTTAGTGTGTGCAATGGCAAACTACTATTGAACCACATGGAAAATCTGTGTCGAACTCTACAAAGCCTGCCATGACTCCTGCTGAAAGTCAGCAGTTAATGGAGTTAGTCGTCAGAACATTAATTATTTGAGGAAATTCATGGGTGAATTGTGGTGCCAGGACGTTAGACAAGGCTACGACTTAAAAGCAGCATTCTTTCCCACCAATGAATGTAATGAAACTGGCAAGAGAAAAGTATTAAGAAGCCCCCGAGTTTGTCATAAAGTTCACAAGGTCAAAATTTGATCAGCCAGGCCACCAAATGCAATTAATAAATTTGGTGCAATTTTTGCAAAAATGTGCTGAAAGACAGAAAGAGCATATGAGGTTGTAATGTTTTATGGTGACAAAGATCGCTATGACAATGGAGATGTACGTTCGTCTACGCTTAACTTACGGATGGCCACCTTTTGCCACAAGTTTGATGACGCCTATCTTCGGAACGTATTAATCGAAGTTAAACAGACCTCATCCGAGGCCTCTTTTCCAGAGATAAAAACTACTTGTCCGCTGCTCATAGATATGCCTGTGTCTCAGGAAGATTGTTCAGGGTATCTGAGCCACCTCACCCACGTCATGTTATTACATATTTACACCATTTATAGTTGATATTAATAGATTTATTACCCAATTGAAACATCCATTTTCTTCCCGTTTTCTAATTCATGGTCTGATCCATACTGTCCTGTTTCTTTCACGTTTTTCTTTTTCATCCATGTCTGGTAGCATTAGAATTGCTAGGGCTTCTCTCTTTCTATCCGTAATGGTAGCCATTTTGAAATGTTAGTGCTACTAACCAGTTGTAACATTGGCTCAACTCTGCGGCTGTTACAAGTTGGAAGACTACGTCTGCGTTTAAAACCCTTTCCTCAACTTGCGATTTTTTTTCTATGGGTACCGGTAAATTTGTTACAAGTGGCAAGAAAGATCGCATCGTGTAACAGCATCTTAAGTTATATACTTAAATTATTTTTAAAAAAAGTCTAAAGCTAGTAAATAAAAACCCAAAAATCAGACGAACTCTCGTCCAGTTTGAAAAACTTGACATTTTAACACATACATAGGCGTTCGCTAAACACCAGAAAAAATAACTTCGTTTGTCACGAAAGCGTTTGCTGCCGGATCCATTAAGCTTCTCATCATTCAACATCGTTGTAACTGAAGGACTAGGCGGAATGCGTAATTTCGTAACAAAATTAATAACCTAGCAAAAAATTTTGAATAAACGCATGATGGTTACAGCGAGGAAATTTTTTAAAGAATTTTTTTAATGGAATAACGTTTTGTCGCGACAGCATAAGAGTAATTAATAGATGACAAAGTCTCGACTATAAATAATTATTATGTTGCCTTACATAATATCATTTCTATTCCTGTAACGTAACACTTATTTAACTTTAATTTTGTTCTTAGAAGCAGAGGGGTATTCCCGAAAGTAATTTAAAATACACCGGCTGGTTATTGGCTATCTGTGGGAAAATTCCATTGCGGAAATCCGTGGGCAGACAGCCAAATGGACCCACTCATTTTCCTGCTCCTATCGGTCACTCACAAGGGCTTCCAGCCAATCAGAGCGAACACATTTTCATGATATGGTCTATAAAGAGTAATGATGTTATACGAATTTCATCAGAGTTATACAGAGGTAGAGCATGAGTCATCGTTTCCATCCAAGACCGAATATGACGTTTACTCCGCAGCTGAAGAAGGAAATAAACAAATGGCTACAGCCTTGCAACGGTAAGTAATGATTCGTGAGAGTGCAAATGTGCCTCTTCAGCATGTGGTATTGCAACGCCATAACTCCTCTTGTCCATGTTTTGAGACTTCGTTAGACAAACGAAGTTGCTACGTAATTGGAGACATTAGCCACTGCTTGACCATTAATGAAAGTAGAATGAAGCAAATGGTGTTAGGGGGGTATGAATTTGCATTAATTGTCGGTATAACCAAATCTAAGGTATAATCTCTTTAGAAACGAAACACATGACGTATTCTGATTTTAACCTCCGGTAAAAACCACGGCTCAAAGTTCGCCACTAAGTTAACGTTACATACCACTTTGTCGAGTAATCGACCAATTCATTGATGCACAGAATATACTGTTGACACTTAAACCTTTGCCCATTGTTGACGTTCTTGGGCAAGAAACGCCAGACGATTTTACAAGTCAATAAAAGCGTTAAAGACTATCTTCTTCACCCTTAAACCACTTGATGTTATCAGTTGTTAAGGGGAAAGGTCCAGCAGCGAATAGGTTTACAAGTCCTTTCAAACCCTGATGTGATAGTCAGTGAGAAGATATTTAGTGCCTTTAAGTGAGTGCCCAATGGAAAAAATCAATTCTCATGTTCAATGAAGCGTTTTGAATGGTCAGTCGTTAGAACAATATTTACACCAATGGAACTTTTATTACGTTATTTGCAGAAACCTTTGGGTACTTTTGATCGAATCATGAAAATTGACACGAGTATGCCACTATGCAGAATGGCGTAATTTGTAGGTCAAGGGGGAAAACCAAAATTATTTGTAGGAAACAATGACGTATGCATATCAATAACATTTTCCACGACGGGGGTGGGCAAAAAGGCATATCTGTGATGAAAAATTCAATACATCAATTCGAGTAATTTGATTCGAGTAAAAAATTTTCGCAATTTAGAAAAGGGGAAATGATCCTGTAAAGGCGTTCACCATCACTCTCAAAAAATCAAATCTTATTACTCTTCGAAGTGCGGATGCACGAGACTGGTATAACAGATTTCGGTAATTCGGTTATATATCATAGGTACTTATTCCTTTCAAAGCATAGAATCGGTGGTATCAGTTATTCCAACGTTTTCTCAAACCACAACCGAAGGCGATATCACGGGCAAATTCTTCTGTTTTAGTAAGATATCATCAAATAATGAAAAGCAAAAACTACCTAGGTGAAACTAACAACTAAAAACAGGATGACAGTGATTATTTTTAAGTATGCTCAGTACAGAAATTAGTTTCCCAAGGAATTGACAAACTTGGACAGCGTACTGGAGGCTGGTTTTTTAGGCCAACGGAAAGTTGACATGCTGCTCTTTCTTGACAAAAGCATGTGCACTTTTAAGATATGCTTAGTGAATCAGGGCTTGCAAATTTGAATAATGTACAGGGTTTTGTCAACAAAAAGCAGCATATCGACGTTCTTTTGTCTGAAAACCTCCCTCCCTTACTGTCCCTGTTACCACAGCGCCAACTGTTTTCTCAGGTTTACTGAAAATAAGTTTCGGGGATTGGGATAAAAGCTTGTTACATCGGTGAAATTGCCCGCTAAAGAACTAATGGCAAGCATTTTCTCACTGGCCTATCACTTCGCTTATCACCAGTTTAATGCCTCACAGATTGTATCCGGGCACCGTGCTGGCGATACATCACACTCATTGCCGACGTTTTGTGAACTTTTATTATTTAAATAACTAAAATTATTTTTATGTTTCCTGAGTTAATGCAGGTTTTTCTCTACTTTCCCTTATTGTCCACCGTGTAGTGGACTCGGTCATTTTTTCTGATCCCTGGCAATACCGTAAAAAACAGTGGTGTTTATTAGTTCAAAAAAACTAATGAGTAAACTAATGGTATATTGTATGATGAAGACTTGGATGAAGACGTAGTCTGACTATCTCGTGACACACGTGACAGCCCCCAGGAATGCTTGGAATTATTGTCCTGCCAACCAAATATGGACTTATAGTTCTCAGTTCACGCGGATGTTATCAATGGCCGCGCAAAAAAACTGGGGATAGCGTGTAATATTGTAAGCAAACGACGTGGGCGCTTTTTCGAAATCGTAGTGTTGAGCAAGTTTAAAACTAAAGCTTAGTAAATCTCACGTTTTGGATACAGTGAGCACTAAACTAGAACAGCTTTTGTCTTTGTTGGAAGAAAATGAGTGAGAGCATAACGGTGGCCAAATCTGCTGCCGCTCAAAATGAAGGTATGTGAAGAAGTATGTACTGCGGTAAGCAGTATCGTTGAAAACTTGGCGCCTAAATGTGCTTGAAGAATGCACTCTTTCTTGGGAAAGGGGTCATAATTACATTTGTATATGTAATTCCTACAAGAAAGTACGATTTAAAGTTTGTTGGTTTCATCAATAAGATGTAGTTATTCTGATTTTTATGGTTAAAGAGGAGGAGGTCTATCATTGACAATGAAAGGAAAATTTCAGTCAATGAATTGTTTTTACATAAACGTATGCTAAGTTGCTGTTTTTCTAGATTAAATTTTCTTGTTCATTTATGTCAGAATGTTTGCTTTCATCTTCCAAGAACGTTTTCGTTTTTTGTATAAGGAAGTATCCTCCCAGTTGAGTACAACGCGAGTGTAATTTTGTAACTTCCGTAGTTTAGGGAAACGAATTAACATACGTTTAATTCTACAGCTGTAGCCTTGTCCTTTGTTTGATTTTTACCCTTGCAGTTGTTGTCGCTTGCATCATTATGAAACATGATTTTCATTTCCGTAGCAAGCGAGGAGCCAGGCGGAAATCGTAGTTTTAGGATAAATATGAGTGCCGAGCACCAAACGCGGAATAAAGCCATGACTAGCGTAAAGATAAAGTCTTATTAAGTGCACTAACGTTTCGTCACATCACGCAACATCATCGGAGTGGAGATACAAATACAGTTTACAGTGAATAAGTAGATAGCTAGAAGTATTAATTACAGTAAGTTATAAGTCGGAAATACGAAATAACAGTGTTAAGAATACTAAAATCATGAAAGAGGAACATAGCTAAGATTGCCATTTAAAGATGGTTTAAGTTTTGCGATTAAGGGCCTTTCTCCTGTCAAAAGTTCAGGGGTTGAAGCGCAAGAAGAAAGAATTTTGATTTCCTTTTGTACACACCAATAGTAAAATTGCTAATCTTAAATCTAAAACTTGATGGAAACTCTGAATTGTAAACATTTTTGTTCTACACTAAGGCTAGTAGTTTGATGTCATTATCAAGTGTTTCATTAACCCATCCATTCTTTGGTTGTTTTATTCAGGCTAAAATAAGTCAATTTTGACTAGTTTTAGCCAGAATAAAACAAGAGGGAAGGATCTGTCTGTGGCCAGTCTTGACAGGTGTCAGTGGGAAAGCATTAATTCCTAGTAACTTGAGACAGGCTTTATCTTACTCTGGTTGCTGTCAGGTTTAATTATCTTGAGGAAAGTCACTGGGTAAAGCTGTTCTAGGAAGGAATTGATTTAAAGACTCAGTGACCCCTGAAACTAGTAAGCTTAGAACTTGACATACTAACCAGTGACCTTCCAAAATTTGCTGCTGGTGTCCAAAAAATAAGAGTTGGGTCAAGCAACCTGTTGCAGTTGAATATATTTTGTTGGATATATTTTTTTTTTTTATTGAGAAAACCACTTCTAGTACAGTCAATTTAGGAATAAACAGCTTGCAAACTGAGAGCAAAGCTAATAAACATTCTAGAGAAGGGGGTGCCAGAACTCAAGAATAACAACTGTAAAAAACTTGAATTGAGAATGACTGGAATATAAAGAGAAGGGTGGAATTGAAGAGAACTCCTTAATTTTGCTTAGTAGGGCCAGCATCTAGGTCAAACACAGTTTATTTGTGAGGCCCACATAAATAACACATACATTTTGCTGTTAGGTGCATGTCATGCAAAATTATTGGTTCTACAAAGGGATGTTGTGAAAGCATCAGTTTGTTGAAACATGAATTAACCAAAACTCCTGTGCATAAGTTGGTCATCTAAATGAATACATGTACTTGAAATTGGGTTACGTACAGTTAAATACTTGGCTTTGGTTGAAAAGAAAATGGCCTTGGATAGTCACAAGCAGATTAAATTACTCAGGCCATTTTTGTTTTAGGATACAAAACTTTCAGTCTGAGCCCTGGACTCATTATTGACAGCCTAAGTAAAATATTTTCTTCAAACAACTGCTTAAAGGCTTCCCACATTTCTGATATTTCTTGGTTTCTGGCACATGCTATTTCTTATGATATAGAGAACATGTAGATGTGCCACTGTACTGTTGCTCATTATGGCTTTTGAGAATAGTGGCTGCTACTCAGGTCAGGGTCCATGAAAAAAAGGTTTGTATTAAGATTGCCATCACATGTATAAAATCTGTCAGGCATGCCATTTCCTGCATCCAGTTGTTTTGTTTATTAAGAGCTCTGCTTGGGGAAATGCTATACACTTCAAGAGTGTCACAAGGGTACAGGAGAAATATAAAACCCAATCTTTATAATTTAAAAAGTGCTTGTGGTAAAGTTTCATATGAAGGAGTTCTGTCCAAATTGAGGTAAATAATGTTAGGGTCACTGAATCGATTAGTCTTTGAAACAATATATTGCTCTTTTTTAGTTGATAAATGTCAAGGATTAACTGCAGCTAACACATTTCCTGAGGACTATGATGGCACACATACATTCCCTAGTTTTTTAAGCCCTTTACCACCAAGCTGTGTAATGGCTGACAGTCCACGCAGTGATGATTCAGGAATGGCAGACTCACCTGTTCTACCATTTGATGTTGCAGCAGCTGGTTCCCCCTTTTCCTCAGAGAAAGAATTCTTCCCCAGTGGGGGAGAAAATCTTCCAGTTGCTGATTCACCAGGTTTGCCTTTTCAGTCAAGAGGTGTGCCAATACCAGCCAGCTCCCCATATCCTCATTCACCATCACCTGTGACACAAACAAAGGGTGTGGATGAGAAGACCATTCAAAAACTCCTTGAAGTGCTTGTAAGTTGCAAGACCTCTGCAGAACGTTCCATGATTTCTACTGTACTGACTAATATTCTTGGTGGTTCCATAAAGAAAGGTCCCATTGTACGTACCTTGTTGCCCAAAGCAAAGGAAGGATCTGGTGAGCATTCTGTTCAAGAAAGAAGGAAGAGGCCATCAAACACGAACATGTGTGAAATTACACCAAAAGGACCAAAAATTGATGACTTGAATTGTGGACAAGGTTCACCCAGTATTGTTATACTAGAACAACCAGAAAAGGTATGGTGTTCAACTGTCATTACTAATAAGAATTATGGATGCTGTGCATTCCAATCATTTTCATTTACAAAAAACCAGATGTGTGTGGGCAATCATTGGAATTTTTGGCTTGACACATGCTGTTTTATCTCTTGGAATTACTATCTTAAGTGTATTTTCAGTGAATATGTTCCAGAACAGCATTTAAATCTGACAAATTTAAATTTAAAATAATTTTGTTGACCTGGCATTGTTTAGATTGGCTAAATCCACCTGAAAGAATTTAAGTCAACACTTCAGTGGTGCCTTAAAAAACTTGTCTTACTTAAAATGGATTACCCCTTACCTTGTACTGCTCTCAATATGACAGGTGAATAATTTTATGCATCCCTTAAGAAGTAATCATGTAACACCCTATTTACTCTGAACAAAAATATTAGCAGTGAGATTTTATCAGGTTTTTACATTCTATATTCCAACTTTCCTACTAGGGCCACAAATTAATTTAAAAAGTGTGTAAGTACCAGGATGGTAATTTCCCAGAAATGATGACCAGTCGTTCATCTGCAACAGCTATGAAATTATGTTGTCAAATATGTGATCATACTGAATCCCATGTTCAGCTGACAAGCCATATCAAGTTGTGTTTACATAACTATTCAAATATTAGGCAAATTGGTTTGTCATAAAGCAACAGCAACTCCAACATAAACAACATGATAATCTGGCCAATTACAACTGGAGTGCCAAACAACTGCATGTAGATTGGTGTGGATAATCTGCTATATTTAATTTCACCATAATATAGCCTTTTGTGCTTGTGTTCAGACCAAATAGAGCTTAAGCAATGGGCAGTCATGATTCGTGGACAGCTTTTTCTTTCAATAGCGTTTTTGATGCAAACATAGAAAATGAATAATTTTGCATTCCAAAGTCATAACTGAACATTCAGATATAGCTGGCTTCATGTCTATCAGTACCGACTTGTTAGTAAGAGATGGTACTATTATCTCTTGGGATTATTAACCCATTAACGGGCAATGCGCCCTGGAATTGGGAACCCGCTAACGGGCAATGCGCCCTGAGTGGGCGCATGGTCTTTATTGGCTGATTGTGAAAAACATCTGGTTCTGATCGCTTAGCAACGATCACCTGTAAATAGAGCGGAAAATGAGCTTTCGAATGACACCTCGTGGAGCTTCATACGACAAGTATTTTGCGAACTACATGCATTTAAATTTTCCCCTTTTTTTGAAAATGCATTATCGCATACGCAATTGGTGAACATATTTGGATTCGATGAAGAAAACTAAGATTTTGAGTGATTTGTGATGGAATATGAAGAAAAAAGAATCAGACTTTGTAGAAGACTGTTGAATGTTCCCTAGAGCACCATGTCTGGGAGATTCAGAGGATGAAAAAGACGATTCCCATGGATTTTTTACCGACGGATCAGATACTGATGTTAGTGAAAATGAAAAGTAAAAGTGAGAGCGAATATGAAACATAATTCCCAATGTTTTGTTGAATGGAAAAAATAGTTTTAATTCTGCAAAGTAGAAGCCTTTACATGCCGAGTCCGGGTCCTTGATATAAGCTAAAATCAGAAGCCTCCCGAAGAGATTTTTTTATCTTATTTCAGGTCACGATTTTATCGATCTTGTGCCATGGCTGCGTTCACCCGGACAAAATTCAGGGACCTATCATTCAGTTTGTGCAGATTGATCAGAAATTTCGGCCTTTTTTGGCTTAAACATTTAGATGGGAATCAATGAACTGTTTACTATAAGGTTGTGCCTGGACTCTAATCCCTTTCTGGGCAATCCTGGGTTTAAAAAAACAATTCTTTTAAAAGGTTTCAAGCTTTTAAGTTGGTATTTGCAAATTTCGTTTGCGGACCATGAGAAAGCAACTGAGAAGTTGAAAAAAATTACGGCTCTTATTTCCAAGCTTCATAATGCTTTTCAATCCACATCAATTCCAGGCAAAAACATTTCAATCGATGAAGAACTTGTCAAACTTAACGAATTTATTTCTGTTGTGAATGGTTTAGAAATGCAGAAGATGCAGACAGTGAGGCACTGCGACTTCTGACAATCAGACCTTCGTCTTGTGCTTGCTAAACAACTAGTTTCAAACTACAGCGGCTACAAAAAACATTTAGTGCTTCGATTGGTCATAATAATATCGATATAGGTACGAGTATCAAGGACCAGAACTTTGGTTAAGGCTTCCGAAGCGAAAAGAACTTGTGTTAAATTCAAAAGTTGGATGAGAGCGGCCTGTCTGGCGAACTTTGAAACTGTTTACAATAGCGGACAAAGTCTAGTAAATCTGTGTAGAAAATGAGGCTATTTTTTCACAGTGACATTTGGAAATTCAATAAAAACTTAACACTGATGTCATTTGAAACGTTTTGCATGAATGTTATGTCCCGGTATCGAATTACCATGAAATGAACGGTTTGGCTTTGTGCCACACTTCAACTGTCAGCGTTGCAGTTAGTTGTCAAAAACTTGTCAGATACACCCATCAGAAAATGTTTAATTTTGTTAACATTTTGGCCTTCATTCTCTTTAAGATCAAAAAATCTTTGTATTATATATACTTTTTAGTAGAATGAAATAAACAGTTTAGCGACAAAACCAGACTTTTGTGGTTTTATATGCTTGTGAATATTTTTTCAGTCTTGAATCCAGTATAGTGCTGCAAAATTGTCATATGCTTGGATTTCTAGCCCCTAATTTTTAAAATTATTAAAACAATTTTATTTAAAAGTATTATACATGAAGATTTATTCATGTAGTATACGACTACAAAAAGATCATAATCATCAACAATTAATCTATTCTTGAACCATCACATGTCTCTTTGATCAATTTAAATCCCCAAAGTCACAGTAGATCCCCAGGAAGGAAACCTGCAAAACTAGAATCACTATCATCCGAATCAGACAAATGTTTCTCATGTAAGTCATTTGTCAGTGGTCAATATGGCTATCATTGCTAACACTATTTATGTCAGCAGACATGAAAAATGAAGTTAGTTTCTTCGACATGTTGTATATAATTTGACGCTAGAGTGATTACAAACAATCAATATCCAAGACAGTCGCACTTCACCATTTTATATTCACCCGCACACGATCTCGCAGGTAACTCGCAAAACTACTCGCAGCAACTCGCACACATTCACTAATTTAATATACAAACGAAGAGAGCGATTGATTAAAGACAAATGTTACTAATTGATTTTGTAATGAAACTGGAAATCAATGTTACCAAAAACCTTTCTGGACAAAGTGACAGACATAGTCAAATTTGTGACTGTCAAAACTCTATAAATGACAAATTTGTACCAGACAATGTCCATGACCGGACGCTAATATCCAGGCTTGGTTGTGACGTGTTGTCATGGCAGCCGTATTGAGAGATACCATTATGTTTGTATCTAAATTCTGCACTAACTACTTCACTAAAAGTTTGTGTTTTGATTATATACATACATACATGTGATTCTTAGTTGATTCTTACATACATACATACATGTGATTCTTAGTTGATTCTTACATACATACATACATGTGATTCTTGTGTGATTCTTAGTTGAATAAAGTAATCGTCAATGAAATTTGGGTTTGCTTGTTCAATCATAATAATGCACATTTTGCTTAAATTTTCACATTTTCCACAACTTGCACATGCAAATATGGCAGCCACTACATGACATAACTTACCTGTCTTAAGCGAGCACCTGACATTTACGACCACTTTTGCCTGGCAAAAGGGGTGGTCATAAAACTCAGGTTCTACTGTATTAGCAACCCCTGAAAGAAAACCAAACATATAATTTAATAGAGATTGAGAAAATAGTTAATTTACAGCAACAAAGAAGCACAGTAAAACTTTGATGAGCTATTAAAAAAGAAGACTTTTATTGCTTCTGGTCTGGATTTTTTTAATCTTGTTAAATTTTAATCTTTACTGTCCTTTCAATTGGGAACATGGCTTAAGCAATTGATGGCTTATAGTTTCTAACCCAACATGCCACTACTCTTCTATCATCTTATCTGAATTTTGTATAGTAATTGCTGGTTGTTCTTGATCTTCATTGGTCTCATCAATAGGGGCTTAACTGTCTACAATGTCAACTTCAGTGACAACATCCTTCCAACAAAAGAATTCATGCAAAACAAAGAGAATCAATTTTTATTCTCCAGAGCATTCTCAATGCTGTTGTCATTGTGCATACAATAGTACCCAGACCATTTTCACTTCTTAATGAAGACATCAGCTTGTAGAGCAAAAAAAGCTGTTAGTTAAGATTGAACTCAACCTGAGCTTGCATTTGCTTTAAGAGGATTGAAGCATTTTATTAGTCAAAACAACCCACAGCTATGAAGAATGGTGGTCAATAAGCCATGGTTTCTTTAAATGCTGAAATTTTAAAGGATGTCATTCAAGTTGCTGTCTTTTATCTTAAAGGTCCCTATTGTCTGTTGTTGAAGGTGCTCCTTCCTTGCCAACTTAATGGTAAATTGTGTAAACTTAGTTGCATTCAAGAATTACCACTTCCATAAGGAAAACAAACACTTGTTTCTTGCATCTTGCTCAAATTGTGGCAGATTTAAGTTTAAATGGTTATTCATAACAGGTAAATTTCAAATTGGGATGGTAAAAGAACAGTTGCTAGTTGCATTTGACAGATGTTCACTCATTCCAAGAACATTTTAACTACAAATAGTACCACAAAAACTGGTAGTAAAAAGCAAATGGCAGTGTCAGGGAAACATTACCTGTATTGCTGTAATATAGGTTGGGATACCAGATTTGAGTTTGGGATGGTGAATTTATAAATTTAATCACCCACCATGAGATTCAAAAATAAATTTATTTCCATCCTTAATTGCAAACCCAATATTGGATAATTTTACTCATTAAAAGGCAGGGCTTGTTGCTTTGACAAGTAAAATCATCTGGCATGACCTAGAGTAAAATACTGAAGTGCACTTTGGCCCCTTAATGGGTTAAAATTGTCATCTCTGTTCTGGCAGATGATCAATTGGGACTCTTGCAAACTTCTACAGTACAGATAACTCTTGCCTTGAGAACATTCCATTATTATGGACAGTTCACTACTACAGACTGAAGCCAGTCCCCCTAGCAAAAATTTTGTAGGTTTTAGCTAGACCAGCTTTCAGACTCCTGGTTATGGACTGCCGCTATTTTGGCATTATGGGCACATATTCAGCCCTAACAGAACAGTTTTATTGTATTTCTCTTGATTAAGTGGACCTCTTCAATACTGTATTTTGTGGCGTATAAGTTGAATTTCTAGGACCCAAAATTGATCTCTAAAAGTCCACCTTGACTTATGCAAAGGGTCATGAAATTGAGTGAAATCATAGACTGGATATACTAGTACCAGTCCTCTGTATGCATCATGAAATAGACCAATCAGCTCATTGCCAGTGAATGGGCACATCAACATGGTCAATGTATTTTATTATAAACCTTGTGTAAAGACTTCGACATGCCTCCAAAACAACAAAGATACGAAGCACAATTTGTATCTTAAAATATATGTTTGTATCTTCCATGAAGTTGAAGGTTGTTGACTTGGCTGAAAAGTCAAACAACTCTGCTGCCAGCTGCAAGGTTGGTGTTAGCAAAAAGCTTGTTTGAGACTGGCGGAAACAATCTGACAAAATAAAAGATCTACCAAAGATAAAATGTGCTGATTGTTTGTGTAATTTTCTATATTAAAATATGCTGTAAAAGATTTGCCATGTTATTAAAGTTTCTTCGAACTCTATTCTGTGTCTGGCAACCATTTAATTTGAGGGACTTGACTTATACTCAGGGTATCATAAAAATCATGATTTTTTGGTCAAAAAATAAGGTGTCGACTTACATGCCAGGTTGACTTATACACTGTGAAATACAGTAAATCACTCAGCTTGTCATTTGTCAGATGTCAGCATGCTGTCCATCATTCATCCTTACTTTTTCCATGTAGTCTTTACAGAAGTGATCATACACTTGTCTTCTATTCTTAAACACCTTTTGTTGTTGCTTTTAATCAGTTTGCCAAGTCTATCCATAATACGTAAGTGTGAAAAATTTATGGCATTAAAGAAGCTATTGCAGACTCTGCCTATTCTAGACATCAAACTATGGTCCCAAGGGTGTCAGCTATAATGCAAGTTGACTGTAACAGCTAGAAAATGTTCAACATTTGAATGGGCCCAAACATTTTAACTTTTCCCTAACCCTACTGTGGTATGCAATCCATGCCTAAATTTGAACATTGACATTCAGCTTTTATGTTGGTTTTAGAATTACCGTGCACGGTATGAAAGTGAAGGATGTCGTGGGCCTGTGCATGGATGTTCAGATATGACATTTCCAACAATCAAGGTATCAACTCATGGTTTTAGTGTACTCATCCCAATTTAGAATTCTAAGTAAACCACAAGGTTCGAATTAGTTATTGAAAAAACAGTTTGTGATTTTTCAGGAATTTTAAAGCTCAGTTACTGAAATAATACCACCATAATGATAATAACAATAACAGAATTTTTAGTACTGGCATTTGTTATGCCTCATGTGCAAAAAATATACAGAAAAGTCTCATCTAAAATGATGGCTCTCATCTTCGATCTCATTTATTAAATCTCACATTAGAAATATGCATTTGTGTGAGGTATTATGATCAGTGATACCTTTTTCCACATGCCAAGTCCAAATCAAATTTAAATAATTTTAGCACTGTTACAGGCTGCAGCATTTATACTGGTTTCCTTCAACATGTTTATTAGCCCAAATAATTGCACAAAATAAAGTTCATATAACCAGACAAATTTGATAGCATCAACAATTCTACAAAGAAATATGGCAAATTCCCTATATGAATGCTTTCAAAGAAAAATGTCTCAACTAACACAGTATACCAAAGAATCACAGCTATTACAGAGGGCCAGCCACGTCAGAAAACTTTCTGTTTGTGATTTTGCTCAAATGTCAAAATTCCAATTGTGAAAGTTGTAATTTGATGTAATATATCATACACGAGATGGAGTGTTTCATCAGATATCCAAACACTGAGAAGTGAGTTGAAAAATGAGGCGATAGCCAAGTTTTTTAACCAATTTTGAGGTGTTTGGATATCTGATGAAACATGACTTTCAAGTGTATGATATTGCATCTCAAACAAATCCTTATTTAGAGAGAAAATCAGGTTTAAAGTTGTCAAAATTTTGTGCTAATTAAGATCTGATATCCAAACTACATGAGTTTGAGATTGGTGAATCACAAATTGTTATTTTGAAGCTTGAACCAGGGGTTCCCAGCTTTTTCTAAATACAAGCCAAGCTGTGATTACAAGCTGTTGTAAGAAACCATAATGAAAATACTTTGTCTATGGCCTCAAACCTAAATTTTAGGGTATATGCATTAATTTAAAAAGAAACATTCTAAATTTATTCAGTTATTTTTCAAATGTAACTGAATATTAAAAATCTTTGCCATGTTGAGGTTTATTCTTGCAACAATATGGTCATAAATATAACATCTGCATTAACTCTTTCCCAGCAGGGTCAAGTCTTTTATTATTGTACTCAGGCTATTGGCAGATTATTTTATTCTTGCTTACACTGGAGGATTTTACTCATCAATGGAAGAAAAGCTGCCAAGAAAGGGTTACAGCTATCTTATTTAACTCTTTCCTGGTACAATTAGTCTTCTGTTGTTTTGTTTCAGCTATTTCCCAGACAATTTTGCTTGTCAGGGGAAAGAAGTCCTGCCAGAAAAGAGTTAATGTATTGTACAGACACTATAATTATCCCAAGCTGTAGATTATATTGTAGACCAAGCTGACTTTAATCTGGTAATAGACAAGAAGCCAAACCCGGATTTTGGCAAGTTGGCTGCACCCCGTGGGTGGCCAAGTTTTCTTGGTATCATTTTAAAGCTTGAAGCCTGCCAATTACAAATCTGCATGTTACCACTGGGAAAAGTGTCCAAACAGCTTGATAACCTGGCCTAAACATCCCATGCTCTTTTGCAGTATAACTTCATTATTCATTTTCTCGCTGATTTTTAGCTTTTTATGTAAAAATGTCCAACATAAACTATTTAAATTTTTATG
Source organism: Heliopora coerulea (assembly GCA_030142905.1). Classification (NCBI taxonomy): domain Eukaryota; kingdom Metazoa; phylum Cnidaria; class Anthozoa; order Scleralcyonacea; family Helioporidae; genus Heliopora; species Heliopora coerulea. The sequence goes on from JASJOG010000009.1 coordinate 3,872,582, forward strand.
TCATGTACTACACTATTAATTACATGTGAAATATTAGAAAAAATATGCAGAATTGTGTATTTATCAGCCTTGATTGTTCGTTGACCAAGATTGTAGCTTTACTGAAAGGTAAAAGTTTTTTTGCACATTTTCAAACTTCATTGGACACGATCTTATTTATATACACCTTTGTCAGAACTTGCAAAGGTAGTTTACCAAACAAAATTACAAGTGTTTCACAATTAAATACACAAAAAGCCACTTTCTATACACTTCGGTCTAACCAGATGTTGATAGAAAAGCTACTTCCACATTTAGTGCTTTCTTGCTAAAGGCTGAAAATTATTTCCATAAGATGCAGTGAAACATGAATTTGTAATCAGTAAACACTCATTTGGAATATGGATTGCTTATTGGCTTCTTTTTCAAGTAGAAAAATAACAAAAAAGGACAAGTTATGTCATCTTATAAAGTATGTTTAAAATTTGTCATTTTTTGAAATCCAAAACACTTCTAGACATAAAATAAGCAACAAAAAAAGAATACGTAAAAAATGTTAACAACAAAGATAATAATTCATGAACATGATAAATATTTATGCTGGTCTGCTTGTGCCTTATGAGCCAGATGACCAGCGGTTGTAAATCCAAGATTGCAACTAGTATGACATGTGTACCAGCGACTTCTTGTGTTCAATGAAGTTTGAAAATGTGCAAAAAAAACTTTTACCTTTCAGTAAAGCTACAATCTTGGTCAATGAACAATCAAGGCTAATAAATACACAATTCTGCGTATTTTTTTTTTCTAATATTTCAAATGTAATTAGTAGTGTAGTACATAATATATAAATTTAAATAGTTTATGTTGGATGTTTTTACTTAAAAAACTAAAAATCAGCAAGAAAATGAAGAATAATGAAGTTATCCTGCAAAGGAGCATGGGATGTTTAGGCCAGGTTATCAAGCTGTTTGGACACTTTTCCCCAGTGGTAACATGCAGATTCGTAATTGGCAGGCTTCAAGCTTTAAAGTAATACCAAGAAAACTTGGCCACCCATGGAGTGCAGCCAACTTGAAAAATAAGGCTCTTCTGGGATTTGGCTGCTAGACTATAAGTCTTGTAGCAGGCCTTATCTATTAACTGTTTATTATTTCAATAAACAGGTGAATGGCTATAGTGCCCCTTTGTGGGTTACAGTATATCTTGCAGCAAATGATGGCACTCCACATTTTCATTTGCTGTGTGGCCCAGGCTCATCAAAGTTGCCTTGCAAGGACATTATGCTTCCTGATGGAGTTCCAGCTGTTCAGGTTTTAGTTGGTCCAGAAACTGGAATGACTGCTGTGTAAGCATCTGACTCACTCATCTATTATACATGTGGAATTGTGCCTAATTTATGTCACATATTCTAATTTATATTTTTAAAACTGATATTTCATGCTGTAGTGTTATCAGTGTAACTATTAATTATTTGTCATAAGTGTGTTACGGAATTGCTCAGGTAAAATTGCTTAAAGTGGCTTGATCAGTTTCTCAAAAAGTTGAAGAATATGACAAGTGTTACCCTTAAAAGTGAGAATAAATAATTACTTTGTTGAGAGAATGAAGTGTAATGTCAAAGGTAGGAAAAATGATGTTGGAACAAGTATTTAAATTGTTTAAGCAGTTGCTGTGGCAGCATTGACATTTCAGAATGATGTCTAATGATCATTCAACCAAGTACCTATAACTCTGAGCAAGATGTTTCAGCTGCACATGAACAGATATGAAGTTTGTGAAACCTTTTTGAATCTCACAAAGAAAACTCTTCCAAGAAAGTTTAATATGATAATAGCAGTACTGCAGTCAATTAGTTTATACAAGTCATATAACATGTACAGTATGATAGATTTGTAGAATGCTTGATGTAGCTATTTTAAATCTAGAAAGCTAATACACCAATTTTAGAGAATAAAGTAGCCATTATTTCAGTATTTTCACTAAAGTAGTTGATATATCCCCATAGATTGGTCTCCAATTTATGTGGACTATACACTAATATTTGTTTTGTTTAACTAGCTCCCTTTGTCTTTAATTGTATTTAATTAAAAACTGGGGTTTTTTTTCTTTAAGTCTGGATAATATAAGCTTGAAAAGAAGAAGAAATTTTGAAGCTGATAAAGAGTTAAAAAGAAGAGGTCTAAATCCTGCAGACTGGAAAAGTGAAAGAAAGGAAGCATGCTTTGTCTTTACAGCTGAAGTACAAGGTGTTACTCCACAAGTTATCACTTGCAAGTCAAGAATCTTTCAGTGTAGTAAGTTTGATCTATAAATTTCACTAGATCAAATAAGCAACAGTAGTATAAATACTTTGGATGAAAATTTCACTAACTGGGCATAACAGGTTGAATGCAAAGAAGAGATGGCACATTGCCAAATGTATCACATGTAGTTCTAAGTAAACAGGTCAATTTACAGGTACCTGCAAAATTATGGTTAAAATATAGGTTTTGTGGCATTAACTTATAACAAAGGTGGATTGTTTCTCAGGCAAGTACTATGTATAGAATTCCCATTAAAGTTAATAAATAAAGCAAAATTTTACTTTAATAAATGTTGAGCTTGTTGGGTGGTTTTTTCCTGTTTTTTTATTTTAGTCTGCTTAATCTGGTTACTGTTTTTTTCTTTTCAGCTGCTCCACCAGGAAATCCAGAGATCTGGTGGATGAAGCCTGAGAAGGGCTCAGTTGTTGGTGGTGAAGAAATTGGCTTGATTGGTAAAAAATTTCAGAAAGGTATAAAATTATTCCTACATGACATAAATTAAGTGATGTTAACCCATTAAGGGGACAAGGGTGTGCTTTGGTATTTTGCTCTGGCTAAATGAGTAAATTTGTTAAGCAGTATGTACAGTGTTATTTTAGGAAAACAAGAAAAATATTTTCCATTTTATAGACAATATCCAATACATTTTTTTGGATGATCTTGACCACTGACACCAAGAACCCCAAACATATCAGTCATCATCGAACCAGTTTGAGTTCTGTAGATACAGTACAAACCCATGTTACCATACAAGAAATTTACTTGTAACTTACAGGTGACTTGGAATGATAGATGAACGTTTGTCATGCTTTTTCTTCAGACAAACAATTTCTGAGGTGGGGATCAAACTCACAACCTTTTGATGACCCAGTGAGACACTCTAACTGTTGAGCTACCAAGACTCAGATGGTGAGTGAAGGTACAAGTTCGACAAATGTGCGACTGAAGCCAAAGCCACTATAATTATGGTTGATGATAATATCAATATCATTAACATATAGAGGCTCAATATCATTATTAGCATCTGGTGGCTTCTGCTCAGGTCCCATGTATGTCAAACTTGTACCTCAGCTCACCATCTGCGTTTTGGTAGCTCAATAGTAGAGCGTCTCACCAGTCATCATCAGGTTGCGGGTTTGATCCCCATCTGGGGTTCAGAAACTGTTTTTCTGAGGAGAGTTTGACAAACTTTCATCTGTCATTTCAAGATATCTCCAACTCCCACATTTCTAAAGTATATATATCTTACAGGTGACTGTTTCATATATTTTTTCAGGGTTTAAAGTACGATTTTTTGGAGACTTACCATCGGGTATGTGTTTTGTTTTATATCTTCATTATACTGAAATCTTCATTCCAAACATATTTGGAGCGGAGAATTCTTTGTGGGAAGCCACATAAAACTCCTTTATGTTCAAACAAAGTAATCCAACTCCCCTTCCCTTAATGTGTGATTTACCTTGAGTTGACATAAAGGGTCTGCTTCATGTTGTAGATATACTTTTCAATTGGTCAATTGAGGCTTTGGACTGTAATAAAATGAATGGAGCCATTGCAAGATAATGACACATGTCAAAGACATTTTTTAAAACACTGTATCTGTCTTTCATTTTGCAACGTTGCTGGCTGGACAACTGGCCCAAAATGACCACTTTTCTCAAAATTATGGATAATTGTCCCTCTCACAAGAACATCTGACATACTTTCTCATGCGACAAGTTGTTTTGTTTAATTGCAATTATGTCCGTCCTGTAGGAGTGCTATAGCAAATTGAGAGCACTGCTTTGATTACCTTGTTTGAGCATACATGTAATATTATTTTCCTTTTTTTGTAAATAACAAAACTCAAATATTGCCCATGGGTTGAAGTCGTGGATGTTAACTTTTGGGGGGATGTTTTGTTTTCAATTTTCAGTTAATTTATGTATTTGTTTATTTGTTTGTTTATTGTATTTATTTATTTGTTTATTTATTTATTCATTTACTTATTCATTTATTCATTTACTTATTCATTTATTTATTTACTTATTCATTTATTTATTTTATTTATTTAAAGAAAACTTCTGGGTGTAGCGATTGCATTTCCAAAAATTTTTTAAGAAAATTTTTAAATTCGATTTCCAACCTTACACATGTGACAAGAACGTACATTGAATTGAAGCACAGTAACTGTCATGCTTTACATTACTATAAAAATTTGAGGTATGTCCTGTAATTCTACTTGTTTCCTAAATGAAATAGCCAAAATTGAGTGCAATTTATAGTCTCTTAGTAAGCCAATTAACACGAGAATTTTCCACGTACTGATCTCATGGTTGGTTAAAATTCTCTGGTTTTCAGTGCTTGAAAGTTTCAGATGGTTCTTAAAGAAGCATCAAATTTGAGATTTTTGAATTATCTCGTTTGCTTCAGAACGTCGCCTGGTGTGTTAAGTTTTACATTTAAAAGCAATTGTGTAACTTCATTAGATCGAATTTTTACGTGAAAGGTTTTCCACCACTCATTGTTTTCTAAAGCATAGGGGAAGGTAACTTGGAAATGGTCACATCTCAAAGTAGCAGACTAGAAATCACCAGATATCTGCAAGACTGAGATTGATAAGCTAGAACAAAATTATTATTGCGTTATAATGTTGAATTTTAGCCAGCTCTAAAGAAAACAAAAGCATGGCCATAAACGCGTTCCCACACAGTAACTGTTGGGACGTCGTCCGAGGCTTACTCCGATTGTATTATTCCAATTGTTATTCCAATTATTATTATAAATTTGTTAGCTTTTACGGGAGGTGTCCATATACATGTATTACGGAGGCAAATGGTCTTGCCATGGTTTTGAAAGACACCCAAAATTAATTTCCAAAGCAGAATTTGTTTGGTTTGGTCCAAGGAATAGTCAAAAGTTAACTCAAACTACCGCAAATATAGCCGCAAGAAGATTTTTGTGTCGCCCTTTTCTGCCTCATTCTGCCCGTTGTAACACAATAACTGAAATGTGACTCGGTGAGTTTTTAAATAATCAGTCGATTTCGCCAGTTTTTACTGAAAAGTTGTGTTACGGGCGGAGGACGTGCGTTATGAATTAAAATTTCAATTATAATGCTAAAGGTTGTCCAGACCATAAATCATTTTTCATTCTCGCTTATCATCTAATTAATGTCCGCAGTTAATCAAATCTTTTTTTGCTTACAAGTAGCTGACATATTTTATTTAAGAAATCTTCTAGATGCCTTTGCCAAACCATTCTAAACAATTCGATGTTTTCGTCTTACTATTTATTGTACACCCAGAAGATTTCCTTAAAACGTTTTTAATTACGTTATCAGCACTTTACATATTTATTTGCTAACTTAATTAACTTTTTATTTTCTCCCCTCTGCTGTTTCATGACCTATATTTGTGGGGGTTTTTGATTTTCGGGTCAAATTTGATCGTTGAGGATTGTGAGATGGTTTGCCATGGTTTGTCGTGCTATAAGTAGACTAGTTGATGGCGAGTGGGTAACGGACATTGTTGTGAAAGTTTTGTTTTGGCTGCTAATGTTGTGCCATTAAGCCTGCAGCTTGGCTATGTCTTTGACATATGGCTGTGCCAAATCAATGCTGGAGAACAAACTGGATATCTTAAAAGTCAAGGTTTTGTTCAAATTCCTTGTATTAACGTTGTCTAATTAATGTTGTACCGTATAATCGTTACCAAATTTTATTGTGAACCTCCTTGCTTTTCATGCGAAACCGATTGCCCTTGACCCTTATTTCGGTATAATGTCGGTCATTCTGCAATTAACAAAATTGGCACTATCGTTCCTTTAATGAATTAATGGTTAATGTACTGCCCAAAAGGACACTAGGCCCAAACGTAATGAAGTATTACTACCAGAATGGTACTTGTTTTCTCTTAGTCAAATGAAAATTTTAAGCGGTAAACATCAGTGATTTTAAAGTGGTTTTAAAGCGGTTTTAAAGCGAAAATTAAGTTTGTCTTATTTCAAAGAATTCTTGAAATAATGGAGTAAAAATTCTTATCGTTCTCGAGATACCTCGGTTTTGTTTGATATGTAAATGTTACGAACTGTTTCATTATTTTGGTGTTACAGCATTTTTAATAGTTGGAAAGTAAGCTGTATCCCATATTACTCAACGAAATCACGCATCTTTATACGATGGTTTGATTCATGAAACTGAGCAAGTCCACGTAAAGATGTTGTGGTCATAATGTATTAGTTTTACGGGCAACTTTCTCATTAAAAAAGATTTGCTTTATCATAAAGGTATGGTGTTCTTTCTTATTCAAGATCTATGAGATGCCCTATACACTAAACATGGCTTCTAACAAAAAGAAGCCCAAGAACTGGCTAGAAACTAAGAGTTATACTAGACTTCAGAAGTCTGGAAAATACTCTTAAGACATTGCTGTGATTGCAGTATTTTGAAATGGGGCTGTTCTCTTTTCAGTAATTAAACCACAATCTTAAGCTTCAATTGATTTCGTTGTAAAATTGGAGGTATAGCCAATTTTCCAACTAGTCGAAAAGTTGTCACCAAAATGATGCTTGAGGTCGTTTATTTTTATACGAAACAAACTAAAGTATTTCGAGAACGAGGTGAGAAATAGAAAATCTACAGTAGGTGTTCCTTTATCATTTCGAGAGTTCTTTCAAATCAGACAAATTTAATTTCCTCTTCTTGAGCATTTTATGCGAACAGAAAAACGCAAGGAAACTTCCACTGAACCATTAGTAAACGAAAAATCATACAACTGATTTCAGCAAGATTCTGTTGGAGCTTACTCATTCATTACAATTATTTATTCTTTTAATGGCATATCGAATGATAAGTTGCCAATTGCCAGTCCGTTTTTTGTATCAGAAGGCATTTTTAAATCGCAAGCAGCAAAGAGTAAGATGCTTAGGATATTTTCACCTACCCGAGTATCATCACAAATCAAATTCAAAACCCTCCGTTACCGCGTTAGCCGTATTCCGTCTGGAAATGTGTAATTTAAGTATGTGGCGAAAGAAAACGCTTCTAGAGCTGCTTTTGAGCAAGTTTTAGAAGGAAGAACGAACAAGGAATTAGAGCCAATAATAATTTTTGGTGTACGAGCTAATTTTAATATTTTTATTGACTTGTTGTCTTTGTAGATTTATTCATATTTTCCGTAAATCTGCTAATTTGATTCAAATTAGAAGAATAACTATTGCATTGTTGATTTTAAATGCTTCCTACTTAATATTATATAACCTGAACTATTACGAGTTACCACGAATTCTTACTTTCGATGCATTTTCATGACTATGCTTATAAAGAAACGAAAACGTTAAAAATGCAGCAGACTGTTAGTAACAAAATGCTAATATTCGTTTCTTCGACGTTGCTTTGCTGAGAAGTCGCGCCAAAAATATGAACAGTTTGACAGATCGTATGATCATAATGTACAATATTCGTGGAGCCTAAACGTGAATGAAACTGAAAGCTTAGGTAATATATGTCATCACGCAATCGTTTCATAAAAATAAAAAAAATCATTTTGTGCTGGAATAAACCATAGACACCGAGTGTCGCACTTTGATGCACATTCATTGGAGTTAATTTCATTCGTCCTCTTCAGAATTTCGGTTCGTAGAAATACTAGTATTTTGGTTGTTTTAGCGATCCTATAATGCTGTTTGAAGCCGGAACAAGACTGGCAAGTGGCAACACACTCGTTACTTCCTTATGCCTTGTAGTTGCGTAGGATTAAAAAGCGAAGTAAAAAACAAAGAACTTCTTTTAAAACATGATAGGATTTTCAAACGAACTTATTTATATGCAGTAACTGTTCTGGGATCCCAGTACTCGGTTTAATGATTGTCATGTTTAGTAAGTGGAAAATAGTCATCGAGATAAACTGAATGATTAATAAGGCGAAGTACTGCGCCAGAGTTTTACCTCTGCTCTGGCCGAGATATCTCCCCTTCATGAATAAAATCGTCTTGGGTTAACTAGAGTAAAATCCAACTCAGTCGAATATGTTAAATACATATGTGGGTGAGCTGTGGAACGTGGTAAACGGAATTCTCTAGAATTTTACGAGCAATTTAAAGAAGGCAAACTAAGTTTTCATATCATACACACTTAACCGTTCACGATGTTTAAAAAAAAAAGGTTGCGCCGAGTCTCCACTTGATTCTCATTTGCATTACGCCCCAGCATTTGGCTAATTAAATTAAATTTAAAAACTGTGTGCTTTCTCATGTTTGGGTGAAAGGAACGTACGCTGTGGTGCATACGACTGTCGTTCAACAACAAATTGCAACAGCAGAACATACAAAACCACAGAAACAGAAATGACAGGCAATGACACATGGAAAAAATAGCATTTAGTGAAATAAAAGATTTGTGTAGCTCTTTTCCTGTTTCCATACTATAACTCATGGCTATAAATCAAGCAAGTAGTTTCTGGATCGTTTATGCTTACAGTGCTAAATCCTGAACGTCCGTCATGAAATTCCGGGGGATTCTGTATACGCCCGTACATGACCCCGTAAATGCTCTACCAGTTGTATGAACATTCAGTTCTTTCTATGGTTGCTAATATGTTATTGATTTGCATTGGCAGCTTGTTCCTTGCGACATCTGTCGAAAACTGAATTACCAACCTTAGTAAGACATGAGAACTTAGAACGTAGACTTGTAAATGCTAGTTGTCATCGTAAAACAAAAACTCATGGAAATGGTACTTTGTCGAAAAAGGACATACATTCACGTTGCAGGGGAAAAACCAACTACGTTTTTGACCAATTTATTTGAACTTTTTTCCTGTTTCGATTGGCTGACTATGTCCTGATCCCCAGTAATCGCTGGTCATCAAATCTTGTGAGCTTTTGTCAGTTGTTCCTTGAGATCATATTTCATATTGATCTTTCACCAAGTTTTGTACATGTTTGGGAAGAAAGAAAACTATTTACTATCTAATGGTGGCAACACCAACTGTGACATCTGAATAGAACTACTTAACACCAGTTGCTGATAATGCAAATTCCAAAATCACCAAAGGAACGTGTCCGAGATATATCGTATGGAGGAATTTCAAGAAAGGCCGACAGTGGGCTATCTATCGGCATCGCAGGAGATGCTAGTCATTGGTGTGATATGATACCTTCATAGTTTATAACAAAGTGTTTCAACTGTTAGTTCGAGAAATGACAGTCAAGCTTTGTTAAACAATCGTTTCTCCTTTTCGATAAAGGTTAGACATTTGAGAGTTTTGTGAACTTTTATCATTGACTAACTCATTTTCATTTCTCTGTTGATATCCTCGTTCAAAGGCACAAGGTGCGATTGATCCCCATAAAGAAACCTCTCTACACAAAAACATTTAGTCCGATGAGCTGTAGTTAAGATAACAGCGACGATCGGTTCAAACTTCGAAGCTCTATCACTCTCGTTCTTGAGAGACTCCCTTTGTATGTCTAATTTTGGAGTGCCCCTTTAGGAAGCATGCTTAACGAAGAAATTGGCAAAACTCACAAGCATTTGTTGGCCAAAAGATCAAAATACCATTTCAAGGGTTTCTGTTTGTTTTCGCTTATTGTGTTTTGCTTCTATTTGGTTCCAGATTATGGCGCTTGGATTCGTAGAATGTCCCCTGAGAAATTTTTTCTTTGATTACAGTGACAGTTGGGCTGTTAACTGCGTGTCATTGTGATCATTAAGACAAAAAATTCTCAAAGAGAGTAACAGTAAGGAACCATCCAAAAACATTGAAATATAGTGCAGACGTGGGGGGAGGGGTTGGGGGAGGGGAAGATGAAGGGAGGAAAGAATGGAGGAGAAAAGGTGGGTGGATGTGGTGGAAGGAAGACTAGGGACGGGCTCCGTACAAAATGCAGGGTAATGTATTTTCGGGTCAGGCAAACTCCTTCCCACTTCATCCCATCTGGTCATGTATTGGGGCATACACACAATCAGTTTAAAGGGTGTTATAGTTTGTTAAAATACTTGTGGGTAACCCACTCTTTGCACGGATTCTCGATTTACTCTAACCTTGGGAATTCTTCAACACCTGGTTTTGCTCTTATAATTCAACTTATAGTTCGACTTTTTTCTTTCTAGTCCGAACACTTATCACACTTTAGTTTTCGAACGCGACGTTGCATACGATACTTCAAGAATAGTTTGTAAAATGTGTATCAAAGTTACCCTATACTAAGACCGAGCAAAGGCTGTCTCGTTTCATCCCGAAAGGGCGTTTGTTCAAAACCCCGGCATCTCGTTTTGTAAATTTGGACAGTGATGAGTACATCACCTTTGAACTGCGTCACTGATTCTTGTTTTTGAAGAATATAATTAGATACTTCGTGAAGTCATACACACTTCGTTCAAGAATTAAAATACTTGAAATTAAGAACGTCTCTGGAAATACCAAATGAAAAGCGTTGAAACTTTACGCGTGCTTGGTAACAAAAGAAAATAAACTCGATCGTGCATGTGTTGTCGATATGAATGTCGTTTTTATTTACAGAGATGCTAATTATTTTGAGAATGTTAATCTGTACATGTTGAGTATATTACGTCGTAAACCTCCAATTCACAATTTTCGTGAAAGGAGGTATTTCTGACGATAAATATTTCATCAAACAAAAATAAAATCCCATCGGTGTTAATTAGAATGAATTTTGAGTATAAAACTGAAATTCCAAAGACGGTTTGTTTCATTGTTGAAGCACGTTAAAACTTAAAACTTTTTATGTTGTAACTAACTGGTCAAGCAGCACTGAACGTTTTATTGCACTTTTCTAAGTTCCTTTCGTCTGGGTCAGTGTGTTTACTGTGTGACCCAAGCTACGTTCCATGCGATTCTTTCAAGTTATTTCTTCCTCATTCCTTTTATTGCTTTCGGGTGTTGTCTAAGACATTCCCAAGGTTAGACTTTTTTTTTTGTTTTTTGTTTCAACTGAGGATATCTCAAGTTCAACTGCGAAACCTACTAATTGGACGGGATGGTCTATTACTGGGTTTTGTGCAAACACAATGTCTTGAGAAGTCCTCCAGCATTTTTATTTCGCACGTTCAATTTTAAATGTAGGTATATATCTAGTGTGAGAGCTCTGGGCTGAACAAGATTATATTTCGTTATTAGGAAAGAACTGGGAAGCATATGCTGACGTAGACAGGGCCAAGTCCAACCAGGTATGATGTACTTTTCAAGTTTTTATTCCATCATCTACGTCACTATAATTATGTAGTTAACTAGGCGTGTTAAGTAGTTAAACAGCTGCAGCTGTTTAACTACAATTTCCGTCATCTTGGCCTTAGTCGCTTATAAACCTCCACTGGTGCCTCGTTGACATTGGTCCACATTCCCATTTGCGGTCATTTTTATTTTTTCGTTCATCACCTTCAGAAATTATGAATTTTTTAAAATAATTCGCCCTTCATTAAAGACGTGCTGCAGAATTAATGCACGTTCCTATTTAATTGACATGATCCCATTTTCTTGGATTTAGCACTGCTTTAAAACGACGTGGAATGCTCTCAGTGAGTTAGTATAGTGACTGACTTGTGTTCGTCTTTAAGCAATTCAAAAAGTCAGTCTTCACTTCTTGCATTTTGATCGATATAGTTGGTTTAGCTCAACTTCAAGTACATATGGTTAAAAATGTTTTCGATGTAAATATATCATTAAGTATGTGGCTGATATCAAAATTATGCTTTTTGTTCCATAACATGGAATTTTCATAGTGGAACATAAAAGTATATAGACAAAATCTGTAAGCGAGTAAATTCAGATGATTAAGAAAAAAATAACGAGCTCGTTCCTGGGTTGCTATTCCTATAAAAAGATGTAAATGAATTTAAATTACTAAAAGATGCATTGCAGTCAATGATTCACAAGTAGCTGCGATAATTCACTGAAATCATTGCATGTTGATATGAAGCTGTATTGAAATCCAGTGGAACGCCAGTTAAATATGGTGCTGAGTTTTCGTGTCCTTTCCCGTTAATGTTATGTATGACTTATTCTGACTTAATGTTCCTCGCCCACCTATGCAATATTAAGTGCAACATAAGAGACGCACCTAGACCCAAATAATGAGTTTACATAGTGAGCAACATTGATCAAAATTTAGAAGACTGATGAACGATAAATATTTACAGTACAAAGACATATGTGACGGCTATGTTGGTGTACCAGACAAAAAAACCTGGTTAAAATCTGTTAAGGTATACCGGTATCTACATTGCTGATGTGCAGACACAGACCTTCACTGTTTTAAACACCCCGTTCATTTTGTTTGACTTCTATTCTACTTAGGGTGCGGCAGTCGTTAAATCTCCATGTCTCGACCATTCAATTACTTCCCCTCTGACAGTAAACATCGAAGTCTGCCAAGGCAAGGGAACCAACTACGTCTGCAGTGATTCGATGGAGTTCACTTACTTGCCATTGGATCCACCTGAAATTAATATTCTAACTGAAGAGGATATCTCAGAAATAATGGAGTCAATGTCTCAATATTTGCCTGAATACACAGATCAGTCTCAAGGTTAGCAATCCTCGTAATGGTCTAGAGCGTTCTTTTTTCTCTATCCCAAGTCGTGAGTGTTAATAAAGCACTCAGGCGTCATAAATTTGAGATCAACTCTCACGAAATGAGAATACAAATGCTAATGAAGCATATCCCTCTGTCATTTACCATATCTAAGCAACTCTTGTGGTTAAGACATTTATGCTCTTAATAAGTGGTACTTACTACATACTTCTCATTTGTCTTGCTCAATAACTGAACATGTCCACCTGAATCACAATTAAGACCGCTCCCATTGGTAATTTTAATAGGGGATTGGTAACGATATAATAATTTATAATTTCGGAATCGACAACTCTGGCAACCAATACATTGGTATTACAATCGGCGTTGAAGAACTGAAGCCATTTTCAGAACATTTATTTATTTTCTTTGAGTGCAGGGTGCAAAGTCATTACATAATCGATACGGTAACTAATACGACGTTTTATTTATAGAATGGAGACAAATTTTAACAGCAATTGAACAGCTCCATCGAAACGGCACGATCACGGAGAACCAGCTGAGGGTAAGTTTTAGCTGACCTGCATATAATGTAAATTTTTTTTAAAAAATGCTGTTTTTGTGAGTTTATACCATGGCATATTCCGTGACCTACCTTGTGACCGAATGACTGACAGTTCTTGGCAGTCATTTCCTAACATGGGTGAGTTTACACAGAAAAAATCATGCCGTAGCTCGGCGCCTTTCTTCTGGAGAGTGATCAAGAACTTCTGTGTGCTGTATTTACTGCAGTGCAACACATGCTGTCATGTCGAGTTGTATGAGTGACAACACGATATTTGACCCGCGTTTGGAACCAGGGAAGCCAAGAAAACTGTTTTGGTGGGTTGTTAACCAGTCAGAATAAGATGACCTGTTACCAAACACCTCGGTTTGGTATCTACCCAATAGCAGTTGTTTCACTAGAGTAAATTTTGCCCAGATAAGTTCTACTTGTAAGAATGTTTCATTCTCTCCACTGTTATACTTTTGTTGGATGTACTAAGCTGTGTGTAAAATTGCTTTGAACTTTTTATTGAAGAAATGAGTGACGCGTAGCAATTGATATCCGTTTTCTTGGCGTTCAGTACTGAGTGACGACCTGGCGATAGTTGAGGCGGGGGAGGAAATCTCAGTCTTAAGGCCCGTTTACACTTGTGATTTTGTGCGTCGCGATTCACATCTGGGAGTATGTGTTAAATTGATGATAGCATCGGGGAGAACTGGAGCCAATCATAAGCGGATGTCTTCCTGTAAAGACTGTCCTGGGTTTATTTCATACACCAGAGTGATAAATGCAACGTACAAAATCGCATGCGTAAACGGTCCTTTACATGAGTATGTGTAATATTTCCGTGTATTTAAAAATTATTTATATCAAATGAATTGAACCAATTAAGAACATTATTCGACTATGTTCAGGCAACATCTTCATAAGGTCTAAGAAGGAGCTAAGTTCGTATGTATATGTATTGATGGATAAATTTATATATATATATATATAGGCACACACATATATGTGTGTGTATATATATATATGTATGTATGTATGTATATATATATATATATATATATATATATATATATATACAGGGTCAGCCAAAAAATGTATACACACATACATACACACTAATAAGTGTCTAGAAGCTAATGGCCACCACTTTGAGTACCTCTTATAATTGTAGAGGTCAATGGTAACTTGTATTAATCTCGTGATATCTGAGTAAATTTAGTATTAAAATATTTATATGCGTTTTTCTTTTCCTGAAGTGTGTATACATTTTTTTGGCGGACCCTGTATATACATATATATATATATATATATATATATATATAGCTAAAGCGATGTTTGCGAAAACCAGTAGAGTGCTCAACACCATGTTAGAGCTAGTTTACAGTGAGATATTAGAGAGTCCTTCTGTAAACTAGCTCTATCATATGGTGTTGAGCACTCTTGATTTGCAACCGCACGAAATATGAAGGACTCTGTGATCTCTCACTGTTTACACACACACACACACACACACGCACACACACGTGTGTGTATATATATATATATATAAATGAATTTATACATCAGTACATCAATGTACCTACGCATGCTCGCACTGATGTATCAACAACGTCTTGAATTTATTTGTGTTTATAGGAACTTAAAAATCTTGTATCCCTCCAAGACACCATCCTCCTACAGGCGTTCCGTTCATCGAGAGAATCCGTGTCAGGAAGTGAGTTTCTTGGTGTATTTCGCCAGTACTTGGCTGGGTTGGCCGTTTCATGAGAACAGTAATTTTGTTTAACACTTCTGTAATTAATTGTTCACAATATGTAATATAAAATATGCATGGCATTTTATTTCGTGACACTTCTTATAATGCTGGAATCAACTGTGCCCACCTGATACGGATGCCGTACCTAAAGGGATAGTTGATTATCAGACCGGTTTTTTCCTGAGAGGCGAGAGGCACTTGTTCTGTCACAAACCTTCATCTATCCTGATGGAAGTTGTTTTTCTAAGATTACCCTGAAGTGAAATCCCGCACACTCAAATCCTGCACCTAATTTGTGATTGAAGAAACTGACCGAAAATCGAACGTTCTTTTGATAGAAAAATCATTTAAAGACGAGTGCGACAAAGCCAACGAATTGACATGGTAAATCATGGCAGAATTTTGAGTGTTGCGAGAACATTGTCATGCATTTAACAATCGTAGTAGGTTTAAGCCTTCACTTTTGGTCTGTCAGTACTTATAAAATTTATCATAACTCTGAAGGTATGTAGGTACATGAAGACTGTGTTCACACCACGTCTGTGCATGTTGGAAATAGCACTATACAAATATAGCAATAGCGTTCTCTTGATATCGCAAAAAAAGTTGAACGTAAATGTGCAACGTGTAAAACCTTGCAAATTCTAACTCTGAAGATATGTAGGTACATGTAGACTATGTTCACACCACGTCTGTGCATGTTGGAAATAGCACTATACAAATACAGCAATAGCGTTCTCTTGATATCGCAAAAAAAGTTGGACGTAAATGTGCAAGGTGTAAAACCTTGCAAGTTGTACGAAAAGTTGAGCTAAAGTCTGCTTTCAACTGCAAAAGCACGAAGTCTCGCTTCTGGAAAACCGAAAAGAAAATCATGGGGAATCTAACCATGACTTAAGGGTTTGCGGGCTAATCGTCGTAAACTGCGAAATCTGCATTGTACCGGCTTTGTGTGAACATAGTCCTAGAGCTTGGCCAAACGAAAATGTAAGTCACCGTAAGTACCATCTTTCCCTTTTGTTTGGCCTCCATTTTGCGTCAGCTTAAAGTGGTTACTCGAGTAATTTTAGTTGGAGAGTAGTTACTGAATATGGCGATATACACATGCGTATGGTGATAATTTGGTCAAATTGTTCTACTACGGACAGCACCGTCCGTGTCAGTGCAAGTGACAGATTTACGGATGTCTGCTTCGGTGAATTTCTTGAAAAATTGGTAAACAAAGAAAATAGTACTCAGACGATTTTCTTTAAAAATAGACTTAGTTTATTTCAAAAACAATCTGTGTCGTTACCCTTCCCTGATATGTCGTCGTTCTTTGAAAGATCTAACCTCGCACCAATTTTCAGCAAAATTCACCGAAGATTACAGAAGGTTACGTCTCAGTTGTGATAAGTTCTTTCGCTCTCATTATTGTGGTAACAATAGAAAATTGCACAATCTGACAAATATTTTATGTTCGATACTACCTCTACAGTTATAGATGTAGTCTTCACGGGACTTACAATTATTTTCAAGCTAGACATTCATAAATGAGGATAGCACTAGAAACTAGAGAGTAGCCATCTTTGAAACTGACACTAATGGCAACTGCAGTGTTCCAGTTTGACAGATTTTCCATGATTTAAATTCAGTTGTGTCTTCATCTGACCAAGACCTCAATGTAAGGTACTGCAAGTAGGTGCGCTAACTGGCAGCTGTAATTCTCGTTTGGCCTAGACTTTAGGGAACTTGGTGGTTACGGGCGATCGGCGAAGGTTCGTCAAGGGATAGAATTTTTATCCAAGAATCCAAGTTTGATGAACTTTCACTAATTGCCTTTTCATATTCTGGACTGTACAGAAATTAAGCGTAATCTCTTCACGATGGCAGGCTAACATAAATGATGGCAAACCATGAATGCACGTAGTAAGCAATGTTTATAGCAAGTGATTTGCTAACTTATGATGTATATATTCATGTAGAGATAGAGAAATTTGTTTATTAAATTTAAAGTTATATTTAGGTTCCAAACAATGATCTTTGCTGGAACGTCTGAAATTAAGAAAGACTACTAATACATATAGCGTCAAAAATTGTTTTCCTGTCGAAGACGTTCATAAAATAACATGCATCCTATGGCACGCTCAGATTGGATGGCCCTAATTTCCAGAGTACATAGACTTGACCGACGTCGTTTTTATTTTACATTGGAGTGCACAGACATGGAAGTTGCAACAAAAGTTCGAGAAAACCTATGGTTGTTTTACAAAGCAAGCAGAAATTAAAGAACTTATATATCTCTAGTCTGTACTGTGATAGACACAAATTACCCCATTTCACTAAGACAAATGCCTGAAAACACTCGGGTATGCCTCATGTTTCTACTCGGCAGTTTTCTGTTTGAAAAAATGAGAGACTTGCAATTTCCTATTGGTTAAATGTGGTATTTTGAAAAATAAAGAATATTACTAGAAATTGCAAACTTGGGTAAATTTTCATTCTCCAACTTGCCTAGACGCGTATGGATAAATTGCTGAACTTTCCCAGTACTCTACATCTGTAAATTTCGAGGCTGAAAAGGTGAACTTGAACGTTGACGTCAAATCTTCACACCAATTTCGAAAGAAACTGCTCCAAATCCGAAATCTAATTTGATTGGTGGCCAAGGCAACAACTTAGTCACTAAGGAATCTTATTATTATTATCAACTTTATTTAAAGAGGGTAGCACGTACCAGTAAAAACTGACAAACCTGTGGCCCTCGAATCTGGCATAGTAGTAATAACCTGACCACCCATGCGCTTGTGTACAACCTTTGCGCGACTTTTTTTCGTCGATCTGTGAGGACAAGGCGTCCAAATGTAATTCCTAGCCATATTTCTCACATTTTTGTCTTGCCTGGGGATGGTCGTTAGCTCGGATACCTTACTCATCCAAAAATCCTCAAGAAATGCTAATATACCTGATGTGCGACCACAATTATGGAAAAACAACACAGGATATTGGTTAGCTAGGTTGCATTAGTTTGCAAAGTAGTTCCATGAAACAACGGAACCTTTTCACTGCTTTCATAAGTTAGAGATAGAACTGTGTGTTAAATATCCTTAAACATGAACCTGAAAACAAAATCACCTTTAAAAGGCAGGATTTCAAGTTATCCACTTGAAGTAGTCAAGATATCTCATAATTTATAATTTTAAATGTAGTCAGCCAGTCATGATTGCCGTTAATTTTGAAATAGCAATACCAAAAAGGATGCAGCTCCTACAAAATTAACTGTTAAATTCAAGATGCACTGGAAGACGTTTGCAGCTGTAGCATCACCACCAGCATAGTTAGGAGAGAAGCTGCATTGATAAATCAATGGAAGACTAACACAGGCGATGTGAAACCCATTGAAAGGGTAACATATTCTTAACTGATGAGAAAAGATTGTCTGCAAGTTTAGCAAGGCATGCGCGAGTTATTAACTGATTATTGTGATGTCACAATTGTTATTTGAGTGACCCGTCGTGGTAATTGTACTCAACTATGGCGGGAGAACAGAAGCTCATTGTGCTGGGAAATCAAGGAGTTGGTAAAACAGCTTTAATGACACGGTTAGTTCACAATGTCTTCGAAGATTCTTATACATCTACTATTGGAATGGATCTTTTCACAAAAACAATGATGCTAGGTAAAACGTCCTATTTTTACTCTGCTTATAAGATTGAAGAGAAGTAAAATGCTCAACCACCTTGATTACACTTACTATTGTGCAGTATATACAATTTTATCAGGGAAACTGCATGGACGACAAATATGCGAAGCATTAACGTAACAATCTTTCAAACGGGTTTTTCTGCAATGAATTTTTAACAGTTTTGTCATCGTATTCAACACCAAACTTACGACAAAAAAATTCAGCTATGGTTGTCTGTGATTTCGTGACCATTTAACAGATGTGAAATAGAATAAAATGAGCCAAATGGGAAGTCTAAACGGTGACCGAGTCCGCTTAATCGAGGTGACCTTTTAATAAAGTTTACATTTACAGTAATATATGATAAATGATTTGCGGGAGTTTGATAAGTGATCGCTTTGCAGAGGTTGGTCGTTTAAGAGAGGGCCGCTTAATAGAGATTTGACTGTAATGCTTTGCTCAATTCTGGTCACTGTTGAAGACTTTACAATTTTGGGCGGTTAAGTTTGCATTAATTTGATTGCCTAACAACTGGAAAACGTATGTTTTGAGACCCCAGTCGGAGTCTCGGATTTAAGATGTACCTAGACCAGTCCGGGTAATAAAGATGTACCGTAAAAATATCAAAGGTCGGTAGCCGCCTTGACTGATCGTTAAAAATCCTAACGTTTCGAGCAAAGGTCCTCCGTCAGAGTGAAACGTGTCCTGTTTCAGAACACGTTTCACTCTATGACGAAGGGGTTTTGATCGAAAGGCTAGAACTCTACGATCAGTCGTGGTAGTAACCAACCCTTGAACTTTTTATGCTATTTCACCCTGTCTACGCTATATCCTATTCTTACAATAAGGATGTTTCTCTGATGCAAGAACGTTTTTATGCGTAAAATCATTGGACTTTTTTCAGTCTGCTGTAACTCAAACTTTACCTTTTTGCTATCGGATATTGGTTTGTTAAAATAATACTAGTAAATTCTGGATTCAGGGAGGCCAAGTTTTAACCCACCGTG
Source organism: Heliopora coerulea (assembly GCA_030142905.1). Lineage (NCBI taxonomy): Eukaryota > Metazoa > Cnidaria > Anthozoa > Scleralcyonacea > Helioporidae > Heliopora > Heliopora coerulea. The sequence continues at coordinate 3,892,356 of JASJOG010000009.1, forward strand.
GTCAATAGCCAATTTTCCCAGGATTTCGAGTCAGTTTTTGAGTACTGTAATTCCTATTTGCCGTCTTCCCTGTTTCTTTTCGTTTGCTTTGTTAATTTTTTCAAATCAAAGACATTATTATACAACCGCTTATGAATCTACTAAACGAAGTATTGTGGCTTTGGGTTTTGATCTCACGATGAAATCGTTTCAGTTAAATTGAAATAATTTTTTAAAAACCGAAGTGAAAAATAGTTGGTACATAATTTGGAATTGCGAGTAAATATGTTACTGACTGATTTTGGGAATTTGAAGCCGCTATAAACGGCTTAAAGTACTTCAACGGGAACTGCCTATATACAGCGTGTTCTCTTGTCAGAAGTCCTCAATCTGTGTTGCCTACTAAGTTAGTTCTACCACCATGCAGATTATCATGTATCGCATCTAGCATATGAAAAGAGAGCATCTTCTAGATTGGCGAATGATCTCTCCATGACCTTGAAGAGCAAGAAGAGAGAGCTGTTGTTATCACGGACTACAACAGTAAAGCAATACTGAAGTAAAAAATAAATCATGATCCTGAAGATGAGATGAGATGGAGATGAGATAGAGATGATAAAACTACGCGCTCTTCTGGATTTCCAATTTTAGAATGAAGCACCCATCAGATTTTCGGATGTATTTGCCCTTGAGTACTTGTAGGTTGTGTGTCGGTATCAAAATTTTAAAAAGTGGGAAGCTTTATGTCAATGTTGAGCTTTTTCAACGTGGAAATTTACAAGCATGAAAAACCAAAAAAGCTAGTCTTCGCGGCAATTGTATCCGCTGACCCACGCAGACACACTTCGTTACCAACCGTGGACATTGCTTTCTTACATGTTTTCATTTTGTGATAGTAGTTTAATGCCCCGTTGAAAGAGTTGAAAACTATCATAGATTTATTCCCCTTTTACTGATTTAGCAATCAATAAAGTTACACCACAATAACGAACTGTTACGACCAGTCTACATGGTTTTGGGTACTTACCACCAATAACAATTGACTTCAACACCCTTCAACAAATTAACTTTAACTGCTGTAGTTTTCCCGTGATAAAGCCAAGACTTGCACCAAGAAGTTTTTAGTACTCCAAAATATGTCATAGTATCTCCACTTTCAGAAGTTAACAAAAAAGTAAACAGAAAATGAGGAGAAAGCAAGTGATTATTACACAAAAAGTCATCGGAAATTGAAAATTCCCAGTTAGATTAGCCGGTGTTAAAGGGCTTTTATAATTTCGTTGCCCTGAATTGTAACCTTAGAGATGAATCTAGTAATAATGTGGATGTGACATGGGGAACCAAAGTTGGATAGCAAAAATACAACGATTGAAGGAAGTAAAGACTGAGAAAAATTGCAGTTGTTTTGCTTTAAAAAACTGCTCAGTACGGCTGCCATGGTCATCCCAGTGTTTGTTTTGAAAACGAATCTCAAGAGCTTTCCTTTCGTGCTAGGCGCTATCGTTAGTTCGTGATAAAAGGTCTCGGTAGGAACGATGACTTCAGGTTAAAAAGTAATATCAATCAGAGCCGACATAGAGGCTTTTTTAAGCTGTGTGTCTAAGGCCGCTACTTGATTAACTGCATGTCAATGAAATCAATAGACGGTCATTTTTGAATAAGGTGTATGCTTATTTGCACGATACGGTGTGGCTGGACTCATTTAATAAATACACCTAGCGAAACAAAAAACTGAAATAAAATTAAAAACAGTTCACGCATTTTGGCAGTCGTTAAACATTAGAAGCTCCTTAAGATCGTTTCCTCCTGGTGTTCTTATTTCTTTAGCTCATCAATACTGACCAGATTTTTGTACCTGTTGTTTCCTGAATCTTTGCCAATTTTTGTTTCTCGCGTTAGTTGTCGTGAGGAGTATCTGCTAACATTGAATTGAGTTTCATTCTGTTAAACTTGGTTCTACAGAAAACGGCACCATGAAATTTCAAATGTGGGACACTGCAGGTCAAGAACGATTCGTTTGTCTTTTGCCTACCTACATAAGGGATTCCAACGTGGCGTTAGTTCTTTATGACATCACTAATAAACAAAGTTTCGATGGTGAGTAAACACTCTCATATAAGAGGCCTCATCATTCTTACGTAGCTACACGAGCTCTGTTTTTCAGGCTGCTTAGACCATGCAACATGAAACACACAAAAACTGTTGTTTGCTGAGCGCAAGTCGGATAATGCAAATGACTTCATTGTCATTGTGGGGTACAGAAACGTCCCTCCATCCCACCTTTCGTACTCTTATGCAATACACAATCAGGCAAAAAGACCGTGAGGTTGGGCTATGATTGATCCCAGTTTAAATGGCAGGTCTATTGTATAAGATTTCATTCCAACTGGACAGACGAGTTTACTGCTTCCTTTCCTTTCAGATATCAGTAAATGGATAATGAACGTTCGCACAGAAAGAGGAAGTAATGTCATTATAATACTAGTGGGAAGCAAAACGGATGAAGAAACAAAACGACAGGTATATGACGCAAAATTCCCAAATTTAACGAACTACTTAAGCTTTACGCTCATTTCACCAACTTTTGCTATTAAATCCATTTCTCAGGGTTACATGCATGCATGCTGCTACTATATATCACTGAGCTGAGTGCGTGGGACTAAATAATGCAGTCTTTTGTAGCTGCTTATAAGCTGAATGGTTGGGATGAGGTTTGCAGTTAAAACGTCCTTGTTCCAAAAAACACATGTGAATGTTAAGGATGATGTGGCCTTAATATGAGATTATCCGAAACAAAAGAAATAAATAATCTGTGCTTCCAAGAGCATTCTTCAGGCCGTCCTGGCTCCACACGAGACGGGGCGAATGACGTCTCGTAAAAACGAGGAAATGCTTGTCGCCTCGTCTAAATGCCGAACACAACATCAGATATTTATAGCACTTCAACAATTCGGGAGGCTCCATTTACGTCACGTGTGTGCGTATTTAGAGGTCCGGTATAAACCACAAGCTTAAGTGTGCATATAACTAGGAACCAAACAACCAGCTAATTAAAAGGGTAAGACAACAGATATGCAAATGTAAGATTTGAATACCGTATTCTCATGTGTTATCATTTCCAAATATTTCCAAATTTTCAACATTTTTGGAACCAGACAGTACCTCGAAATACTGGGTACTGCGAATAAATCTCGTTTCCATTCTCGATACAGCAAAACACGCTCGCCAACTGCATGACAATCATCAGGAAACTATGGCGCTAGTTTTTCTTTTCATCGTATCAGGGTTGTCAAAATCAAATACCAAATATTGCCAAATATCCGATGGGAATTAGGTTTGCTTAAATACTTATGGACCCGTGGTATAAAACAAAAAAGAAATTAGTAATCAATTCAGAATTACTTTCTTTACTGGAGACAAATAAATTAGAAAGTAGACGCGTGGCTTAGTACATGTATTAACGTCAAGTAATAGTAAGATTAAATCCAAAAACCAGAATAGATTAACTTCTCCAAAATTAATTTGAATCGAAAGTTGGGCAAGCATACAATGTAAAAACGATATAAATGCAGACAGGGTTGAACAATATGTGAAAACCCAAAATAATGAGGGAACTGCTGAAACTATTGAGGAGAGATACTGAAGTTTTGAGTGAAGGTTCTTACTCAGAGTGAAAAGTTTCAATACGACGAAAGGCCTCCGCCTCAACCGTTGCATTTTATTTCGGAAGTGAAGTTGGCTCTTCACACAAACTCAAAGATGGAAGAAATTTATTCCACGACAAGATAACCTGAAATTTGATCTTATCATATCAAACACTTAAGCTGTGATCCTGTTTGCTGTTTGACGGATGTGTTCCACTATAAGAGTATTATTCTTGGACTTCTTATATCAACGATGCCTTACTTTACTTCTAAGGTGCCTGTTGATAGTGCCCAAACTAAAGCCCAACTGATGGGAATTCCACACATTGAGACGAGTTCAAAAACAGGACACAATGTTAACGAACTATTTCAGTTGATTATTGACGAGATCCTTGAACAGCAACCCTTCGTAAGCCCATCACCGACCAGGAAAACGGGAAAGGAGAGGATTCTACTAGGTGAAAAAACTTCTTTATCATGGAAAAGGAAATGTTCGTGTTGAAATCATACAAACGTTTGAGAACAATAGGAAATATGAAGTCTTTATTCATTTGTTAATATATTCATAAAAGAAGTTATAAAATGAAGTAATAAATTTAGGTACGTTGGAAACTTAGACATACTGTAGTTGCTTTTCATCTTTGCACGGCGTTCCCCGTACCAAACATAATATCACGATTGGAATGACAAGCACTTGTCTCTACCAACTTTCGACTCCAAAGGCTGAATTTTCAAGTTCAAAGGAATAATTCTAAAATCTATAAATCAATAAAAATATTACATACAATTAAAAGTTATAACACCTAAATAAAAAATAACAATGTGCTACCTAGAAATGTCAAATAGTTTTGAATTTGAAATAAATAAATGTAATAATTTTTTAGATCTACAATAACAATACTTAACATGAGTACAATATTTCGCAATGGTCGTGTAATTTATATCTTGTTTTCAAGCTTTGTTTTGCTATTGATGTGTATGTGTCCATTTATACAGGAATAGGTAGTCCATTAACGCTTTTTTAGTCCCCCAAATTTATCTATATTTATTATGTGTCATTTATTTATTTTTTTGTTTCAAAAGTAAAAAGTCCCTGATAGTAGCCTATTTTAAAGTGCGTATATTCATTTTTTTTCTCTCCAAGAACGGTCTGTTTACATTAAAAACACATTGTTACGATTAGCTTCTCTGAATTCTCAGGATGTTGATAGGTATGGGCTTTCTGCGCTTTATACAGCCGGTCTGAATCTTGAAATGACTGCGCTTGCTCTCAGTTTCATTGAACCCAAACATTTGACAAGTCCCTGAAAAGAGTCGGACCAGTCATGTTCTCAACTACATGTACCCTATTCCGCTTTTGGAGCCTATTTGTCAAATCTCCACGAGCCAGCACTCATTTACAACAGTTCAACGGAACCAGTGATGTAGAACCTGATTTACGTGCTAAGACTACGTTGAGCTCATCACTCCAGATTTCACTTTGACTTCAGACATACAAAGTGGCGAAGAATTGAAGGTCAGATTTTTATTGGCTGTTTCTATACTAGAAACGCATTATCTATCTGAATGAACTTGGGCAAACATTTTGTAGTTCGTGTAGTTATATATGAGTCAGCTGTATAAAGACAAGCACAAGGCGCATTATTTGTTCAGACGAAATATTTTCCCCACTAAGCACTGCTATAACAATTATATACCTTTGAACCAGCCAAGCAATGAACAATTGGTATTGTTAGGTCACTTTACGTTAATGAACTAAAAATCTCATAAAACCTCATTGCAGAATTTTGAGTGAAAATAAGATCTTCTTGTTTCTTGATTTATTATTAGTTCTTTTAATGAAAAACGGACCAAAATCCAAAAATCCAAGGATTTGATGGACAAGAAGGATGACGTTGACATTTTTAACTAGTGAATGTTTACTAATGGTCACTCAAATTTAAGAAGTGTCAATTCAATACATATTTGAGTGTTTTCGAAAACACAATACCCTAATATTAGACGGATATCGTGCATGTATCAAATCGGAGGTTTGAATTCAGACTCATAGCCAGGTTTCAAAGTGGTTGGAGGTCCGATCATTACCTAAGTGGAGCTTTCTTTATCTGGTGAGTGGCTGTCGAGAGTTTTCTCGGTGTAGCGACCAAGAGAGAATTAGAGCAAGTCTTTGTACAGCAGTTGCATCAACAATGCGCATTCGAGCCTCAGAACCGAACGGAGAGGATCTGCCAGACCCCAGGCTACAAACCTGAGTATTTTGCTGACCGTTTTTTAAGTTTTTAACAAGTTTTTTTATAATGGTAATGCGATTTCAAGACGATGCAAAATACTGAACGAAGAAAGCTAAACGCTGAAAGGTTCTTCTGTAGCAATATTTTCCCTTTTTTCCCACCATCATTATAAGATTATATTTAGTTCTGACAAAATGATTACAAGACCTTTAGAATTCAATATTATAGTTCAAGCACTTTTTAAGGCAGCATTTCAGGGTAAAATCAAATAAAGAAAGGCAATTAACATGATAAGGTAAGGTAAGTAAAGAGAAAGTAAGGTAAGGACAAGTAAGGTAACGTAACGTAACGTCAGGTAATGTAACGTAATGTAACTAAAAAGGTAACATAAAGTAAGGTAGAGTAAGGTAATCAGCTATAGAGGTACCAGGCGGGAATGGAGACAGTGCTGTCCAGTGTATGGAAGGCAAAAATAAATAACATTTTTAGGATCGAGTGGAATTTTAGAACGGGGAGAGAAAATTTTATCTATTTTTTAATCTTTTTATCTAGAAAATGTTATTGCTCTTATTTAGATAAAATTTTCTCTCCCCCGTCCTAAAATTTCACTCGTTTCTAAAAAAGTTATTTATTTCTGCCTTCCATATAGTGGACAGCACTGTCTCCAAATCCGTACACAGATTCGCAAACTTTGTTCAAGTGCTTTTCCGTATCTAAGTATTCGTTTTGTTTTTTTGTCCTTGCCTAGGGCCGGCTCATTTCTTTCCTTTTAGGGACAGGGTTCCCAAGAGTTTGAGATCTCGCATGGTTCATCAATTTAAGTGTCAACGATGTTCTTCGTTGTGTTTAGGCCAGACAAGTCGCCTTCTTCACACACGAATCTCAAACCACTTGGGTATCTCTGAGCTTACTGGAAAGAGGCGAGTTAACCCTCCGCCTACGTACAAGCATCCTCTCACACCACTGCGAGACCGGACACCCGGTTTCCCCAAATGATTTTACTGTATTATCTACTTCGTCGTCTAATTCTATCACTGAGCTTCTTACCAGGGAAAGTCTTTTGATCAAAAAACTTAATCCATCTGTTGACATTAACACCAGCTCTTTACCGTTTACTCTCTTCTAACTCTTTGGCCTTATCATTGTTATATAACTCTGTCTTTTTACTTCCACCTTTGACTTTTCCTTCCAATTTCTCTCACAGGCCAACTTCCCGTAATATCGTATTACATACTGCCATTCACATCACTCATTCTCTGATGATGTCGTGAGACGCGACGAAACGTTAGAAATATTAAAATCTTTTTAAAATGCATATTATTCGTGCTTTTTGCTGGGCTTTAAAAGTAAAGTAAGATGAGGTAAGGTAAGGTAAGATAAGGTAAAGTAAGCTAAGCTAAGCTAAGCTAAGCTAAGCTAAGCTAAGCTGAGCTGAGCTGAACTGAGCTGAGCTGAACTCAGCTAAGATAAGGTAAGGTCAGGTAAAGTAAGCTAAATCAAAGTAAGGAAAGGTAAGTTCAGGCAAAAATGGTAAATTATGGTAAGGTACGGTTAGATAAGTTAAGGTAAGGTTTGGTAAGATAAAGTAAGGTGAGGGAAAGTCAGGGTTTTTATTAAGTTCCAAGGTTAGAGCTCTCCCCATGTGCCCATTAACTACAGTTATGACCAGCAGAAGAAGTTTAGAGAGTATTCTGCCAAAAAAGAAGTGAAACCTTTTCTAGGTTGAATCAGAACTGCCAACAAACCACTTCATTTTTCATATTCCATGATCTGTAGTTAGTAGAGGGTTACCAAGGTACGCACAAAGGATAACAACTTTTCCATATGCAGCACTTTAAAGTAAGGTAAAGTTTATTTGAACAGGGAACTCTATAGACCTCAAGGCCTGGTATCCTGATGGACGCCTAATTATATCTATGACGTTCTCAGGTCCAGGACTGGTATCTGAGGTGGCCCATGCATAATCATATCTAACACCTATAAAACGGTGCTGCCTTGGCAACCAAATTTTCTTAAAGGCAACACTTTTAGGTAAGGTTTGGTTGAAAAGTGCAGCCCATTCACCTCAAGGGCTGGAATATCGAGGGGCTGCTAATTATATCTGACGCATCAAGCAAGGTTATGAATTTTTCTTAAAGGCAGCACTTTAAGGCAAGGTAAATTAAGTTTATTTAAACGGTATTGTTCTATTCATCACCATGGCTATAACATCCTTGTGAACTTCTAATTATATCTATGACAAACAGGCAAACTAAACTCAACAAAGAAGAATGAACTGCCCTATTTGAAGAAACAAATTATCTACAAGTGCTTGGGAGAGAAACAATACTTAGGTATTCACTAGATTATATGGGAAATTTATGCCCGGATACATGAAGGAACCCTTCAAAAATTATCTTGAAATTACATCAGGATAATTTCATCAGGGTATGCCGTGCTGGAATTCTACTAACGTAATCAGCCCTTTAATTTAGGCATTATCTCTGTCCATTCTCCATAGGTAGCCATGTTCTTTTTATTGAAAAGCAGAATAAGGTCGTGAGAATGCGCAATCTTGCGAATATCTTTGCATTTGAAAACACTTATCTTTCGTATAGCTCTTTTGAAAATATATTTATGTTTAAAACCTTGGTTACACTTTTCTTCCAAATGTCTCGTAAAGTTAGTGAAGTAAATAACTTTGCTTTGGTTCATATCACGCACGAATTATCAACATTTAACTGTCTGTCTCCGATATTTCGGTGACCTATAAAAAACAGGACAGTTGAAAGAACGAGTAAATGGTAAAGAGAACAATAAACAAAAAAAATCAGGCATTAAAGGGATAATTTTTCTAAGATGCACATGTTGTTCGATTATCTCCCCTTTTTGACCTGGTCAGCCGTATAGAGTAATGGTAAAGCTACGATTTTTAGGGGAGCAAAAGGTCGACCGGAATGTCGGAAAGCCTGGCCTGTTAATCAAAAGGATGGAACTGGGTATGATTTGAATTAGATTTTGTGAATCATTCTAAAGGGAATACTTACTCTAATGTACATTTATAAGTGTATCAAGCTAAGATAAGAGTAACATTCTAAAACAACGTAGTGGATGAGGACTAGAACAGGGTCTTTAAATGTGCCAGCGGTAAGACAACTTGGTGTGCAGAGGTGTGATTGGTTTAATATGGCTTATGAGAGCAGATTGAAAGTTAATGCAACAATGGGCGAGTAAACCAAGAACATTTTTTCCTAAATTAAAACGATTGATAAATTTACTTAAGTTTTAAGACAAGCGGTTGGGAGATACGATATATATGCTATGTAATCGATATAAGCAAAAGATTTAAGAATTGAAGGCCTATGCGTATCACCTCAAATGATCAGAAAGGTTTTTCATCTTCACATTGTCACAATACATATCAAATAATCTATGGTCTTAGTTTTTATATTATATCTTGGTTAGTGAATAACCGTTGTAGGTTACTTAACGGAGGCAATTTTGATTGTGGTGTATTAGCTTTGACACACCAGATTTCAAGAGTTTATGTGATGCGTGGCAGCATTAAATTTTAACTTCGGCCCCCACAAATTAAATATGCTTGATCAGTTAATATTTTTGAAAGTGAGAAACAAACTACTTCATTGCCTCTCTCTCTATTTCCCTTTCATTCTAGCAGCCTCATAATTATATTAAAAATCAAAGATCTGTTAACGCGTGGGACATTTTTTTCAAATTTTAAAAATTTTTTTGCGCGGAAACTAGGACTGAATGAAACATTTACCACAAACTTTAGTTTGGCTCTCTCATTCTTTCGTGAGCGGATAACTCAACAGCCTTGACGGCCAATTGAGAGAAGATCCGAGGGCCTCAAACTCATTGATTTACTTTACCATAATTAGGGCCTGGGCAACCGCTGACGCCAATTACTGTGGTCCCTAAACGTAAAGACGAAAACTCGACCATGCATGTTATTTCTACTAAACGGTATACATACATGCATGGTTGTGACTACACAATACTCGAGGTTACGACTAAATAATACAAACGATTGAGATTTAACTAAAAGCAACATACTAGTGGTTTGGTGAGGTCCAGAGCCATATTAGATTTTGGACATAAGGTTTTCCAAGTACGTGGTCATCTATATAGTAAGTGCCTCCTAATGAAGAGAGGTAGTGGTTAAATAGTACTTTTTTAAAATTTGTATGTGTGACGTTATTCGTTGTCATAGCTTTTGGTACTACATTTCAGACTTTTGTTGTCTTAATGGTGTACCATTTTTGGTAGTTCAAGGTTTTCCATTTTCTAATTTCAAGCTGGGTGCAGTTATTGTCCACTGGCCTTGTGGTACGTTCAGGTTGACGAGGAGTCGGCTGAACATCATTGTTCAGGTTGATGATACCGCGATTGCCTTTCAGGAAGAAAAGTAAGTTCAGGTATTCGTGCCAGTAGCTAAGTGGAAATAACTTTGACGTTAAGAGTCGTTTATTATAACTTATACTACTAAGAAATGGGAGCCCCAGTTTATAATTTGTTGTCCGTCTTTGAATATGTTCCACCCTCATGATCAAGTTGACGGATTGCGGAACCATCACCTGTGAAGCGAAACCCGGTTGTGAACGGACACATAAAGTGTTTGACGGGCATTAAGGCTGTGGATGTTCCTCGTACCATACCGTTAAAGCTCTTTTAGCAGGCACGCTGCCTCAAGTACAGCGGAAATTTCTTTAAAGATCTTTGTGTCGTCGGCGAAGGTAGCGATCTTCGAGTAAGTCACAGAATCTGGTAGATTGTTTGTGTATAATATTAACAGTAGTGATACAAGAATGGAGCCTTGAGGCACCCCTGAAGTAACGGGTGACGGTATTGATGTTGCACTGAAAATGGTGACCTATTGTCGATGGTTTTCCAAATAAGAACAATACCACTTGAAAATACCGCCACCAAACCCAACATCTCAAAGCCGGAGCAAGAGACGTCTGTGACTTATTTTGTCAAACGCCTTAGACGTGTTATGTAATATTTATATTTGAGATAACGTGAGAGTAATACAATTAAAAGATGTTGATGTAAAGACTCGTAAATTATTCTACGACCTTAAGCAGAGTTCCAGCCAAGGATTTCTCCCCGGTCTCCGAGCTCGGAGTTAAGCGTGCTGATTGCACACCAATGAAAGTGGCTGCATAACGCCCTTCCAGCTGTAAGACATGGTGGTAATCCAAGGGTGTCTCTTTGACTACAAGGCGGTACCTAGATACCATAACCAAAGTCAGTTGTTAAAAGAAAATTTTTATTCTTATAGTTACCGTAACCAGCACTTATTCTGTGTAGTATGACACAGCAATGGTATCACACATCACATGATACATGACCAAAAGCTATTTCACGCTAAAGACCAGGGTTTTTTAATATCTTTTTTTCCATTTTCAAGTTTTTCGAGTCTTTTCAAATTTTAAGCAAAAATTATGAATCCTACCATTCCTAACCGAATGTTTTGTCTTTTGTCGTCCAGAGGAGTTGCATGCTCTGAGACAGATAATGATCTGTTTATGGAAAGAATGTTTCTAGATAGCCTGTGTTGTTTCTTAATATTAGTCAGAGACGTAGCCAAGTTATTGGAAGGGGGAACCTGAACTTGGTATATTCAAGCTTGGGGTTCCTTATTCACCCCCAAATTGTATTTTTTATTTTTTTTTTTTCAAATATACATGACGAAGGTAACCTTAATTATCATGTATTTACATGGGTTTAGACTTATACGTAAAATATCTGACGGTGCTACTCAGTAACCTTGTGCCGTTCATCCTGCTGGGTTTACACCATTCACCCACTCTTCTTGAAACAAAGCAAAATATCTTTTAACATACAAAGAAGTGGAAGTTGTGGTCTTCATTCCCGTGACTACCAACCCTGATATTAGAAAATTGTATTTTGTGCAATTATCCAGACTGGATATTGGGTTTTTTCTCGCCAAACTACTCATTAAAGATCTTAAAGTATTGGTTTACATGTCGAGGGAAAGATGTCATACGACATGTTTAAAAGTCGAGAAAGACCAAGCCTGATGACATGTTTTGAGTATTTGGAATAACAGAGAGGAACAACTTTGTGCCTTGTTCTGGGAGTGCTTTTGGTTGTCGCATATATCTTCGCCGTTGATTCAAGATGATTAGTATTAAATAAGGTACTCAAATATGGATTTTACTATTAAAGAATTGAACTTCTAGCGTATCCTTATTCCCTAAAACATATGTGTATATGATGTTTTATGTGGTTGAAACACAAACCACAGAATAGCTGCGTATGAAGTAGATAGTTTAAAGGCATTTATATATCAGTTGATTCCTTGCCGGCTAAAACAGATTTTATATTTGGTTAGGGCTACTGCCAGACGATTTTATCATCGATTCGACCATTTTATCATCTGATTGCGTTTATTTACACTTTTTACAGTTTGACATAAAGCGTGATTCCTGGCTGAATATTCACTTGTCATCGTAATATAATTCTTCCCGCAAATTTACAACTTTTAGAAAGCTTCGGTATACTGGAGGGAGATTACCATAATTACACATCTAAATCACCGTAGAATTTCACCAATGACGACAATGTCACACAAGTGTCTGTATAAAGAATGTTTTGTTCATAAGATAGCTGAAATTACAATGTTATTTGGCGTCTCTTCCAACTCCACCTTTACACCACGCAAAAAGTATCCGAGTTCGGATTGTCTCGGTTCTCCAGTTCTCCTTATCATGAACCATAGTTCCATGACTACACAAAACAACATGAGTTCGGAATTTTTACTCCTTGGGTAATGGTTGTGTAACTTAAATATGTAACAGATGATAATTTCGTACAATCGTACTGAAGATTTTTCTACTACTGACCCCTAACGTTAACGTAACCTAACCATACTAAAGTAGAAGATGATAATAACATGCAAGCAAAGCATTTCCTAGTCATGTACGACAGCAGAATATCAAACATCTCGAAGAGAACTGTTACCACTTCCTTATGTGGACAAAAAAGAGGCCATGTTTAAAGGGAAATGTGCCAAGCAAATGACACCCGGAAATACCTTGAAAACTCTCCTTCCCCGTCGTGCATAAATATAAGCAAGTAGCAGAGATTGATATTAAAATCTTTGAGTGCTTGGTTTCACGTTATGATTGTAAGCCTGCAAACTCGGCTGCTTTAAACTGGTTGGTAATTAATTTCCACCAATAACCTGTGTAAGTGATGTCGAACCTAAAGAGAAACTATATTTTATTTTTAAATTAATTGAAAAAAGCCAAAAACTGTTTATCTATTTAAACACATGTACAAGCCTATAATGCAAATGAAGTGGTTTCTTGTTTCTTGATGGGAAAGATTACCTTACGTCGTTGAAATCCGTGCATATTCCTGCCGCGTCTTACCTTCATATTAGTTTTTAAAGTTATGTTCAAACCAGATGTAGCTGTTGAGGCTCTAAAAATCCAAGTGAATTTCTTTCTCCAAACAATACTTCTTTTAGAGGTTCTAGGAAGCAATTCTCCTTCTTGTACTGACCAACAACCTCAGTCTTTCGCTTTGCTGACACTTTCGCTTCGAATGAGTGGCTAATGGGACAAAACAGCATTAACAAAACTAAAAACTACAAAATAATAATTTTACAAAGTTCTCCTTTTCCTGGCGTCTTTACGTTGTTTACTTCTAGCTTATAAATTTAGTTTTTGATAAGTTTAACTCTTAAAAACATTCCGAAATTTGTTCAAACAATGTCGCAGTTAAATTGGTCTGAGAGAAGTGGATTAGGAACAGGAGCGCCACGAGTCCCCCAGAAATTTTTTAAAAACATTAAAAGTGGTCTTTTTGACAGACAGTGCCCTTTTCTTTTAACAAACACATCATTGACAGAAAGCGTAGAGAGCTCTTTGATTTGATGTCATAGTCGCCATGTTGGTGTTTTTCAGCAAAAGAATTTGGATTGTCTTATCTTGTAAGGTACACAAACATACTAGCTATATTCTCTATTATTTGAATCTCTGAGGATCGAGTGAAAACAGTCTACAGTCCAATTCTAAGGGTGTCTTTGCAGTAAACAATACTGTACCAGAAAGCTCCTGCCTTCCAAATTGTTTCCTGAGGTAAGGCACCTGTTAGAAATGTTTAGTTTGATAAACTACTAACGAAACCACGGTCGCCATAAGGTTGGAATTTTTAAACGCACCAAACAAGATGTTTTGATCTCGAGTCTCCAGGAATCTGGACGCAATGTAATCAAGTCGTGAAAACTAGCAATAACTATGAACAAGTGAAATGACAGACTAATCAAGATGTCTTTGGATAATAGAGGACTTATATTGACTGTATACCAGGCAGATTTGTTTGGTAGATTCCAGCAAAATGATTGCATGATTTTCAAGAAGTGGGAACATTCATTGGATAGCGATCCCTCAGTCCAAGGAGTATTGTATAAGTTGTTATTCGTACAGATGAGTTGTCTCTTTGCGTCATACAAATCCTTGCAATTGTTACCTATCAGTCTTCAGCGTTCTATTAACTCTCGAGAAGATTTATTCACCTGTGATTGCGTGGTGAGTTTCTAGTCGGATATACTATCCAAATGGATCGCCAACTCTTTGTTATTAAATTCTTAGCCACTATCATGTTGAACTATTCTTGGATTCTTGCCTAAGTGCCTTTTGAAATTGTCAATCACCTGTTTTCTTTTCACGGTCACGGCATATGCATAACTGCTGAGAATATTGGTGGCTGTGAAAATCCAATAGTAGCCATTGCCTTCTTTTTCAGTACTCTGGATCTACTATCATTTCAGGCGCTTCTTTCAAACCGTATGTTAACACTTATCGTTTCACTCAGTTGGCTAATCAAGTTTGGGTAACCAGCCTGGCACACAAGTTCAACTTAGTTGACCGTCAGCAATAATTGCAAAGATAATGTAAGATATCAAGCTAAAAATGTGTATTTTCATAGACGAATGAACCAGGGAGAATTAGGGGCATGTGGTCTCCCAATTTTTTAAATATGATAAAAGTACCTTTATCTAGAGCGTAAAGCGCCCTTTGCTTCCTTTTACAAACACATTGTTGATACTAAGGGTGTACTGTCGAATGATGTGTATTTCAAGGTGCTGTTACTGGAATCTGCAAAAGTATCCCTGAATTTTCGTGTAGCTTAACCCTTTCTTGCAAATCGTTACAACATGGTAACAAAATACAACAATGAGCAAATGAAAGAACAACGCAAAAAGCAAAAGAAAACAATGAATTAAATGTACGATTGGGTTAAATGTATTTTCTTACGTCCCTAGGTATTTTATTTGAGGTAAGGAAGGAAAAATTTAAACACGTTCAATAAGTTTTCAAGAATGTGTTTACAAACATCAATCAATAATATCGTTAGCAGGCAAAGATTATTGTTCGGAGATGCCGATCAGTACTCGGAGCAGTTCATCCGACTTGTAATATTGGACCTGGCATTAGAACAAACAGGAAAGCAAGGAATCCCCTCCCTAACATGCACCTTTCTTTGTTATGAGTGATCAGCGGCAGTATCACAGAACTAATGGGTGGTGTGATGGAGTGTTATATCCTAAGTGTTTGAAAAGGAAAGAGGACAACAAACAAGAAAAATAACAATTAAAACTCCTGTGAGGGTAAAGCAACGTTGCTGAAGCCTGGAGACGTAGCTCAAAGCAGGCTAGTACTCTGCACCCATGTAGGATTTCGTGAAACTATGCCCTTTCAGTTCGGTGTTTTCTGCTTGTCTCGCAAAATTTACTACCCCGTAATGCTTATACCCTAAACCTAGTAACGTCTTTAAAAACGTTTACTACTTGTATCAGAATACCAGGGACCCTTTTTGAAGATTTTAACTTAATTGACCAATTCAAGTTTATGCTATTGGTTAAAACATTAGTTTTGCCCGAATGACAGCACTTTTTGCCCGAATAAAATAACTTTCTTACCACCTGTGTAGATTTATTCTTCTCGATATTAGCGTTGTGATTCTATCAAAGTGCTGTTGTCGTTTTTAGGGATATATCCCTCAGAAATAATGATGGAAATTTCTTGTTCTTCAGAGGGTTATGTATTAAATAGATAATCTCTGAAGATGTAAAACGTCACATGACGTCAAAATTTAGTCCGACGCTCCACCAACTGAGCTACAAAGCCAAGCCGGGAGCATCCCGGGAGGTGATGGTATTTGTATTTGATATTTCGAAACACTGGTTTCTTCCATATCAGCACAGACTACGTCTGTAATGTTTCTACAGTTAAGTAATTGTAGAAGCATTAATTATCTGTAGAAGCACTACAGAAGATATATATTAGTTTTTCGAGGTTTCATCTCAAGTTTTGATAGTTGTCCTGATGTAACGTGTAGAGTAACACTGCGATCAAACGATCATTGAGCAGTTAACATTCCACATTTCCTTACGTTTGTGGTCTGTTTCAACGCAGAGTGTAACTAAATTGTACAATGATAAATTTGCCTTGTAGTGATCAACGAGACTTTGTATCTCTGTGGTTTTTTAATTTTAATTTCGTAGAAAATTACATTTTATTCGCACTCGTACTTAACACTGTCTTTTACTGATGGAATGTTTGCATTCCAAACACTAAGGGGGTTCGGACACACTGCGTTGCTACGCTACAGTTGCGAAGGACAGTTCATTTTAGCAGCTAACTCATTTCAGATAGGAATTGCAGATTTAAATAGTTATAAAAATTTTTGTATGTGTGCAATATTTTTTCGTTTACATTTATTTATATGCTGATTGCACGTGGACGCCCCGAAAGTAATTTGAATCAGGTCAGCTACCTACAAATTACTATGGGCACCATTATTTGATGATAAAATTTTAACAAAGTTGTCATAATTTTAAAGTATTTTTGAAGCATCCACCATATCTTAATATCTATCAGAGAAACAGTGCAGATATACTAGTCATGATTAAAGAAATGATTTAACCTACAATATAAAAAAATTACAGAAATTTTCCTTTTTCGAGGACGCCAATTCGTCGCGGCAACACAATAACTACAGAGCTAGATGTATTCATACCACTTACGGATTGTTCCAGTTGGTTCGTAAATATGTGAAGCCCTATGAGAATTGATGCTAGCTGTAACCTCCCTTGACAATCTTGAATGTCCATGAAACCAAGGGTGGTGCCAGTGGGGGCAGAGAGGACTAAAGTCCCCCTGTCGGGGAAACTTAACGTTCCTGTCGGGGGAAAAATTAACAATTCATCGGGAAATTTTCACTGATGATAACGCATTTATATATCGTACAAACTATTAGTACTTATTCTTGATTTAGCGAAGAAAGATAATAGACTCTTCTCTTCATGCCAAAGCTAAAACTGAACTGTTCCTAGTCACTTGTTGCGGTTATTCTTGCGAAAAATAACATGATGTTTTGATCTTCAAATAAGGATATTATAAATGGGGTATGGTCCCGGTCCCTCTAGCTTAGCCTCCCTGTCGGAGACGTTAGCCCTTGCGTCGGGGAATTCCTGGCACCTTCGCTGTATGAAACTACATAATTATGTACAACTATTCTAAAATAACAGCATATTACGTTAATATCAGTAGGCATAACTGACACGAGGAAGCAGTGATAACTGTCATAAGTACGACAAGAATTTTTGATTTTTACACTGGTAGTAACAGTTGACACCCGCAGCCACGTTTAAAAGACCAAAGAGTAGAAAACATAAAAAAACTACATGTCTCAGGGACTTTGAAATTTCAACAAAGCATAAAGAACTGGATTCCTGATTTAAAGTTAAATTTATATCAACATGATATTTAGACTGAAATAAAATTGGCATTCTGTGAAGCCAAAGTCCCAGAATTAAATCCATAGTGTTATAAATTTTGCATTACATCCATCATTATGGTTGCTTTGACAGAAAATCGGTCAATTATTGTTGTGACTGAATTGACTGTCGACAAACAGACAAGACATTGTATAATCGACACTAGACATTTGTAATGTCTTTTGTACTCAGCATGGTACTCCATGATAACTGGTGCAATGACTACCATAAAAGCTGGAGTTACTATAGCAATAAGATTTTTAACACTGAATTCAAGAAACCTTTTATCTACCATGTGACCCACTTTTTGAGGAGTGACAGAAATTTCTTAAAATAAAAAGGTTTTCGATTTCAGTTGGCAACAAGTCAAATGGGGAAATTCCCTGAACAAAACAAAAGGCTTCTTTGACGTAGTTCTAATAATAGAAAAAACTTACAAAAATATCAGAAGGATTTAATTAACTTTCAACCAGCTGCTCCTTTCAAAATCAAATGTGTTTTGAACTATTTCTGTTTTATGTTGATGATATATCAGCTGACAGAAAAGTAGATGATATTGAGATAGTAAAAGAGAACTAACGCCTCTAAATTAGGTTAATACCAACAAGAATGAACGACCAACAACTAAAATTGCTTTAACGCAAGGAATTAAGAAAGTTTTCGATTTGGGGCACTCATCCAGACCCAGACATCAATGAAAGCGACGCCGCATGACGTGAGAAGTTTAATTACACACTAAAAGAGTTTTCATATGAGAAGACCTGATCCTCCTGCAATAGTTGGCTAACTAGTTCGGGGTGATTTTCGGTCTTGGCTTACATTACAAGAGCTAGTCGTCATAGGAGCTGGTCCCTTAAATGAGCTAATTTCAGAACTTAAGCCTGCTTTACACGAGCAACATTAGCATATGGTGAGATCAATACGAAAAGAAAGCTTGATATCTCCTCTGGGACTTGTGAAGACAAAAGAGCAAGAATTTTTCTTTGTTTTGACTTTTGTTCGGCTCATGGCATATGTTAAAACAAAAGGCGAAACAAAGGAATGAAATCAAGCCTGCGACATAAGGACCGTCGTAAGCATAAGCATAGGATCATAGTCCAAGCATAAGCCAAGAACCGAACAAAAGACGAAATAAAGAAAAATTCTTGTTGTTTGATCTTCGCAAGTGCCAGAGGAGATACCATGCTTTGTTTTCATATTGATCGTGTCCTTATGCTTATATCGCTCGTGTGAACCGGGCTTTAGTTTACTTTGTTTTCGAAATCCAGAACCTGACTTTTGTGGCCTAGTTGTTCGTATCTGTAAATAATTTATACAACTTATAGATGAGCTATCTGAACTTATAAAATGGAGAGGGGAGGAAGGAGCGTTCAGAAAATGATTGATTAGACAAAATTTTTCGCATGAAGGAGGTTTGACTAGCCACCTACCATATAGGTGGGCCAGTACATGTTTAAATTGCCTTTATATAGCAAAGAGCTAGTCTTAGCAATCGTGACCTTGGTTTTACAAAGCTAGAGAGAGACGTTACGGCAAGAAGGTGGTTTTTCCAGGCTCCATTCATGACAAGATATTAAAAACGCTTTTTTATTGATGAACTTGTTTCTTTTAGTCATGGTTTGTGTCCTGAAAAGTAAAACGCATGTGGATGAATTACAGCACCAAAAAATTGAAATAAGCTGTCAAATAGATTGACAAATTAAATTTAAGGTGGACGTCCATTTCGATGGTCCGCAAAAGCTAAGCTTTAAACTTGCTCATGAAACATGTTACGTAGCCTTTTAGTGCCCCACAGCGTAAATTATTAATTTTGTTCAAGGTGTATCTGTCTGGGTCCATACCACAGACCATGAGTTTGCCGATTACTTTCCTATCTCATCGTCAACACCATCCAACCTAAGGGGTCAAAGTGGTAAAAAATAGAATCAGATTTTCCCCAATTAACTCCTTCCTTTTCATAGCCCCTGCTGTGACAAAAATTAAACGCCCATCTCAACCTTTAATTGCTTCAAAACTCTCAAGTAGTTCGCCATTTGGCTTCCATTTATAAACTTTAAGGATCTGTTAGGGTCTCAGAAGGTAACTATGCATTTAACGGCACGTCGGAAGAGATCGCAAGAAGCTGTAGTAAAACATTTAAGCTAGGGTTCAGAACGATATAGATATACCGAGGGTAATGGGTAATCCGAAACAACAAGGTGGCTCACTAGTCTTGTTATCTTGAAGTGATACTGTCAGCAAACAAAGACTTTAAATACCGTCCCTATGAGACATAAATAGATTGGTACATAGTTCCGCAAGTCATTCTGATTATTATGTTCCCAATTAACATTGGAACGGCTTGTGCCAAAAATAGTCTGTCTGGCTTATCAGACATAAAGACTGTGGACGATGAGGCTATAATTAACTATATGAACGATATAATTTGGTTAATGTTTTAAAGATGACTGTATATGAGTAGAGTTGATTAGGAAGTTATTAAAGTATAGTACGAGTTAAGCAAACAAGCAGCTACCGTCTATTTTGTTATGGTTTTCTATCCCTATTTCCTATCCCTGAGTGAATATTCCTCGACTTTGTAAGTAAAAAATGAAACATATCATAGAAAACATTTTAGACAAGCAAAGAATCCTTCATGGTGTTTGTGTTGTAACTGAGGACTAATATAGGGCCATTTAAACGACAGAAACAAGACGCAGCTTCCATAAGACGCACTTTTCATAAGTCACGTAACAGTAGTAGCAATTGTTTAATTTTTGCTGGCAAGATTAGTCTTCAGTTATTTTATTCTAGCTAACGCCAAGTTATTTCGTTTGAGATATGGCCAGATGATTGTACTCGTCAAGGGGAGAGATCCTACTGGGAAAAGGTTATAACTATCTCAATAAAAACTATCTTATAATCTCAACTTAACAATTCAAACAATGTTTACTAAGTCTGACACGAAACTTGACTTCGCACTTGAATAAATTGAAAAGTGCACGTCTTTTTTTCTTTTGAAAATGACCCTATTAACTAATTATCTCTTTCATTAGTATGCATTTTCCATTTTATCACTGTCGGTTTCCATGAGCAATTGTGAGCTCGGACCTCCTCATTGAAAACTCGGGCTTTGTACTTTCTGGTGCCGGGCCATTCGTTAGTGAAAGTATGTCAGATTTGACTTTTGAGTAGTGATGGGCCGATACCGATACCAAATATTCGATACCGTCGATACCAGGGTCTTGATAAAAAGAAAAATAAATAAATAAATAATAATAGAGTGCTGCGTAGGCAGTGTAAAAATCGAAGAGAAATAATCAGAAAGGTTAGAGTACTGCCGAAATGTGAGAGTAGTTATCTAACGTTTCGAGCGAAGGCCCTTCGTCAGACAGAAAAAACATGGGAGGATCGAAAAACACGAAATACATATATATGTGAAAATGGTCATGTGACAACAAATGGCCAATCAGAATAGAAAAATGAAAACAAATGTAAGTGAGATGGTGGTTCGTCACTTGCCTAAAATATCACCGATCAGCAAACTAGGTGGGTGTGTCAAATATAATATGGGTGAGTGAAAGCTAAACACAAACGAGCTAAGTAGCTATTGTTACGCCCATCCGTGCAAAGCAAAAACACTAGCCACAAAGCGATTAAGTAAATGAAAAACGTTCGTTGAGTCCGTAAGAGTGAATGGTTCCAATTTTAAAGATGAGACGCTTTTCCTGTCTTTTGCGACTATTATTACCGCCAAAAATTTGGGAGATGGCACAAACTTTCATGTCCGAAAGAGAATGATTGGCACTATTAAAATGTAGGGCGACAGGTTTGTCGACGTCTCCATTCCTTACGGAGCGAAGATGTTCGGCAAGTCTGTCGGATAAACGTCTTCCCGTTTCTCCAACGTAGAGCAGACCGCATCTGCTGCACGAAATGCAGTAAATGAGGTTGGAGGAGACACATGTGAAACAATGTCGAATGACAAAATTAGATTTAGGTCCCGAAATGCATGTAGAGGCGTTAAGAAAAGGGCACGTGTTGCAGCCGGTCCGAGAACAAGGAAAAGTACCCGCTTGCGCCGAAAGATTTTGTCTAAAGGCCCTATGATCCAAACTATCCCGAATGTTTTTATTGAGTCGAAAAGAGATTAAAGGGTTGTTCTCGGACCGGCTGCAACACGTGTCCTTTTCTTAACGCCTCTACATGCATTTCGGGACCTAAATCTAATTTTGTCATTCGACATTGTTTCACATGTGTCTCCTCCAACCTCATTTACTGCATTTCGTGCAGCAGATGCGGTCTGCTCTACGTTGGAGAAACGGGAAGACGTTTATCCGACAGACTTGCCGAACATCTTCGCTCCGTAAGGAATGGAGACGTCGACAAACCTGTCGCCCTACATTTTAATAGTGCCAATCATTCTCTTTCGGACATGAAAGTTTGTGCCATCTCCCAAATTTTTGGCGGTAATAATAGTCGCAAAAGACAGGAAAAGCGTCTCATCTTTAAAATTGGAGCCATTCACTCTTACGGACTCAACGAACGTTTTTCATTTACTTACTCGCTTTGTGGCTAGTGTTTTTGCTTTGCACGGATGGGCGTAACAATAGCTACTTAGCTCGTTTGTGTTTAGCTTTCACTCACCCATATTATATTTGACACACCCACCTAGTTTGCTGATCGGTGATATTTTAGGCAAGTGACGAACCACCATCTCACTTACATTTGTTTTCATTTTTCTATTCTGATTGGCCATTTGTTGTCACATGACCATTTTCACATATATATGTATTTCGTGTTTTTCGATCCTCTCATGTTTTTTCTGTCTGACGAAGGGCCTTCGCTCGCAACGTTAGATAACTACTCTCACATTTCGGCAGTACTCCAACCTTTCTGATTATTTCTCTTGATGAAAAGTATCGATACTGGCGAGAAATATCGATTGTTTCAATACGCTGAGCCTGCAATGTTTTATCTGTTGGTCAGCGGACTCAGTATGAACAACAAAGAGAAGTAAGCAAAGAGCATGTTATTTTGAAAGATGAATTATGAAATTTGGAAGATAAATTAATGGAAGAGTTAATAGCATACCGGTGTGTTATCAAAGTTGAGTTATTTGCCATACTTGGCACCTTTGTTGGCTAATGTATTGTTTGCTGTTACAGTATTTCTGTTGTTGGTAAATAAAAAAATTGCCTTTTGTTGTTTTCGCTTCTTATGTTGCATAAATATCGATATCGAAAGAAAAGGGCAATATCGAACCAGTATCGTATCGAATTAAAAAAGCTAGTATCGCCCAACCTTACTTTTGAGCAAAGGAAACCGGACCACAGGTCAAAACGATTTATGACTGTTTAGCACCGGACTCTGACAGTTTGGTTATAGTCATGGCTTGACTAAGTTCTAAAATAAAACTCTGAACTTCTAAAATAATTTGGGAAATGATAAACCTCAAATCGTTACCAAAATGATCTAGCACCAACAGTGCTACGAGGAGCAATAAAGTTTTAGCTCTTTCACGATAGCCGCAAAGTCACGATGTGCTGGACATGAAAGTAAGTGTTCAGGTCTCAAGAAGGCAATGCTGAAATAAGCCATTCATTGTCAAAAGCCGGTTTAGATTGTGACAAACTCAAGATCCCAGGCAGCCATTTTAGATAAAATTGGCTTAAATATAGACAGCAAGCAGCTTTGATAGTATATATTTGTGTCGTATGAATTATGAAACTGTGAAAACCTGAAATAAACAACAAAATCAAAACAGGAGTTACATACTTGAGAGACGTGGTTGACCTTCACAATTTTCGGTTATAAACTGCTTTGTCCGCTTAATTTTTAACATTCGATATATCTGTTCACGAACATATTGTCGGAAGTGGGAACGGGCAGACTCAGAGGGGGCGATCGCACCCTAATAATCGGAATGGGGGTCAATGGAACGTTTTTGCCCCCAAGTAACTGCCACTCCGATTTACACAAACATGTCTGGCAAACCTGTGCAGAATTAACCCGATGTGTGGTAATAATGAAAAGGTGAGTCGGATATTTGTGATGGTAAAAACAGTAAGAAGTTATTACTTCCTTAAGACTTGAAATGGATTTTGTAAATATTATTATTTTAAAGAAGCAGATGATAAGCTCTTTTGTTTAAATACCGAAACCCAAACATCTGTTTTAATGTTGACCCACACGTGACGGTTCGAACGTCGCCCGGGATTGTTCGTTACGGTGTACACTAGTCATTCACCTCATTTTTCAGCACTACTTGCAACATTCCCCAGCAAATAGCGAGCAGGTATTGAGCTCCAAAGGGGTAATCAAATATACGCCAAGGCGAAGGTTGTTTGCGAGAATCATTTTGTGTAACATTACGCAGCCTCAACATCGCGCAGATTTGGATCACAGCATTCAAACACAAATTGAAAAAACCATATGGTAATCTTAAGCGGGTCGAATGCATAACGCAACTGATAAGCTGAGAGTTTGATTCGCTCACCAGTAAGATGGTCAACACTCAAGTTTCAATTTTAATTAAATCCTAACATCTCCTTTGTTTATCACATATGCATTTACTCTTTCTCTTTACGTTTTGATTGTCACTTCTTGAAGGGTCAGATTTGCTCAGATTTTGTTCAAAAGTTATTAATAATACAATAACTTTTGTCAAGGAAGTCTCATGGAGCTATCATTTAAAAATTATTAGAAATGATTCTTCAATACTCTAAAAATTCAGAAATTTCTTGCAGGAACATGTTTTTGGACCTCCCATAAAGTGAACTCGTGGCGCATAGTTTAGTAATGTTTCCCCCACGATATCAAATAGTTTGCGACGTGGCTACATTATGGATTGTACATTTGCTGTGAAGACATATTGCCGATATGTTCAGGTGAGCGAATAACTGACCAACTGGTTTGAGCGGTATTAAACTTGAGCAGGACGCATTGTTATGCCACAATTTAGCGATGAAAATATATGGAATGCGCCACACTTTTAACTGCTTTTCTCTGATTTGTTTCGGTTAAAGTGCTCACGGAATGATGAATGTTTATTTGAGTGTACAGTGCACCAAACGAATAATCGTAGGATCATATCATAAAGACAGTGATTTAGTTATTGTTTTCTCAAATAAGTAACATCCCCCCTAAAGATTGCCCGCATTTCATACAAATCATGTACAACGGGCATCATACACACTTCTTCATGTTCTTCGGTATATTACTATGACCACCGGAAACATGTACAACAACTGTATTATTGTTATTCTTGTCTTGGGAATATGCCTGGTGAACTGTGGATATAAGTTTTCCATCTTTTTTGGTATAGTTGCGCACAGTTTTCTACTTACAGTTGTTTTGTAGTTTTTCTGTGATTTAAAACTTGTGTTCCACTATTTTGAAAAATCATTCAGCTTCCGCAAAATAAACACCAGAACGCTAAGACATGAGATGTCATACGTAAAGAGTGTGCTGGCTAACAGCCGAAAATATATCAACAAGGCTGGTCCAGCGTAGGCAGTGGCGCAACAACACAACACCAAGGGAGGGATTCTCGCTTGCCACAATCTGAAACAGATGAAAATATTCTGTCCTCGACGTTTCGAGCAAAGGCCCTTCGTCTGGAGAGTTAGTAGAAAGAGAAATAGAATAAACAAACTTGTTGCTTATATAGCAAGCTATACAAGCAGTCACGTGAAACAAAATTTGTTTATTCTATTTCTCTTTCTACTAACTCTCCAGACGAACAATAAATAGACCAGTGATTGTTGTGGTCAGAAAGTTATATGTTAGGCATAAGAACACTTAAAAAGACGAATCAGCTTGAAAATGAACCATTGCCAAGCTCATCAAGGCTGGGAGAGGCAGTGAGTAAATTAGTCACTAATAATCTGCTAGTCAGCAAACTCAAACCGTTTGGTTCGATACCTCGTTTACTGCTTTAATTTCAGTTAAACTTTTATTTCCGAAATTATTTAACCATTCAATTTCTCAACTTCTTATTTCCTCGTTTACTTTAATTCTTACAACTCTCATGTTCTCTTTTTTCCAGCGCCTGTTCGTCTCTCTCCATCTAATTTGTAAATATTTACATCGCCCTCTTATCAGGCGATGACACATTACAAATGTATATTTAAGCTTAGTCATTATATGTAAATATCATTATATCTGAGGATGTTGTGGTATACAAAACATCGTCAGATTAAAGTCTTATTATGCTTTTCCTCCAAATTTTATGATGAGTTTTAATATCTCTTTTTGTCAAACATACAGGCGAGTATCTTTCAACATGAAACCTAGGGTCGGCTGGAGATAACGTGAACAAAAAAAATTCTCAATACCCTTGGAAAATTCTACATACGATCAGCTAATCACGCGTTAAATTCCGCGGGTTACCAAAATATGTATTTCAAGGGCAATTCCGTTTTGAGTGAAATATGGTGAGTGCTTTCATCTGCCATAAAGGTAGTTGCTGCTTCGTATCGTTGTCAAACTTACAGTGAGATTTTACATGACTTCCAGACTTTGTTGCCATGGCATTTCTCCACATTGTCATCAAAACCGTAGAGATCGTAAATTAAACTAGTGGGGGCATTTGTTCCTAATTTCAGTCAACAATGGCTAACAAACAAGGCGGTGCCATGTAGGGAATCGTGAGGGAGAAACATTTGCGTTAGGGGTCAAAGGACTGGCAATAGGACGATTGGTTCCCAACTGACAGTACTGGTATTGGCAATGGCGGCATCTAATTGGTTAACAAAATTGGCCCTCCTAAATCCTGTAGTTTCCGATGTCTATGGTCAAGCTTAACTGCATTGAACATAGTATGTCCATATACACATTGATCACAACAGAAATACGTCGCACTGTACTGTAGACGTCATACAAGTTTCCATATCTCCCTACCTACGAGGAAAGACCCTGGGTGAGAGATTGGGTTAATAGCCGAGACAGCATGAATCCTCAGAAGGGCTCTCAGAATCTACTGTCAATGTTGGACATAGCGAGGTGTTCGACTGTAAACACTGTGCTAAAGGTCCAACGATATCAGAAGAAAGTTGATTGCATCATCCAACTCAAGTGATGGCCAATGAGTTTTCTTCCCACTTCTCGGCTCCGATGAAGCAGAGAATACCTGAGAGATACAGTTTTGCTGTGGAATGGAAAACGTCTGAGTAATTACCCAACTAAAAGTTTCCGGAGTACCGTAAGGGCATAGAAATTGTATACGTCTGATTAATGCTCAGACTCTGTTTAGCCGTAATAGGCATGGTAGAGGGGTTTTCGATAAATTCATATTTCGAACCCTTAAGTTAAAAATATATGAAGGCTCTATTTAGCTGCCAATTTATTGTTTACCGTGAAGTACCATTTGAAATCAACAACCACAACAAGTGCTTACATTCTTGCTGTTTTAAGTGATGAACACTTCCTGTTCATATATCTGGCCTTATCGTCTTTTCGGAACAACATCACGTAGTTTGATCCGTGGTGTAAACTGTATAATCGCTATCTTTGATTAACCTGGAAAGGATAAATCTTTCCTAGTACCAAATTATAAATAATTGTAACTGATAAATATCATTTTCGATCTGTCCCCTGTGCTTCACCAAATATTTGAGTACTCATGTTAAGCCGCAGGTAAAACCTGTTTATCAGCGGCATAAAAGATGAAGACAATGACGAATTTCGGCACTATCTCAAGATAACTGTGTAGGGGATGATAAGATAGCAGTGGCAATAAGAAGGGCATAATCAACAGTCACACAAGCATTCAACTCACTCGATTTAGCCGACCTCTTTCTAAAAAAAGAAATCAATTCCACCTTCCTAACAACGGAAAGAACACTGATGTGGAACTGACAAGATCTTGAAACGTTGTCGCCTTGTTTCCACTCCGTCGGTCGTCGAAAGGATTTGACAAATTAACGGCACCGACGTTTTGGGGAAATTCGATCCATTGTAAACAATACAAATTTTTTGAGTTTTGTCTTTATAATTACCTTGGTCCGCACCGAATTGCACGGACCGGACTTCCATCACCTTATCAAATGCACTCTTTATGTTCTATCTGAGTTTTAAACATGAATACGGAAACCCATTGGGAAGGTTTAAATCGGCATCAGCCAACATTTTGAACAGCCGTGAGAATTCCTCGCCCACAATCTAAAAAGGATTTACTGCAGCTATTAAATCTTAAAATAATTTATCTTTGCTAATCATCATTAGAATGGTATTTCTTATATTAAGAGGGACTGATTGAATAACTTGTTATAATTCACAGTCAGTCCAAAATGAACCTCCGACACGCCGGAATCAAATCTCACTAAGCGGATCAAATGGTCATAATGTGGCTTCCGGTTTGGAAAAACGACACTACTCAATCTGTTTTCAAGATTAGAAAAGGGGTTTTCGCTGCACTCCCTACATTCTGTAATGCATTTATACCGATAGTGTTTGATCTGAATGCTAGATATGGAACTGTTCACCAAGAAAGTTTACACTTGTTTCGTAATTGCGTTATTCAAATCGCATTAGACTTCGAAATCGATTTGCCGCCGAAATTTTAACCATTCACCAAATTTTGGGAGCGCTTTCACTCGTTGATTTTGTACGAAAGGTGAGTAGTGAAAACAAAATAATAGTATAATGGCTATAGCGAATCATACTTTAAATTCAAGTCGTACCATTTATTTAGATGCCATGAAAATCGTATTTCAACAGTTGTTCTTGAATCTTTAGACTATCAAGTTCGCAAAACATACCTCTATGTGTACTATTTTAAAATTTGTGCTTAACCTGCACCGCTGAAGTCAACCAGAAAAGTTGACTCGAGTGGGATTCGAATTCGCTTCCTCGAGTTTCCGGACCTCTGCTCAACGAGTTGAGCTGGCGAGTCAACAGGAAAGATGCGATTTCGAATTCCGCTCGACTCAAGTTTTCTAGTTGATTTTAGCAGAGTCGGTTTACAATAAAATTTCCTCTACATGTTACCCGAAGGATGATTTTGAAATAAGATGTGTACTTTTTTTGTGAACAAATTATTATAGTAACACAATGTTGACCAAACACATCTACGAATTGGTGATGGGAATATGACACTCTTGGTTCGAGCTAAACCAAGGTATGACCCAACAGCTCTCACACTTGCGTGCGACAAGTTAACAGCTTCTCAGACACCAAAACATTTAGGCGACAAAGAAAAAACCTTAGTCTATCCACTCGCCCAAAATCAAACATCCACGCGCAATCTATCTTTCAACAAATCTAAAAGTTTGTCATTCAAACGTGTCCAAATGGTGACTTCAGGCTGACATTCGTGGTATTGTATCTAATCCTGCTCCAACGACTAAATATTTCCCTTTACGTTCGCAAGCAAATGAGAATGCATTAAAATCCCGGTCGTACGTAAACGACGATGATGAATACTGCCCAAACATAACTGGCATCACATGCATCGTTCCCATCAGCCGGCCTATAGCTTAAAATAAATCGAAACGAATACGGTTTCTCTACTTGTACTTTATACAACAATGCTTTTGATGACGCAGCCGCTGTTACACGACATTCACTCGCGGGACTATTTATTTAACCTTTTCTCGAAATATTAACGTCTTATCACTAAGATAAATACAGACTTTCCAGCTCTTATCGATACACGCAATGGTGTATTCTCAGCACGCATAAAACTGATAGAATTTTTGAGGTTATTTTTGATAACTCTCCTGGCTGGCTGCTACCTAAACTGAGGTTTTAACACTATTTATAACACCGTGTAGTTTAAAACAATTAATCCACTTTTTAAAGTCCTCCCACGACACACCAAGCTGCCATCTGTTAAAACGGATTATCAACAGTATATACTTACCAGCCGTAACAGAACAAGTAAGCATTAGCGGCGCTACGTCGCTACAAAGGTTACGCTGCTTGCCAGGGAAAGGTCGTGACAATAGAAAGACTACAGTTGCTGGTTGTTGAACAATAAGGTGAGTTCATGAAAGAAAGTTTACCTGACGTTAATGTACGCTCCTTGAATATCAAGCCTCCCCGGCTAAACATGTGCACACGCCAAGCTTCTTGAATGACGCCGCAATCATGAACTATCGGCCTGCGTTATTATCTTTTCGTTCACTTAGACGAACAACCGCGTAGCTGTACATTGTCAAGGCTCGTCGCAAAGCGATTAGTCGGATAAAAACTCCGAACGCTAGCATTCTACCATCATTTTCAATCATCTAAGATAAATATGCCCACCAAAGCAGTGAAACGTGAATGGAAGCAACTCTTTAGCCCTTTTAAATCTTTAACTGAAACAGAAGGAGTTGCATTTCTTCCTCTCTCAAAGGAAGCTTTATCGCATTAATTCTTAGATTAATGTCATGCTGGATAGAACACCATCGAAAACTCTCGATTCTTAGTGCTGTAAGTACTCAAGGTTGATCACTGCATGTAAATGTTGGATAGTTTGAATGTGATTTCTGAGATTGATTCCTTCATATATTTTCCCTCCCATACGGATACTGTATAAACCCACGAGGGTCATCGGTTTGCTACAACTAATCCGTGTTAATAAATTTGCATACGCAGCTTCAGTCATTACCGTAACTAACGTTTAATACACAATTTAAATTTTCATGCACATCCCACACGTTCATGACCGTCTTTGTGGACAATTGAAAAATGAGAGCCTACATAGTTTGAAACCGACAATTAAGCCAATCAAAAGTACATGTCGGGGTGGATAACTGTGATGACAAGATTTTGCAAGGGCTATCTTTTCCGCGACCTCCTTATCATCATCGTTATTTGATGTTAGAGCGAAGCAATTCGAAGGTCAACCGATTGAACGTATTCGTCGTATAAGGGTGCCCTCTACTTGCATCCCAAATCATAATGTAGTCATAAGTAATCTCATCAAAATTGTTTTAATTTGCCGAGCGGAGTTATTGTAATTTGTCTAGAAAGCCTTGGGCAAATATTTCATTAGCGATCACATCTTTCAACACCCTAGTCAATATTGTTCGTTCACGATTTCTGTCGAAGTCTCACAGTCCAGGTTAGCGAAAACTGATTGCAAGCAAGTAATAACAACTGTGCGAACTTTCTGTTTTAAAATTTAAGACGATGCGCTTTATTTGTGTTTTTCTATATATACTTTCCGCAAGATGGACATATATATCAAGGTGTTGCTAAGTGTTGAAGAGCGTACGAAATCCTGAGTGGATGAATGGATTTTCGCAGCAGAGCAAAAGCACCTGATTTCCATAAAAGGCAATATTTGGTTAGAAATAGTGTATCGAGACTTTTAGGGAAACGATATGAAACAGTGGTAAACTTCGGGGTGAAGTTTTGCCAAAAATAACGCTCCAGCCTCTGCGGGATGACAATCATTCCAAAAAGTAGGACTGATTGCGATCTAGCCATGGCACTGGAGGAATCAACGTAGGTAAATACGTAAACAAATTTTGCGAACAATTAACACCAATTAACCCACGTAAAAAAATATTTGATATTACGAGTTGAACATGACGCCTGCAACGACCAGACAACCTTTCGTTTGCTCTCATTAGCGCGTTAATGAAGCACACTCGTAGATTGGGACGAATCTTCCTTAACTATTGACGGAAATGAATACAGGTATCAATAATGTACATGAAAACATTGAAGAAGTCGGCGGTGTCTTACGGTTTTTGACGATCGCCATCTGGACAGCATAAGTCTCAAAAAGATCTGATTAAGTGCAGCAATGGTTAAAAAATGAAAAGAACTTTCCATTTATCGGATAATTCCACGGCAAATGATATAGAAGACAACCAATTTTTTCACGTTAAAAATATATACCTATCAGTTCATGGCCATCTTCGAGACATTGTCTGAACAGAATTAAGTGTCAAAGCGTCATACGAAAATCTTCCTGGGCATCTCATCTTCGTAAACCCGGCAAAGTATTACAGGCTAAGCCTAAATGAAGAATGTGCCAAGGCCAATCGCAGTCATGATTGTTGCCACTCAGCAGCAACTGGGTGGTCTACCATATTGCTAGATAGTAACGATCCAATAAATTTAGCTCCTTCGAACATGTTAAAGAAGCTACCAGGATACACGAATTACGTGACTTTTCGAAAGAAAATAAAATAGTCAAAGTGCTCAACAGAAGTCTAAACATAAATTGTTTTCCCAGAGAACTATTCCTTTTTCATGCATTTTTACGCTAATTCGATAATTTAATCAAAATAATAGGCTTTCTGCAAGGGACATTTTTTGCCCTCCCTTTTCCCTCCCTTTTCCCTATATCTGTCAACTAACTTCGCAGGTCCTGGTAGGACGCAAGACCACCACCCTAATTTGTTGGCATCTCGCTTGCGACGCATTGACATTTGCGGGAATTCGAGCGAGCTTTATCTGATCTTGAACCGTGAGTCCGACTGCGTCAATACAGTCCTACAGGTTCTGGACCAATAGAGGACTAGAGTAAGACTAGTTTTGAGTTTAATAGCTCGTTGTGGTCTTGAAGGAACTTCAGTCAGCCTTAAATTTAACCAGATGTCAGTAAAAGCAGTCGGAATGACTTCGGGTTGGAAGTTGATAAGTTTCCACCATGAGGCTAACAATCGGAGTAAATTTGCAATTCCGACAGTGACGTAAAGTCACGATTGTGTCCTCTGTGCAAGACAAGCTCA
Source organism: Heliopora coerulea (assembly GCA_030142905.1). NCBI lineage: Eukaryota > Metazoa > Cnidaria > Anthozoa > Scleralcyonacea > Helioporidae > Heliopora > Heliopora coerulea. The sequence continues at coordinate 3,924,685 of JASJOG010000009.1, forward strand.
GTCTGGCTGGTTGATCTAATATCAGTGCTGCTTTAGTCTAAATTTAAGTTCAAGTTGGATATAGTAAATGTCACTTAATGACCGCCGGACTTCAAATGGAGTTAATTATTTTATTCAATAAAAGCGTGGGTATGCGTGATAAACTGGGGCTATTACCAAGAGAAATAACCTAGTTTTCAAGTTTTGATACTGTAGATTGTAAAAAATACGATAAAGGAAAGTAATCGTTGCACGAAGAAACAAAGCAGAACAGATTTTTTGGCGGTTTCATGTTAGGACTTTGGTACAGCGTATCAAATGGGAGATGTACTCATTGCATACCTGGTATCAAAGCATGTGACATCTGAGGCTTTACTGGTATAGAACATTAAAGAATGCGATTCACAAGATAATGCCAATATAGTTTTATTAGACTTATCTTAATTTCTTACTTAAGGGTAAGAAGCTAGACAACATTCTCTGGTGTTAATTTCGTTATCGTCCTCAGGGTAGCGCAAGAAGTTTTTATATATGTATTATGTTATGTATTTTATACTATACATCATGAATTATCTATGTGTATTGTATTGAGATATTGCTCACTTCACGAATTAAAAACATCGTTTCTTATTGAAAATACAATGCTACAGAACAAAATTTCCGCTAAATATTATACCAAGTTGGCATCTGACTTTCAAAGAAATTTAATCAAGCGATGACTATCCGCCCACCAATGGGATCCCTACCTGGGAACAATTTGTATTTAGTTCAATGCTGGTGGCACAATGATGAATTGCCGCGTTATGGATGAGTAAAATGAACACGTGTAAAGATGGCAAAATATTTTGGCATAGAGTTGTATTATTGTGTTCTAATCATCAAACATTCTGCACAGTTCATACACATAGACATGAACTCTGACAACTGATAGTGAAGACACCCTTCTCGTAAATTATTTATTGCTGAGCTTTTGACTTATTTACTTAGGTATTCATTGCAGCAAATGCCACCTGCTTGTTAGATCAAGCCATAAAAACGAAACAAGCATCCCAAATAACTCACCCAAGACGAAGACCTGGGTCAATAATATTTAATAGTTTACGTAGTGTCTCCACAAACTATCCGTGGTGATTGCAAACGTTTGAAAGAATTTATCATGAACTCTGTTTATCAGATTACGGTTTACAAGCTTTTTAATGCATGACAGGTCCACCTACACACTTACCAATTGGGCATATTGCAGTAGGCGTCCATGATGATTCGTTTGGGAATAAACAACTGGAGGTCTGTACACCCTGGATGCTTGCATAAATATGGAAAGCGACGTTTCTAGCCCATGTTGTGCGAAAAACGCAAAACATGTTCTCTGTTCCTCGTTCGCCTTAATTGTGGGGTTCATTTTGGAATGCGTCACATATTCATCGTTTATACTCCAAATATGTGATAACTTAAAGAGGAAACTGGTTGATAAAAAGTCTCTTTTTATGGTAGTTTTAAATGAGGCCAAATTGCGTTCTTTCAAAATCTAATGATACGCTATTTAATAAAGCTTTCTTCTCAAAAACGCTGGGACCGTCTAATGAAAACTTTGGAATGTTACAAGGGCAAACTCTTCACCATTTCTCGATGTTTCTAATCGCTTCCGCGACCACCATTGAGTTTGTGAGTCACTTGCCAAACAAAAATACCTTCGACTTTGAGAAGCTGTCAAAATCTGATTAATCTATTCCAACACATTAAATTGTTCGTGCAATTTTAAGGAATAATATTTTTCTTGTCGCCCTGTCTTGGACAGATTTAAATAACAGTGATGTTGATGTCTACAAAATAACAAGGTTAATCCCTGTTCCATCAACCCAGTGACGATGTGAAGTATCAACTAGCTTAATCCTGCGTTGTCCTTCTCATTTCTTTATACCCTTGATTAATTGTTTTCTTGCTATGAAGAGACGCTCGTTGTTCTTCAGTCACACCAAGAACATGTAAAACTCGTAGAATGACCAATTCGATTGGTAACATTTCACACTTGTGCTATATTCGTCACATGAATTTGTTTTGTGCTCAAAGAGGAGATATCTTAGCGTTAGACTCAACAATTTGGTTCATAAACTTAACTGGTGAGGCTTCTCCCAAATCTCCGGGTACAGTCAAAACAGTGACAGACTGATTAATTTCTGGCCTTGCCGTCTGCAAGTGATGATAAAATTTCTACAAGGGAGCAACTGGTGATAAAATTTCGGCCAGGGAGATATGAGGTAAGAATTTCACATTCTTTGAAAAGGTCATCGGAAGAATCGGACCCCTAGATAAACAAATATCAAAGACTAGCATTACGACTTTCAATCACAACTAGGCTGTTGAGTAAACACGGCATAGCAAATTCTTTAAATTGTTCAACTTGAGTTTGGTGTTTGGAGTTCGTGAGAACCTTTCCCTTGTGGCTCGCGCCGGGAAAGCATTCCGAAGGAAACGGATTGTTTCTACACAGTAAGACTCATCTGCACCTTGGTAGGAAACGGGCATCTGCAAACGAAGAGGATAAATCTTTGTCCACCTCATGCTGTTTGCTAATCTTTAAGTATGCTGTAAACCTACGCAGATCTCTTTGTGTTCTCAATACACTGGTCGAAGAGTCACTGGTCAACGGCAAGAGAAGTTTAATTTTCTTCACGATATTCAGGTTAGTCTGTCAATTCAAGTGCCGTTGCTTTAACGGTCGGATTGTTTCAGTAAGCCAAACGAGAGTCATACTGTAGAACACTAACATAAACTTGGCGAGGAGGTTTCTGGTGATGAAAACACTTGGCGGGATCCAGTCAAAGCGGATTTACACGCCAGCAGGAACGAGTCATGGCATAGATTCGCAACCAATAATGAAGCACTTGTCATTCACAGCACTTCACATTGGCCCCACAAAATGTTTTCACTCACCGAGTTCGCCACTTGTAAACTAAACAAACTCAAGTGTTTTGAAGTGGTGTGGCTCCAAATGGCTACTAAACGGCCATTTAACATTTTTTTCCCTTAGCGGCCCCTTTCAAAAATTAGATAAACGTGTTAAAAGTTAAGGAGACAAATCTCAGCTTTGTTTGTTCTCACAAATGTTCTCTGACATCCTATTTTCACCCGAAGACTAGCGAAGAGGGATTTTATCGTGACAAAGGTCAGATTTTTCTCGATCTCGTATTCCCGAGTTGATGCTACCCCCTGATGGCAAGTTTGTTTTGACATATTACGAACACAAAGGGCATGTCGAGAAGCCTTTTGACAGGGAGGTAAAACCACAGAGTTGTTTGCAAAAGCTAAGCCAACTAGTTGTGGCGGCGTTTGAATCACTTGCGTTGCACAACGATATTAAGGCATTGTCTTTTATCGACTTGGTTAAAAGGTAATCGCTTTGGCAAAATAGGCGAGAAGGCCCAGCATCACAATCAAGAGAAACAGAAGCATATTGTTTTCTCTTAACAAAAATACGAATTACGCCATATTTAGTTCAGGCATGTTATTGGTTGTTCACAACATGTTTTGAAGTAGAAGGTCGCACTCCTTTTGTTTCTGGTCTTTGTGATTGGCTCTTTTTAATGTCGCTTATAAATTGGCGTGATTACAATTGTGTAACAAGTAGACTTCTCATCCAAAACATTTTGACACTAACCTCGAACATTATGGCTTTTTCCTGCAGGCGTTGAGTCGTGTGAACTCAAAGATTATCATGAAAGTGTACGGCTTATTACTGTTTGGCACCATCTTCTCGTCAGCTCTTACTGAAAGCGAAGTCCCACGGATCATAAGGATTGACCCTCTGGTCGTCTCGTATGGTAGAACTCTGGAGCTAGACCCTGAACGCCACCTGAAGATTGTTGTTCCGGAGTCGTCCCGATGCAAAGTAACGGTTGTTCACAATGACCCCCTCACTGAACGAACCGGTTATTTAAGGCCGGACAGATTTCCTTGTAATTTCGTCAGAGGCGAAGTGCAGTACGTCCACCTGGGATCGAGAGCACCGAGCAAGGACTTCGTGAAGTTAAATGTGCGAGTGGACACGGCGATCGAAACGCTTCTTCGCCACGTAGTCCTGGACATAACGGTGGACTTCTTGCCGATGCAAATCGTGACCAAGAATACCGGACTGATCGTAAGCGATCCTGGTGGAATCTCCAGCCCAATCGATACCAAGGTTCTGCGTTTGAAATACAATGCCAAATTGGAGGCGTGTAGAATTATACTCCTTGATTCCGAAAAAGGTCTTCCACGCTACGGTCGGTTAATTAACGTCAGCAGGAGTGTCGATCGATTTGTTCAACCTATAGGGATAGATTGCGCCGAGTTCTTAAAAGCTGATGTACGCTATGAACATACGAGGGGTTCCAACTCTCCGAATAGAGACTATATACCAATGCTTGTGGAAATACACCGAAGTGGCGAGTTACGGAATTCCAAGGAATATTTCCAGGTCGCAGTGAGGATACTTGGAGCAACACCGAACCAAAGACCTGTACCATCATTTATGTCGTCAAAGTTCATGGCTGTGGACCAGTTTGTGACCAAGCTCATCACACCTGATGTTTTGGACGCCGAGGATGCCGAAACATATGTAGATTATTTGATATTTAATGTGACTCATCCGCTTGGAACTGGTGAGGGTTCCATCATTACTACAGATGACCCCCATAAATCAATAACATCATTTTATCGAAAAGATCTGAAAGATCTAAAAATTGCATACAGACCTCCAATGACCATGAGCAGTAAATCCAGGATGTACCAGGTTGTATTTGAGGCAATTGACACTGAGGCCAGCCATTCTGAGCCTATCATTGTACTCATAATGGTTAGGCCCAGGAACACCCTTTCACCAACAGTGATCAAGAACAAAGAACTTCAACTATTTGAAGGACAGTCTCGTTATATAACATCAAAGGACAACCTTCAAATTTCAGACAAGGACAACATTGAAAATGTCAAAATTGAAGTTGTTGGGGGCTTAAGGCATGGTGAACTCTATGTCAAAGGAAAACTAGCAAGGACATTCACACCAAGTGATTTGGATAACAAAACAATTATTTATCAACACGATGATTCAGATACAGACAGTGACAATATCATTCTGAATGCTACTGATGGCCACTATTTTGTGGAGTTTGCATTTATTGTTAATATTATACCTGTTGATGATGAACACCCAGTTTTAGTTCACAATACTGGTTTAGAACTTGATAAGAACAGTATGGCCATCATTGATGAATTTTCTCTAAGAGCAACAGACATTGATTCTGATACCAACAAGATTGAGTTTCTTGTACTTGGAAATCAAATGCAACAAAGTTATCTCAATGGCCAAACTCACAAGCCAGGCCTTCAGGCTGGACGGTTGGTGCTACGACAAAAAGAACAGCCAATTGACCCAAAAAACTGGATTCTGCAACCTGATTCTTTTTATGAAAAGAACAATGTGAACAGCTTTACTCAAGAAGACATATTCCTGAGAAGGCTATTTTACATACATGGTGGAGCAGAAATCTTTGAAGACAGATTTCATTTTCTTCTAGCAGATAAAGCTGAGAAGCCAAATACATCTGGTGTAAAAACTTTTCACATAACAATTAATCAAGTTGACACCAAATATCCAGAAGTTCATCCTAGTTGTTCCATGCATGTGGACGTAAGAAGCTCATTTCCTGTTAAGCTAGGGAGTGAAATTTTGTGGTTTACTGATGCAGACTCTGATGATCACAAATTGCTCTATAAAATAGCAGAGGCTCCTCATTTTGTTCATGATCCAAATAAAACTAAAGATGCTGGCAGCATAGTTCTATCTGAAGAACCAAGCAGGATTTTATCCAACTTTACCCAGCTTCAGTTGCTGCACCACAAAGTCTCATACAAACCACCTCTAGAATTTGACAGATTTGTTGATCAAGTTGTACAGGTCAGGTTTTCAGTGTCTGATCCTGTTGGCCACATTGTTGAAAACCAGATTTTTACAATAACACTTCTTGCTGACCACAGCCAAATGCCTGACATAAAGATCACTAAACTACAAGTTAATGATCTGGGGATGCTACGCCTCACACCAGGACACTTCTTAACTCATAGTAAAATAAGTCATCATCAACAGTTTTATATAGTGTCACCTCCAACACATGGTAAACTTTACAAAAATGGAAAGCAGCTGGACATTGGTGGAACCTTCACATTTAAGGACATTCTGAGGCATAGGTTGCTTTACACTCAAGATGGTTTTGATGCAAAAACAGATGAAATCAAAATAAAACTGAATAGTGGTGAAGATACAACAATTTTTCAGATTCAAGCAGGTAATTTTTTTTCTTTAATATATTGACTAAAAGGTTGTAGAAGCCCTTTTACATAGTTTTTGCTATTTTGTGTAGCACAACCCTTAATTAACATAGAGATACAACTAGTAAAGTATTCAGTTTTACTCCTCATTTGGAGTTTTTTTTGGGGTCAGTCCAAAAAATCATAAAGTACGCAATCATAATTGGAAATTTACTGTAATACAACCCGGTGATTAATTTCTTTTATTGCCAGTGTTCTTGAGGTAATCATAAAGTTGTGCAAAGAAAATGGAAAACAAAGACATTTAATCATCTTGGAAGAGATCACCTTGCACTTTGAGTTAATGACATTTAATTTGGAAAATGTTTAAGCATAAAACCCCTTTGTGGCATTTAAGTGATAATCATTGTGACAAAGTCATGTTTGTTTTACAAATAGCTGGACTAGCTATTACTGTAGCTGTGTTTATTAATACCTGTGCAGTGAAATTGCCTGGAATGTCTTGGTGCTGCCACTGAGTGGTTAGAATAATTTATCAAGCTGTGGGAACCTAACAGGGAATGAAATACCTTGTGACACCTCATTTTTGTGGCATGTATGGACTGATCTTGTTGTGAATATTATCAGGATTCTTGTAATGGGTATTGGTTACTGTGGTAGTGCTAAGTCCACTGTAATTCTTTCATGTGCCCAAAAAAGCCGTAGGAGTTCGGAGTTATATCATTTGTTTGCTTACCATTTCCATGACACATGTTAACATGCCGTTGTATGGAATCTATTGAGCAAATATAATTCCCTCATTGAGTAGTCTTGGTTAACTTTAATTAAGAAGTCTAACTAGTGTTGATTATTAATCAAAGCGGACACTCTTTCTTTAACCAGGCTTTTAGAATGGACATTGACGCTCTTTGTGTCGTTTTATCAAAGCCAAAACCTACCCAGTCTCAATTACTCGGCTACACAACATCAGTTGAAAATTTTTATGTAAAGAAAACTTCCCAGACCACGGCCGATGTATTGATTGACAAATAACAGACAATTAATTACCAAGGAAACAAATCTGGTGTAAAACCCGATCGTTAACACGAAATATTATTTGTCAATCATTCTTTTACTGTCGCCGATTGTCGGCTTTCAACGGTTTTATATAGTATGAAGTTGTGTTGTAGAAAGTATAGTGTCGTAGCACGATGAGCTTAAGGCTTTTTGTTGAGGGGCTCTTACTTCTATAAAAACAAAAAGTATCGCTTTCTGTTGTGATTATTGTGTAATCATGGGACATGGGTACGATAAAACTCAAGCAGTGAGGCATTGATAAATGCATTGCTTTGAATTTTGGCGAAATATTCCGATGGTTTTTAAGGTATAGTAATTTAGGTTGCAAGTTGGAGTAAACTAAGCTATTGATATATTATCATGGGGTAGATTCATTAGTTTTAATGCAAGAGCAATTAGATCAGTTAAAGAATACAGAACGCCTGCATGCCATGATTGGTGTCGCATTCTTCAACACCTCCGCTAACACGTTGAAGAATTCCTTACCACCGTTTCACAAACAAAATTCCGACTTTATGAAAAATAAAATAGTAAGTATTAAACAATTGGTTGTGTGACAGAAGTGTCATGTACGGTCTACCCCAAAGCCCATCTGCCCAAGTATGCCATTCTGCAAATTCACAACAGCGTTTCTCTCGACTTGTTTGTCGCATGACTTGACTTGGGAAGATATCTCTTATTTTCAGTGATTTTCCCCAGAACGCCATACAGTTTGGAAAACTGATTGCAAAAAATTACTCAGAAAAAATGGAAACAATATCCCAATTTTTTTTCATTCCATTTTTGATCGTTTCTTTTTCTGATCGATACATGCCAACTTCAATATTTCTTTCTGGTGGCGTATGCTTTCAATAAGTATTGAAGAAAACGCCACCAATTGTCACGATAGGTTCCATAGAAAAAGCCGTAGTTGTGATATGTATTATTTGTTAAGGAGTTTTATCAAGGTGGACGGTGACGGTGATGGGGGAAAATACTTACAATACACAAATAATACACGGATTAACGTGCAACTTTTGGGTTGCCCAAGCGATGGAGCGTTGCAACTGTACGAAAAGATAAGTCAGCAGACATTCAACTAGCTGGATTTCATGCAACTTTTTTAGCAACTGTTTGAGCTGTCGCGTAGCCTGTGCTTGAGCGACAAATGCGATTTACGCCATACTATGGTATGACGACGCAATGTATCTTCACAAAACTGCATTGCCTGCGCCAAAAATCGTATATGAAGCTGCGGTTTTACGTTTTAGCATTGAACGAAATCACGTCTTAGTTGATCGTGAAATGAATAACTGAAGGCCATTTTGCCTCATCTAAAACGCTTAGTGCAGCAATCCTAATCAAACCTAAAAAAAGCTTGAAACATTGACGTGAACGGGATTCACACTGTTCCCAGTTGACTCGATGGCTCAGTTGGTAGAGCAGCGGTCCGGGAACCCGAAGATGCGAGTTCGAATCCCGCTCAAGTCAACTTTTCTGGTTGGCTTTTGTAGTGTAGGTTTATCAACAAATATTCTTTTCATGGTACCTCGAGGATGATTCTGAAATTAAGAAAGCTATTCCGATAGCTTTCTACGTTCTGAGTGTAGGGAACGTTAAAATATACTCTCGGTAACGTCGTGTGTAGAATACTTTGAAGAATCTATTATTTATTCATCTCGTTCAATTTATTCTATTGCAAGGACATATCGTTGTTGACGTACCATCCTTTCTCGTCCAACATTGGATCTTAATGTTCCGATACCTTTTATCCGACATCGTATTTCTAATGATTATATATTTTAGTATATGTGTTACTAAATCTTACTCGCAGTTCATGTTTGAGTTCCTGGCCTGTTCGTTGGTATTTTTCAAATTATTTCCGTTAAACTTCTGCGGTCCGTATCCGACTTCTTAATTTTACTCTGGCTAATGCTAGACGATTTTATTCATCAAAGAGAGACGTCTGGGAGCAGAAAGAGTTAATCCATATTTAACTTTTAAACAACCGTTGTTCGCTGTTTTGATTGTTTTTTAAACAATGTTATAACTAACAAACTGAGCTTGATTTGTCGGTTTGGTATGGATGAAAAGCCGGAGAACAAACGTTGGATCTTATACTACTCCATTGCTAGTCTAAGAGTTAATGTCAACCGCACAAGCGAACAATACATTTCTCACACTATGTTTGGCACCTCCCTATTGGTAAATCCAAGGATTGCTTACCATATTTGGTTTACAAAGATGAATAAATTAAATACGAATTACCTGTAGTTCGACTTTATGACCATTTTTCTCCGACGATTAAACAGAATCAGACTTGCGATTTTACTTTTGCGGTTCCCTCAAAAGCAATTGTTCACCTCAGTGTCGCTGGATAGTGTGAACATTACCTCGCTACTTCGTGACTCGGTAAATGTTTATCACTATTCACCTTCACTTCGGTGAATAGTGGTTGCTTATCCTTGTCTCACTATGTAACTTCCGCTATTTTGGTATTTTGGAACGTTAGGGGCCGACCAGCGACCAGGCAATATTACAACAATCTTGCTATTTCAAATAAACTTGTGAACTGCATTATCGTCTAGAAGTTTTTCACACAAAGGCTACAATTAAACTTATTTATTGGCTAAGAAATAAACCTATTCGTCCTCTTCTTTTACTCAAGCTTCAAAATCCGTGGATAGAAATGCCCCAATATTGGCCAAAAAGCTCGGACCATCTTTAGTCAAAATCTCCGCTATAAACGTGGAAGAGGCTGGCTCGGCTACAATTACTAGCAAAGAATTGCAGGCGACGGATCCAGACAGTGATGATCTCAAACTGTTTTTCATGGTTAACTCATTGCCGAAGAGAGGCGAACTGCTGGTCAATGGCAAGGTTGCAAATAATTTCAGCCAAGAAGACATAATCAATCAGCAAGTTACTTATCGTCATGATATGAGCGAAATTGGTGTGAATGAGGTGCAAGACTTTTTCAACCTTACACTGTCAGATGCTCCAGAAGATCACGTCTTTGGTGGAGCCCACAGTATTGGTAATAATGATATTACTATTAGTATTATTACTTATTACGTTATGATGAACTGTTTTACTGTAGTTACTATATTGTTATTATAAACCACTATTACTGCATGACTGTTATAATTAACAATCAGACAACGAGTTCGAGTTATAATGTCGTTATTAATCAAAAGATTTAATAATAATAATAATAATAATAATAATAATGATAACAATAATAATAGACTTTATTAAGGAAGGTTACAAAAACCAGTTTAGCAGAGCTACTCTTACACTGGGCCTTACTGTCAAATATCGGCACTGGAGTAGGACAAGCACAGCTTCAGCCTACTACGGGAATGTGGATGCTCCCGCCCACCAGAGTCCGGGGTGGCACCTTTGGCAAGTGTCAGCAACCCCTTAGCCAAGGGTACATAAACTCTTTAGCCTTGGATGGCAACTTATCTAGGAGAAGGAAACTCTGACATAAAACCAGAAGTAGGTAGGCAGGACATTGATTCGGAGCAAGTGACCTCCATAAAACGAGCAGGCTTTGATGAGATGACCTAGGGAGTGGCGTCCCTGCCTTGCCAGCTGGGTAGACAGGTAGCCGAAAGCCTCAGCTTGCCTTAATTGGCTGGCAGCTGCAAGTACACTACCTTCAAGTGTTGGCAAACCTGCCCTGTCAGCCCAAGGACTAGAAGAAAATCTATACAGCAGGCTGATGCCCCTGACCTTAGTTGGTTGAGGATGAACCAGCCTTAAATGCTGAAACAGATCTGCACTAGTCTAAGAATAAAACAATATTCAGATATAACCCTTGCAGTGGCACGCCTAAACTGACCTTAACTGGTTGGAAGTGCAAGAGTATACTGTTAAGGTCAAACTGGATATACGCATTGGGGACTACTTTCAGGGACTTTAAAGGGCTGTACATCCCTTACTCCTTCCTGACTGGATAAGTTGGGTGAGTAAGGGCTGGCCCTATGGGTGTTTCTTAAAATCCATATTAATGGTAAAATTTACTTTCCCCACGAGTTCCCTGAAATGTGCATTGTCTGTTGCGGCCTTACCTGGCGGGATGCTGGGAGCCCGTAGCAGGCTGAGACCCCTTCCACTGTCCTTAGTTGGGTGGTGTGCGAGTTGTAATAATAATAATAATAGACTTTATTAAAGAAGGTTACAAAAACCAGTTTAGCAGAGCTAATCTTACACTGGGCCTTCTAGTATATAAAAATTACAATGAAAAAAACTGAAAGAAATTATAACACTAAAATATTTAGCTAAAAAGTATTTAAAAAGTGCTTGCTTTAAAAGAATCAAGAGACGTTGATTTGTTAATGTCAAGTGATAAGCTGTTGTATAAAATAGCGCCACTATAAAATAAAATTTTTCTGCTAATATCAAGTTTGATTGGAGGTATCTATAAGTCATTATTTGCTAAACTTCTAGTAACCCGGTTAGTCACCGATGACTATAAAATAAACATGTCACTAATATATTTGGGTACCATGTTATTTAAAGCTTTATATACCATGATTGACCTCCGTAACATGACTCTCTGCTTAACAGGAAGTACTCCAGCGGTTTTAAACAGTGGTCCAGATGATGTTAATTGAGGTTTATCATACATAACTCTCAGAGCCAGTTTCTGTAGCTTGTGAATACGTGTAATTCTAATTACTACTGGATATTGAAAATACCCTTTTGTTTCTTCTCAGTCGACACGCCTAGGCTAATTTTGAATGTCTAGTAATTCTGAAGTTGTATCATTGGAATATTGAGAAAAAGTAGGAAGAGCTATCCAAAAGAAAAATTTTGGACGACGATAACTCACTTTCTCATAGGAGCAAGAAATCATAGAAGTCTGGCAATTTATGCTTATGAAACTTACATGTATTACCCTCTCTAGCTTTTTTTTTAATTTGGTGATATTTATTAACATTTTATATCGTAATTATTATTGTTATTATTGCTGTTATTGATGTATTATGGTTCTATGGTTATGATTCTATGGTTATGGTTATGGTCAGCGGCGTATATAACAATTTCTGGACGGGGGGGCGAGGTTTAAAAAATTTCCGACAAGAGTTAGCCTAAATAGGGTTACTTGAACAAACGGCAAACGCATTTTTAGTAGTCATTTAGAGTTGAGAATTAGTAACAGCAGTCTAGCCTCGGCTGTAGTACGCGGTCACAGCGGTGCCAACCAACTAGCATTGACTGGCTTCTTTTCAGAACACAAAATGTTACCAACAATTTTATAGGCTATTTTGATTACACGATTTTCCTATGTTTGTACTACCGCATTTGCAATTGACTGTGCACTGTGCGTTAATTGACGCGTTGTTTAAAAATTAAAACGTTGAAGTTTATTGGACGAAACTTTGACGTTGCTATGGGCGGAATTCACGTTGTTAGGCGCCTGTCAACACAAACCGCGAGGAATGAATTTTTCTCAAGCTAATTTGTAGGCAGACAGTTGCCATATTTCAAAAGAAAACGTTCGGTTTTCCGCACTCGGTTTAGGCTAAAGATGTTTAAATTTGTTTCAAATTTTCATTTCCCGTAATATTGTATCATTTCTATGATCTACAAATGTCCAATTTTTGACGTTTCTAGTCCTGAAGGGTTTTTGACTTCTCAGCAAACGAAATATAGTAAGGTATCCTCCCTCAAATTTTCCGACAAGCTCTAAATTTTCCGACAAATGTCCGGTAGGGGAGTGGTTGCTCCCTCTGCCCCCCTATATATACGCCACTGGTTATGGTTATGATTATTGGTGTTCTATGTTATATTATTATTTATTCTTACCTATTTGCAAATTGCACTCTATGTTATAATTGTTACTGATCTCAAAAAATTCCAACGTTTCGAGCAAAGGCCCTTCGTCAGAGAAAGAAACGTGTTCGGACCTTCTCTGACGAAGGGCCTTTGCTCCGAATGTTGGAATTCTTTGAGATCAGTCACGGCAGTTACCAACCTTTGAGGTTTTTACCTTAATTAACACTGTCTACGTAGTATTATATTTTTATAGTTGTTGCCTTTGTTATTGTTATTATTATTCTCACATTGTTTATTTCGAGCACATCTGTATGAATCTATCTGCCGACATTTTTCTTATCATAATCATCGCGATCATTATCATTGTCGTTGTCTTTTACGTCGTCACATTGTGATGATCGGTGTCGTTTTCGTTGTCCTGTTGTCCTTCTTGTTGTCATGATAATTATCATTATAATCTTTTTTATAGGTTTCACGTTTTTTGTTAAAATATCGCCAGTTGATAACAACAAACCTGTTGTGAAAATCCAGGCGCCAATCCGTGTATTGGAAGGAGGTAAGGTGACTGTCTCAACAAGGAATATCGATGTCACTGATGTCGATACTAAACCTGAAGATGTCACGTGCTCGATAGATGCACAACCAAACTATGGTTTTTTGGAGAACATCGCTCCAGCCAAGGGAATGGAACAAAGCCAAGAAGGAAACATCATCATATCATTCACGTTGCAAGATCTCTTGTTGAAAAACATCAATTACGTTCAAAACAACCACCTAGGTAAAGAACCAATCAATGATATACTTGCTTTGTCTTGCTCGGATGGTTTAAGAGCCTCCTTCCGTCACTTGGTAACCATTATTATTCAACCGCAGAACGACGAAGTACCTAAACTCTTTTTAAGAAATTTCGTTGTCGAGGAAGGAGAAAGTTTGCTAGTTGATTTACCAATTTTAAACGTAGTCGACGATGACTTTCCGCAAGACACATTGACAATTAAACTAGTGAAGGCTCCAAAGCACGGCATCATAGTCGATCGCTCCCAGTCTCCATCCAAACCCCTTGCCAGTTTCCCGTTCGAGAAAATCAAGCAGCGCTCTATAACCTACAACCACGACGGAACTGAAACTACCCAAGACGTACTCGAGTTTGCTGCCTTTGACGGCTTACATGAAGTCAGAAAAGATGCAGTAGTTACTATAATTCCGGTCGACGACGAGACGCCGCGGCTTGTTACGAATACAGGCATGTTTTTGACGAAAACCGGTCAAACCCGTATGCTGTCCTCCAGTGACTTAAAAGCAGATGATGTAGATTCCCCGAATGAAAATTTGACGTTCTTGTTGAGAACTCCACCGAAGTTTGGACAACTGAAGCGATATAATCCAAGTGGGTTGTTCATAAATTTGACTCAATGGTCTTCTTTTACTCAGTCCGACATCGATAAAGGTTTGGTGCACTACACAGATCTTTCAAAGATCAGGAGTGAACATGAACAAATTCGCTTTGATGTGACAGATGGAAAGAATCCCTTAATTAACCAAGTTTTCTACATCTATATGAAACCCGCTGATAAAATCCATCCTGTTGTCCTGAGCAAAGGTGTTCGCTTAAAGAAAGGCTCATCTGTCACTCTCAACACGGACATAATTACTAGTACCGATCCTAACAGCCCAGACGAAGCACTCGAGTATTACATCACAAAGCCACCTTCTAAAGGAATTATCGAAATGGCAGATCAACCAGGCATCCCTTTAAGTAAATTCTCGCAACTTCAATTGGCTGGTCACAAGGTTAAATACGTGCACATGAGTTCGGACGGAAGCAACACAGACAGCTTCGAGTTTGAGGTTAGCGATGGTACAAATCCAGTCATAAGGAAATTTCTTATTTCACTCCTGGATGGTGACAACACTCACACTATTGTGAAATATACCCGGATCTCAGTTTCTGAGGGTCAGACGAAGGAAATTACATCCTTCGAAATTAACGCGGAAGATCCTGATAGCAAAACGACGTCGCTTCTTTACTCAATAACCCAGATCCCCGTAAATGGTTTCATAATGAAACGTGGATTGCCGACCATGATGTTCACTCAAGACGATATCGACCAAAACCTTATTAGCTACCAGCACGATGGTTCCGATACCACGAGTGACTCCTTTTCCTTTACCATAACAGATGGTAACCACCTGGACTTCTTCGTATACCCAAACCTAAGGACCTTGACCAGAAAACCTCAGATGGTAGAAGTCGATATAAAAGCCATTGACGACAAACTCCCACAACTCATCGTCAATCGCGGTGGAACGACATTAGAGATGCTCCCTGGAGGCCGGTTGGGGCTTTGCATTACGAACGATCTGCTGAAGGCTGTCGATCCCGATAGCAACAACACCCAGCTGAGTTACTTTGTGTCCATCCCCCCAGATTATGGAATTGTTATGAATGCTGGCTTAGGCAACAAAACTGTCGATGAGTTTCTACAAGACGATATTGACAAGGGAACTATTTATTACATTCTTCACAAGAAAATGACCAATGCAACGGCGGACAGATTTTACTTTGATTTGAGCGATCCTGGAGAAAATGTACTAGAAAGCCAAAGATTCTCGTTAAACTGGGCTTGGATATCGCTTGATCGTACTGTCTACTCAGTTTCTGAAATCGACCGTTTGGTTGTGATAACGTTAACGAGAGGTGGATTTCTGGGAGAAGCGTCGTTCGTCGGGATTGGCGTTGTAAACGGAAGTGCGACAATGAACGCAGACTTTCTGCCAAACTCTGCTCAGCAAGTCCAATTCAATCCCGGCGAAAGATTTAAAACTTGGGCAATCCTTCTCATTGACGATGAAAACTATGAAGGTTTGGAAGAGTTTACCGTGCGGCTCGTTTCGCCCGTTATGGCCGTGATTGGGGAACTAAGAGAAACGACAATAAAAATCCGAGATCCTGAAGATAGTAAGTAGAGCTCAACAAAAGCACGTGATCACAAAACTCAATACCAGACAATGATAAAAACAGCGTCATGTTGAAAATAACGAACTGTGTACCAAGTATAAAATCCACTGATAACTGATTAATCCTTTCCTGTACGAGACGTCTCCCCTAGACGAGTGAAATCGTCTGGCGTTCGCCAGAGTAAAATTGCAAAGTCGGGTACGGACCGGAAGGGGTTAAGGGGTGCAATCAAGGTGGGTGTAATTGCTAGCAGTTGTCCTTGGTGGAAAAAGTTCTTCTAATGCAATACTGCATTTTTAAAGTTTTCCAACCTTTTTCAGCAATTTTTCTTCCATAAAACTTCGTCTTTTTGTGCCATACTCGGAGTAAGAAATGCATTTTTAGAGCATGTTACGAGATATTAAATGAAAAAATTCTATTGTGGAAGACCAAAACGTTACTTTCTTTATCCTACTCTGACGAATATTGGTTGTGTCCCTGCAAGAGTAATATTATAGGTAATTTCATTACATGAAGGACAGTAAATATTAGATGACTTCGAAAGCCGAGGAAATTTTGTCGCAAGATTTTTGCTATAGCTGTGCGACAGTTATGATAAACACTCCATAAATCGAAAATGGAGTTGTAATTTTGAAAATGTCACTGAAAGAAGTTTCATTTGGGGAAACAATTTTTTCTCAATTCAGTGACTCTTTTTGTGAGGCTCCTATTTCGACGTACGGTAGACACTGCATTGTTCACTCAGGTGTGCAATTCCAAAAAAAATTTAAAACTGCATTACAAATGCGAGAAAAAAATTACAGCTTGTAATTACGAAAGAGCATATTTAATAGCTTATCACAGCAATTCGGGATTTATTACATGAGTAAACTTGTCCTTATTTCATTTCAATTTTAAATCAGCGCATTGGAGTTGAATTCTTAGTCGAACATGCTTTGCCATTGGAATTTCGGAGTTCACTCTCGTTGTTTCTTCTATTTAGGACCGGTAATTGCTGTTACTAAATTAAACTACTATGTGGAGGAAACCTCTGGATCAGCAAATATAACACTCTATCGTCACGGGGATACGTCGAAGCAAAGTCACGTCATGTGCATCACCCAATCAGGTATACTATAACACTTAATGTACACATTGCGAAAATGCCCTTTTTATGTTGGTTTTACCTTCGTGTGTAGAAGAAAAATCCATCCCAAGGAAGAGATTTGATGATGAATCTTGTAGGTGTAGAAAACAACTACGGTATGATGGGAAAATATCCCGTGTGAGCACTCTAAAAAAAGATGTGTTTTAAAACACACCAAGGTGTGTTATTTTAGCGCAGCTTTTGTGGGATATTTTATTGCCACACCTTGGTGTGTTAAGAAACATACCTTCGTGTGTTACGGAACACATCATCAAACAGTACACCTTGAGAACACATCTTTTGTCTGAAGAAAGGGGTGTTAATTCAACACACCATGGAAGTAAAACACACCTTTGCAAATAACACAACTTTCTAACAACGCACCTTTCTAACAACGCACCTTTCTAACAACGCACCTTTCTAACAACGCACCTTTCTAACAACGCACCTTTCTAACAACGCACCTTTCTAACAACGCACCTTTCTAACAACACACCATTCTAACAACACACCTTTCTAGTAATAAACTTTTTCAATAACACACCTTTTGAGAAACACACCTTTCCAAGTATAACGCACCTTTCCAGCAACACACCCTTTGCAAATCTATTAGGCTTTTTCAACAACACATACTCACACATGGAGAATGAGTATTTACAGCAACTTTTAATGAATATGGAAAGATTTATCTGTATGAGGTATATGGTGTGTTTGTTATAAGTTTGTCTGGGAAAGAATACATCTTTAAAATTTCTAATTCTCTTAATGTACAGTCTTCGGACATAAGATTTTATTTCTTTCCTTGACCCAAATTCATTTAGCAGTTTATATGTCTTGTGTACTCATTTTGTTCCAGCTTTTGTGCTCAACTAGCTAATGCATTCCTTTAAGTGTAGGTGTGTTCAACAAAATATCTTGAGCTGTGTTGTATAACACGGCCTATTAAGGTGTGTAGAATAATAATACTTAAGGTGTGTTAAATTACACACCTTAAGATGTTTTAATTTACACACCTTTAGCTTATTTGAAATGGGCTGCCAAGGAGTGCTGTAAAACGTATCGAAATGTGCAGGAAAGCACAGCTTTTCAAAACACAAATTAAGGTGTGTCAAATTTTGGACAAGGCTAAGACATACCTTAAGGTATGTTTCCTAACACAACTTTTAACGTGCTTTATAACACACATGAAAGTGTGTTAAATTTTGGACAATAAAGATGTGTTTAATTAACACATCTTTTTTTAGAGTAAGATATCTGATATATACGTCAAGATATCCTCTAAGATTCAAAACTTGACATGGTTGACACAATTTTTTGACAGTTACGGTGGAACTTAAGCAACTCGTTGGTTCCATTCTAGCGATGCGTAGTGGATTTGATGTTCACTCCTGTCACGTTGGCATGGTCTGGTACTGGTACTGTTGCTGTGTGGAGGGTGTACGATAGTGTCATGTTCGCGTTTCCGTGGCGTCCGCATCGTTATTGGTGGGTGTTGATGCTGACGTAAGTGCTAAAGCTGGCGTTGATGTGTCGTTGGTATATAAAGGAAGTGTTAGTTGGCTTTGGTGATGATGCTGGCTTTGGTACTGGTGCTGCCATTGACGTTTGTGCTGTTTTTATGTTGTTTCAGGTATTTGTGATGGTGCCAGTGCTGGCATTGGTGATGGTATTAACGTTGGCGTTTGCATTGGTTTTGGTATTGGTGTTGATGTTAGTTTATACTGGTATTTGCGCTGGTACTGGTGTTGGCGTTGGTGCCAGTGTCGATGTCGGTGTTGGTTTTGGCATTAGTGTTGGAGTTGGCTTTCGTGCTGTTGGTAGTGTTGGTTTAGTGTTGGTGTTTGTTGGTGTCACCGATGGAGTTGGCTTCATTGTTGTTGGTAGTGTTGGTTTAGTGTTGGTAGTGTTGGTGTTGGCGTTGTAAGAGTTATGTGGGCGTTAAAAGTTATGTGTTACAGTTTGTCGCTGAAAAATATTGTTATAAGTGTTGCATTTTAATTCGGGGTGATACATATATAAGCGCATGCGCCTATAAGCGAAGATTCAAGACTTTTCCATAATTTTCGGAGTAAAAGGGGTCGTTTATAGGCACATGCGCCTATAAAAATTTGCGTGTAGGCGCACCCCATTCTCGTACCCAGACTCACGCTTGTGGATCTGGGTACAAGAATTGGCCCACCCTCTTTTAATAGTGCAAAATGTCAATCTGCGTACACTATACGGTAAACGCAACTTTAATAAAAAACATTTTTTAAAAAGTTTCCAACAAAACGTTACAAGTATACAACAAAATGTCAATGTCTTCGTCCTCATCTTCATCTTACTCATCGTCTTCCGTCTCGATGCCTAGTTCCTCTTCTGCCTCTTGTTCATCACCTTGCTCTTCAGAAGCGTCTCCGTCCTCGTCAACGGTTTCTTCCTCTTCTGCCATCCTCATTTCCTCGAGAAATGTATTCATCTCTTCAATCACTTCAGCAGGTACCTCCTTATTTTTTATCGTTGCTTGGAGTTTTGAATGAAGAGTGCTGACGTCTCCATTTCAGCCGATATAACCACATTGACGAAAACGTTGTCGAATGAGATCATCCATTGCCACCTTTCACCAAACATCAAAAACCCACTCTGCGACCGTAGTGTAGGACGCTCTGCGACGATTGCCAGCTTCTGTATACTTACGTTCGCCAGAGTCTATCCATTCCTCCCATTTCTCATTCATTCCATCTTTGAAAGGTTTATTGATATGGCTGTCTAAAAACTGTAGAAGTGGTGTCATTCCTGTGTCGATATACTTGAAATCAGTATTGCAAGTTCTCAGTACCTCAGGTATACCACCATTCAAACGACAGGTTGCGGAATCCAAATTTTTGGGATGAATGTGTTAACCATGAAGATCTGTTTCGTGGTTCCCCCTTTCGATCCAAGCACGACCATTCCTGGAGGGAATTTACCTTTTGGTGGCTTCTTTAAATTTTTAAAAACCAACATCGGCGGTAACCAAACTGCACTGAACTCATTACTCTCACTTAACACCAGCAGTTAATGCAACAGTGAAACGCAATTTCTCATTACCAGTGGTTTTCATCTTTACCGTTTTCACACCTTTTAAGTCGAAGGTAGAGGAACGAGGGATATCAAAACAGGATGGAGTCTCGTCCATGTTCATAATAACATTATAATTTTTCAGACATTTCATATCATCCAGAAATGCATCACAACGCTCCTGTGCATCTTGTGGAATCTTCTGTCCAACGCTTGTTGCTAGACGAAAGGTCATGTCGTTTTGTCTCAAAAAACGTTCTAACCATCCTTTGGATGCTTTAAAGGTAGTATTTGATTCGGGATACAATTCATTAAAAACAGCCCTGGCTTTACGTCGTATCATATTTCCCGTTACCGCAAGCCGCTCTTCTCGTTTTTGTTTTATAAAGTTCACGAGAGCTGTGTCTAATAACGGATACAGCGAAGTACCATATCGAAAGCGTTTTCTCGCACGTATATTGATGTCGCGGTTTAGTGCAGCGCGATCCAAAATATCCTTTTGTAAACCCCCCTCTGAATGTTTTTGCGATGAATGTTGAATTCAGATGCTGTCTGGTTAATGTTCTGGCCATTTTCTTCCACCTTTTTCAATACAGCTCTCTTGAAATGCAAAGAGTAGTTTTTGCGAGGTTTGTCCATGACCGAAGTTTGCTATTGCGAAGGGAATGGCCAGGCGCGTGTTTGGCTTGCTGTTCACGTGGGATAAAGCAAAATTTTTCTGCCGAGCGGGTCGGAAAAGTCCAGCCATTGGGCTCGGTATCCTCGGGGCTAGTCCGCTAGGGGTCCGGAAACATCTGACCATGATGTTTCCTTTGATGATTTTAAAATTGTATCTTCGGCTTCGAATCAATTTGATGCCCTCATACGTGAAAGCTTATTAATTTCCGAAATGAAACTTTCTCTTAACGCAAACATCCGCTTCTTTCCATTAGCCCTTTTTTAGTTATCTATTCTCTCACTTTATTAACTCACACTTGATCTTACACTTGATTAACGCTGACTCTCTGTTTTCATGTCACCTTATTCCATTGTTCCACCCCTGTCACTTTCTATTTTTGTAAATAATCTAGCTATAAAAATGCCGATACACTCTGTACTTATTCACTCTAAAGATGTTACGAAACATGAAGCGAAACGTTAGTTATTAAATATTCTTAAAATAATATGTTTCCGTGATGTTGTTTAAAGCAATTTGCTGGGCTCTTATATTGCATACTCGGAAAGGTTATTTTGTTTACATATTTTTTAAACAAGGTCAAGGATGCCCTTTAAACGCCAAACGATTCACGTCAATTCTATTCACGAAAGTTTTTTATCGGTATGGCACGAACAGTTGACGGTCGACCATATGAATTCTGTTTTGAACGTTTTGTAACAGGCCATCATATATACAAGGGGATTTGAAGTCCAGGCCTAAATGACTTACTCAGCTGTGAACGGGAACCTGAAAATCCTTTTGATAGAAATGCAGTGAAGGTTTTAAAAGATGTTGTTGGCCACACTCCAAAAGGCCTTGCAGGAAGATGCAACTTTATTCTTTTGGCTGGAGGAAGAATCAGTGCTTCAGTAACCGGACCTGGCGAAAATTAGCTATTGAGTATTGGATTTTAGCACCGTATAATTAACGAATTAATTCACTGTGACACTATACAATTTATAATAGACAATGTTCGGTGATTTAACGTAGGTGTATGTGTACTATTAAAAATACGGTATTCTCTTCATTTCTATCATACTTGCAGATTTTGATCGTTGAAAGGTGCATGCGCCTTTATCCGAGGTGCGCTTATATGCGGGGGAATAGAATAATTTGACTTTTAACCCTATCTTCGCTGGGGGTGCGGAAAGTAAACGACGCGAATTGAAATGTTTATATCACAAGAACAATTAAAGTTATTGAGCTGAAATATGACGACTTTTGTTAGAAATTACTTGGCTTTACTGGTGGAAAAAACCGTGAAAAAGACGTCAGCCGAAAAAAAGTTATTGAGTATTTTAAAACACCTGCTAACACTGAGTTTCGGCGCAACATTTTTCTTAAGAGTCATTTTTGAGTCAATTTCATGATGTTTGAAATTTTTGTTGCTTGAAAACACATTGTTAAAATTGGTAATTAAATTGCCGTTTTTCATTTAATTACATTAACAACATTAAAAGAAAACAAGCACATCCCAATAATGAGAAAACAATTTAATAACATGTGAAAAGAAAAATGAGAAATAACCTTGAAAAAAAGAAATTTTTGAAGTTCTTAAATTTGGAGGTTTTTGCAACTGATGACGTCAGAATGTGTTGCGATGACAATGGAATTCTAACATACACTTGGACTTAGCATACCATCATCCTGTAAAAATTTTATTACCATACGTCTAATAGTTTTGAAGATATTGACAGCGGGCACTTTCCGCCCCGTCCCCTTCAACTCGAAAAGACCAAAAAAAGCCCAGTCTAGATAGGGTTAAATAATGCGAACGTAATTCAAAAAGTTTGAAGTTTAGACCCAGGATGTCGACGCTTCATTGTGTTTATCCTGGGAGATCTGAATTATATCATCGAAAACAAGCCATTCTCGTTACTGTAACTATAACCCAGGTGTATTCTGTAATGAATCCAGCGATGTGGTGAGTTGCTTGAAGCGACGAACTTAGCCAAATAGGAAAACAGTGTTTAACCTGATTAGTGTAAACGCTCTTCTACATATTTGAAACCTACAAACTTAGTTGATTGATCTTTTCTTATTTTGTTGCAGGAACCGCTTCCGGTACCACAGGTTATGCGATTCAATCCTATTCAGATTTTATAAGCAGATCACTGGAGAAAGAAAACATGGTGGTGTTTCACAAGGTAAAAAAAACAAACTATGTGGTGCTTACCCTACAGGAAACATGAGACCGTACTCATCTCCATGAGACATTACAATGTCTCATCATTACATTTAGTCTTGGCATCCGCTTCATGGTGTCCTAGCAAGTTAGGTAATAGATCGGGGCAACTGAAAGTGCCATGCACGTGATAACGTGCAGAGAAGTAAGAGATGTTTTGTGGTTCATTCCAGACCAAATCTACTTACTTATTTTTTAAGCTAAAAGTTTTATGTATAATTTTCGGTTATTTACATTTGGATCGCTATATTTTACATTCCTTAATCATGGTTTATATTCTTGATAACGGTATTTTACTGTGTGTTCACATCGCATAACAAAGTGAACTTGTTCGACTATTAGGTCTGAATTAGTGTATGGAACCTGATCAAAATATTATCAGGTAACCTTTGTTATTACTGCTGACAAAATAAGAAAGTTTAATTAAATCCCATTTTATTCGGTGAAATACGAGATATTATTTTGAAGGATTCGTCGATACCATCCAAAGCAAAGTAATAATTGTCATAATATGAACGGAATCGGCATGTGATTGCTTTATAATTTAACTTGATGTGATGCTTTTTGCACATTTGCATGGGAGGAAAAGTCAGCATCGATGAGAAAAATTTTCCGGCTTCAAGTTTCTTTTTCTATCTCTTTATACCCTTACTAAAATGTAATCAACCCGAGCATTTTGAATAATTTTAATAATTAATTTTAATAAATAAATTTTAATTAATAAATAATAAATTTTAGTAATAATTGGAGGCAATAAAAAGAGGAGGAAGCAAGGGATATACCAAGCAAGAAGATAAGACAAATTCTAGTCAGAGTCTTTTGTAAACCTACATTCAATCGTAAAACCTATGACGGGCGCTTATTTCCTGTTTCTACTTCAACTTTATGGAACTTGATTACTTTGGAAATCCAAAATTCTGGTTCGCTGATAAAGACGTGACTTTCTCGTGAAATAAGTGTTACACACGCCCCTCGTGGAAATCAACTTCAGTTGACGAGGTCATCGTGTTTAAATAAAGTTATCTATCTATCTATCTATCTATCTATCTATCTATCTATCTATCTATCTATCTATCTATCTATCTATCTATCTATCTATCTATCTATACTTTTCGTTTCAACAATGTCTTTTTGTTTTAATAGAAATGCATTTGTTAAGTTGTTTATTGTTGGTTGAGTTCACATATTTCTTGGTGTAAATATTCTTTAATTTTCAGAATATCTGTGAAGTTGTAAATAATATTTTTTAATTAATTAGTTGATAATATTATTTATTATTATATAAGTTATTGTTGCCATTATTACAACTCGCACACCACCCAACTAAGGACAGTGGAAGGGGTCTAAGCCTGCTACGGGCTCCCAGCATCCCGCCAGGTATGTTATTATTATTATTATTATTACAACTCGCACACCACCCAACTAAGGACAGTAGAAAGGGCCTCACCCTGCTACTGGCTCCCAGCATCCCTTATTATTATTATTAATATTTATTTTTATTATTATTATTATTATTATTATTATTTTCTCTTATCCGCAAAGTTTGCTGTGGGTCCGGTATTCATCGGTGCCAGCTGTCTACAACCAGTAGACTAAGGTGGCACTGTTACAACTAGTTTTCTAGCACTAATCTTAAAATTCTTGCTGTTCCAAGAAGTGTCGTTTTCTGGATATCCTCAACGTTCTTTGTTATTCCAATCCTCTCAATCCATTGTTCAAACTTTTTGCTTACACAGCCCAAGGGTCCAACGACAACTGGAATTACTCCTACCTTTCGCATTGACCACAGGTTCTTAATCTCTCGTTTCAATGCTTGGTACTTTTCTATCTTTTCTGTTTCTTTCTCACCAATTCTGTTGTCTCCTGGTATGGCTACATCAATTATTGTACACCTGGAAGGTCTACATTATTGCACATCAATTATTATTATTATTATTGTTTTATCTTTCACAGCTTATGCCGGTAGTATTTAATTATCCCCCGAAATCTGGCCACAACCAGTAGCATAAGGTTCCGAGTTTTTCAGCCTTCCAAGCTCCTTCTCAATATTCTTGCTGTTCCAAGTGATAACTGTTGGTATTTTTGCAATTTTTCTCTCCCTTTCTCTGCGATGTTCGCCTCTGCAGGGCAGGCCATATCAACTATCCAGATTATACGTTCTTCGGCATCTTCAAGAGTTAGATCTGTTCTTCTCGCTGTTGTTGTTTTTCTCATCCTGTACTCAAAGTCCCATACCAGCTTCTTACCTGGCTTTTCGATGACTATTCCTTTCTTCCATGCCGTATTGTACCAAACTGTACAGGGTGCGGCATATGTTGTGCAACAAGGTATCAGTTCAGCTTTTGCCTAAGTTTTCAATCAACACAAAAAAGTATATATTTTTAGAGCGTGAACATGGCCATAGAACGCAAAATTACTATTATTATTCAAAAAAGTCACCCTTGTTCTTTATACAGGCTGTTAAACGCTTTGGGAACCAGTCAACAGCTGCACTCAAGGTTTCCTGCGGTATTTTTGTCCACTCACGCTGAAGGAGGGATTTTAGTGCTTCCAGACTTGTGTGCGTTTTTGCACAGGCATTCGCTTCTAATACTCCTCATATGGAGTAGTAGAGGGGATTAAGATCTGGAGAATAAGGGGACCATTCTTGTGGAGATATGATGTCAGGAAAATTCTCGGCACCACTCAACTGAAGCCTTGGCTCTGTGTGCTGGAGCAAAATCTTACTGAAAGGTCCAGCGCTTGTCTCCAAATTGTGTTTGACTCCATGGTTTAACTACATCTTTCAAAATTGTCTCCATGTACAGTATATACTTTTTTGTGTTGATTGAAAACTTAGGGAAAAGCTGAACTGATAACTTGTTGCAGAACATATACCACACCTTGTACTTACTTCAAGCAAACCTGCCTCCTTTCCCCATTCCACCTCAAGCTCCATCAAAGCATTACTATGCCTTCTCACGTACTCATTACCAGCAAGAACCTTACAGCTAGCAAGTAGGTGATGTACTGTCTCTCTTTTATCTGCGCACAGCCTGCAAATCTCCGACTCCACCTCCATTCCCCTTAAAGCCTTCCAAACCCTGGTCCCGACCATTTGCTCTAACATCTCTATTATTGCTGCCGTCTTTCTCGAACCGAGGTTGCAATCTAACCGCTGGTTACATTTTTTTTCTTGACCACTGAAAACCTCACTTTGCAACTTCTTGTCTTAACATTGATAGACCGGTCGTTTTTCCATTTGGGATTTCAGCAAGATTTTCAGCTTTTTCCAGGCATCCTTCCAAGATCCGCATATCTTCTCGCCATTCAAGTCAATCTCTCCTATCCCGAAACTAACTTCTTCTCCAGCTATCTTCAGGACCTCTTCTGCTTCTCTCTTTATTGAACAATATTCGTTCTTCTGCTCTCGTTACCAAGCAACTTTTATCCATCGGCATCTTGATAATAACATATAGCAAGCAACTCTGACCTTTGTTTCTTTGTACATACCCCTCATACTCTTCACCCCTCTTCCACCTTTGGCACGAGCCAGGTACAACCTTTCATCACTTGCTTGCCACCTGTGCATGTTTCTTTGTCTGAGTTCCCTCTTCACAATCATGTCAAGTTCAACCAGGTCTTTCTTAGTCAATCTGCAAACGTTCATCACATATCCTGCTACGGGTATCGCTCTACAGTTCACAGCTCTAACCAGGTTCTTATCATAAAGTTCTAGTTGCGTAATATTTTTCATCCTCTTTGCTACTTTCTTCATTACTCTTTCCATCACTTTGCCCTTGTCGACTTTGTCAGCTTGTTCACATCCCAAGAACCTATATATTTCGTTTGCATCTGGATCAAGTGCGTTCATTCTCCCATCCAATACGCCTAATTCTTCGGCCTTCACCATTTTCCAATGTTCTAATACGACCTCTCCACATTTTGTTACCCAGTAGTACGCCCCTGTATCATGGCTGGCCTTTACAATCATCTCGGTAACGGCATCTAAATTGTTATGGTTTTCTTGGTACACTTTCAAGTCATCTATAAAAAAGCTGTGTCCTTTTCACTATCCTTCGCCCTGGCACTCCCATCCTGTATCCTCTAGTTACGCTTAGTAGCATGCCAATTGGCACTTCACTAAGACAAAATCCTACAGGTGAGTAACTGTCTTTTTGAAAAAACCCCGTCTTAATCGAAATCCATCTGCTTGTCTCCTTCTGCCCGTCTTTCCACACTTCCAGTCTTGTTTTCCACACTTCCAGTCTTGTTTCCTATTTATTCATCATTTCCTCAATTAATCTAGACACATCATCTGGTACCCCATCCATCTATATACCTTCAGCGTCCAGTCGTGATGTACTCTATCATAGTCCTTCTGATAATCATAGTACGCCACAGCCAGATTTCTATGTTTTATTATTATTATTATTATCATTATCATTATTATTATTTTAATTCAAAATACTCAGCTTAGATAGTCGCTGGTCACATGTCAGTACGCTGAGGGCAAGCTGTATCTCACAGCCTTAGGCCTCAAGCACATTTCGCAGAATCCTTGCAGACCCGAGTAGTGTTGCTTTCTGCAGGAGTTCGATCTTTGTTGGAATTCCAATCTTCCCGAGGTATTTGGCAAGGTTCTTGGTAACCATACCTAGTGAACCAACCACCACTGGAACCACACACGTTTTGATGTCCCATAGACGTGCAATTTCTCTTCTAAGGTCCTGGTACTTTTGGATCTTCTCTTTTTCTTTTGCTGCAATATTAGCATCTGCAGGTACAGCAATGTCGATTACTATGCACTCATTTTCTTTCCTGTTTACCAGTACAATGTCCGGTCTCCGGGCTTCAATTTCACGATCCGTCTGGATGGTAAAGTCCCACAGCATTTTTATGGTAGCATTTTCAGTGACTGGTTCCGGCTTGTGTTCGTACCATTTCTCTTCGACGTCAAGTCCACGCTGTTTTGCGATTGCCCAGTGCACAATCCTGGCAACGTTGTCATGTCGATGTTTATATTGAATCTGTGCCATCGTACTATATTCACACAACAAGTGGCTCACCGTCTCGTCTTTTACACCACACATTCTACATAAAGGAGATAGCTACTGTTTCTCGATTTTTGCTTTGAACGCATTAGTTTTCAACGTTTGAACTTGGGCCGCTGTGATCAGACCCTCGGTCTCCTTTTTCAAGTCTCCTCTCATCATCCAGTCCCACGATGCTTCAACCCTGACATCTTCAGTTTGACGTAATATCTGACCATGTAATGTCTTAGCCTTCCAGTCCTCTTGTCTTTTTCTCCTCTTCCTTCCTTTGAAATGCTCGGCAGTCTCATCTTCCTCCGAGTTTGAGAAACTCTCATTCCTCACCGCCCCAAGCAGTGCTTCCTCATTTTTCAGGACATAATTGGGCAGGCCTATCTCTTCAGCACGTAGGCAGTCTTGAACTCCAATCAGCCCACGACCACCACATCGTCTTGGAAGGTACAAGCGGTCAACATTCGCTCAAAAGTGTAGCATTCCATAGATTGTCATCCGTTTCCTTGTCTTCCTGTCCATGTTCTCCAGCTCAGCTTTAGACCAGTTTACTATCCCGGCACCATAACGTAGCGCTGGCACGGCCCATGTGTTCAAGGCTAGTATGGTGTTCCTTCCATTTAACTTAGATTTTAAAACCTTCTTCACTCTGTAGAAGTACTCACTGGTCAGCGCTTCCTTCATTTTGTCGTAAAGCAGATCGTCGTACTCAAGGACCCCGAAATACTTGTATCCATCATCCTCTACCGTTTTCATCTGTCGCCCCTCTGGGAGGTCAATTCCTTCAGACTTCACAACCTTTCCTCTCTTTAAAACGAGTACACCACACTTCTTAAGGCCGAATTCCATGCCGATATCACTGCTGACTATACGGACAGTGTTCACTAGAGTCAATTTCACGCTCATCTTTTCCATACAGCTTTAGGTCGTCCATGTATAACAGATGGTTAATGGACCCAGCATCCATTCCTAGTTGGTATCTTCCTTTGCAGCTTCGCAAGACAATCGACAGCGGTATCAAGCAGATGATAAACAACAGGGGTGATAGACTGTCACCCTGGAAAATACCTCGTTGAATTTTGATTTCCCCTAAAGTTTGGCCATTTGATCTTAGCACCGTACTCCAATTCTGCATGCTCTCTCGTACTAATCGCTGGATATTAGTAGCTATTCCAGTAAGTTCCAGCGTTTCCAGAATCCAGGAATTAGGCACCATGTCGTAAGCCTTACGATAGTCAATCCAGGCCAACGCCAGATTCGTTTTTCTACGCTTACAATTCTGTAGTACCATTTTATCTATGAGGAGTTAGTGTTTAGTCCCCTTGAACGTTTCCGGCATCCTTTTTGTTCCTCAAGAAGTAAGTGTCTCGTCTCAAGATGGTCTTACATTTTTTCCGAAATCATTCCGCTGAGTAATTTCCACATAAGTGGAAGACATGTTATGGGCCGGGCGTTTTCCACAGCATTTTCCAGTGACGGATCCTTCACACAGAGAATCGTTCTTCCTTGGTTCATCCATTGCGGTACGGAGCAAGATTCCAGAATTAGATTAAGTTGTTCTGCAATGCGACAATGAAGTGCTTTAAAATTCTTCAGCCAAAATCCCTGCACGCCATCCGGCCCAGGCCCTTTCCAATTCGACACTTTTTTCAACTGCTGTTTCACATCTACTACAGAAATCATCACATCCTCTTGGGCCGTGTATTGGCTAAGCTCTTCTCTAACGTCATTCTGCCTCTCGATTGTGCTCAGTAGGATTATCCCAGACACTGCTCCAAAAATCGCACCTCTTTAGGGGATCAGGTGTAATATCTCTCTCCCTGATTACACCGCCCATTTCTTGATAGAATTTCTTCTGGTCATTCTGAAACATGAGATTTTGCCTGTACTGGTTTATCCGTTGTTCATATCTTCTTAATTTTGCAGCATTAGTTGTCACTCGTTGCTTCAATTCTTCAATAACAACATTCAACCCTTTCCTTCTCACTTGGTATTTCTTCTCAATCTATGTCAACCCCTTGCCAACTTTATTCCTATTATTCTTTCTACTCTCCAGCTTGCTTATCTCTCTCCTCAGCACATCAATTTTGTTCTTTATTCTTCTCTTCCAGAAGGGTTCTTTTCTTGCTTCAATACTTCTTTTCTTTATACCTAGTCTCCGCGTTACAATCATAGCTGCGGTTCTCACTAGCCAATTGGTTTCGGTTATATCAGCTGTTTGAATGTGCGCTAGTACATCATTCACTTCTTCAGCCACCTCACGGAGCTTCTTTCTCTCCACATGTTTCAAAGATCTTGGTTGTTCTGCCTCGTCTTCTTCTTGAGCCAGTTCCATATCATTCAAAATATCTCGCTGTCCCTCTGACAGTTCTTCCGGGTTCAGGGCTCGAAATTGGTAAACTCCTTCCTCGTTGTCTTCCCTCTCCGATCTACACTCAGAAACAGGTTCTTGATTTTGCTACATATTCATTCCATCATTATTCATCCTATTCTCATTATTCTCGTCATCCGCGCACTATCCACTCGTCGCTTAATCTCCTCCAGCTCGACAGTGGAGAGTCAATTATTGTTTCTAATTGCTCTTGCCTAATCAGCTAAATTTTGCCCAGACATCCTAAACATCCCTCTATTCTGCCAGCTATTCAACATTATCCTTCTGTACCCTCTGGTTCCTGGTTTACTCTCAAAATAGCATTCCATTACAACTCGATATAACGCATTGTTCCACTTTCTACAGGCAGTAGCTTGATGACGACCGAGTGGTGCCTGTCCGTTTACACCATCACAGCCGGACGAGAGACCATTTCTGGCCTCATTCACGTCGTTATCTTCATCTCTATTGTTGCTCATTATTCATCACTTTTGTGAGTTAGTGGTGATAAGGTGACACAACCACCGAGCTACTCTTTGTCTGGCCTCTCCCCTTTGTCCTGTCTGGCTTGGGTGACCCTACCAGGAGCATTTGCTCACGCCAGCCTAGCTCTAAGGATCGTTGAGACGCGCAAGGTGGTAGCCCTCGGGGGCATCATTATTGAGGAAAGTCAACTCATACGAGCCAATGAGGTCGTTTAGCCCAAATTGCCATATTATGCCAATATTATTATTATTATTATTATTATTATTATTATTATGTAATTGTTGTTATTAGTATGTGTTTGTTGCTTTTTGCTATTTATGCTGTACGTCTTATAAAGCAGGGTCCAAAAATTGGGCCATAGGTTTTATAATTTTGATTTCACTTAATCGACATTAACCTCCGCAATACATGGGCTGTTCCAAAAATGGCAATCTTCTAGATTTCAAAAATGTTGTTGTTACATGGGATATTGTTGGTGTATCTTTCCAGTCCTTTGTTCACAATTCCTAAAGCTCCGATCACCACTGGTGTTGTGTCAGTCTTCATATCCCACATTCTACTGATTTCGATTTCAAGGTCTTTGTACTTTGATAACTTCTCTGCTACTTTCACAGAGATGTTATTCTCAGATGGTATTGCTACATCAATGATCTTGTACCTTCTTTCTCATTTATCCTTGATCACGATGTCAAGTCTATTGGCATTTATTTCTCTATCAGTGTGGATGCGCATGTCCCAGAGGATGGTGACTTCATGACTTCCGGGTTACGGTTGTCGGCTCATGGTCATACCATTTGTCAGTAGTTTCTATGTTGTAACACCTACAAATCTTCCAGTGCAGGTATGCTGCTACCTCATTGTGACGATGGATATATTCAGTCTTTGCTAGTTCTGGGCAACCAGAGACGGTACAGTTAACAGTTATTCGTATTTCAGGCAGATTCTGCAATAAGGATTTGTGCCATCTTTGATGATGCGATGGTGGAAGGATTAAGTGACAAGATTTTGATTTTATGCAGCGAGAATCGGGCCTTCTGTTTCTGCTTGACATCCACTGCTCTTTAGCCAGCTGCATATCTTTGCTCATGACATCTGATCACAGAAACAACTTTCTTACCGAGTCTTAAAGTCGCAGCCGAGGTACCAGGCGAAGGAGCAAGTGTTTTATCTTGAGATAAAAGATTTTTAAAGTATAATTAACACATTAGGACAAAATAAAGAGTTTTTCAGTAAGTGTCGTTCAGTAAGTGTCGTTACATCGTCAGAATGACGTGAGATGCAAATAAACAATGTGATTACAAAAACCGATGTGACAAAACGGATAAAAGCTAGTGAAAAAGGAAGGCGGCAGGAATAAAAAGAATAGGTGTTAGAGTTAGATTGGCGGAGAACCAAAACAAAATTAAAGGAAAGATCTCTTGTTGGAGTTGAGAGACGGCTTTATCATAGCTGTAAATAAACTTTCTCTGAGTAGGAAGTCTAATTGCGGATTGCCGAAGAGCGAAATAGAAAAATCATCGAGAATGATAATATGTCCGATTTGCCTTTTGAGCGAAATACAGTAATACCAAACAAAGACCAGGAGAAAATCTTACCTACGTAGAATGAAATACCTTAAAGTAAGATGTTGCCTTGGTTTTTCATTCTTCATTGACTCTTTCCAACACCTTTTCCTTTAACTTTAGCCGCCTGCCTTTCTGGTTGATTCTTTTCGTTCTATCACACCTATTTATGTAAGCTATTTATGTAAGTTTGGATGACATAAATCTCTTATCACTTTAACGATGTTCCTTTTAATGCGACGAAGTCTTGCTTATTAAAGAGTACTTATATTTATTCACGATTCCTGATATGTTTTTAAAAACTGAAATTCGCAATATTTGCCTGGGAATCACAACATCCTAAAACGTTTGTGAAACGAAACGTTAGGCTTGTTTTTTCTGAATAAACCTGAAAATGATAAGTATAGTGTTTAGTACACGTTCATATGTTCCACTTTGTTTCTGAGATGTTCGTATGTAATCGTCATGTAAATCAGATTACTTATGACGTCTTAGGTTGTAAACAATATTACGATTTATTAGATTTCACTAAATCTTAATCTTACCATTGTCGGCTTGTAATAGATTTCAAATCCCTCTTACTATAAAGGAAATTCTTGGTTTCATCATCCACGCGGAATTGTTTTCATTCCAATCCGCAAACATTTTGTTGCGTTTTCGTTTCCCGTTCACACGGCAACGATGTCGCTTTTAGTCAAAGTTTTTCAAAGCTTCACTTTTATTTCACTGCGTAGATGGCCGAAACGACTAAAACGATACCTTGTGAAAACAGAACTTTTGAAAACGTATTCCCTACAGCTACAGGGGCAAGGTATTCCGCTTTTTACATGTATCTGGTGTGCATATATAGATAAAAGTATGATTGAGTAGTCTGGAAAAAATAAATTATCATTAAGTGGCGAAAAGCAACCCTGGTATTTTTGTGACGTAAGCGTTAGGAGTCTCAGAACTAATGCACCATTGTGGCCACAGTATTTGGTTTGTCTTAAGTTTCATGAACTGTAGCAGTGTACATCCAAAAATAGATTTTGTTGGTTAAAGAACAGTTATCCACCGAAGTTGAGGTGAATAATTGTTTTAGCATATCCCTCGCATAAGTGTTTTCACATATGTTTTCTTGCTTTTTTATGTTTAAAACAATTTTACGGAACGTCAGCTGGTCGCCCACTCATCACTTGTAAACAAAACATCTTGAAACATCCTGAGTGCATTTATCGCTGAAAAGTAAAAGAAATACATATCTTCAAATACTAAATTGCCAAATTTCATAGTTTTTTTTTTTTATATTGTCTGGCACGGTAACTTCACTTATTAAAAAAA
This sequence comes from Heliopora coerulea, assembly GCA_030142905.1. NCBI lineage: Eukaryota > Metazoa > Cnidaria > Anthozoa > Scleralcyonacea > Helioporidae > Heliopora > Heliopora coerulea. The sequence continues at coordinate 3,958,555 of JASJOG010000009.1, forward strand.
GTCTTCTTCCTAAATAGTGCAGAATATTCCGAGACAGAGGAACCTATCCGATTGCGCTAAAAACACTATTCACCTGCGAGGTATATGCTAAACTCAAATATAAATTTGATTTCACAATAAGTCAATGTATTGGGTCCAACTAGTGACGTCAAAGGATACAAGTAACCTCATTTTCACATCAAATAAAACCCAAACAAATATCTCATCAATGAAGTGGAATTCGAAAGAACTTTCAGGGCCGTTCTCCATCATTTTAAGGGTATGTTCAAGCAAGACAAGGTAGAATGTTTTTGTGCCCAAAGGACGGTGGCTAAATGTGCAAGTTAACATTCTGACGTACATGCCCGATTTTTTCACGTAATTTCGACTAAAAAGTTTTTCTAGGATGCACAAAATTCCGTAAGTTAGTGACTTACGATTTTTTCCCCTTCTTTCAAGAGTTTTCGATTTACATGTCCGTCCAATTCAGGTAGAGTCAAAATGAGTTTCACGTCTTTCATTTACTCTAATCCAACAAAAAGTTTTCCCAACGAAAAATTATAGGAAAAATAAAAATTTCCAATTTTCTTCCAGGGCGAGAGAAAGAAGAACTGTTCCGTGAAATTAATAGACGACTCTTTCTATGAAGACAAGGAAACATTCTCAGTTCAGATTTTACCAAGTGTTAATACCATTGTCAGTTCCAGATACAACAGATCTGTTGTTTTTATTAACGGAGACATTAACGATGGTACGTCTAGATATTCTTTATTCATGCACAATTATTATTTTTGACTTTCCTTTTGGATAAGGCGAGTTGCTGTAGATATTTCATTTAAACCAAATGCGGCTACCCAGTTTGCTACTGAGTTGAAATACTTAACTTTTAAGAGCAGCAGCCTTAAAGTTATTGTGTTTCCTAACTCCTTCTTAAGGGAGGGATTTAGCATGAACTAAAACTGGACATTCAGAACTGTCAATTCAGACTACCCAACGTACGAGATTATGGTGCGTGAGGAGGAGTCGACAACATTCTAATAATAACGACAAATATTAATAAGGTTGCTCTTTAAAAAAAGAGTTTCTTAAAATAGAGTTTCTTTAAGAAAGTTGCTTTCTTTAAAAGTTGGAGAACTCAAATTAGACCTAAAAATTGGCGAATGAAACGCGATGTTATGCGAAGAAAAACCTTTTAGCATAAAAAATTTTATCAAAAGGCATCTAATTACCTTTTAACTCGAAAAGGGGATCCGAATGACAATGAATTACGACATTTAAAACAATTTTATCGACATTAATTCTAATCCAAACACTAGCCTCAGGGTAACCTTAATCCTAAACGTTTGCTAAAGCGATGTTATTGATACTAACCCTCACCAAAAACCTAAATCCTTGTCCTAAATTTGTCTGCAATATGTAATTTGATGGCATGTACAATTTTATCATGGCGAGGATTTTGTCCTCGAAACAACCGCTGAAGTGCAGTGGATAACAGTTTTTAAATCACTTTTATGGGTATTATTCTAACCCAAACCCTAAGCCTATCCCTAAAAGTCGGCTAAAACGATTTGTTTACTAAATAAAACGCTATACTTAACCAAACTCGTCTACCTTATTTTGATGGCCTGTACGTTTTTATGATGGCGTCATTTTACACCCGCTAAAATGCAGTTTAGTCGATGCTTTAAATGCGTGGGCAATCTACTTAACGCTGATTGCTGAACCACACGTGAAAAAATAAAAGTTGGAGGTCAGCGGGCTCATTTAGGAGTTAAATTATTATTAAATTAATAAATTATTTTGAAACGTCACTGTTAGCATAGCAATACTTGAACACTTTTCTAAGTTGTTTTCGATGCTGAAAATGTTTACATACCTTTTCACGTGTGGTTTCAATCTCCTCAAAACTACCTATTCACACGTTTTTGGGGATAGACATTGTATTCCGCTACTTTTTGATAAACTGTATCCAGCCACCTTAATAGTTATCATAATTTTAATTAGTATTAGTAATAACAAACTTTATGTGAACCTTTACCAAACTTCAATGTTCTGAAATGCATCTTTGCCTCAGACAGAGAATAACAATTATCACGATAATGGTACATTGTTCTACTTGTTTCTAGAGCCCAAGATACGTTTTCAGTCCATTCGACGTGTTGTAGATGAAAACACTGACGTCTGTAAAGTGACTGTAAGAAGGACAGGCAGCGACCTCTCTCGACCGTCTTCGGTAGTCGTAAGATCTAAGAGAACAAATCCTGTTTCTGCTGAAGGTATGAATAGGATGATAGATGAACTGGGGTTCACAGTTGTTTCAAGTTATAAGGCAATGAGACAAAAAATTGACATTTATTAGTTTACTTACTTGTTTACTTGCTTACTTACTTACTTACTTATTTACTAACTTACTTACTTACTTACTTACGTACTTATTCCCTTCCTTCCTTTCTTCCTTCCTTTCTTCCTTCCTTCCTTCCTTACTTACTTACTCACTCACTCACTCACTCACTCACTCACTCACTTACTTACTTACTTACTTACTTACTTACTTACTAACATACTTACCTACTTACTTACCCACTTATTTACTTAAGGTGGATTTCCACTTGGTGCAAAATGTCGCGCGCGCAACTTTTTCTTTTTGTCTTAGGAATTCTCGAATGGAACCAAGCAGAAACCTATTCAATTTTAGCAATGCAGCTGTCGTGCGGGCGACATTTTGCATCAAGTGGAAATCCACCTTTACGTACTTTCTAACGTACGTACTTACTTACGTACTTAATTACTTTCTTACTTACTTACTTACTTTACTTACTTACTTACATACTTACTTACTTTACTTAATTTACTTACTTACTTACTTACTTTACTTACTTTACTTACTTTCCTTACTTTACTTACTTTACTTAATTTACTTACTTACTTACTTACTTTACTTACTTACTTACTTACTTACTTACTTACTTTACTTAATTTACTTACTTACTTTACTTACTTTACTTACTTTACTTACTTTACTTAATTTACTTACTTACTTTACTTACTTTACTTACTTTACTTACTTTACTTAATTTACTTACTTACTTTACTTACTTTACTTACTTTACTTAATTTACTTACTTACTTTACTTACTTTACTTACTTTACTTACTTTACTTACTTTACTTACTTACTTACTTTACTTACTTTACTTACTTTACTTACTTACTTGCTTACTTTACTTACTTTACTTACTTTACTTACTTACTTTACTTACTTACTTTACTTACTTTACTTACTTTACTTACTTATATACTTACTTACTTTACTTAATTTACTTACTTACTTACTTACTTTACTTACTTTACTTACTTACTTACTTTCTTACTTTACTTAACTTACTTACTTTACTCACTTTACTTACTTACTTACTTTACTTAACTTACTTACTTCGTCTACCCATTCATCCATCCATCCATCCATCGCATCCACTCACTAACTCGCCCACCTTCCCATCCACTGATCCATCCACCTACCTATCCACCAATTCACGAATCTATCCACCCATTTGTTAACTCAAACACTAACTCATCATGCCAACTCATTATGTCACTGCTTTATGCATTAACGAATTAATGAATTAATTTATAAATTAATTTATTTACTTATATACTTATAAATTATTTACACAAGTATATATACTATATACAGTTTTTTAATTATATATTGTTTATTTAAAGATTTAAATTTTACTTAACGTATTTTTCACCTTGTTTCTTTTTCAATTTCAATATTAAAGAGCTAAAAATTGAAAAATAAATTATCTATATGTCTACATACGCTTTATTACTATTTTTAGCGAATAAGGACTATATCCCTGTGTCAAAAACGTTATATTTCGCCCCCGGCGTGCCAGTACAAAAGGTGACTATCGTCATTTTGGACGATCTTGGCAAACCAGTTCGCGAAGGCCCTGAGTACTTTGAGTTGGCATTAGCTTTGCCAATTAACGGTCGTTTGGTTAAACCGGATACAACTCTAGTTGTCATCAATGATAGTTATTCAGACTGTAAGTGATTCGTCATTGCTTTGCTTTTATTTTTCTTCAATTTCTTACTTTGTATTGCGTTAAAATTTCTCATTTTGCTTTTCTTTGTCTTGTTTTCGTCACAGTTCTTGATTTGAGTTTCCCACCTTTCACTTACTTCCCTTTTCATTTCTTTTCTTATACCTTCGTACTCTTCTTTTTCTTTTTTTCTCTTTTCCCTTTTCTTTTTTTCCCTGCAGTTTTATCCTATTCTATTTTATTCTATTCTATTCTACTCTATTCTCTTCTATTCTTATTTATCCTATTGTAATCACGTTATGTTACGTTATGTTATATTATGTTATGTTATGTTATGTTAAATTATGTTATGTCATGTCATGTCATGTTACGTTATGTTATGTTATGTTATGTTATGTTATGTTATGTTATGTTATGCTATGTTATGTTATGGGATTCAAATTTGTTGAGGGACTCAAATTTATAATTGCGTAGATTAATTCTTGAATTCATTTAAATAGTGCCAAAGATCCAGTTCAAGCAGAAGTCTTACTCGGCCAATGAAGAGGATGTCATACTGTCCGCCATACTTGTGCGCAGCGGTGATTTGAGCGGTGTATCAGCAGTCCGATGCTATACTCGGCAAGTGTCAGCGAAGGCTGGGGTCGACTATTTAGAAAGACCCAACAGTGATCAAGGCGTTGTCACTTTTGAGCCGGGACAAAAAACTCAGGAATGTCGCGTTGCAATCCTCGATGATTCTCTCTACGAAGGAAACGAGAATCTTCGCTTGGTTCTCGGCAAACCAAAACTCGAGTATGGCATGAGTAGAAGTGTAATTGGAGAGAGGTCGCAGGCCATCATTACCATTAATGATAACAACGACCGTAAGTAAAACCCATATCGGGTTTTAGTATTTAATTTTTCTTGGTAGAATATCGAGAATGAGTTGCCGTTAGAAATGCATATTCAATATGTAGTAGCTTAGGCCTGGTCTGCATTGAACAACATTACCTACTGTTCACTGTTGTTTAACGACCGTAGCCAGAACAACTTATTTCCGAGCTCTTCATGCAGCTCGGTAGTTGAACCGACGTGATAGCGGGGGCAATGCACCCAAATGTGCCGAAAAAGCAACCAACCTCTGAAAAGTCCTTCTAGGAGTATGTTCGACGGCTAAGAGAGTTTGAACTTACCTTTTCATTTGGCGTCAGAGAATTATCAGATTCATGAAAAAAAACGCAAATGAGAAGGGCCAGTGGCGGATTCAGGGTTTGGCCCAAGGACCTGGGACCTCCCTTTCAGTAACATAATAACAAATCTAATTTAAGATAAATTCGTTTACTCGCTGAAGAAGTAGGAAAAGAAAACAGCTGCAAGTTTTAGTCTTCCAAGAAGTATATAGAACTCAAGTTGAAAGGTTTTTTAGTCGTACATTCTGGTAAATACTATAAATTCACGCTTGAATATCTCAGTGGTCACTAAAAACAATCCCAAACAACTAAACGTGATTTCTTTGGGGACGCGCAGAGCAGAAGAGGAAATTTTACTGTTTAATTATTACCCCTAGGCTGCCCCCCTTTCCAGCCAAGTCTGGATCCACTAATGAGCATGTATCCTACCGTCACGCTTGTAAGTTTATGTATCTCTTGCCTATAATTTATTTATGCCGCTGCAGGCGATTGTGAAGCTTTGCAGCACAAGGCCCGGATCTCACACTTTGGTCATACGTAATGATACAATATATGACGCGCAGTGTGTAGAATGCAGATGCTTTTGCCATTAACAAAATACCCTTTGAACCGTCGCGTTTGTCGTAATCCATTTACCATCTACATACAACATATAGCGCATGTACGAACTTAAATGGCGATCTGCAACGCTCGAAGCTCAAACGTTCAGACCTTTTGCAGGAAAATTTTACAAATGACTGGTGAGACACTCTCACCATTGATCTATCGAAAATCAATCAGAAAGTAAAATTTACAAATGCATGCAAGCTCAATTGATGGTGCAGCGCATGGCTAGAAATCGTGGTCAGTATTGCTAATAAGCATGCGCATTGGTTCCTTAACAGAAAATTTTAAGATGGCGGCTTTGTATCAATTTGATAAAGCAAATTCCTCAATGCATATTTTTATTATATATCGTATAAGATTCCTACTAGTGCACGTCGCCAACATTAGAAAATAACACAAGCATTCGCCATTGCAAATTCTGTAACAATTCGTTAAATCGAAATAGGTTCCTGAGACTCTCACAATCATACCTTTTACTCCATGTACACAAGTCTCTTAAATCTCTGAGATTTGGCGAAGTATGCCTCTTTAAGCCGCGAGTTTGGTTATGCCTTGTTGGTATGTCGAGCGGGTGCTCGTCTGAATACACTCGGAAAGGATTATACTTTGTTTTGTACTTGTTTTAACGGCATATTCTTGTCGTCAAATAGGTTCCCAAAGGTCTTGAAATGTATGATTTTTGTGCCTCTGAATATATATTAATCCACAAGTTGACAAGATGAGAACCGAACTTAGCATAAACGAGCACAACATCGACAAGTGCGGTTTTGTATTAAAATTTACTAACAAAAAGACTTTGGCTAATAAATATCTTTAATTTGGATTCATTTAAAGTTTACTTTGTAAATTTATGTCTGATGTTCCATCAACTGGGTCATTAAATTTTTATTAGCAATGAAACTTGTCTATTGAAAGCCTTCTATTAGCATATGATTGTCAACAATGCGTTCAAAAATTGCACCCGAAGATCAAACCGCTTCCTGTTCTTAATTTCTGGCCATATTATACGGTAGCCTCATTGTCATATCATTGGTAATAGATTGGTTTAACTCAATCAATTTTCTAGCTATGTCTTTTTCTTACGTCCCATAAATAAATTCGCTAGGACGGATATAAGAAGGAGATCCCATCGAAAACCGTCAATTTGTTTAAAGAAGGTTACATTGAATCAAAAATTGGTAACATGAGATCGCAAGCAAAAACAGTTTTATAAGTCATTAAGTTCGATTTAGAGTAGTTGATTACGTTGTTAGTTTTGACTAGACAAAATGGTGATTTTTTGCAACCTCATATTCCCATTTTTTGATTCAATGCAAACTTTTATGACCAAATCGGCGATGTTGATGATGCGATGGGACCTCCGACTTGCACCCGTTCTAGCGAATGTATTTATGAGGCATAAGGAAATGACATGGCCAGAAAATTATTGTGGAGAAAACCAATCTATTACCGACAAGAAGTGGATTACAACTGTATTTTTCAACTGCTAAAAAGTAGCCTCATTGTAAAATTAAATTTGAATGTACAACCATAAAGCTCATTACATCAATTCAAACTTAATGTTAGCAGATGGTACACATGTCCATCAATCGAACCACCACACACTTATAATCATGCCTGTCCATCTGAGTCTCTCTAGTATCGCGGTTAGAGCGGACTCGGCTGAGAGATCCTAATGGTTAGATGTACTAGGATATGGAATGCTGTATTTAATGACCTTAGTAATTTTAGTTCACCAAATTGGCTTCAGGAATCTATCAGGGCTATCCATTTTGCATACTGTTTTCGTTATCGAAATAAACCATATGACCATATTATTACGTGACCCGAGACCATCGAAAATTGTGTGGTTGGATCGTAACGCCTTACTGCAGTCTTGAAGGAACAGTCAACTCTAGTTTTTAGCCATTGGATAATTTGTGTAATTTATTTTATTAATTTTATTTTTTGTACACGTCGTAACTGGCTTTAGCTACCACAGTCGTCATGTCACTTCTTTCATTAACTAAGTAATCCTCTCACCAAGCATCGGAGGCTTCTTACGCATTGGATCCCTATCTAGCGCTCTGAAATATTTTCCGAAGATTTCAGCTTAGCAAATGTCCTCCGAGAGTTCGTCAGTCATCGTCCATTAAATGTAACTTAACGGTTGTGGATTGCCATAGATAACCTTAGATTTTCTTGAACATTCTTACATTGTCGTATACCATATTTGGTGGTTTAAGGAGATTACATTTCGTTTGCATTGTCGACTGACTGCAATCCCTTTTAACTGCTACATCAGTGGAATTTATTGATAATCCATTTGGTACATTAATCCATTCAATCCAATAATAAAAAACCATTTTTAGGCTATTTTTTCTCCGCGGCGTCTATTTAGCGCGTCAATAGGATTAGCCTAATCCTATCCGTACTCTCTTAGCCAGCAATCAAATCCATGTTGCCCCTGAATGGGGTGCACTACTAGAAGCTTTTCATCAGAGGACTGCTTGCCTAATTTGGTACTTTTTTGAGTTTGCTAAAACTACTTTTTGGTCAAATTTGACCTCGCTTTTCTTCTAAATATACATGCAAAACTTTCGTCTCTTCTTTTTACTCTACTGTAATAACAACAATAAAAACAATAACAACAACCACGAAAATAGCAACAGCAATAACAGCATTTACTACCTCTTAAGTGAATTAATATGACAAATAATACCATTGTTATGAGACCCACATTTGCTCTGTTAGCGTTTTGCTTTTGACGCCATACTCGCTAAATTTGAGAATACTTCCTGAATTTTGTTGCTGGAAATCATTCTATCACTGAATTATTACAGACTGTTCTTGACGGATGTACATGACCCCTGGACAGAAACTTGGGTACCTTATATGCATTCGTGATCATAATTAGGTAACTATTCGTTTGCTTTATTGATTGTTTGGGTTTTTTTCATATACAGGATCAGGAATTGGCTTTGAGAAGAAAAGACATTACGTTAACGAACCCAAAGGAAGCAACCGATATAGTTATGTGACGCTAACTGTGATAAGAAAGGGTGATGCATCAAAGACATCAGTAGTTCGATTATTTACAAAAGATGGTTCAGCTAAAGCTGACTTAGACTTTGCGCCGCTCAGCAAAGTAAGTGATAAAACCTGAGTATTTTTGTCGACGTAATACATGTGTTAAAACAAACAAATTAGTCGTTGTGGCCTGAAGCGCTTCATTGGTGGCCCCTTGAAATAACTGTGATGTGACACCGATAAATATAACTATGAAAGTATTTGACCTCTGTGTCTTCAGCTGGGGAAAGTCCTGGCCAACATCGTTGAGGTTGTATCAACCCCATATGACCTTGACGTCATGCCCCTGTGTGATTGGTTAAATCGTTTTGGAGGGCAAAACAGTATAAACGTCTTCTGATACAGTGTTCACATTTATGTTCAGCTCTGGAAAGATTCGTATTATTTCATGTTTTAAATCACATTAATCGAAATGGTAAATAGTTGTCCTGTCCCTTTCTGTACAATCAAGTATTCCATTTTATTGTTTACAGCTAAAGAAGCCAAGGCTGCTAAAACTATGCCAGCAGCGACTTTGATGTGAACGCATACCTGTCAGCGAATACATGCAAGTTTATGTGTACATTTCTTAGGGGATCCCAAAGGACGAGGTCCTAATGATATACTCAGCATATTTGCTTGGTCTAAACCGGCAACTCTAAGACCTACAAAAGGTAAACCCACAGTTCTTCGACATGATGGCGGGAAGAGTCCATGTCGAAAAAACGAGAGAACAAGCATGTCTTTATCAAGAGGCACTTCGAATTTCACTTTATCGAAATCGGAGAAGGATTCAAATTCCTTCAAATTTTTGCGTTTACATCCCCATAAAGCGCTGAAAGATGGTTCAACGCTGGAAACTCCAAACCGTACTCAGTACCATAAAAAAAAAAAAAAAAAAAACCACTCTTGATAACGACAGTCGCGAGCTGCGTAGGCATACTTATATAGACTTCACCACTTATCTGGGGCTTGTAGATTGCATCGTACTCTGAACGATAATGAGATGGAAGAAAATCAGCTAAAGCCTGAAGGAAAAAGACAACGTTCAGTCCTTTGAAGAAAAAGCTCAACAAAATTAAAAGAAAACAACTTAATCCTAATCCTATATGTGCAAGTTCAGACAAACCATATAAACAAGCTCAAGTTCTACCCATTTCATGAACTGAATATCTTCGCAAGTGTGATGAATTCCCATAGTGACTTTCTAAACGTGATCCTTTCTCATCGCAGGCAAGCAGTCACATTTTGTGTTAGCCGTTTTATGGCCTCTATTTAGCTCGAATTTTTGAACAAACCTCTTTAGGAGACGTCTGATACGAAGACTGTTGAAACGTGTCAGGTTTTCCCTTGTGTCCAGCCACGGCTTCATTAAGTGGTTAGTTCAATGGTTACTCTTTGACCATTTTTGATATTCCTTTTTGCTCAAAAAAACCTCTTTGCATTCTTCAATGTTTCTGGCTTGATCGACTTTCATTATAATTTTTTTAGACTGTTTTGCCTTCTGAAATGATTTAACCAATCACAGGTGGGCATGACGCCAAGATTACATGAGAGTATTACAAGCTCATTAAACGCGAATCTCTTCCTGTTGTTCAAACATGTTGATCTTTTTACGGCATTCACTTGTTTATCGAGAAAGGATTTAATTACCAGTTTATTGTAAGTCTTTTTGCTTCAAATGTACCACCGTTCTCATTTTGCTCACCAGGGTCTCGTTATCAGTAAACGGATCCAAGGTGCCTCCGTCTCTGGATATTTAGGTGGAGGAATAGTGCTATTTTCTCGTCTCACTTATTCTATACATATATTAGATTGATGCACGATCACTTCTTACTTATTATATAAGAGTGAACCACGAAAATTAACCCGGGTCGCAGTAGTTTAAATAAATCCTTGCCATGCCAACTATCTCAGTTTTTCAAATCAACCACCATCTTCCTAGCTGGTATTATTGTTTGATGGCATTCACAATACTCTCTAAAATTGTCCCAACTCAAAAACTCTAAGTGTTGAAATTTCCCCCGAGAAAAGGCGATAGAATTTGTGCTGCAAGGCGTATACTTCGAGTGGACTTCGTGTATAAGTATGAGTCTACTAGTTAATTGCTTATATTATGACGCGGCTTAAAACCAATTTACATGGTAACTGTTTATTAGCCTAGTCATAGAGTCAGACAGTGTATCCAGAAAAAAAGACTTAGCGAACACTAAATTTGCGCTCATGTTTCGAGAACTAAATAGATATCATTGAACTTTAAAGTTTAAGTGATTTCAAAACAAATCATTGAGTTTTCATTTAAAATTGAAATTAAAGGATATTCAGTTTAATCTTAGTCTTACTTTTACTAGAGTTGCCCTTTAAGTAACTGAACTGCATGAGTTACCTCTAAGCAAACCTTTGTCATTTGTGCCTGGTCTTCTGTGTTACAGACGTGCAGAAAAATTGGCTGTTGTCGCATTTCTATCTGGCTACTCTCTGCAACATGTCTGTTTCTTTTCTTGTCGTTGTTACTTTACCGAAGTTGTTGTTGCTGTTTTTGTTTCAATTGATGTAGTTTCTATTGTAGTATCGATAGTTGTAGTAGTAGCTGATATTGTTGGTGGTAGTGGTGTAGTTGTTGTTGTTGTTGTTGTTGCTGCTGCTGTTGTTGTCTTGTTGTTGTTTTCGTCATCATTGATGCTGTAACTCCTAACAAGTCGTTAATTATTAGTGTAGCGTCGTTTGAATTATTTAAACCTTTTCTGTTTCCGAGCAGGTGCTGGTCTTCAGGAAGAACGTTACTAAAATACAAGTAAAGATCAAAATTCTTCCAGACAATGAACGTGAAATGCGAGAAGCCTTCACGATCCACCTGTCTAAAGACCGTAATGGTGTTGCATTGATTGAAAACAATAAGGTGATTGTATACATTCAGGAGAACCTTTACCCAACTGGAGTTACGTTCCCGCTGATTCCAACTGTTGTTTCCTTGCGTGATTATGACGATGTCGACAAAGCACCGACAGAACCTATCCAAGGTTATCCCTTGGTATGCGTCACGGTAAGCAACTAACTCCCAGATCTATTCTCTGAGTAGCGATGAACAAAACGTTTAAAGTTAACAAAAGATTATATTAAATTAAATTGGATTAGATTATGTTATGTTATGTTATGTTATGTTATACTATATTTTATTTCATTATATATATATATATATATATATGTGTGTGTGTGTGTGTGTGTGTGTATGTGTGTGTGTGTGTGTGTATGTGTGTGTGTGTGTGTGTATGTGTGTGTGTTTGTATGTGTATTATATATATATATATATATATATAAAATGTAAATCTAATATATATAAATAATATATATGTATATGTATATATAAATAATATATATATAATGTAATATATATAAAATCTAAATGTAATATTTAAAAACCGAGCAGGAGCGCTTTATCGGGATTTAAAACACGAAGCGATAGCCGAGTGTTTTAGATCCGATAAAGCACAAACTGCGAGATTTTTAGATGTCTTCTAAAATGAACCTCCTAATACGCTAATTTGCGAAGAAAGTTTGGAAATTTCTCTTTTGTAAGCCGAAAAAAATGAACTTCTTCGCATATAAGGACACATGTGTCTTTATCACATATAAGAACCCGATACAGTTATGATTTTCTTTTGTATTTTCAACATGAATTATTAATGAATTTTATATATAGGGCTTTTGGTTCATGCTTTCATCGCTTTTAACAAACTTTTTGTTTTGCGAGGTAGCGGTTTAGCTATATTACTTTAGGGTTTTTTGTGTCTATTCATCAACTTTTCTGAGAAGTATCGTTGAGAAGATTTAACTACGTCTTGTATATGTACATTACTCCGTTCTTCTTCATTACCAACGGTAATCTGTGTTTCAAACCCTGCGGTATTCCTTTTTGTAACCTCGTAAATCAATTTTGGCAGGCCTGTGATCCCAAACATCCCCGCTACCCTGAAACTGGTTCTTTATGTGCAAGACAATCGATCGACAACTCCAAAACATGGTATCAGTGGGAGGTGGCTGCAGCAACTGGGCCGGACGGAGTGACCAATAACTTCAGATCGATAGATTCTGAAACTTTCTTTGCGGGCACCAGTATGATTACTTTGGATAGCATTTACTTCGGGCCTGGAAGCCGTGTGAGATGCACTGCTCGTGCTATGACTTACGAGAACTACAAAGGACTTGGATCCACCAGTAATCCAGTCACAATAAGTCGTAAAGAGGGACTGTGCTTACCACGGCAAATGGGGGACATCGGTTCCGAGTCCTTCACAGCTCAAATTACGTACACGGGTTCCGAGAACTCAAAATACCCGAACATGATCCGTATTCAAGTTCTTGTGCCACACATTGACGGAATGTTACCCGCGATATCTACAAAGTCGCTGTCAAACTTTGAAATCACTTTGACAGCTGATGCGTCACGCCGTGGTCAGCATCTCTGTTCCAACTTGCTCGACGTAAGCGAGGTTCAGACAAAGAGAGGGTTTTTGACTGAACATGCTACGGATTCCCATGTAATTAGAGGTACAGAACCGTATCAGTACAGCAGCAAACTAAGGGGAAATGCAACCCTGAGGTTTTACCGTAACTTAAACCTAGAGGCATGCATGTGGATCTTTGAGAACTTTTACACGATGTCTGAGCTTGTTCAGGAGTGCGGGGGCAAGATTTCAACTGACGGCCAAGTGAAAGATTTGAAACGTTCTCACTTGTCTGTGCGTGTTCCGTTATATGTCTCCTACATTTATCACTCTCCAAGTGCTCTCGGGGGCTGGATGCACTTCGATCACTCGTCACACCTTAAAATGTCATTCACTTATGACACCGCAGTTTTGTGGAGGGACGCCATCGGAACTCCAGAAGGATCTGTTTTAAAGGGTTATTTGTACCCAACTAGCGTTTTGATACGTTCTCATGATAAACGACTTGTGGTTAACTTCAGAACTGTTGCCAGATTCAGGGGCACATTTATCACAGGACAAGAAGGTAAGATGGTAGTAGCAGACTTTTTCGTTTTAACAACGGAAGTAGATCTTAGCAAGGCTATGTCACTATACATGAAATAATGCAAACCCTCATCAATTCGTTTGTGATTAGCAAAAACCCCCAGCAAATTCAACTCTTGTTCTTCGGAAAAAATCACACACACGGTGTCAAAAAAGCACTAATTTTTTTCCCCAGCTTTCACTACATTTCAAATCCAAAAAGTACTTTCCACGTTTCTGTCTCGAAAATGTCACAGCACGCATCTTCATCCTTAAGACCACACCCACATTACAAGAAAAGTCTATGGAACGAATTTTAAATTTAGTATTAGTATGGAATTTGACCATTTTAAGCATCTTCGTCCCACAACTTGCAAACTTGTAAATAGTAGTTGAATCTGATTCCCATTACAACAATGAACAACGAAAACAAGAACGGAGGGTAAACACTCGGCAGACATCAAGTATGTTTGAAAGAACTTCAATGTACAAAATGATTTTTAGAATTGTGCATGATGTGTTTGACAGAATTACCCCTATATATACTACGTTAACCCTCATTAGGGCAATGCGCCTTGGTTTCTCCCAAGTACACCCTAACAGATCCGCACGATCTAGAAAGACATCTCTTTTTCATGATACGCTCACGTTAGCATCTTCCTCCTCAGCTGTTTTCTTTACTCAATAATATTGACAGTTAAACTTTGATGATGATAAATTTATTGATAGTTAAACTTCAATGATGCATCAGCCTATTTACTCTTATTTTATTTGCGTTTCTTCGTACAGACCAAGATATGGTTTCCATGGTTATGTCGCCAAATCAGCCGAATCTTAGTTTCAAGTTGAAATTACTACGTAGTACGCCAACTTTCAATCATCCGGAACAAATGTGGCAATTTGTCTCCGAATTCTCCGTTCGTGATTACAGTGGAACGTATTATATTAAATTGATTCCCTGTACTGTGACCCAGGTTTGTTTATTAGAAGAAAAAAAGTCTTCAATGTACTTTTTAGTCCACAACATGTCACAGCACAGCACTGCGCACAAAATAGAACAGCGCTGCACAATTAAGCACAGTATAGCTCAGCGCAACGTAAAACAGCACAGGAAGGTCCATCACATTTTATCACGTTATAACAACACCCACGATATCGCAGTTCTGCACATTGCGGTAAAATGGAGCACTGCGCTGCAATGCAGTATTCTTGACAGGAGTAGAGTAGACTGGACTGGACAGGATTGTTATATACGGTACTATACTATACTACAGCTCAGTACAATACTCGATATTTTAAAAGAACTCGTGTAAGTTCTGTACAGATTTTATACTTTTTATGTCGTTACTTTTACTGGGACGTTTCTGTCCATTTCTAAACATTTTGTATCAAAGGAGTGTTAAATGTAACCGCTCTTCTTATAAGTCACATGCCTTTTTTTTCCAGAATGTAAAATATTCAGTTCCTTTAAAATGCAATCCAAGAATGCCTCTCACCTTCACGTTGCCAATACGATTTCAACAAACAAGTGATCCTGACGCCGTTGAGTTCAGTGTTAGAACACAGTTCCTACTTCTTGCCAGGAAAGATGTGTGGTTATCAAATAATACGAAAGAAGTCATGGAACAGTCAGACGCAGCGTTCTCCCTGGGTAAGATGGGCAAAATAGATATCTGTTGCTACTATTATTATTATTA
This sequence comes from Heliopora coerulea, assembly GCA_030142905.1. Classification (NCBI taxonomy): domain Eukaryota; kingdom Metazoa; phylum Cnidaria; class Anthozoa; order Scleralcyonacea; family Helioporidae; genus Heliopora; species Heliopora coerulea. The sequence goes on from JASJOG010000009.1 coordinate 3,974,114, forward strand.
TTATCATTATTATTATTGTAATACGTTTTCTCAGTTTTAATCAATACATGCATTAGCTATTCAATCTTTCCACGACAGGCTACACTCAGTAACCTCAAGCTTCTTGGACTTGTCTTAAAATCCAAGCTGTTCCATGCAATTAAGACTGTTTTTTGCCTTGCATTATTATTATCATTATTGCTATCATTGTTGTCGTCATTATGGTTACGGTTATCATTTTCATTATCATTATTGTTATCTTTATCTTTGTTGTTATTGTTATCGTTATCGTTGTTATCATCGTTATTGTTATCGTTATCATTAGTGTTATCGTTGTTGTCATCGTTATTGTTATCGTTATTGTTATCATTATCGTTATCGTTATCGTTATTGTTATCATTATCGTTATCGTTGTTGTCATCGTTATTGATATCGTTATCGTTTTCGTTATCGTTTTTTTGTTCTCGTTGTCATCGTTATTGTTATCGTTGTTATCGTTATCGTTTTCATTATTTTAAATACGTAGATACCATGGTGAATGGTAATTTAAGATAAAGTAGGAGAAGATGAAGAGTAATATACGCTTAAAGAGGTATACACAGTTACCAAAGACTGTTGGATAGTTTAGTTCTTCTGCCGAAATGCATCGTGCTTTTTTCTGATTCTTTAGGCGTATTCTTTACGTAGAATATTATCTCTTTAAGTTTCAAACAGTTCTGTTAAGAACTAAACTATCCAACAGTCTTTGGTAACTGTGTATACCTCTTTAAGCGTATATTACTCTTCATCTTCTCCTACTTTATCTTAAATTACCATTCACCATGGTATCTACGTATTTTAAAACTGTGTTTAAATTTGTTACCACGACAAAATCGCTGTTTTATCGTTTTCATTATTGTTATCGTTATTGTTATCGTTATTGTTATCATTACTATGATTGTGATTGTGATTGTCATTATCATTGTCATCGCCATCGCCATTGGTATTGGAATTGCTGGCACTTGGCGTTGGCATTTGCGTTATCGTATCCGGTATCTTTAACGTTAGTGTACGTGTAAGAGTCAGTACATGTCAATGTTCTTGTTTCATTGTCATTACCATTGATGTCGTGTTTGTCGTTGTTGTAGTTATTACTATTTTTTCTAACGTAGGTTCAATTATCTACGGCCGTGTGATGGTTGACCCTCAACAGAGTTTGGGAAGCGCGTACCACGTGTCCATTGAAAAGGTCTTTGTTTGCAGCGGACTGGATGACTATATTCCACAATATAGTCCAGAAAATAACGAATATGGCTGCTTGGCTGATTCATCACAGCTGAGCTATCGTTTTAAGATCTTGGTAAGTTCCAGTTTAAAGTTTAAATACTCAGCCTGAAGATTATTAACTATCTGTATTGAATTGATGTACTAAAATGCTTGAAGAAAAGTGGCAAGTGACAAGTTATCAATCACCAACTCACAAACCGACTCCTTTTGGACGATGCCAACGTCATTCTCGTTTTCAGTTCACGATGCGCTATAATTTATACGTTTTTGGCGTTGTACCTCAAAAGTTACGTCCAAACAGATTTTCTAAACCAAATCCACAGCGAAACCATAAATACACACTAGGGTCAGGCGGTTCGGGGTAAAAACCGAAAACCGAAAACCGTCCGAAAAAAATCGAAAAAACCGAAAAAACCGATTTTTTAAACATTTGTTTATTCCATACTTCTATTGACATTTGACACTACAGTTCGAGCTACAGACTACAGTTCACAAATTCTCTGCCAGGAAGACAAGTTTCTCCACTTTGTTAGGCTTCAGTTGAGTTTGTGCTGGAGTAGAAATTTGCTCCGCTTTGCTAAAAAGCCTCTCTGATGGCGAACTGGTAGCTTGAATGGCAAGGTATTTTCTTGCCAACTGCGAGAGCAACGGGAGTTCCTTAGCGTTGATCTTCCACCATTGCAAAGGTTCGTCATCTCCGTCAATGACTGGTTGTGACAGGTAAATGTTAATCTCTTTGGAGAGACGACTACGTGGAGAGGAAGCTGGCGACAGCGTTTCTTTCTTCTTCAAGCTTGTTAATGCCCCAAGGCTGAGTTTTGCCTTCTTTTGAGCAGGCGATGGCAAGACTTCGTCTTCCTCTTCAATGGCGCTGAACTCTAGGAAAGCAGCATTCTTCAAGAGTTCCTCTTTTACTTCGTTTAATTCGTCGCTTTCTGTTTGGAGAAAGTCAGTCTTGTACCGAGCATCCAAGAACGATGTGACATTCATCAAAGCTTTCAATGCACCATCAACATAACGCGCTTGTAGTGTCGTCAAGACCTCGTTCTTGATTTCGGCGGTCAGTGGCAAATCATCATCTTGAGGAGCCAATTCAGTTGTTGCCAGGCGGTAGAGAAGTGGCTTCAACGCACTTATTTTCACAATGAGTCATATTTTCACAATGAGTCATACGCGTGACGTACGTTGATGCTTCGGGCGCTTAGCGGCAATGCTTTACAATTCTGCAATTTTTTGACATAATTTTACTGTCATTTTGCTTCAATATTACCGAGTTTCAATCATTATTCTGATTTTTTTTCCGGTTTTTCCGGTTTTTCGGTTTTTCGGTTTTTTGTCTCAAGAAAAATCGGTTGAATCGGTTTTAAAAAAAAACCGGTTTTTTTCGGTTTATCGATAAACCGCCCGACCCTAATACACACATATACTGAACCAATCATCAACCCCAGCTCTGAATGCAACCCTGATTTTAAGCCCTGTCCCAAGCCATAAATGCCACCCTAAAAAAAAGAAGCGGAAACAGAAAGGCCGAGAAAAAAGAAAACAGAAAACTTGGTGAAAGAATCTAATTCAAACCCTCCACTCTCGTACCGGCAACTTGCACCAATCAGCCACAAAAAACGCGTGACTAAAAATCAGAGACGTAACTATCGTGGGGTTCGGAGGTCCCGCCTCCTAAAAATCCCTTTTACAATTCCAAAAGCCGTTGAACCGGCCAGTGGCGTATCTACGGAAAATAGCGCCTATGGCAAGCACTGAAATTGCGCCCCTGTCCCAACATTCGACACCCATCTTTTAGATAACTTTACCATAAAATCAGCTCAAAAATAACAATCTAGCCGTCCTAGTACTTCTCACCCATGATAATCAAAGACAGATCATACATCTGAAAGAAAATTCTTTTTTCACTATCCGAGGATGGCTTGTCTGACTTTACTAGAAACTGCTTAGTGACGCCCCCCCTTCAAGTGGCGCCCAGGGCACGTGTCATACCTGCCATATCTTAGATACGCCACTGGAACCGGCAGAGTTATGCGATTGATAAACGCAATCGAATAAGATATTTCTTCAATTTAGGAATGCAACAAGACACTTAACGTGTTGTAGGCATGCCCTCACTAATATGTCCTTGATGTAGCTCCCCAGTTTATTATGGCGACATCAAGGCTAGCCTCGTTCGCAGACATTCATTATTTCCCTCTCCACCCTCACTCCTCGCATACGATGTTAAAATTCTATTTTATATATTGTTTTGTACCCTCTTAAGATTTGGAGTTTACAATTTGCATTTTTTACTCTCTACAAGCTGTAAACTGTAATTATCTTTTTTTTTTTTTGACCTGTTGATGACTTAACGTTGGGTCGGAACATTGATCGTAAAAAAGTTTAATAAAACATTTATTTTTATTATTATTGCTATCATCACAACTCGCACACCACCCAACTAAGGACAGTGGAAGGGGTCTCAGCCTGCTACGGCTCCCAGCATCCCGCCAGGTCAGGCTGCAGCAGACACTGTACATTTCAGGGAACTTGTGGGGAAAGGAAATTTTACCATTAAAATGGATTTGAAGAAACACCCACGGGACCAGCCCTTACTCGCCCAACTTATCCAGTCAGGAAGGAGCAAGGGATATACAGCCCTCTAAAGTCCCTGAAAGTACTCCCCGATGCGTATATCCAGTTTGACCTTAACAGTACCCTGTTGCACTTCCAACCAATTAAGGTCAGTTTAGGCGTGCCACTGCAAGGGTTAAGTCTGAATATTGTTTTATTCTTAGACTAGTGCAGATCTGTTTCAGCATTTAAGGCTGGTTCATCCTCAACCAACTACGGTCAGAGGCATCAGCCTGCTGTACAGATTTTCTTCTAGTCCTTGGGCTAACAGGGCAGGTTTGCCAACACCTGAAGGTAGTGTACTTGCAGCTGCCAGCCAATTAAGGCAAGCTGAGGCTTTCGGCTACCTGTCTACCCAGCTGGCAAGGCAGGGGCGCCACTCCCTAGGTCATTTCATCAAAGCCTGCTCGTTTTATGGAGGTCACTGGCTCCGAGTCAATGCCCTGCCTACCTACTTCTGGTTTTATCTCGGAGTTTCCTTCTCCTAGATAAGTTGCCATCCAAGGCTAAAGAGTCTTATCTACCCTTGGCTAAGGGGTTGCTGGCACTTGCCAAAGGTGCCACCCCGGACTCTGGTAGGCGGGAGCGTCCACATTCCCGTAGTAGGCTGAAGCTGTGCTTGTCCTACTCCAGTGCCTAATTATTATTATTATTATTATTATTATTATTATTATTATTATTATTATTATTATTATTTACAGGACCGTGGAGCTCCGCATAAGATTACACGGAAATTCCGTAACGTGCCATTTAATGCCATTTTGGCCATCGACGATGTTGAGGCTAATCCCCTGAAAGATCAGCCTAATTCTGATGGTTTTAACTTTAACAGTTCACCGTTGTTCCAAGTGAGTAAAATCTATACATTTAAGAATGCTCTCCCACATAGCCTGTGTAGTTGTATTCTATCTTACTAGGAAACTCTGTTATGCTTGAGAATACTATAAATTTCAGGATTGTCACGAAAAGGCTTAGGAGCCATATTGAATGTATACGTTACTTTTGTGACTGAAAAGCCATATGAAGCCGGACAACAGGTAACCTATGTCTGGGACTGACTTAAAAGCTTTTGAGGAAAGAAAACTTGCTCAAAAGCATAAAAATAGTTGGGTTTAACAACTCAATAGCTTCATGTGTCGTAAAATCGCTGGCAAAGTATATTCCAAAAGACTACAAGACAAATACAAAGTCATATCTATGACAATATCATCTGGCACTTTTCTGATTTAAAAAAAAATTCTTCGTTAATCTTAGTCCTTGAAATATCATCGTATTCGAAAATTTCAAGAACATCGTGCAAAACGTTTGTCGGATATCTTTTTTCGCATCTCAAAAAAAAAGAAAATGCTCAATTTGAGAAAACAGTTAAGAAGCGACTTAAGGGCGGAAAAAATTGCGAACTTCAACTGTTTCCATCAGGCTTAATGGATGGTTGATATGCCTTTGATATATCGAAGATCTAAAACTAGTCCCTGATTTTGAAAGAAATCTCAAAAGGGAAAACAAGACGAACGAAAACACTCAGCCACCGCATTGCCGCCATTAAAAAAGGGAAACGAAAAATGAGAAGTTGCCTGTTTGACCGGAAAGACACTTTCACAAAAATATTTCATCAGAGAGAAGGTCTGACTTTTAGTAGTAATATTATTAATAAGATGAGTAAAAGTCAGTCCTCTGTTGAGGTGTTGAGAATACTATCTTGTTTCAACAGGTTTCCAGCGGTCGACAGTGGTACCTTCACGCCATCTACACAATTCGCTCATCTCATACATCCACGAGAGGAATTGGCAAAAGAAGTATCGTTGCCGAAAATTCTCATTTCGTCAACTCCATATCGAAACGTGCCGTTGACGGTAAAGCAAAACAGTTAGCGCAAGGCGCAGCACTGTTGCGTTCCATCCGACTCAACTATGATGATGAACAACATGACGACATGAGTGTGGATAATAGAGGACGAATATCTGAGAAGATGAAAGGGGATGAGAGCAGCTCTTTGTCGTTGAAATGGGTCCTAATTGTGGTAGCAGCCATTTGTATCATCTTGATGGTCATTGTAATAGTTTTGGTGATGTTATACAGACGAAAATCTCCCCCAGTGACCACCGCTGTCGCTATACATGGTGATCAAACACAAGGCACAGAGGTCTAAGACGAACTGTGAGAGTGCAAGAGAGGTGATAGGATCTCGTATCAGGCGAGGCCTTCATAAGAGTATACTCCCAAACCAGACTGTTCCAGTGCTTATTATCAGTCATTGCAACCCGCAATTAGAGCTACCAATTGCAATACTTCGTTCACATTCAGCGTATCGCTGTTTGAGTTACTGACGAATTGAGCAGTATCCCTTAGGACATATTTACCAATACGTCAATTGAATTCATTTGTATATTTATATGGCAACGTATATAAAATCTACGTATGAACAGATCATACTTTTAGTTCTATCTTTTTACAATGTTGGAACAAAGAATTAGATTCTGAAGTTTATTTCGAGAACACGCTACAAACGTTTTGCTGAGTCGCCGTTGACATTTAAAGAAAAGAGTTTTCACAACGCGATGGCAATGTCAAACATAAGTCATTACCGAGGTTATCTCAATCGATGTTTCTTTCACGTTCTGTTTAGTGACAGAGCTTCATACGCTAGTCTCTGCCTGGCTGAAACCTGTTTTCGAAAATTTTTTGCAGTTTAAACCGCCTTTTGAGCTTCACCAAGGCAGAACGTTTTAAATCGCTAAAAAATGTACACCATGCAAAGTGGATAATAGCACTGTTTTGTGGTCACTTGATTGACCTTTTTTACGTAATCAAAACTGCGAGCACGTTTTCCATCTTTATTGACATCGCCTTCACGTTGGGAAAACATTGTTTGTGTATTATAAATTGATTGGAATTAATTTCATTTTTTAACTAAAATGATTTACGCCATGTGTGTAACTAGTTTACTCAGGCCCAGAGAATGGCTACGTGAATAAATGCTTTGATGAGTTAAAGGAAATTTCCAAACATTAAATGATGATCTTTCCATCAGCGACACCTTAGGTCGGCTGAAGGTACCTCCCTTGGGAATTTTTAACTGGGTATCGTTCGCTAAATTTAGATCGCCACTCCTAAGGGGATATTGGTCTTGTCTACAACGTTCGCGTCAAGGCAAGTACTACATTTCCTGATGTTGGTTTCGGTGAATTTTTTTAAAATTTCGCAGGTGAAGCAAACAGATTAATCGCAACAACCTGTCTAATTTTCAAACATTCTCAACCGACAAAAATCTTTAAAATCGACCAACTTTATTTTAAAAAATTGGTCGTAAAGACCTTCCCTAATGCTGTGCTACATTGTTCTCTCTTGAAATATTTGTCTTGATGATAATACCATGCAAAATTCAAAAAACAAGACCAAGATAATCCCTGAAATATATCAAGTTCGAACACCGTTATTACGACTGTGACAATAGATAATTTCACCAATTTAACTGATATTCATGTTTATCATACCTATTCTACAGTTGGACATTCTGCATTGAACTTATGATTACTTTAAAGATAGAAACGCCCATAGACGTCGCATTGGGTTCGTATTTATACAGTTAACCCTTCAACGCCTGAATTTTTTGCCGTTCTTTGTTCTCTCTATTTTTGTTTTGCACCCTCTCTCGTTTGTTCCTTTGTTCTAGAAATCCGGTACTGTAAAAACCCGCATAAAAGAACACGTGTTTTGGGGGTTCAGGCTGATTTTGTTCTTACATATCAGGTATTTTCTGCAAAATCAGCCTGAAAATTTTCTTAAGGTGTTCTTAAAATTGTTTCTAAAAATTAAGTACTGCATAGACTACCAACAGATGAAATCAATGTGCAAGCACAACATTTTAATTAATGGATAGAACTAACCTTAACTGCATTAATCAAGGCAATAATATTACATTGGGGGAAGGGTAGCAGTTCTGGTGATAAACAACTAGTTACATAAATTAGCCAAGTCTAAAAACAATTGCTAAATGTACCCTGGAAATTCCCATACCTGCTGTGAAACTCTGTGTGCAATGGTCTAGCACATATATTGATCTACTTAGTACTGTACCCTAGTAGGTTATTCTAATCTAACTGGCAGCCAATTTTTTTTATATAAGAACAATTTTCATTTTTCAGGCTGAATGTGTTCTTATGTATATGGTACTTTTTTGACCAAATTTCAGCCTGAGTGTTCTTAATCCACTTGTTCTTTTATGTGGGTTTTTACTGTATACTGGATACTGAGCGTTCAAGGGTTGATGGAAAATTGTTTATCACCGCTGATGTAAAATTCCACCTGACATTGAATATCGTATACTTTAGTACTCCCAAAGAAAGATCGAACCCATAATTTTATGATTCTCTTTTATTAAGCGACAAGGTTACGTTCGCGATAGCTCACAGGAGAAGTGCTTACACCCGTTGACCACAGGATTTCCTTTTTTTATCCTTCCTTTAATTTCCTCACAATTTTTTATCAGAAGAAAATTAAAATTCTCAAATTTTCTCCAAAGCACTGTATCCTCTTGTTTACTTTTCTCAATACCAGAATTTCTTTTTGGAAGGAAATTATCGTCAAAGTGGAAACACAGCTCAGGAGCACAACGTATTTCTGAGCGCCTATCCATTATCAGAAAATTTAATTCCAGGTTCACTTCATATCCTCACTAATGCCTGTCTCTGGGGTTCAAAATGTTTTCCGGGTGGATAACAGTATAACAAGGTCGTAAAACATGGCTATTTGTTTACTTTTTTATGCCCCAAGTGAAATCAGTCGATAATATCTGTAGAAGTCTACTTTCCCATATTTGACAATATATTATGTGAATTCACTGACTCTTGAAGCTTTCAGTTGACAACTTTGGATAGTATTTCCTCGTGTTTAGCTTATTTTCAACAGCTGATTGTACGTTGGCATGTATCTGATGATTTTTTTTTTCATTTCGGACTCCCCCTAGAAACTCTTGCAACTTGTCTTCCATCCCGAGTTTAACTGTGAAACGTCAAGATTTGGTTTTGGTACGAAATATGTGTCTGTGAACAAGTCTTACGTCAAAAAAGAAAACGACAAGAAGTAGTAAAATGGCCACCACGGGTTTCTATCGAACTCTACACATAATGAAACAACCCTAGATGTGAAGGTGAAGCCAAATATGGATTCACCAGTGTACAAAATATAACTGGGGTACTGGAGTGCTGGTTCTCTAGGATAAAATTGTCCACAAAATGATACTATAGCATCGCTAAAGTGATACTTGGAGTCTTGCCTTGGATACTTGTTTGTGAGTAGAAAAGTGTATTGTTCTGCCAAAGACTTCGAATTTCAGCTGGTTGGCCAAACGTTGCGCAAACATGAAATGAAATTGACTTCCAAACCCTTGGAAACACTGGAACAACGATTCCCGTCGCATCGACGGAGTTCCACCTGAACAACAAACAAAAGTCATTAATTCCCCGGTCAAAACTCCATGGGAAATATGCTGGAGAAACCGGAAAACTAAAACAAGGCTGCTCATGCGCAATGTTGCAAATTACGCCCGAGGCTAAAACATGGCATGTCAACGGAGTGGAGCTACTATATGTCATAGAAGCATACATTACTAACTCGTTCTTTTTGTAAAAACTCACAAAATCAGTCTCATATCTATAATATTCCTGTACTTGCCTCATTAATGGCCGCAGGTTTGTTAGTTTGTTAACTATTTTGTGCTACCCTAATAAAGACTTGCCATGTGTTTCCTATTTACATTTGACTTGAAGTCCAGTTTTGTTTTATAAGTCATTGCATAGTTAATATAACTATGGTCATTGTTGAGGCCTCTTTGATCGTTAATTTCAAGGCCCTACTCACTCAACGGCCAGTCAGTTTAAATCTTCTATTGTCTTTAACAGGGCCGCCGAGAGGGGGGGGCAGAGGGGGTAATTTGCCCCAGGGCCTCAGATATTCAGGGGCCCCCAATGCTCGTAGTCAATGCTCCAATGGTCCGGGGTGGGGGCCTCTACCCGACCGTTATGCCCCGGGCCTCAATTTGTCTCTCGGCGGCCCTGGTCTTTAATAACAATCTACCATATCGGTCAACGGCCAGTCAGTTTCAACCCACCATAATTGCTAGTTAACCGAGTAGGGCCTGAAACTAGCAGCAAAAAAAGTCCGTCATCTTTAGATACCAAATGTCCAATCATTGCCCTTAACGCTGTTTTCAACTAGACAAATTTCTTCGCGAGAAGCGACTTTTTCTTTGGTCTTACGAGCCTTCGGCTGGAACTAATAATGGATCTAATCAATTTAAATAATGAAAAGTCGATTCGCGCGACAAAATTCGCCTTGCTTAAATCAACGTTCCCGTACATGTAGAGTTCACCAGTAGCTTTGAGAGTATAATATCACTCTGCCATAAAAACGACAGAACAAGAAACTGACGTTTCGAGCAAAAGCCCTTCATCCGTAGCCTCCCTGCGAGTGAGTCATGATTGGAGTCTGCACCCAGGCTATTCATTAGAATAGAATGCGAAAACACCGGCTATTAGGTGTCCAAAACAGGTGGGAGATGAATGTAAACCGACCATAATAATAATAATAATAATAATAATAATAATAAACTTTATTTCTATAGCGTCTGTATCATTAACTGTTCTAGGCGCTTTACAATATCACAAAAATATAGTAAGATAAAGATAAATTACAGCAATAGGAATAAATATAATACTAATAATAATAAAGCATATAAATATATCCATAACTCTAAAAATCCAACAACCACATATATAAATATAAGAATTAAATAAAAATCTATATACAAATTAAGAAAAACCTTGGTGAAATAAATATGTCTTTAAGTGTTTTTTAAAAAGACTCAAGGAATCGGCATTTCTTAAAGATGCAGGTATGCTGTTCCATAATTTAGGTCCTGCAATAGAAAATCTTCGATCACCATAAGACTTTAGCATAGATCTCGGGACTTGAAGTAACTTATTCGAACAAGAAAGCAAAGAGTAAGAGCTGTTACAAAAATTGAGCAAATTGGATATATAACTTGGTCAAAGTCCATTGATAGCCTTATATACTAACAATAAGATTTTATAAATAATACGGTATTCAACAGACAACCAATGTAAATGTATTAAGCTGGGTGTTTGATAGGTGACCAGATGAGTGGAAGGTGAATACCATATGAAGATGGAGAATCATTTGTTGCTCTTATCGTCAATCACTAAGCTGACTCTGCGAGGGTCGTTAAACAAGGTCTGATAAATATTTAAACAGGACAGGAAAAAAGTTCGTGATAATGAGGAAAGTTTTTGATTTTTTAATTTTTTTTTTCCCTTTCTTTCTTTCAAAAAAAATTCTCCATGAATTTATAAACTAAGCTTAGGTGAGTTTATTTAAATTGTTTGTTTTTTGTGTGTGTTCAAGAACATGTACAATTGAAAGGAAAGCTTCAACCCTTAATCACAGTTAATATACCTTAATATAATGCCTAGACAGAGAACAATGAGATTTGATGAGGATTAGTAACGTCTCAACAGCTGACTACAATAAATCCAGTAATTCTTTTTGTCTAAGCTATTGTCCATTAATTGAATTAGCCAATGGCACGCCCTTTTACTATTAATAAGGGTAGAGGGAGGATATGTCTATTGCTTTCCCAGATGGCGCTACTGCTCACAGATTCAACAAACTTGTCGTATACACGATGAACTGACGTCCATTAGATATATGGAGAATGTAACCCGATTTTTTCTTCACTCCAACATACTGTGTCGAGTGTTTCCATACCGTAAATCTACAATTAACTACTTACCTTCAGGCGTTTCAATCCTCTCAATAAAGCCTCCGTCTCTATTAGGCCTCCCACCCTCAAACGGGCTTGAAATTAATTAGTGATTTTTGCATGTATTGCTATAGGAAAACCTGATCATGACCTGGCGCAAACAGTGGCCGAAGACGGCTTTTCCGATTGAATTACGACAGTAGCTAATTTAAGATAGCGACATACAAATTCGGCGAGCAAAATTAAACAAACTCGACTCGCATAATTTTGCTATCTGCATTCGCTAATATAATGCAGAGTGAAAACAATAGGTATTGATGCAGGCACAGATGCAGGTCAGCAATTATATTGTCCTATCCAACTCTAAAAAAACTGGAAGGACACCTCGTCATACCAGACCTCACGATTAAATGAAGCCGACATGGAGGCAGCCATGTAGGTCAAAAACGCGCGTGGGAAAAAGTTGTCTTGAACCTTTATTTTTCATGGACAGTAGTTTGCAGGCATCGTTCCAGTCTTTTTAGAGCTCAATGTATTGTCCTGAGGTGTGCCTTCGTGGGCGGCGGAAATCCTACCACTCCGAATAAGGACATACAGACAGATTTCGAAGTCTAATAAACTGCTTCCTCTTAAGTTTCCTTACTTCCATATCTCCCAGCCACTCGACAATTGTCTGGCTTTTCTCTCGTCTAGTTGTTAATCTCACATGTTGTTAATATCCGACTATGTTAATTTCGTTGTTAATATCTCACTTATGTGAATATCCGACTATGTTAATTTCGTTGTTAATAGCCGATGACATCATCCTGGTAATTACTTATATATATATATATATATATATATATAACGCAGTAAGCTTTGTAAACATCTTGGTCTGATGATGACTCTGAAATAGAGCCGAAATATTACCGTTTTTCAACTTGTCTGTTTCTTGTTCCAACTTGAATATCAAGTCACAAGATGACAATTTTCGGTCTGTGTTTTATTCTTTACTTAAGTTTCCTTCCAAAAGGGAATTTTCGTTTGCCATTGAGAAAGGTAAAAATAGGAAATGCTGTGTCGGGAGAAATTTTAAAAATATCAAAAACTGTGTGAGGAAATTTTTCTGAAAGGGATCTAAAAAGGAAAATTTATGATCAAAGAGTAGAAGCACTTCAGTCACGTTTACTCCCAGTTTATGCTTGGATGGTGACCAGGGTGAGCTTTGTGTTAATCAATAATGAAACGATCGCATTCAAGACTTCCGCTTTTAGCTCGTTGACCCGTTTGAGATTAGAGTTTAGCAAGCAGACGAACACGAATGATGAAGGTACTTTATGTCATTCTAGGTTGTTTTGGTGGACAAATATCGTTGGGACTTCCAGATGGTGCCCCTCCTAAAAGCTGTAAGTACATGTTACCCGGGCATCTAAAAGGTTTCGGCTCAGAAAGACATTCTGAACTTATTTCACATCAACCAAAGGAGTCCAGTCGTTACATAATAAATGCTACATGGGATGAAAAACATCGATATGTCCATGTCTCGATAACGGGACATATCTTACGAGGTTTTCTTATCCAAGCTCGTCAAACGCAAGATGGCCAAGCCGTTGGAAGCTTTAGAATGCTGTCAAATGACTCAAAATATCAGGATTGTACAGGACCAAATTTTAAGGTATGTTTCAGGTTCATAATTGTTTTTACTCTCGTGCATTTAACAATAACTGGTTTTAATTTTTTTCTTTTGATCATAATTATTTGTGAATTTTGATGAAAGAGCCTCGATTCTAAACTACAGCGTATTTGTGCTTTTAACACAAGTGCAGTGGATCAAAATCTATCCATTTCCTAATGGCGTCAAGTCTCACGATGTACATTAGTAATTTATGAATGTTGAACTATCTCTTGTAGTTTTTTTCAAAGGATATTTTAGTGAGATGTACATCAAATTGTGAAGGCACAATCACTAAAACAGAGATTTGAGACAAACCGTTTTCCACGAGTGTGTTCCAACCAGTAAGAACTCGAAAACGGGAATCGCATACGATAATCCAGAGCTGTGGCAAAGAGTACGAAATATATTGTCGCTTGGAACGGAAGCTTGGAATGCGGTCCAAAATATTAGTAAAAACTTGGTTAAGAACTCGAGGCTCATGTTAACGCTTGAAAAAATTACCAGCGGATCACGTAATCACTCCCTTAATAATATTCAGGAAAATGGTTAAATTCTCGACACGTGTTGTTTGGTGAATTTTAAGAAACTGAAATTTAAATAAATAATGATGCCAAACAACAGCAGCCAATTATTGCCTAACCCTTGAGAGGTATTTCCACACTTTACTATTTTACTCTGGCCAATGCCAGACAATATTACTTGTCACAGGGATGAGCCATGGACTTTAAAAGACTCGCAAAGTCCAAACTCAACCACACCAATGCTCGTAGTTAAAAAGTGTATGTGATGTGTAGTGAAAGTTGCAGGGTTGGCACCAAGAATTCCCTGATGCTGGAGCTAAGGTCCCCAACAGGGGAGCGATGTTAGTTGGAAATGCATCTTATGAATACAGCTTTAAGATGGGAGACTCAAAAGTTGAGATGACAGATACTACAAAAATCCTTAAGGGTTCTCAATCGAAGATTGACTTTTAAAGATCATATTACAGAACAGGTCAAGAAAGCATGTGCCAAGGCATCAGCATTAAGAAGATTGTGTAAATTTATAACACAAGACATCATGGTACGACTTTATAAGGCCTATATTCCACCCCATCTTGAGTACTGTGGACCATTGTTAATTGTTATAGGGAAAGTTCAAGCGCAAAGACTAGAGGATACTAGTTACTATATATTAAGAACTGTCTTAAGATTATCTAAATCAATATCCTGTGATCAAATACTTAATTATGTAAAAATAAATTCATTAAATAAGTGTAAGCATTATCAGTCACTGGTATTACTTTATAAAGCATTGAACAATTTGGGACCATTATATCTAAACGAGTTTTTCAAGTTAAAGATTGTTAAGTATAACCTAAGGGGTACAGGAACTTTGCCACATTTTAATTTGGAATGGGTACATAAATCCTTCTCTTATGTCATTGCTAATTTGTGGAACTCTTTACCAGTTAAAATAAGGAAAATTGAAGGAGTCGGCATGTTAAAAAGGGTCTTGCAAGATTACATGTTCTAATATTTTTATATATTTTTATAGTTTGTATATTGTATATAGTTCATTGTACATGCACACATTTTAACAAGTTTTAATTAAGCTCCTAGGTGTTGTGTGTTTAAATAAAGTATTGAAGTAAGTAGAGTATTGAAGTGTGGCCAGAACCAGTCCCCCCTTGATGACTTCATAATTTAAGGGTCGAAAATGAGAATGGAAGATCAGTCTACTCAGTCAGTCTTGTATTTTACAAAATAATTCAAGTATCTGATTACAGACTCAAAAATTGAAATGTATAAGTCTTCTGATGTACATGGTTTGTCAACTTCCAATGAGTGCACTTGGACATCCTTGAAGCAGAGCCAAAATCCCCAATAAGAGGACAAAATTAGTAGGTCTGGGGCCACATGTCTAAAAAATCTTATATTTAAAAACTTTAAAATGCAGTGTTGCTTTTAGTAGGGAATAATGCAACAGCTGATTAATAACAATATATGGTAATGTGACATGAAGTCATTATTTTTCCTGGCTAAATCAACAGATACATAAAATTTGTGTGAAACATAAATGTTATTTCTAAACATATAAATGTGTTATCAATAGTAACAAAGTACAGACTGGCATTTTTCAATCATTAAATACTAAACAAATGAGAAGAAAACACACTAACTAACTTTGGAAAGGTTAATTTTTTTTCTTCCACTTCATTCCCCAATAAATTGTTCATTTTTCTCCCACAAGGGGCTAAAGTTCACTGATGGGGGGCTGTATCCCTTTCTGTTGACACCCCTGGGATACTGAAGTTGTATTTTTTCACAAATGCCATGCCTTATTTATGAGACTGGCACTGGATTATAAACTAAAGAAAAATCATACTAGCATAAACAGTAAGGAATTTTTGAGTTTTTGAAAGGATTAGTTTTTGGTAATATGATTAGAGAAACACATTTACAGTACTGCCACATGATAGCAATTGCTTATTTTGCTGAGGTTTTTTTTTATATCAGAAGTGTGGCAAGTCTGTGAGCTTTCCTCTCCATAAATAGAAAGGAAGTACAGTTTTAAGACATTAGTGTTGAGTAATGGTGACAATGCTCTCTATAAACCCAACCCAAGAAAAGAAACATCAAGATATGTCAATACTTAGGAATATAACACATAGTCATGAAATATTTCCATAGCCACAGCCGTAGTCATTATAACTGTCATAATGATGATGATGATGATGACAATGATAATAAGTGGGCTATGTTACTGGTGATGGTGATTGTGATGGTGTTGCTAATCGTAACAATATTTATTACTTTATTCAATTTATTTGTATTTTCCTAATTTTTAGTGCACAGTCAGTTGTAAATGTTCTTCTACAAGACCCAAATTCAAATAAACATGAATAAAATTATGAACAAACTAAACATCAAATCTGAGAACACAATAGTATAAAAGACAAAAAACTGGGGGGAAATATAGCATGCAAAATCATTGAATCAAAAACTTATCAATAAATAAATTGATATCACTGAAAATCATAACTGGACTGTTTTCTATTGTCTTGTTAAAGAATAAAGACAGTGTGAATTCCAAATTTCTGTTGACAAACAAGGTTCTGTACTTGTGTAGCTAAGCAGTTAATGAGACTTTTGAAAAATATTTGTCTTTAGTGTCTAGCAAACTTTGTAAAAATTTTTTATCAGCTTTACAATTGTATGCAGTTTTCATGTGTAGCATGAAATTCATATCTGTTCCATCAATTTAACAGCAGAAAAATTTAGTTGTGAGAATGGGGGTTTTTTAAAGCCACCTTTGCATGTCAGGAGGGACCAAAGCCCAACTGTAAGAGAAGTTACGTACAGAATATATGGCATACCTTAATAGATGAGTCTGGTCTATATCATAACCATTTTTAAGAAGAAAGGATAACATAAGCTGCTCAGTTTTGGAGTCCTTGAAACCCAGATGTTAACCACAGGAATCCTGTACAACTTCACTGGTCACCAGAATGGTAATGTAAGGGTTTAATAATTGTATGATTATGTAAGTAAGCTTAACCAAGGATTTGCTAAGAAAAGGTGTTATGCAATCAAGTAGACCAGTTCTGAAGGAAACTTTCATGATAAGTACTGCTATGTGAAACTTTACTGGTAACTAGTTAAAAATTATTGTTTTTAGGGAAAGGTACATGTAACTAACTATTACATCTGCCACTGGATTGCCGTTACTTCTTGCTCTGTAAACTCACTCCTGTTCCACTGGGCGATAAAATGACAAGAAAATGCTAAATATAGTAACGAGGTGAGCCGATGATAGATCTCTGGTATATTCCAGTGATCATTTTTAGTGGCTGGGAGAGCTGTCCATTTACTTGGCAATATTGCTGTCGGTTTGATAGTTATGATTTAAACCAGTCATGAGCAGTTCTCCTTATCTGCACCATGAAGATATAACTTCTTCAGCAATATTTGGTGATCAAGCGTTTTGAATGCCTTCTTGAAATCCAAAAAGACGACTCAGTTTAGTTGGCCAACATTGATTTTGTGATACCATCTATTACCAATCTCACGTAGTACAGCAACAGTCGAATGATTAAGTCAAAAGCCATGCTGTGAACTATTAAGTAAATTATTTTCGATTAAATACAAATAGAGTTGGTTATGCACCAGTTTCTCCTTAATTTTTGCAATAATCGAGATTACAGGTATTGGCTGATAGTTGTTTATATCATCCTTTGGACCATCTTTATAAACAGGTCTGGAGTAACTTTAGAAGTTTTCCAGTCATTCGGAAATCGACCCGAGGAATCTATTCCAAATCCCCCAATTGGACTAGGGATCTCTCTTACCACCTGTATCAACGTGGCAACGTGCGAATGCTTCTCAAAGTTGAAATTGATAAAAAATTGTCTAAGATCCACTATGACTCAGTCTACGCTAAGCAATCTGGCTATTCTTTCCATCGAGCGTGAATTGACAAATTCGATCTATTTTGACAACGTGATAGACGAGTTTGCTTCGTTGAAGGCATGAAGATGCAATAGATGGTGAGCAGCAAAAGCTAGCCAAAATCCTGGCGTCACCAAGAGAGAGTGTGTTTATGTGTACAGGTACACCTGACACTGTGCACAGACATGCATCCTTGATGGTCCTTAATACCACTTAAATCGTGCGAAGAATAGTCAATTTTGTTATGAAAACGGAACTAAATATGGATTTAAGTAGAACTTTTGAGTTAGTCGAAGTAGGCGGTACTGCAGACAAAAGGAGTGGCTATTGCGCAGGAATTAAGAGTGCTGGACAGCCCCCCTCGTCGCTGTTAACCCTATAGTTAGTTTTCTGTTTGCTATTAGTTAATACTGTTATTACTCTGGTCGCTCATGTTGTTCCCATTGCCTGTGCCATTAATTTAATGACAAATGCGATTTGTAAATGGACAGTGTATATTGTACCAGTTAAAATACAGGAGCGTAGAAATGATTAATTGTCAGTCTTTATGAGACACATATTGAATCCTCCAGTGTTCATTGTTTAGTAAAACCACCTAACATCCATGTCATGTGATAATGACGACTGGTTTGACTACTGGTTTGAGTACCAATTCTTGAATCGCCAGTTGTCTTTTTGTCAATTGAACGCGAATATGCGAAATATTTGTAAAGCTAAGACACGAACAATTGGAAGCTCAATCTCTTCGCGGCCTATCATCGTTTTCTTGCAAAAAATCTGTAGCTATGCCCAGGAATCTAATATCACGGTGTTGCCAAAGCCAAATCGTGTTTATTAATAAAGAATTGTGACCAACCTGGTTTTTATTCCTGAATCGAAATAACATCCGAGAAGAATTAACGGAAATCTATGCGCATGTTTTGCTACATGTTTAAATGTTTAATGATTTATGATACCGCTATGACGTTGCACAAAAAGATTTTGTCGTCAGAAACGTCGGAAACTTTGTATATACATGTATATTTTGGGAGCTTGTATGAGGAACTTGTTTCTGTGTGTTTTGGGCTTCAGGCTTAGTAAAACTAGACTACATGAGGGGAGCATAGCTCAACTCTACACTTAAAAATACAATCCACTATACAGGGATCTGTAGCGCAGGGCAGTGCCGGCGTTAAGGTTTGGGCATTTGTCCACCAGTAAAAATTTCCTCCTCTCCACATTTTATTCCCTCAAAGTCATAAAGTGTAATGTTTATATTGTTTGGTCGTTATTTATAAAGGGGAAACGCATTGAACGAAAAATCAGGGATACTTCTACAGTGCTGCGATATAAATTATATGAGTTCCATGGAAGTTGACTGTTCTATTGTTCTCATTTTTTTTTTTATTTTATTTTTCGCCGTGAATTTGGCATATTTAACAGAAGGGTTTGCCAAACTTAAAAATTCCTTTGTTTCCTCTTCTTGGGCTGAGACTAGGAAGTCCGACGGCGCCACTAGTGTCAGGACTGATACAGGTATGATGCAATAACTGTATCAGACTGTTAAAACCAACAATTCGGTACAGTTATTACATCATTAAAGTGTTCGACCAAAAGCTACCATAGGCTGCGACTGTCTGGGTATTTTTATCAGTGTAAATGATAAAAGACACAATTGCGGTGTTCAAGAGGCGGACGTTCCAGACCAAATGGAATGACGTTGATTAAAAATGAGAGGCTAATAGAAGAATACCCCTTTAGAACACAAAAGTGGTTTGTGGTAACCCAAGAATTTCATTTTAAATTCATGACACTTTTCAGGCTCAAGTACAAGAGGATGTTTATATGAACGGGTTGCGTTGTGTCACGAAAATCTTTTTACGACCTTATAAGATAATTTGTATCACCTGTGGACTTTCTAAATAGTGAATAAAACCCAATTCTGCTTTTCAATCTTATTTGAGTGAATTTCATAGCCATGGTGGTAAAATCTTGATTATCACTCTAAAAAAGAATCCTACTCATGAATCATCCTAGCGTTAAATTCTTAACTCTTTCCTACCCTAACTGACTTTATTATTTTACTCTTACACCAGACGATTTTACACTTCCTGGGGTTTCGCCCAGAAAAGAGTGACATGCCATTTTTTGATATTATGCAAATTTGACATTTCTTTATCGACATTACACGTGTCCTGTTCAAGGATTGTGTCCCCGATGGTCGATTCCATTTTCTAGTTTTTTCTTCCTAAGTTTGTAACGGGAATTCTGAGAGTTGATCCAATTTTCTCGGCTCAGTTAATTACGTTGTGCTGAGGAAGATTCGAGGTATTTTACTTGTTGAATCTGGCTTAAGTGTTACACAATGTTACTGGAAGAGTTGCCACAAGTGAGTGATTTAAGAGGCTAAACCTCTGGGAACAAATATTTAAAAAGTAGGGGTAATCGCAAATTCCCCTTTAGAAAAAAGTAATTTGGAAATCTTACCTAGTGACATCCTAAGAGTTATCGTGATGCTTTTCAAAAATTTTGTCGAGAAAGCCATGTCTCCGTGAATTCTTACACATCACGGCTATGGTTTGCATTTTATAGGATTGCCAGCTACTGGATCTGCTTTTTCACGAAACTTAAACAGACATTACCTTTGGTTGATTATTATGATCCCATTAGAAGCAGAGTATTCAATGACCAGGGCACAGTAGGAAGTGCAGATTCACGCGAAGGTCATGCGATACGAAGCCATTTGATTGGCTTAGTTTTCTCAGCCGACATGACGGAATACAGATTTTGGCTTTCTAGAACTTCAATTCAAAGTGCGTTTTCCAGTAAGCCGTGTTGGTTGTAACCAATCACACGTGAGAAGTTTTTGCCACTGCCTTGATCGGCAATGACAAATTGAAAACAAAGTTTGGACAAGTAACATTGCCAAACGTTTGTGCATGCATGGATTTTGTCAAGTTTTTTTTTCCTTTTTTTGATTTAAAGTTGTCCCATATTAATCTGGGAAAAAATTTAGCAAAATTCATCGTAATTTTTAAAAGTCTGCAAAATGAAGTCCGGCCAATTCAGAATATTTTATACAGTTGGAAATGAAATCATGTAAGGACGACCAATAATTTTTCAGTGTTGTAACAAAACGGGGTTTTCCGCTTTTTTGAAAACTACGAGTCTGGAGCTCATGGACACCCATGCGTTTCGGCAGTGCTATTGTCTAAAGAGCTATTCTTAATTTGTTTGGAACATTCTGCTTGGGGGGAACTACGACATCCAGTTTTTCTTTTCCGAACGAGTAAGCCAAGTGCGATTGTCTTAAAGTATAGATAGCATGATTCTGAGTAGTTGAAATTTAGATGACTATCTTTTTTCACCTAGTTCAATCCACAAACAAGTGTAACGCATAGAAACGATACCATAAAAAACAATCTGTCATTCTTGTGGGAACCTCCGGTTGGTGGAAAAGGAAACGTCACATTTTACGCAACGATTGCTCTATCTAAAAATGTATTTTGGTTAAAACTCCCAAGCAACAAGATTGACCTTTCGGTAAGCGATATAATTGTGATCAATAAATTGTGATCTTTATTTATGTCTTTGCATTGATGGATCTTTTCATTGTTTATCTCTGTTTGACGTTGAATTTTATCGATCCCTGAGTATGCCTTCCTTCTCTTTGATATCGTTCTTTATATGAGACTTCCCTACCGCCCTTTTGAATTTACATCTTCCCACCCTACATTCCTTTCGTAAACTAGTATTTTCCAACGTCAACGTCCAGTCTAGATCTCCCAAAGATCTGTCGAATAGTTTACGTACATTTTGTAGTAACTGGTGTGTAACGAACATTTTCATCGGATATTTTCAGCGTGTAAGAAATAGATAATTGTTGCGACGAAGGAATAACTGTTGCACTTATGTTACACATTTAGAGTAATTAGCCACGAATCAATTAAGTATTTCACATGTGAATCTTTAATTTGATGTGCGAAATACATATTCATATAACAAGCTGTCACGTGTGAAATTGTGAACCATGCCCTGTGAGGCAGTCATTCCATATGCGAAAATGTTACAGTTTTATACAAGTAATAAAAGTTTCAAATATGAGATGAATTTTTTATATAAACCCCAAAGTTTCTCATGTAAACTGAAATTTTCATAAGTAAAAATGTTCTAATGCCGTAGGTTTTTCACATTTGAAGTGACATGAAGTGTTCGTGAAAAATGTCATTCTATTATACCTGATGCTTGTTCTTTTCTAGGCGAAGGCCAACCGTGGTTCATCCGTGTCAATGTCGTTGTTGTCAAACATTGTATTCCTAGTTGTAACTTTACTATTTAGGACGGTATCGACATAATTGCAAAATTATAGTTTATTGATTTTATATATATATATATATGAGTAAATTTGATCTTACTAGGTGTAGATGTTTGTAAGCTTGGATATATTTATGATGAAAAGTTTGTTCTCAAGCTTTATCTCAGAAAATTTCTGAGTTCCCCATCGGGAATCGAACCCGTGTCTCCCGATTGCCGGTACGGTTGTTTTACCATTAGACTATAGGGTCTCAGACGGCAAGTATGATGTATCTTTGTATATATGTAAACTGATGCCACATGTTCTTTATAGTTTGTATCATCTTATATCTGTAGATTCCTGCGTGGAATAATTTGATAGTAAAATGATATTGTATCTGTCGGTATATTTAAGCAAAATTTAAGCAATATGTAAAACATGAACTGGAGTCCCTTATCGGATTTAAAACACGAGGCGACAGCTGAGCGTTTTAGAGCCCATAAAGCACAGACTGCGGGTTTTTTTTAATTATTGCAAAAACGAACCCCTTAACACCCTAATTTGCAAAGAAAGTTTGAAAACGGTATGAGCGTTTTCTAAGCTGCAAAAATTAGAGGAGAATAGTAAGTCTATTTTTGTCTTTTTAGAGACACGACACGTTTATGATTTTTCTTTGTATTTCTAGTGAATAATTAATTTTTGAATGTTAACCAAAGTTCATTACTACGTATGTGTATATCTATTACTAAGCGAGATCATCAGTAAATTTTAATTTTCAATGTATTGTCGTTTCTACAATTGTCCGCTGACACTGGATTGTGTAACATCTAACAGCTAATCTGCACTGTACGTTTGTTGCATATGGTTGTTCATCCTGATCCTGATATATTGGATTCAGTGACAAGAATTTTCATCATGTAATGCTATATTTGTCAGCAACTAGAAAGCAGAAATTAAGCTGTTGAAGGATAATTTCATACAGCAAGAAAAAGAATCGCCTGTCAGTCCTAACTTGCATATAGGCCTTTATGTTTTTTGTTTTGGTATGTAAAAGAATTTAACGCATTCCTCTGGCAATTCAAAGGGAAAGTTTAGTGACATTAGAGTGGATTGGCTGGCTAACTGTCCTTGTTTTTCATTTGCGTCATTCGTTAATTTTTAAAAAATATTGGAATGGGTATTCTTGTGTCAGTTAAATTATAAAATAGGTTATGTACCACGTACAAGTCAAATTTACTTATGTGCTTAGAGAATGAATGAGTAAATTTCGTCTCAACATTTCTCAGAAAATATCCAAATCTATTACTATCCTAATCTAAAAACTTCATGGAATGCCCTCGACTTTCGTTTAAAGATGACAAGTAAAGGCTGTAAAGCCAAGTTCACACGTGAGCACAAGCATAAGCATAAAGACAAAACAAAAGGCAAAACAAAGGAATGAAGTCAAGCCTGGAACATAAGAATCATCATTGGCACAAACATAAGATCATAGTCCAAGCATAAGCCAGAGCCGAATGAAAGACGAAACAAAGAAAAATTCTTGTTGTTTTATATTCGCAAGTCCCAGAGGAGATACCATGCTTTATTTTCGTATTGATCTTGTCCTTATGCTTATGTCGTTCGTGTGAACCAGGCTTAATTGTTCAACAGTCTCTGGTAAGGATTTTCATCCCGACGTGGACCGGAAACCCCACAACGCAGAAGCAATTCGAAAAGATTTATGCTGGCAAAGAACTGACTCAAATTGTACTGACTGGACACCACGCATTCGTTGTCTTTGAACTGAAGCCTTCATTAAAACTCTTTGGTTTTCATTAGGCTGCATTCAATTACCTTTCCCCAGCATCAAACCACCACCGTATCTCGAATTAATTTTGTTAATCGGGCAAATAAATTTTCATGAACCGAGGAACCTGCACAGTTACAAAAAGTGGAGGAGTTACAGAAGTTTATTAGCTTCGACACAAACGTTTTTAACATTTTAGCACTTGTGTCGACAAGATTTGTGGAAGATTGTTTAGGATGAAAAGAGTCCCTTTTCTTGTGGTTAATAAACGTTAGACTGTTTTTTTCTTATATTATAAATGGCCAACTCCATCGTCCATCCAGTCTCATTCATATTCCAGTCCTAGACCCTTCATTGCATTGAAAAAAACCTACCCTTAGTAAATGTCACCGAAGGTTTTTCCTTCATTGATGAGGATAGCGGTATCAAGGTTTGTGATTTTTCGTCAAATTTAATAACTAGTTTAGAATGCATTAGAATGTCGTAACCATTGAGCAGTTTCCCGTCGTGAAAAACGAACTACTCAAGATAATTTGTCTTGACGCATAATGCATCTAGTGCCCGTCTTTATGCTACAGACGTGTAACCAGACGAATTACAAAATGTTGGCCCAAATTCGTCTAGATGGATAATGCGTCACTAGTATATAATTGCCATTGCTTCAGAGCATAAGTAACGCGTTTTCTTTTCATAGAATTTTTCATCCAAAGCGAAGAAAATGAATAATTTGAAATTCGATGAGCAACGTCAAACCACAGGTTTTCGTTATACTGCACAGACGTCACTAAGAGAGTTAATAGCTACCTTAAGCAACCAACGTTCTGAGTCACGGACGTCAACCGGAAGATTTGATGAATTGGTGTTTTCGATATTTGGGCCGTTGAATAGAATGTGTTATGCAAACAAAGATGATGAATAACCTCAAAATCCCAGGAGAGATAATACCATGTCTGATCCGCTAGTTAGCGGTGAACTAAGCCTGGTTCACACGAGCGATCGACATCAGCATAAGGACAAGATCAATAGGAAAACAAAGCCTGATATCTCCTCTGGGACTTGCAAAGATAAAACAACAAGAATTTTTCTTTGTTTCATCTTTCGTTCCGCTCTTGGCTTATGCTTGGACTATGATCTTACGCATGTGATAGCGACGATCCTTACGTCGCAGGCTTGACTTTATTCCTTTATTTTGACTTTAGTTTAGTCCTTGTGCTTATGCTCACGTGTGAACCAGGCTTTAACTGACAGATATTGACGTTCTGAGAGTAGACCGTCGTCTTTAAAACGTGGAAACGCTGTCAGTGACGTCTGTATAGAATGAAAACGGCGTTTTACATGAAAAATTCTATTGAAAAAAATAGCCGTTCGTGAATCAAGAACTCTTGTTGCTTAAGCTCTCTAACGTTAAGTTCTTATGACGCCTCCAACTTGCAAAAAGGAAACATCTCCAATATAAGGACTGCCAAATTTCAGCCAAGACCTGTAAAAAAACCTCCGAAATTATGTTGTGATTACATGAGGAAAACTTAAGCCTGGACTGAATTTTTTAAACTTGAGCCTGACTTAAAATTCTCTCATTTATTAAGTCATTGCAACAGCGCAGAAAACGGTAATCGAGTGCTGTAAAACAGGTAATACAGTACAAACTTTTTGGGGCTCAAAACATCCCAATTGGCTAAAAAAAATCCCTTGACCCATGAAAAACCAAACACGACCTCTGTAATCTCCAAAAATTTGGAGAGTTTGTTGGTAAAAACAATGGCCAAGGTTTTGTGCAGATTTTCTTTGGTGGGCGATTTTCGTTTCTCGCTTACGTCATTTTCTGCTTAATTTCTTCACGTATATTATCAACAGGGAGCACGTCTTGAAGACGTTCTGGAAGGATAAATGCCCCATACGCCCCTGAGTCGTACTTTTCCTGCTTCTTGTTGTCATAGTTGGCTTAACACCTGTTCCCCAGTTAGCTCTCTGTTTTAATCATGCAAGATAACGTGTTCAGCACAGATCTTATTCGCCTTCGTCCACCCGATATGAAGTCATTCAAGGTTTAAACAATTGACCAAAGACAATTTCAAAATTTTTAGATTCACACAATATTTTAGATTTTTCCCGCAATCATTGGAGAACTAAGAAAGCAAGCGTTCTCAAGTCACGGATTCAGCAACCGAAAGAGCTGGTAAAACTATTGAAAACTGGCGTTTTAGAGTTTTGGACGACTTCATTTTCATCCAGACAAACACGACAAAAAGTTTAAAATTCCGGGTGTTAGTGTTTGAAGCTTGGCTTGCTTACTGTAAGAATTGCCATCAATCGCTGACAGTTTTCTGCCAGATTCTTTCGATTCTTACCCTTCTTCATACCAGTTCAGACCAGTTCCCATCGAGTACTCGAACTCTCAGCATTGTTGGAAGAGACATGGCCCTTTCACTCGTCCCTTGATTATGCCTGGTAGGCAGTCAAATAAAGAAAAGGTGCACTGACCTTTCAATGTAAAATCAGTTCAGTCAGATCGAAACGTTATGAAGGTTGAACCATAAAGTTTCAACTATTAAAAGATCTGAATCCCCAGTCCGGATGTTCTCATCACCGACATAGGCGTGTGAAGTGGATCTTCCAGTGAGGTAGCGCTACGTACGTGATGACTTCTCAACCCGTCAACGTCCCTCAAGTTGTGGCCACATATCGTGGTTATGGCCAATTTTTATTTTTTGTTTTTTGTTTGTTTGTTTGTTCGTTTTGTTTTTGTCTTTTTGTGCTCTAATTGGAAAAGTAAAACTTCAATCTTCTCATTCATTCAAACAAAATACAGTAGAACCCCTCTAATTCGCGACCCCTTTATTCGCGAAAGGCATTCATTCGCGCTGTTTGATGTTTTCTACTCTTTCTTTTGTATCAATTTGCATGTAAATGATCATTATTTATTGATTTGTTGTAAATAAAGTTCATATTTTGCAAAAAATGAGTTGTTCTTTGAAAAACATAGTTGGAAACATGTGATCGGTCGGCACTATATTCTGACCATAACATCCAATATGGCGTCGTACACGACGTGAGGTAGGAGAGTTGTGAATTAAAATTCATGTGTGTTTGGCCATTATATGACCATTATTTGTCTTGATATGTTGAAATTTGGTTTTCAGACTAATTCGCGACCCGAATAATTCGCGGACCGGGCCCTTGGACCCCGATGTGCGCGAATTAAAGGGGTTCTACAGTAGTTTTTTCAAAAGATACTACGCTATTTCATAAAATTTCCTGACGTCACTGTCATTACTTTCTCGATTTGAGTGTCTGAAAGACTACAAGTGCAACACTCGATTTTACGATCGGGACGAATATATTAAGACAAATTTAAACCTGTGTCTTTCATAGTCAAATTATTGAAGTGTGCCTTCAAAAATTATTGAGTAATTGTCTCTCCTGTAGTATACACCATAAAATACAGAATCACCAATGCTTCGAACCGCTGGGTTTGGCCTGTACTCTACACCTCCATTGCCATCGTTCTTTCATTTTTCTTCCTTTATCTTTTATTTCATGCACTGTATCTAGCAATTAATTGTTCCCTCCCTTTCCAGCTCTTTCTGCTCCTCTCTCTCTCTTCAAGGGGAAAGGTGAATAAATTACCATAGTCATAAATTTGGAATTGCCAGAAACATACGGTTTTTTTGAGATATTTTTTGTGGCTTTAAGGAAAGTGTTAGAGGCTCATGGTATGGAGTTACTTTTAACGGACTTATTTGCTAGTGTACCAGTGTTATTAAGCAAAGGATTTTTCAGAGTCTGTTTACTCAAGCTATATCTTTAGGTTGTGTTAGTAACGCTCACCATGACAAGCGTGACCGCTAGTTAGACAAACATAAACATTCGTGTCTGCTTATTTGGTCATATTCGACGACAAGAGCTGAGAAGAAACTGGCAGAAGGCCTGGAAATAAAAGAACGAACGATCAAATCAGCAGGCAAAGGAACTTTATTTTCCATAATAATCAGACAGTAAGTATGAAAGGACGTTTTGTTGTCGATGGTATTAAGACAAGCGAACGGTACTTGTAAATGCATATGCTTCTACGAAGAACCGTGATTCAATACATATTATTAACTATGTTCTCAGTTCTTTATGGAGTTCAAATTACATTAGACTCGACTGAAATGCGACGTGCAAACTGCGGTTAATCTACTTGAAAAATAGACCGGATCTTACTAAAACTTTCTTTTACAAGTTATAGCTCCAAATATGGAAAGGAAACATATAGGGTTGGGATAATTTTATATTCAGTATGCACCAGTAATTATTCGTTTCAAATACCCTTAATCCGTTACGAGGTAAATAACCGCTTTTCAGTTTTACCCACTATACATGCCTACTTATTTATTTGCGTTCATCAAATAAATTGTGCTCAGTCTGCAATAATAATAATTACACCTAAGAAAACGGTAGCAGCGAACGTTTGTTAAAATTAAATTGCGTAATAAGGGCGTGATGACGTTCATATGAATTTACGACTTCTTTGATTTGCGACCGGAAATAAGGAGTGCCAACATCGAAACCGAGCCAGAATTAAAACGCGATAAGCGGATATCCGATAGATCTCGTGATATTGTGAATGCAGTCAGTATAAATGTTAAAGAACAACATATCCGTCTCACATATCGTCGAAACAGTTTAGGAATCAACGAAAAGAAACAAATTTTAGAATGACTGGATTGCTCCCAATCGTTTTGGTCTGCCTGGCTAGCAGATTAGCTCTTGGACATCCTAACGGTGCTCCTAATCTCAGTTGTAAAGAGTTGATACCCGGTCACACACGAAAGTTTGGAAGACATTATTTTCCTATTTCAGATCAAAAGGGGCCAAGCAATTACATAATAAAAGCCGAATGGGACGAGAAACGTGAATTTGTTCGTGTCTCAATAACAGGATCAACGTTACAAGGTTTTCTCATCCAAGCTCGGGAGACACTTGATGGTCCAGCCGTTGGAAACTTCAAAGCGATTTCAAATGAATCACAATACCTGGATTGTACTGGTGACGATTTTAAGGTATGTTTTAACATAATTATTTTTTATTGAGGCGATTATGACTAAATGATGGGAATCATCTATATTCCATTGAAATGGTTGATGTTTTGTGACTTTTGTCATAGTAAGTATTAATTGCTCCCGAACCTAGTCTGACAATCTTCAAATTTTATAAGTGTTGTGTTTTTCCTTTGTGTTTTCATTTTTGTGGGGGAGGGGGTATTGAAAACTGAAGGCGCGATAATGCTAATGACGATTTATTCAAGTGGATAACCGGGTTAAAAACATAGGGAGTGTATGAATTACTGCCTGAAAAAAAAAGATTTTCCTGCACAAAAAAAAATTGCCATACATGGCCACAGACTGTAGCCTGCATTGAGTTTTAGTCATAATGAAGCCTTGCCCCTACCCCATAGCAACGAAGTTGCTCTTTTCTTGTTGTCTATGCTGTCTTCTTGTGCTGCTCACTCCGCAGACCATCACGACATTTAGTATGTATCGCGACATTTGGTATGGGTTGTGAAGAGCTTGCGCAGTTCTTGATTTCTATAGTTTCTATGCTGTGTCAGGGCCGAACCACATTGATAAATAAGATCTAAAATTTAAAACTATAGGATGGTAATACGAGACTATAACTGTAATGCAGAAGCTTGCGAGAAGTTAGCGCATCAGTCTTCTACCAAGAGTTCTATCTGTAGTCGAAGAGTACTTACATGTTTATACCAACGTTGAACGTAGGATTCGTCTTCCAGCTTTTCCCAGTTTTATCGCCTCCGTTGGCTTTATTATTGCCTTCATTTGCCGCTTTAGCTAACGTCGGCAAATAAACAAGAAATCCGAGCCACAACGACATCAAGAATAATGTCGCCCATCAAGCCACTATACTTACCACACAGAAACAATCACCGAGTTACAAGGTCTATTTTGCGCTAAATTTCAAAGTTTTGATACCAAAATGATCGTCAGAGCCCAGGCTTTCATATCTACGAATCATGCATGCCTTACCTTTGTTTAACCATTGTCCAAATTAGTTGCTGACAGCAATCTGAATAGCTCTCAGTGAATATTCTCCTGAGTCTCGAAAATGAATTCCTATTATACATGGATTTTCTTTCCGTATCTTTAACAAAGCTTATCACACTCGGTATATCGAAAGCTTAAGGGGTCTTAACCATGCGTATATTCAGCGAAAGTGAAATAGAAAAGCAAAAAATTTAAACTTTAGAAAACAATAGAAAAATCGCTTTTTCTTGCACATTGTGCCCTCTTGTAACCACGGTTGGTCGATACCTAATATTTTACTAAGCAAATGTCACCAATTTTTCATGTGGAAATCCTTTGACGACTTGAGGGCCTGCCAGATCTCATAAACAAAATGGTGAAACCACATACTGATAAAAGCGGTTTTTCTGTAGAACTGTCTGATGAACTCTCTAGATTTTCGGAAAAAGCTTGATACTCTATGAAACTTACGGAAGTCAAGGTCCTATGATTCAGATGTTGATACCGTAAAGTTTCCAAAGTAACGAGGGTCGTTACTTTCTGATTTAGCAACCTTCTATGTCGTTACTTTCGGGGGATCGCTACTTTCAGGGGGTCGTTACTTTCGGATTTAAAGTATGCGTATCTGAAGCAAATCATGAGAAATATTATCAGACTGTTACTTTTTATTGTAAACTGATTTTCACCAAGTGTTCCGTCGGTATTGCCCTGACTGCATGCCCATTTGTCTTAAAGTGAATTGTCTGCAGTAGGAGTAAGAAGTTCCAATTTGCTCCTCAGTTCTTTGCGCAAATCTTTTAGCCCTTCTGTTGTTGTCCTTAAACTTGCAAATTTGATTAAGCTTATGCAAGTTTACTATAAGGATGCGAAAAACATGGGTGAATTGATTTTGCACGTTTTGTACATATTTAGGAATTATTTATGGTATCGATGGCTATATCCATAATTAATTTGAATTATATACTTATTGATCAGTTTGAAACAGGCAATTTAAATGCGTTTATTTGGCATGATGATGAAAAACAAGAAGTCGACCTTTGTTTCAAATCGTTACTTTCGAAGGGTCGCTACTTTCAGGTGGATCGTTACTTTCGGGATTTATTAACAAGCACTGGATTTTATCATTACTTTCGGGGGTTCGTTACTTTGGGAACTTTGCGGTATGCCCATTTCGTTTCCTAAGGAAATTTATTTCGTACCAAATTTGGGACAAGATCTGGTAGGTCATCCCGTTATTGTAAATTTCCAATGAAACATCACTGTCTGTGGAGGTTGCAGTCGTTTTAACTAGCCAACTACCGTGACCCATGAATAAGGGCCGCACGTTAACCGATGAACGGACATCGGATTCGTCGAAATAAATTGCCGCCTTCTTCGATTTGTCATTTCGTATTCTGACCTATTTCGCAAGTAAATACTAGAGGGGACAACTGATATAGCCAAAAGTCAGCCACACGCTATTGACCGCTCTAAATCCGCCTGGTTTATCCCAAAGTACCCGGAAAAATTGATCAGATATTTTTCATAAAATAACAAGAACAAACCAGCAACCCAAAGTTTAGAACTTCTGGTAGGAAATTTTCAATACCTAGGTATTCATTACGAGTTTAAGTCAATCGAGGCTCGAATGTGGCACATGTTATTTTAAAAGTGTCTTTCTCACACTAATTATGGTCTGGAAAGCAGGCCCGCCCAGAAGGGGGGGACAACTGGGGCAGTTTGCTCCAGGCCCCAACCTCAAGAAGGGTCCCAAGTGCAAGAGGGGCCTCCTTTGGCTCCCTCAGCATACTGATAAATTTATTTCCTTTATGTTTCAAATGAAGATCAAATAATTGAATAAGATTTGCGACTTTTATCGAATCGACGCTGTTTATTTATTAAACGCTGGCCCTTACACTGAGCCAGGGAAGGACACAAATGTCTTCTCCCGAATGGTTAGCTTCAGACTCTCCGGTAAAGAACCGAATGAAAGTGTTATTGTCAAGCGCAATATCGACCAAAATAATTGATGTAAGGAGGGCCCCAAATTTCTAATTTGCCCTGGGCCCCACCCAGGCTCTGGGCGGGTCTGCTGGAAAGAAATGAGAGGTAAAAAGGAAAAATGATGCCAATTTTTAAAAAGTTTCATATTTAAGAGATTTGAAGCTTGGCATGACGATAAATTTGTTAGCTTTGCTGAGCTTTTGTCCTGGATACTTAGTACTTCATCAGAGCAAGAAATTGAAGTTTTAAAATTAAATGTTTTCAAGTTTTCAAAACTTCAATTTCTTGCTCCGATGAAGTCCTGAGTGTCCAGGACGAAACTCAGCAAAACTTAACCATAAACAATGTGACATTTACTGCAAATTCTTGTGTCAAATTAATGAAAGTTTTATACTGTCTTTTTCATGTAGTTTGATCCACAATCAACGGTAACACACAAAAGTCCGACAATAAAAAATGATCTATTCTTCTTGTGGGCACCCTCGTCTGGGAAAAGTAGAAACGTGACATTTTATGCAACGATTGCAAAAAGTAAAGAAGAATATTGGGCTAAACTTCCAAGCAACCAGGTCAAAGTTTTGGTAAGAAAATTCTAGTACATTTTTTAAGAAAGTCTGTTGAAGTCGTGTTTCTCGTAAACAGTATGAGGAAACTGTTTAACATATCCTGCTATTCTAAATTAAGTTTCTCTAAAGTAGTTACAAATGTAAATTTAAAAAAAGAAATTTAAAAATTCTTAATCGCAGCTAGCATCTATATCTGGAAAGTGGCTATTTTCCCCCCTACATGCGTGGGTGCATAAAGTGCAAAGTCATAGAGCTCATGTTAAAAATTTCGCTTCTTTACATCTTGGTTTATATACAAATGAAGTAAATGATAACATGATTTATAATAATGGAAGCGATGAATTAACTCATTGGATTCTTTCCGTTTATCATCTTCTAGGGAACGTCCAATCTTGCATCGACAGTTTCAGTGTCAACATTCTCAAACCTTATTCTAATTTTAAATGTGTTGTTTAGGCTGTTATCGATGTGATAATTTATCATGTATTATTTTTAATTTCTGTGAAATAATATTTATAACTGACACGAAACTTTAAGCATAGAAATTTGTATATAAATCATCCACGGTTTTTAGATGGAAAAAAAACTTTAGATTGTACATGATTTAACGTTCAAACAATAAGTCTAGATTTTAGTGACTATAAATGTTAAATATAGCGAAGTAATAAAATGATTATTACCAATTTTCTTCCATTATTAAGATAACATGCTTATTCTAAGGGGGTAACCTCTGACACCTTGGGTGCATATGACAATAACAACCATGTATTTAAGAGATGTATATATGTTGTTGAAACAGGGAACGGTGTTTTGAAAAGAAAATTACCTAAAAGCTGAATTAGTGAAAATTTTGTTGACTAGTAGTTTTTTTCCTGTAGTTAAAATGGATAAAATTCTACTTCAGAATCATCCTCAGGGTATTATCAAACGAAAACTTCACAATTACCCTCCACTGCGGAAATCAACTGAAAAAGTTGGCTCGGGCGGGATTTGAGCTCGCACCTTCAGGATACCGGTCCACCGCTCTATCTGTTGAGCTATCGAGTCCACAGAGAGTGGAAGCGAGTTTTTTTTTCTCCAATTTAATTGCACGAGATATTCTCGCGACAAGTTAACGCTATCCATGAGGATGGATGTGCAGTGTTTCAATTCAATTCAGTGTTTCAATTCTGAATCATCCTCAGGGTATTATGAAACGAAAACTTCACAATTAACCTACACTACCGAAGTCAACTGAAGTCAACTTTTTCAGTTGACTTTGGCAGTGTAGGTTAATTATGAAGTCTTCGTTTCAAAATAGATAAAACGAGCATATTCTGCCCCGGTAACTCCAAAGCTCAACTGGTAGAGCAGGAGTCTGGACATCCCAAGCTGCGAGTTCGAATCGCATTCAAGTCAACGTTTATAGTTGACTTTAGCAGTGTAATCATGAAATTTTCTCTTCATATAACTGAAAAGGAAGGACAGAATTTGGACCGAGGTTGGACAGATTTAAAAAGATTTTATGTTGTGAAATTTGAACTCTGTCTGCCATTCTGCATATACATAACTAAAGATTAACTGGTAATCCTGGATTAGCACCAATCGTCTTTTGATCAAACGGCTCCAATTTCCTGAGTAAAGGTCCCTCTACCTTAGTTTTGAAGGAAAGTAAAGAATTAAGGATCTTGATTTCTGCTGGCAGTTCATTTAAAAAGAATGCAACCGGAACCATGTCCTTTTTCCAGTGATGCAGTTACTGGAGGTTGAGGGCTCCGCCCTCGAAAACCTGTGGACCACCCAAAGGATTCCCCAACCTGTAGTGTAATTCAGTCTTTTATCGCAATCAATCAGTGGCGGATTAACCATGTGCAAGACCTATGGCACATTTGCATTCACCCGAGCGCTCCTGTATAAGGGTGCGCAGAAATGGAAGCCGGGAAGATGTATTAATCATAAAATGCGACGAAAGGACAATATACAGTGATTCTAATATTTAACTATTAATTAACTTAATCATATGGTATATTAATATAGATATAATACGCGTACATAAATAGCTGGTGCTCAGAGTCTATACACTCATGAAGGTGTACCATGGTAGGGGAAATGGAAATTTTCTCGAGGGGTCCGGGGATATGCTTCTCCAAAAAATTTGGAAATCGGGGGCCTCTGAAATGCTATTTTCTGTATTTTGGGGTGGGAATTTACAGAATTCTAAAGGCTGCAAAATGCCATATAAAATACTCATTTTGGGAGAGAGATTGATATGGGATTGAGAGTGGCGTTGGTGTCAAGTACTTAGGGGGGCCTCAGCCCCTGTCCCCGCTGCTTCCTATGGCCATAAAACACATATATATATATATATATATATATATATATATATATAAGTAGACAAGATAGAAACTGTGGTTACTTCATTTAGTTACTACAATATTGTTTCGTATGGCAAGCGAAGCCTACCACACTCATCAGGTAAATCAGATCAGGCAAAATTACACCTTTAATTGTTAGAGACGCGTCACTAATCTTATTATAAATTTCCCACACACCCCCTCCAAAAAGTAAGGCCCGATCCAGGTCCTTGGCCAGAAACGTCCTAGTTACGTTAAATGTTTAGTTTTAACATTTGAGAAACCATAAACCAATCATTTAAATTAGTTCTCAGTTATTGCGTGTATCGTGAGTTAATTAAGGCAAAATTGTAGTGCCACAAACCCAATGTACCACACAAGTGCCAGTCAAATGGAACACAATAATTATAATGTTTAGTATATTCTTGATGCGGACGTTTTGAGCGAGAGTCCGAGACTTACGCAAGCGTACAGGGCTGATTCAATTATTGGCGATAAGGAATGTATTTAGAAATGTAGAAATGTACGAATGTATACGTAAGGTTCTTGATTATGCATTCAGAAGTATGCTTTAATTTGTTAATGATAGTTTATTATACATGCATACTTCTGATGCCTATAGAGTACAAACCCTATGATTATGTAATTGTCGACATTCACTTTACCGACTCAACATCTTCCACTTCTCGATCAAGAGGGCTGCCAAATCGTTTTCCAGTCACTTTTGTAACCTGAGCCCTTGGTCCCATATAAAGAATATCAACTAAATGAACAAAAAAGCCAACATCTCATCCTGTTACCCGCGGAATTTTGATAAACAAAGAACAAGACCTCAAGAGCCGAGATCCAACAATTCATTCAACGAATCCTATAGCTACAGTGCAGGACCGAAGATATGAGGCTAATCCAAGTCGTCCTAGAGTTTCTTTTTATCTCGACATTAAAGGCCTATGACACTGGCGCTCCACCTAAAAGCTGTGAATACATGATACCAGGTCATGTACAAAATTTTGGTAGACATTCTAAACTTATTTCAGGTCAACCGAAAGAGTCTAGTCGCTACGTAATAAATGCTACATGGTCATTTGTCGACAGTCGTTATTACGTTCGCGTCTCAATAATGGGTGAAAAACTGCGAGGATTTTTAATCCAAGGCCGTCAAACAGTTGGTGGTTCAGCACTTGGAAGGTTCAAAATGCTTTCAGATGTCTCGAAATATCAGGATTGTACAAGCTTTAAGGTTTGTCTCAAGTACCTCTCTTCTTGACGCCACGCTTTTGAATAGCGACTTGAGCAGAATGACGCGGGTTTATTTGGCCATCTTCGGCATACATATCAATCCCAAAGATGCAACTGGCGGAGTTCGTTGAGATATGTGGTAAGTTCGGTTGATCTTACTACATATATCATGGTAAGTTCAATTGATCTTACCACATACACCAGTAACGACCTCACACTCGGTTAAAAACAGTACCTTTTTAGGGAATTACCACGGGAAGGTTAAAAGGAATAGTTTTAGTGAAATATAGGAAACCAACTTTGAGGCCTACAGGAGTGAGTTCAGTGGCACAAGTTTGGAAATGGAGCAGGTGAGTAAAAACTTTTGATTTTCAGATTCTCTGAGATGCATTCTGGTGCATTTTTTGATCAAAATCTGCTGGGAAAAGGTCAATAAAAACAGATTTTTTTAAGGAAAAGTTTAGTCATTTTTACGCCTCTAAATCAGAGTTTTGAAACAAAACCTCTTTGTTTGTAAGTATTGACAAATGGCCCTGACAGTCGTCTTTCTTTTTTTAAAAAAAAACATACAATGACTGGCCTTGGGTCATATGAAGCAGTTGGCACACCATTCCAAGCTATGATCAATCTATGGCTTATTATATTTCATATAAAATTTCTCCCTTTTTTCCCTTAGTTTGAAAATTTGCTAAAAAGAAACGGCAATTTTTTTTTCAGGGCAGTGTATATATATATATATATATATATATATATACATATACATATACACACATATATATACATATACATATATATATATATACATATACATATATATATATATATACACTGCTACATTTCGATGTTGTTGAGCACTCTACTGATATATAAGGATAACCAATAGCGTTAAGCAATGCTCACTGCTCGAGTAGCGGTTTGAGCACTCTGGTCCCTTATCGATCCAAGTTCGTTCCGAGCTGCACTGATGAGCTGTAGTACAGTGAAACGTACGTCTGCAGATTGAACATATATATATATATGTGTGTGTGTGTGTGTGTGTGTATATGTGTGTGTGTGTGTGTGTGTACAGGGGGTGAGCAAAAAAAAGTGGCCATCCTAAATAATTATGGTTAACGTAACATAATCATCACAAGATGAACAGATGTGGTTAAGAATGATCGTTTTAGGATGCATGCGTCTAAGTAATTTCAAATATTATTTCAAATCTTAATTTTAATAACCGATTTTCAAACGTTACCCAGTTTTTAATTATATTATAGTTTACAAATTCCTGGTACATCTCTGATGTCCTTCATTTTGACTTCAATGAATTTGTTCGCACAATCGCCAATAAAGTTTATTTACAAACTACTACAGGCATCAACAGTAACTCAAGTACATGCCTAGTGTATGTGCCATTCAATACCTGGCTGGCACTCTCTTCAATTTGATCACAGCTTTGCATAAACGAGGCATGCTTTCAATAAGCTGATGCAAGTAATCTTTGGTGATTGTTTGTAATCCATTTTTGATTACTGCAAAAAGTTCATTTTCATTTTCCAACTTTTGGTCTTTTGTTAATCAGTCCAACTCAGCCCATAAATTCTCAATGGGAATTAGGAGAACCCATCCCCATTCATCAATATTCCCACTAATGTGCTCACGAGCAGATGATAATCGCGGTAAACGATTCTTCTCACTCCCAAATGGTTTCTCAGATTTTTTCTCCATTTGAATTCTCTCTTTCAAGAGGTGATTTATGGTTTTGGCGGAAAATTTGACCCCTGTCTGAGCTTCTAGTTTATCAGCTAGCTAATGTTTGGTTGGGGTGCCAGATTTGGCCGTTTTAATAATTAAACGGTCACTTCGATCGGTAGTTTCCATTCAGAACCAGGATCATGACTGCAGTCTCCACTCATTTTACCTTAATGCAAAGTTCTTTTTTTGGTTTTTTTTCCCAGAACAGGTCGATGTGAATTTTGTTTGAAACTGTACATGTGGTAACTCCAGCTTAAAGCAATCCAAGAATTTCGTGATTCCTTCTAATTTTCATCTCAGATTTCTCGGTGCCGACTTTTTTAAGTCCCTTACTAGCCCTTACATCACTTTCACATAAAACTTCAACGAAAACGTTCAAAATTGCACATGTAACTGGCTTTTTGGCTAATAATATTTTGTACTTAAGTTATCAACTAAATATTGTGGGATGCACAATATTTTGATAATTTTATGGACAAGTTCATATCATTCAATTTGTAAGAAGTAGGAGAAAATGCACTATGTTTAGCAGAAGACATTATCATAAAAAGTATTAAGAATTGACGTGTGTTCCATGCCAGCACTTAAAATTAGTATGTCAAAAGCTTTTTAATCAGATCTCCAAGAAAGCTTTTAAAAAATATACGGTTTTCTTTCATTTCTGTTCTTTCATTGACAGTTATATCAAATTGACCATATTTTTGACGATGGCCACTTTTTTTTGCCCACCCCCTGTATATATATATATCGCTTACCTCAAAAAGTCACTACAGCCTGTTTCATCTTGGGAAAGAATCTTCAGGTCCCATTTGCTCTTTCTTTGCGTTATTGAGCCCTCTTTGCATTTCGTAAACCTAAACGTTCACGTATATATATATATATATATATATGTAATCATCATAAAAACTTTATTAAAAAAGAATATACAACTTACGTTTCGGGGACCGGCCCCACAACGTAAGTTGTATATTCTTCTTTAATAAAGTTTTTATGATGATTATGACGTTTAAACTTTATGTTGAGCGGGCTCTTGATGATATTATATATATATATATATATATATATATATATATGTATGTATATATAGAACACAAGTGTCCCAACTCCACCCGGCAGCAGAGAAACCATTTAATATATAGTAAACAAATTGATGCTACCACGACTTGAGGAATTTTTAAAATATATTATATATATATATATAATATATTTTAAAATATATACTGATGGCTTATATTTATACATATATATATATATATATATATGTATAAATATAAGCCATCAGTATAAGTTCAATCTTTATTTTATTTTCAACGTTTCGGGGCCTCCCCTTTATCAAGAATAACACGATAGCAGTTAAAACTAATTTATATAACAAAAAATTTTCTAATTAACATATATCTTTACAAAATATTAAAAATACAAAATGTAAATTAAAAATCCCGAAGGTTTAACCCATATGGTAAAAATGTGTTTAATTTATATACCCAAAAGCTCTCTCTCGCCGTGGGATCCCTTGCATTCGTCTTATCAATAATTTTCACCACTAAATCACTTAAACCCTCATGCCCATCTCAAAAAAAATGTGAATACAAGTGCTCCCCCAGGATATTTCGTTGTCCTCTACCATATCTATTAAGGCTACTCTTGTGGTTATTAATGCGTGTCCTAAATGTATTGATTGTGCTACCAATATATTGTTTACCACACCTTTTACACTTAATGAGATAAACAACCCCATTGGAATCACAATCAAATTCATAATTAATCACATACTTTCTTTTCCCCAAACTATCCGCATAATTCTCCCCTTCTTCCACAAAATTACAAATTTGACATCTTATTTTACCGCACTTAACCATACCCCCTTTATTAGATCGCCTATTTCCAACCTTACTTCTTACTAACTCATCCTTTAAATTCTTTGGTCTTCGAAAACTTACCCGAAGTACACATGGGAATGGTCTAGAATAGAGTTGTCCTATTTGGATGTAAAAATCAAATTGTTATGTTCACATAATAATAGAAGTTTGATGCTGCTACTATATGATATCGAGGCTGCAGTTTAGGCAGCACATATGTCGAACTTACACCATCGCTTGCAATCTGAATCCCGGTAGCTCAATGGTTTGGGCTTCTCACCAGTCATCAGAAGGTTGTGGTGTCGATCCCGGTGTAGGATTCAGAGCTAGTTTATCCCAAGTGGCTTAAATCTTACAGACGTTTTGAAAATTTATCATAATATCCTTCAAGTTTTTATCATACATATCTTGATAAAGGGACAGGCTCCCGAAACCTAGAGGATGTCAATGTTTTAATAACTTATGATTTATTGAATTATAACTTTGGATGAGGATTGTTTTATGTTGTATATGTATGTATACTATATATATATATATATATATATATATATATATATATAGACACGGTTATGATTTTCCTTTGTACTTTTTATATATATATATATATATATATATAGACACGGTTATGATTTTCCTTTGTACTTTTTTATGAATTCTTAATGAATTTTATCAATATTTATATATTGGTATATACTGAGTACCTGATTGCTGGTTTTCAAGAAGTAATTTAGGATATGCAGAGCTCACACATGCAACTAAGCAGGGCTCTATGATATTTAGCTGCTCCCATTTTATATAATCTTAAATAGCCTCCAGTCATGGAGCATTTCAATGACGAGTAAATCTTATTTCTTAAAATATGTTCACCTTTTCAAACGTAGTTCAATCCAGAAGCAAGCATAACGCACAGAAACGCATCCTGGAAAGACCACATATCCGTTTTATGGGAACCTCCGCCGGACAAGAAAGGACATGTCACATTTTATGCAACGATTGCACAAAGTAAAGAAGTTTATTGGGTAAAACTTTCAAGTAATTCCATCAACATTTCGGTAAGAGATATCAGATTGTTGACGACAAAGAATTATCTTGATCTAGTGATTAATTTGGTTATTTATATCGATTTTTATGCTTTTGATAGTGAGCATGCAAGCCTTTGTGTTGTTCCTAGTTTAATTAGAACATAAGGAAAACAGGCCATTACACCTTTTGCTGTTCATTACCAGAAAACATGCTATCATTAACGCCAACCTCAAATACATTAACGCAAAAATGCATTTATTTTATTCAAACGACATTCACTAGCGTAGATACGCAGCCATTTGCATCGAAGGGCATTCTATAGCGCCAGCAGACAACCATTAACACCATTCTACTAGACATTAGGGATAATAAAATTTCAACTTGGCAAGATATTTCTCTTGGTAATTGAAATTTAATCTTCTCTAATGCCCTTCGATTACTATATTTCCTGGTAATGAAGACAGCAAAACGCGTAGTGGATTGGATGGTTGAGTGGCTTCGGTTGGTGCATTGCAGCCATATTGGTTGTCCTTTTTATGAGCTCCAACGTAGCCACCGTTTCTTTGAGTTTTGAACCAAGGAAATAACTGTAACTCAACGATAGGATTTCACTTCCAAGAGTCTGGGCTCGAGAGGACGACGGCAACCGTAACTTGAGGCTTGAGCTCGACGTTACCCGCCATCAAATATTTTGCTCTTGAGATAAAATAAACTGCTTTGCTCTAGGAATCGAAAGGAACTCGATACTAAGTTTTAACTACAGTAACAATATAAATTAACTGTGTTAATTAGTTTGGTAGACAATTCGATTTTCAAAAATATACTAAACTTTTAGATTTGTCACAATTCTATCCGTCGAATTAACGACATCATATTCTTAGCCCCCTCCGGCCCAAGACGTCTCCCTTTACGAGTAAAATGGTTAGGCATTGGCCGGAGTAAAATTAAAAAGTCTGGTAAGGACCAAAAAGAACTTAATTCTTATGTTGCCAAACAAAGACTATCTCGAGAACGAAAATAAATGACAAAGATGTAAACGCCATTCTTCAATTATTTTAAAAGTTCATTTATGAATAAGAAGTTTGAGATTAATTCAGGGGTAAGGTACACTGCAATCTGTCACCGAAATCAGCATGAAATCATTCAGCAATTACGGTCTATTGATCCAATAACGTTTCCCAAAATAATGCAAATGTAATAAATACGAAGCGGAAAAAACAACCAACCATGAATTGTTTAACTACAAGAGATAAAGAATGAAACTTTTGCATTTTGTGTTTCCGCCTTTCTCACTTCATTTTTTGTTCTTTCTCAGGAAAAAGTATTCCAATCAACCTCTGAACCATCATTTTCACTTTATACTTCGGTAAGATTTTATGTTATCACTTTGAGAACTAATTTCTTTAATCCATAATTCAATCGACAATATATATTCATTACAACAGAGTGCATACACGGTAGAGAGCAAAAACATGTACATCTTTTGCTGTTCATTGCCAGAAAATATACTATCATTAAGGCCAACATCAAACTCATAAACGCGAAAAGGCTTTCATTTTAATGAATCGACATTCATCAATGCCTTTGTCACGCTCAATTAAAATTTTTACATAGGTGACATTCATTAGCGTAGATGATGTATCAAAGGGTATCCTATAGCGCCAAAAGACGACCATTAACACCATTCTACTTACATTAGGGAGAATAAAATTTCAATTGCGCAAGATATTTCTCTGGTCTGTTGAAGGGTTGAGTTTAGGTTTTATGGAATTCGAACATGTATAAAAGATGAGGGAATAAAACTGTCATAGTTCGCACATAAACTGAATTCGGTTCAACAGTTCGAACCTCTCTTATTTCACCAATATGTCGATGATTGTTTTGCCATTTTTCGCTCAGCCGACCACGTTTTATGTGTTCGGGTGAGCCCTTTCAAGATTATCTTAACTCACAACACTGAAATATGTTTTGTAGTGGGATAGAGAATAGCTCTATTCTATCTTTCTTGAACGTCTTAATTGATCCCACACACGACTTTCATCCTCTGTTTATCGGAAGCTCATGTTTAATGGTTTGTCTTTAAATTTTGATAATTTTATTCCCTTATCTTTTAAACGTAGTTTGTTTGCACCTGCTCTTAACTGACATTATAAATTTTCTCATCATACCACACTTTTTCTGACAAGTATAATTTCAACTGTTTACCAATTTTAGTTCACAGCACTCTGCTTTTCAACTTTTACATGTTAGACAAAACATATTTCGTAATCAAAGTTTACAATACACGGCAGTACTGCACAGCGTGAAAGCATTGATTGCGAAGCTTCATTTAGCTGCAAAACTGTTCTTTATACTGGGACGTGAAAGTTGATGTGTGTTAACAAAGTGCTATGAACTAAAATACATGTTAAGATCCCATTTTGTCCCTTCCATAGACGGGACATCTGTCTTCAGTTACATAATTCAATGTTGTGAGTTAAGACAGTTCTGAAAGAATTCAGCAGAGCAGAATGTGGTCAACAGAGCATTTTACAATGCAAAACAGTCATGGAAATATTGGCGAAATAAAAGAGGTTCGAACTGTCTAACCGAATTCAGTTTATGTACGAATTATAATAGTTTTATTCCATTATCTTTTATACATTTCGGGATTCCATATAACCTTAAATCGACCCTGCAACAGACCGGAGAAATATCTTGCGTAATTAAAATTTTGTTCTCCCTAATGTATAGTAGAATGGTGTTAATGGTCGTCTGTTGTCGCTATAGAGTGCCCTTTCATGCAAATGGTAGCGTATCTATGCTAATGAACTTCACTTTCTATGCACAAATGTTAATTGAAAGTGACAGAGGCGTTAATGAATGTCGATTGAAATGAATAAAATGAATAGATTTTTGCGTCAATGAGTTTGACTTTGGCGTTAATGATAGTATATTTTCTGGTAATGAACAGCAAAAGGTGTATTACCCATCGCTTGTACCTCACTGTGAAAATCTTGGGGTTAAAACTATTCTTCTTCATCTCATCGATAAATTAGGACATTAAATAGGACAGAAACGCCTTCTCAAAAAAATCATCTACCTAAGGGAACAATGTAACTATTCATGTTTCTACATCCTCAAAAACTCCCCTTAAGTCTTCAGTCAGCCTTAAAAAAACAGGTAGACTTCATCTTCCCATTGTCTGTCCAGGTATAGCTACCCAGATGACGTCACAACTTGGTAAGAATATCAATGACCCTCTCGGCTGTCCTTCATGACACACGCTGGAACATTTGGTAATCAAGGTCGTTCAACATATCTTATGAAAAAATTATGAGCCTTGTTGAACCGAATAGAGCCCGTCTCGGTTACGTTCAACATCGTTGAATATTTGTTGCCTTGGCCACCAATTTTGTTCAAAAAGTGATAATTATGTGACCTGGGCTTAACTGAGTGGACAACTTCAAAAGGAAATTATTAGTAGCTAAAATTTTAAAATTAACTCTCGGCAAGCGATAAATAATCAGATTAAGCAACCAATCACAATGAGTTGCAATTTTTTTTTTCTCATTATGTCTCATTTAATGTTTTAGACTGAGAAACCTAACCAAGCTTCCTCAGTTTCAGTGTCCATGTTGTGGTACGTGATTCTCTTGCTGTTAACATTTCTCGTGGAACTTAATCGATATAACTAATCACTCGACGGGTGAATAAAACGTAATCAAATTCAAATATATTGATCATCATTGGCCACAGACATCAATTGTGATTAAATTTAATCAATTTTTTACACAACCGACCCCTGAACAACAAGCTAAGAATTTAATTCAATGTTAGGGTATTTCACCTCCATACATATAGTTGCCGGTCGGCAAAGTGGGCGAATAACTTTGATTGCTTCATTTAAACTCCTAATTCATGCAATTAAAGATTTCATTTACATTTTGATGTTAATAAATTCCCAGTATCCAGTTGTTTGTTATGAGGTAAATTACAAACAATTTCATTAAAGGCTTTACTAGATTTATGAATCACATTCGATGCTTGCTTATGAT
Organism: Heliopora coerulea; assembly: GCA_030142905.1. Lineage (NCBI taxonomy): Eukaryota > Metazoa > Cnidaria > Anthozoa > Scleralcyonacea > Helioporidae > Heliopora > Heliopora coerulea. The sequence goes on from JASJOG010000009.1 coordinate 4,018,698, forward strand.
GCTTATAGGATATAAAATGATAACAATGGATGTCAGGACCCTAACTAGGATTTTTAGGCTACCGAGTCAGAGTTTGAAATGTCACTTGCTGCATTTTGAGGGAAGATTTTGCAGAATTCTGAAGTTTAGAAAACGTAATATACAACACTCAAAAGGCAACACTTTTCAGGAAATTGAAAAAAATCAGTATTGTTTTTTCATGATATATTACATATGGAATCACGCAGACACGCAATTAACGTTTGAGCCTCAAACGAACAAACCTGGAATTATTTCAATAGCATCACAACATTTGTGTACCCAAATATTAAAAACTAAGGCGCCCATTTTCGTATACTCTTTCTTTTATTTTGTAATTTTTTCCTCAAAAACTTACCGAGTCAACTGAGTCCGGTTGACTCTATGCAAGTTGCGGGCCTGTAGATGTAGGATGAACTGTGCAAGGGACTTCTGTCATGAATGCTTCACGTGAGCAAGTCTACGGCTGGAAATGAATATTTCTGATTCCTTATTCACATGACGCAGTAATCAGAAAAATTCTTTGATATAGGTTTAAGCTCAAGTGGTTCCTTGGCAACAAACTAATACAAACGAAGGATTGGACATACACATGCAGTTTCAATATTTTTAAACCACTTATTTCCAGCAACATCCCTTTTTTCAAAACGTTTATGTCTATCTAGAGAATAACCAAACAATAATATAATGATAAATGTGGACCATATGACATCATGACGTATCTAGTTAATTAACATATTTCAAAAACCTGAAGATCTCTGCAAGGAATGAGACATTGAAAAATAATGAACACAATTGCTCCACATATCTTATTCTTTTGAATAAGATAACAACTGAATTAACGATTGAAGCCAAAAATGGCGGATATAGAGACCACCGTATACCCCACTCCACTCCACCCCCTGTATTTCAAAATCTTGATTTATTGTATTTTCTGCTGCCTTGGATGGATCTCATGGCCATGGGTGGGTCTTGGAGAAGACATTTGGGCAGGGTCTGCGGGAAGGCAAGGTGTGGTGACGGAAGTCCTCTTCCCAGTGCAACACCGAAATTCTTGCACTTTTTTTAGTTACATTTTTAGTTAAATTTGACGTCACAACGACGTTAAGACGGCTGCTTTGGGGCGGAGGAGCTGAAACTGACTGGCCAAAATGCCTGATATTAACCATTTATGCAAAGCTTTACAAAGAAACTTTCAACTGGAAAGTAATCATGCACAATGTCTTATAAAACAATTGAAATACTGAAAGGTTTCATTTTATTAATTCTAGGGATGTTCCATCGCTAAGGTGGGTTAGGTAATGAAACAAAGGAAATTGCGGTTTGACGCATGAAGTTTTGTTGCTCAGAGGGATATCAATAACCGTTAAAAATGCATGGTCAAATGCAGCAAGACTTTGGATGTGGATGCAAAATCCTATTTACGGCAAAACGTCCTCTAGCCACCCCTACGATCCAGCTATGATTATGGTTGCGTTACCCGGACATCTAGCTGGCGAGTGCTGGGTTGACCGTCATATGACGCTAAACAACGGCGTTACGCACAGCTAATAGTTACGCCCAGGAATAGACTCAAAAGAATTCTAAAAAGAATTCCCTCCTATTATTTGGTCCTTAGAACGTATGGGTAAACTTAGATAAACATAGCGAAATGTGTTAAACATTAACCAACATGCCAATATCAGTGCGCTATGTTTAATAAAAATTGCCCTGTATTTTCATCCCAATCGGGATTTAGTCGCTTCTAATAGCCTCTTTTCCCCTGATTTTTCTTAAATCCAGGAATTAGTTTAGTATGAGTAGCATTTAAAAAACAAATACCACGTATGTGCGAAGTTCAATACGAAGGACATTTCTTCCACTAGTTTGATCGATTTTTGGGATATTAGAAGGAAACACCACCTCCTGTTGAAGAATAAAAGAAAAATCGCTCATGTGTTTGGGAATATATTTCTGATCATTGATGCCAATAATTTGGCTGCATTCGATGATTTATGAGTATTGACTGGTACGCAAGAGATCTTTCAGTAATTCTGCCAACAGCGTAATTTCCTTTGCTTAATAACTTTATCATGATTCAGGCCATATTCAGAGCAATGCGGTCTTACCAGCGGATGTGGAAAGATAAGCATGGTGAGATAAATTTTAATATCTGTTATTTACAGTCAAGTTACTTGAAATGGGTCTAATTATCGACAAATCTACATACTGACCCTTCGAAACAAAGTAGTTTGACAAGAACGATGTGAATCAACAAAAATAGAACAAGATGAATTAAATTTTCTTTTCGGTCACAGCCAAGTGACTTCGACAGGATTAATGGCCATTATACCTTAAACCCTCCTACTTTCGTCCTTTTATTTAGTGCCGGATTTCTCTCCGGCTCCATCTCTCAACCACATAATCGAGTTTGCAATTAGCTTTCGTTTTGTCGAGCCTCTTGAGTTTGAAGTGCTTCCTATGGTTCTCTTGGCTCGGGGTTTGAACTCAAGAAGGAGGCCACGTAGTAGGAGAAACAAGAACGTACTTTTGCTGCAACTCAAAACGAATCTTTGGGTTGTGCGTAGCGGTCGATTCACGTTAAAACAACACAGGTGAGATTTCCTTCGACTAACGTGGCGCGGATTTCGACTCTCATGATACCTATACAACATTATAAAAGAGCTTTAACTTCGAGATTTACAACAAAATTTGGCCTCTATTGATTGCCGATATGTTAGAAAAATATTAATTTACCCTTAGGATTCGCATGCTGTTAAATGATTTGAACCATGTTGGAATGATTATCTTTGCCACAATTATATGTGAATCTCTTTTCTTGTTAACTTCTTTTTGATCGTCAAAATGTTTCTCTTCATGTCACTTTATGTTTTCTTCCCTTCAACTGTCATTTTTTCCACAAATTTTTGAACGTCTAACTTGCAGTCTCTAACTTGTAAAAGGATTGCATCGAGCCACTACAGGAAAGCTCGTGCCTTTGTAAGTAACCGACCAGTCTACTCAGTCAATTTCAACGGCAGTTACGGAGCCACCATTTATTGGGATTGATTATATGAAGAATTTAAGTCCGGACTGAAATACTGCCATGAAATCAGCACTAACCCCTTTGAAATTATTTCTCCAAAAGAATATGCGGTATTTTCGGTTACGCTTATTTAATGATTCGAGAGCAAATACTGTTACGATTGTTTTCCCTGGTGTATACAGTTAACTGACAGGAATCTTTAGGAACCATTGCTGTGAGCAATGGTTCATGTCTCAAGAGCAGGAATTCTACTCTTGAGACAGGGAAAACCCTCACATCCGACACTGGCATTGTGAAGTAAATTAGATCTTCAAAAACTCATTAAACATTCGTGAGGAAAATGTAAGTAAAAATAATAACCCTTTTCGTGTCTTTAAATCTGATAAAAACACGCTTACTTTTCTCCTTAAATTGTTGAGGCTCCGAAAACATTAATTGTCAAACTTTCTTCGCGAACTGACGTATCGACGAGCTCGTATTTGAAACCATTTGAAAAAATTGCAGTACTGTCGTGCTTTATTTTATCAAAAAAAAACAAAACAAAAAAAAAAAAAAAAAAAAACACATTCGGCTATCGCATTGTGTTAAAAATCCGATAAAGCACGACTTCTCGTTTTTTGAAAATTGTTTCGATACGACTGCTCTCCGACGAGCCTCTAGATATGAATGGGGGACTACGTCACTGCATCAAGTGAATAGAAATGGGTGGTCCAATATTTCCATATTTGGTTTGAAATTGAATTGGCAAGAAAGTGAAGTACCTTCGTCACTTCGTCACCAAAAAAGGAGCATAGTATTGGTATCTAAACTTATCGCGACAGAATCTCGGCGCTTGTTAATAGTGGGTGACACAGAAATATAAAGCTTTTCAATGAAAGATCTGAAGGGCCAAGCACGTCGTGCAACGTCAGGAAATATGTTTGTCTAAATTTATATCGAAGAAACCGAAGTTTTTATTTTTATTTTTCTTTCCTTTTCTGTTTTTTTTTTACACCAAAATGCGAGAACAAAGTCACTGTCATTTCTTCACCGCTTGAAAGTCAAAACATCTACGCCAGGAATAAACATTACGTGTTTAGAAGTCATTTTCAAGTGTACGTTCTTTTGGGACCACTCCGGGATAAGGATCCAAATAATCCAATGGTTGTTGCTTTCTTTTAAAATCTACTCCAGTTTATAGGAATGGATAGAATAGTATTCTGGCTAACCAGTTAAGAGTCACTAGATAGCCGGAATACGAAGTGGCAGTTAAAAGATTTTTCGTAAATTAGCGACATCACCATGCAACTAACATTTCAAAATGGAGGAATCGACATCCGAATATTCAAGTGTGAGTGCTGGTGGCACAGTGGTAGTGCACGTGAATCCCACCACTGTAACTTGGGTTTGATTCCGGCTTCCTGCATCTATTCAGGAGAATTTATATTGGTCACAAGTGAGAAAAGATTGGTCTAGTTTGACTTTACCAAGCATTGCAGGTTTTCTCCGGGTATTCCGGTTCCCTTCTGTTGTAACACTGGGGTGGCCCATACTGGGCCTCTAAATTTCTGTTGTATCACATTTAGAACAACTCATCAAATCTTAAATTCTTCAGTTTTTTACCCATGAATTATTAAGGAATATTATAAGGTAAACAGCAGGGTGGTCAGGATGAATTAAGTTTTTATTCATACCATTTTTGAAACATTATGCAGTTGACATTACGAAGTGATATCTTATCTAAAATACATGTATGTGGGTTACAATTTTTTTGAATAGTGTAATGTGTACAGAGAACAAAGTGGCCGAGGTCTGTGAGTCGCAGCACGTCAGAGCGGCTCAAACGAAAATACATTCATTTATTCATATCTCGTCGCCATAACTGTTGCGGCAGTGATCAGTGGCGGAAATTTTGCTGAGGCTATTCATAGCTAAATGTTTCTCCACAACTTTCGCCAAATTATTTACTAGTCAAGAATTTTAACAATTCGCAACATTCTGCGAAATCTTCAAAATCTACATAAAATTGAAGCCGCGTGGGGAAAAGGTATTCATTTAATCAAAGATTTCGAAGTCTTTTATAGTGTAATCGTCTTAGTAATTTATAGTAGGCTAATTTTGTCCTTCTGCTAGAAAATGTGAATTTCCGCGATCGTCTTTGGTACAAGATTCTTCAAAGTAAACTAAATTAAAGTCTAGCAACTCTAGTCAGCGAAATAAAGTTCGACAAAAAACTAGAACTTGCCAGAATATCTAGTTTTAACACGTGATGTCAACCTCTTATTCTCTTCTTCACTAATAAGTTAGTCAGACAAATGCCCTGAGTACCTTGAAGCTTCCGACATGTAAAGTTGTGGCATTAAGGGGGGCAGGTGGAGGGCATCTCACTCCTCTAGGAAAATGTTTTGCCCTCATTTCATCCCCCTGACTCGAAATCAAGTTAAAATGTTGCAATCCTTAGTCACCATCTATAAAGGGAAAATATATTTTGAATGGAAATTAAGATCATGCAGTGTTACAATATTTTTAAGTTTCATCAAAGTTGAATATTTCATTAGTCTAATATTTTTTGTTTGCTGTTCCAAATTTGTCATTCCAAAAATACCATTGTCCCTCTTTTGCCACCAAGAATAGGATTTCCGGTGTCGCCAGTGGTTGAGCTGTCTAGAAGGCGGAGTACGTAGATCAATCGACATCAAAACTGGACAAAGAAGTGCGAACGTCTGCGGTTACCGCCCAACTACACGCCACTTGATTTCGGTTGTTTTTTCCAAGGTTTGATTGCATAAAATGTAATATATCAGCATAAAATTAGACAGTCCGAACATTTGCCCAGGCTAAGAAACATGGTAACATTTACGGTGGTACTGCTTCTGTTTTCCGCCGCAGACCTGGTTTGGTGTTATCCGAATGGCGCACCACCGAAAAGTTGCGAGCCAATGCTACCCGGCCATTTTGATCCGGTGCGTCGTGTTGTTGTGACAGACCAGAAGACGAGCAGCCCATACACTGTAAATGCAAGCTGGGACAACGAACATAAATATATCCGTGTTTCGGTAACTGGTGATACTATACAAGGCTTCATAATTCAGGGGAAAATGCCAGGAAATGAATCAGCAGTTGGTAAATTCACGAAACTTTCAAGCAATTCTAAATATCAGAACTGCTCGGCATATAACGTAAGTTCATAGTCACTTTTTATTATCAAGTTGGAGAATAAAGGATTGGAGGGAATCACAGACTTTGGTTTGCATGACTTCACACATCTATCGGATGTAATATTTCAAGTACGAGTTGGTGTTCTTCCTCCGATTTCTAGATACCGAGAAACGAGTTGAAAAACGAGTCGAAGCCGAGTTTTTTTAACGAGTTTCTTGGTATCTAGAAATCGGAGGAGGAACACTAAACGAGTGTTTGAAATTACTTCTCAAACGAACCAGTATTTTAGGCGAAAATCCAGCCGAAAGTTGGAAAAATTCAGCTGTAATCTTCCTCCGATTTATAAATACTGATTAATTATGTATTTCTTTTGTTTTTTCTTCGTGAATTATTAATGAGTTTGAGAAGTGGTTTTCACGCAGGATCAACAAAAGCCTAAAACAAATATTAATAGATGAACGTTTTTATGGAGTCAGGCTCCAAAATACTGCACAAAGAAAATAAAAAAGAGCCAGTCGGAAAAAAATTAAAAGTTTGTTCGATATTTTTTCCTCAATTTTGTCGAATCAACATTTGTATTATTTGAGCGTTTGCTCACGTTCAAGGGAAAAACCAGGTCTGATTAATTGACTCACGTACTTTCCAAGTTAATTTCAACCGTTAAGCCAGTCGAGGTTATAGCGTTCTTATGACCATTCTTCATGGGTGTATTTTCTTTTCCTTTCTTTGACGCAGTATGAACTTGGAGCCAGCTTGACGCATACCAACGCTGAGGATAAGAGGAACTTGGTTTTTCATTGGGAGCCGCCATTCAATGTAGAAGGGAACGTCATCTTTTATGCTACCTTGGCCAAATCCACGAATATTTACTGGTTGAAACAGCAAAGTAATTCTGTTTTCTTCGAGATGAGAATCAAGAATGAGTCGTCAACTTTAACTCCAGTGACAGAGGACGATAGGTTTAACGCAACTTCGCGACCAACTCCAGAAGTGAAATCTAAGACTGATCCTGTAAGTTTGCCATTACACCTTACTCACTCTCTCACACACACACACACACACACACACCATATTTTAAGCATGATAGATTTACAAGAAGATTTATATTCTCTACAATCATTAGTTTACATAATCTACATATCTGATCATTCACGAAGATGTGTTAAGTTATTTTCTGACTTATTTCATTTGGTAAGCATGCATGCTCGCACGAGCTCAAAATAACCCAAGAAGTAAAAGAAATCGCAAGGTATGTTCTGAACCAAAGCAGAAAAAGTGAAATATTTGTCTGTAATTTATCAAACAGTGATATGACACAGGCTGAAAAATACTTGGGCCCATCTGCTTTCGCGACAGTCGAGCATTATAGATCAGAGTTTAGTCATAAGTTACGGCGAAGACATGCGTGAGTGCAGTTGTATTTATTAGTACAATATTCTTGAATGCATGATTGCCTGCTTACGCTTTTCTTAATCGTCAATTTTAGGTCAACCCTGGATCGAACACGGTTTCATTATCAGTTCCACAAATCACGTTATTGGTGATGGCTTTACTAACGTTAGTGGCTCAGACAAAATAAGAATAGTCTTCAGTTGAAGTGTTCAAGTCGTGGATGTTAAATACGAAATAATTTATTTGCAATCGCTGTTTTTTGCTGTATATAATGCTTACGTACGGTCTCCCTACACTGACTGTACGTATACTTAACCAAGCAAATTTATAGAAATCATTAGGTGTACAATTAAAAGTTACCTTTACGCCTAAATGTGTAAATGTTGGGCGACTTCACAACTAGTACTCAAAGAAATTAAGAGCTATCAAACTTACAACATAGTGATACGTAAACAGATAGTAAGATCAATAGTAAATATATCTCATGCTGTGTTCACTTCAGTGAGCTGGATCCTGGTTTGGTCTGGATTTGAATGAACTGGTTGTGTTCACATTACCAGTTTATAGACGGGATTTAAAATGTTAGAAAATGCTTTTCATGCATCATATTACCTCCCACTGTTTTCAAATTCACAACACTCTTGCATTCCACTACTGCCTAGTCACTCATCGTGCGACTAATTCACCTTGGGAACACCTCCGTTTCGAGTTCCAACCCCACCACACTACATTCACAGTTGGTTGAATCCCATTTCAGTCGTTTCTTACGCCATTTCAACAGTTCAGCATTAAAACCTGTCCAAATCTCGTCCGAATCATGTCCGATTGCGTTTACATCGTATAAAGTCAATTATGTTGGAGTGGAGTTGGATTCCATTTGCCAACTTCGGGGATCTTCACGAATATTCATGATTATTCTCTTCCTTGGTTTTGTTATTTCTGGGTTAATCATAAAAGTTGAGAGGACATAATGGCCATGATTAATTTACAGATTGCTTTGACAAAAACGAGATTGCTTTGACACGATGGTTTTTACTCAGTCCTCGTGACTTCAAAATTAAGCCCACTCTATGAACTAATAACATTGAACTCTAAAAAGACTGGAACGATACCTGCAAACTGTATCTTGAAGCCAACATGGAGGCCGACATGTGGGTCAATTTTCAGATCATCCCAGTTCCCTAGGAGATTATACTTGCCCCCTATTGCGAAAAACTTAGCCTAAATTTCGGATTTTTTTGACAGTTTTCGTTTTTATCCTAAGCAAGTAGAGGGCAATGTCGGTAGGACGGCATATTTGTCAGAATTAACTGTCATTGAAAAGTTAAGGTTCAATACAACTTTTTCCCACGCGTTTTAATCTACATGGTTGCCCCCATGTCGACTTCATTCAGTCTTGAGGCAACGCATAACAAGGTATCGTTCCAGTCTTTTTAGAGTTCAATGGCTAATAGATGTACCCGCAGTAGCCAAGATGGCAGCGGGTATCGCACGATAGCTTGTTAGAGGTTCACTTTGACGCATTGGTCATGCGTTTTTGGGTCCAAAACAGTGACGATTTGTACCGACCAGACATGGGCATCGTGTAAGAAATTGTTTTTGACTTCATGATTTATTTTTTTAATGAGCGACAAATTTGTGTATTAATTTATTTACCAAAAGGGAAATACTACAGCCAAACTCGACGTTATACAACCATAGTAATATGCACCTAAAAAGTTAAAACTTGGATTTACAAACTAGTTGTAATTATACAAAATCTTTTAAGAACTTATTTGCGCAAGTACAGAAATATTTAAAAATTTAACACTTCCTATTTTGTTAAATAACTTCGACGCGGTATCCTACATACTGTGTAAAGAACAGGAAAGTTACGCTTTGTTACCATATTGTAGTTGCCAATTTTGAAATGTCGAATTGTACGGATGACTACGACTTCAACTGGGGTTGCAGAGTGCTCTAAAAGTCGTCTTTAATAAATTGAAGTCTGTTTTGTCTTTCCTGGGAGGCTGTAATGAGATTTAGAATATCTTTGACATCATTCACATAACCTGCGTAAGCAAAACTAGCAGCAGGATTCTCAACTTTTGAGCAGCGTGAAAAATCCGTATCACAATAGTTCACATTTGATAAAACGAAAGGCGCTACAAGGTGTTCGTGGAGGCGAAGGTCAGCAATGTTTTTCTATTCGCCTAACACTCGCAGTACACCATAATAAGCACATGCAATTTATTATTGTGCTTCCAATTTAAGATCTCCTCAAACTCAACTTTGAGAAGCTTTGCCAGAATGAAGCTTTGCATTTGACAATTTGAAATTTCGGCGCTCAAAAAATAAAAAAAGGATTCTTCCTGGTCTCCTGATTAGCAACAATATTACCTATTTCTCAAAGCCAATGCAAGTTGTCAAGACCCATACTCAAAATAATTACTTCACACAGCATAATATAGGCGCTTTCATTGTTTACAGCGAAAATTTATACCAAATAATTAAATACATTATGCAAACGATTAAGTTAATATTCATTAAATACATCTGTAACAGACTTTTAGCCTTTCAAATCAAATAAAACGGCAACACAAATTTTATACAGTGCATTCGGTAAAGTTTACTCCAATTTTTCCAGGAAAGCCATTGAATTTACGATGTGTTTGGTTAATCCCTTTGGAAAGCTCGTGATAACATCAAGGATTGATCTGGTTATTCGGTTCACCCTAACAAGAATGAAAACCTATCTGCTCAGGTTAAAGATACAAAATATACATCAGTATTTCCTATTTTGAAATATATCACCAAAATTACCCTGATTATTCCCGAGTAACATACGGTACTTATCTACGGCACCTTTTTTATGGGTTAAAAGATTTTTCGTTTAAGGGAGAAGAGCAAAAGCATTAAATGAAGACAATAGCCATAATAAAAATTAGACACAATGGACACGATATTAGAGACAACACTGTATGAACACCACCATCGACTTAACGTCTTCAACAAAACCAAACACCTCAACCCCATCTCCAGTACATTTTATCGCCGTGCATGGTGGAAGGTCAGCAAAAATGGCATTTGCATCGGAAGTCGATCCGAATATCCGATTTGCTCGATTCAAAAAGGAATTATTATTTATCTAAATCATATTTGCTCGTCTTTTTTGTGACGGTTGTGATTTTTGTACCATGTTAACAGTTCATGTAAAGGGCTTATAGTATAGGCTGAAACACAATATAGGTTGTCATATTACCAATACTATTGTTATAAACATTTGTAATTTATCATAATTTATATTTTGTTATGTTGTTAATCAATAAGCGAACAGTTACCAGGGAAACCACACCCTCTCTTTGCATGTCAAAGTTACGAACCGAATGCCAACAATACATTTCTGTACAACCGAAAACCCAAAATAAATAAAGAAATTTATTTGAACTATCATCAACCCATCCAACACTTCTCGCAAACTAACCCCACGATCACCACCATCTTCGTCATCATTACCTTCACCAGCAACAACCAAAACAAGAAAAATAACAACAGTAACAACAACAATAACCAACACACCCGATTATCACAACTCTTTTTCTGATAGGATCAGTATTCCATCATTTTACTCAGCCTAACGCCAGATAATTTTATTTGCTGAGGTGAGACATCCTGCCAGGACGCTAAGCCAAGTAACTGGCGACTGCTAAACCTCTTTGCCATCAGTTGGCCTTCAGTGAAGGTTAGTAAAATCTTGTACTCGTCCACACATCATGGCAATACATACCACTCCTTTTCATCGTCTGGAAGTTTTGGCACATTTTCTTTATCTTTCACGGTGAGCTTCGACTTGAAAATTTTAAAGTTGCCTTCTACTTCCTTCTTCTGAACAGTCAGTTCTCTCATGCCAACTTGGTTGATCGATTGCTACAGAAAAAAAAGTGAGAAAATTAGTGAGGAGTTTACAGTACTATATAAGGTTTTAAGGTTTGTATGTAACTTCACCATACAATGTCGCGAAACAATGACGCGAAATAGCAAGTACAGGGCTGAAATTAACTTTAAGTAGGTTGCCTATTCGGCAACCATCTTTTGAGATCTAGGCGTCCAAGATGAAATTTAGTCATCACGTTTGGGTGCTAATTGTGCAGGAATAAAACGTAAAACAAGATGACGGAGAATACAAACATTCCGAGTGGGGTGTACGGACGACCGTAAATTTCGGATCCTGACGTATGCAAATGATACGTTAGTGAGACAGTTTTTGTAGTCTCCAGGAGCTGAAGACACACGCGTTCTTGTGTTGTGATCGTTGACAATTTCGCAATGAAGTTCAAACCCAACATTACAATTGTTGAAAAATTACAAAATTTCAGATGTTTACCAAAGGTGTACAGACTTGGATTTTTGGAGAAGAAATATAACATAACGTTATTTTTTTAAAAAAAAGCTAGATTTTCGTCGTACTGCAATTGCCCTCTCGCTTTTTCAGTGTATGTAGCCTAAATATGCCAGAAGGACATACAAACTTCTTTCATCAAAAATACAATTTATTATAAACTTGTTAGAGTTAACGTTAGGGCTGGAGTTGGTTTTCGCCGACAAGACATTTTGACAACGAAGGGTTCGATGAAATGAGCAGTTAACCTGGATCTACCCTCAAAGTGGTTACGTACACCAATCCTCTTGAAATAGCAGTGACGGAATTGTGATTTAAGAAAGGCATACAGAGTGGAGTTTCGAGTAAAATACTAACTTGCGTTTGCTCTGAGAAATCGCTAAAATTGTTGCGAATACATGCAACAAGAATTCATCAACTTATTTTATCAACTTCAAATGAGAAATTTTTTGAGCCACATATCACAAGAACTTGACAAATAGACAAATCGGTATGGTACAAGCCGAGTATTAGCAGACTCAACCTTTTCCAGACAGACGTGGCCCTCTAATGTTTTACCTAGCCCAACGCAAGACGGTTTTACTCGTCAATTGCATATCTACCACCTGGAAAGTGTTACGGTTTAGGATAAAATTTCGCTTTGTTCTTACCTGCCATGTTGAACAAATAAGTTATGTTTTGAAGTCCAAAATCAAACAGACGTCAACGTAGCCCCCCGTGTCGGTACATTGTATGACAAACGTAGAGGGTGTAGGTCATTTGTTTGGCTGTGTGCACAATTAACCCAATTCAGACAGAGCATCCGACTTTCGGGGATCAGGATAATAAATTTGCGTTCGAGACAATTTAGGCTGTACTCAAGGTTGGGCAGTGTCTAACACACCCTAAGCCATTATTGTGATGGTTATAGACTGATTTGACTAATTGACTGTGGGGGCATGTGACGTCACTGTTTCACAACATTGAAATTTTGAGCTACCATTTTGTGTTATTTCTGTGACGTAAGCAAATCAAACTGATTGTTTAATAAATTGCCAAGGATCAACCGAAGTATACTAAATAAACAAAATTGTTAAGCAATAGCAAGAACGACAAAAAAAATTCATATATTAAATCTGGTTTTCCATGGGTAATGCCAAAACTTCAGAACCAAAAATTATACACTATATTGAGTCTGCTAGAAAACGTCAAGCAATGTGATGAAGTTTGGTGAACACAATTTGAATAGTTTTGCGCTCACGGATGTTGGAAGTCGGCTCTAATGCCTTGCTTTTCCTTCACTCTATTAAAGTTCAACTAGAACGATTACTTCTTTTCAGAAGAAAAGAATACTTACGTAAAGCAATGCCAACTGGTGGGCCATGTACTTGTGATTAGTGCGGTTAAACGCATCGTAATTCAACTGATGAGACAATGTAACAAGTTGGTTTAATATTCCAAACCTATCGAAGTGTTCTGAAAGATATGAGACAACGTAGATAAATAATTATTTAATTATTTGAATATATTCATATATACATATATATACACGTACAAGTAAATGTCCATATGCTTAATAAACATGTACATTTACTATTTAGAATTTGAGCGGTGGTGTTGTATCGGATTATTATTGAATACCATAAGTATATATACATAACAACGATACTATGAGCTATCGTCCTACATGGGCTCATGGCCAACGAGGTGAAAGGAACTAAATTGCCCATGAGATCGTATCGGACGACAGCGAATGATTATACGATAGGTTCGGGATTATACGTTGATTATACATACATCTACATACAGTGAAAAGCTGTTCACACGGGTGATTCTTCTTGCGATTTTTCTCATCCTGAGGCATGCGATTGAGTAAACAATTAGCCAAAATATTGTACCTTATAGATTTGCACAAACGATCCGCAAGCCAATCCACTCGATTGAATGTGTCAGGAGGCTAAAAATCGCAGCAAAAATCGCCCGTGTAAACAGCCCTTAAATCTATATGATATATTTTATTTACAGATAATATATTTGTTATATAATAATTCAGGTTACACATTTTTATATATTATATATAGAATGGTAAGTTTAAAATAGTTGCTGGAGTTTCTCCCTTCCATGCGATTATCAGGCAACTAAAGAACTCCGGATTTACGTTTTTTTTAAGTTGTGCAATAATCCAGTGGCTGTTGTACAAGCGACAAAAAATATATGGAAGTACTAAAAGAGAATACATACATTCACAGAGACGGAATATTTAGGAACTGTGCTTAAAATCTCCTAAACATCTCACAAACAACCGCCAGGCCTCCAAATTTGCTCAATCATCGAATAAACATTGTTAACAATTTAGTAACAATCTGCATAGGTTCTTGATGGACTTTCACTCATTTTTTCACCTCAAATTAACCAAACCGGGTTTTTAGTCCCAGAGAAAACAAGGAAACATTGTCGCGGAACAAAGTTTGCTTCCTGGCCTCGATTTCTGTTTCGAAAACAGTGTTTCTTTGTTAGCCCATTCTAGAAACAGTGTTGTCTAGGGCCCAGGGTTTCGCTGTATACTTTGTTTCCAAATTTTCAAACGCTCCTTTTGTTTCCTTCTCCTTATTCACTGCCTGTATCCTCTTCTTTGCTTCTTCTAGTTTTCGTCGACTTTTAGTTAAAATTGAATCAAAATACACATCACCAAAAAATCTCCGCATCCCAGGAGACTTTGATTCAGTCCTAAGTTGCACCAATTGTGAATGTTTGTCGCAAAATGTTTTCGCATTTAGCTATGTTCGGGAGACATTGCAGACAAACAAGGAAGTAAAAGAAGAACGTTAACGATATCACTTATGGCCATATCATTGCTTTCCAAACCTCTTCTGCACCAAAGGGATTTAATTTCGTCTTCTTCCAAACATGTTTAAATTTATATTACTTTGAATTTAATCTTTCAAATTACCGTTTGAAGACTTAGCGATCGAAAAGAACTTGAAATTGACTTAAATATGATATTCAAAACCTTCTTTCGATTAAAATATCTGTTAATGAACTAAATTTGTTAGTTATTTCAACCTCGAGAAGTAAGCTATTCATTTACTTCCTTTCTTTATGATAATTAACTCCTACGAATGCATCTACTTAAGAAACGCATGAACGTATGAGTATGTACACGCATTTGCATATAATATGTAGTAGATACAATATCAGCGGCTGATCTGTATGGGATTTACAAGGCGAGCTGTAGTAGATACCATTCCGATCGGATGCGAATGCTGTATCTTTCTTAAAATATGAATACAATTGAATGGCCATGTTTACCGGTTATTTTGAAGTTTCAGTAAATTTTAACGCAGAAAATCGAAGGGAAAAGTTCATAATTTTAATTAGTATTCTGTGCCCGATTTACAGCATACTAATTAGAAGCCAAAGTCTTTTGTGTTTTCTTCGTGAATTATACATGAGTTTTTAAGTTGATACACACAATACGCATATGCACATGTGCTAAGTACGAACACGCATACACGTGTACACGTTTTTACTTGACTTGTTAAGCGTTTTCGCTTGATATCGTAACCGCCATGTTGGTGTGCCTTAACAGAAGATTTTTGATCATCTGCCTTTGTTATTTGTAACTCTAAGGACTGAGTGAATACGCTTATATAGAAAAAAATTAAATAAAAATGAGTCAGAAAGTCCCAAATACAGTGAGTTAGTGCGAGCATGGGGAATATTGTGTAAAATTTTACTGCGGTCAAAAATAGCTTCAAAACAACAAGTGAAAACAAGTTGGCTGCATTTTGATGTTCATAGGTGGACAAAAAAATTGGCTTTCTTCATAGAATAATTAACTACCAAAACCCCATTCTACTGATGAAAAATTTATTAAATATTTCAAAAGAAACCATCAATTTTATCTTTTTATTCAGCTAAAAACAGCATACAGCCATCTTGTTTTTATCTACTGGAAAGATATGAGCAGCAATACTAGCAGTAAAGGAAACAATGAGATTGCGAAACAGCCAAAATCCGACAGCAAGCAAGGTATGTTCTAAATGTATCTGTGGTTATAGCCCTTTTTTTCCATCTGTAGTATGTCGCTTAAAAGCGAATGACCGGTTGATTTCGTCACATGACACATCAACTGTCGGTCACTAAAGTGAATGAGCAGGCAACACTTCATTCGTCAGAGATAAACATTTCAATGTTGCCCACTAACGCAAAAGACGCAAAAGACGCAAAAGACGCAAAAGACGCAAAAGAGAGGTGACCATAACAAGAGTATATTCAATTATCGTATTTTCGCCTATTTCTGCTGTACAACCCGATGAGGTACAACAAAAGATTCTCCAAAACACGCTAAAATCTCACACGTTTTCATAATTGTAGGCTGAAAAATGTTGTAACAATATTGTTATCTTGGACGAACGACAATGATGAACTGACAATGCTGATCATTGTCACAACAACCTTGTTCACCATTGATGAACTAACCATCGGTTGTTAACGGTGGCTGGAAACGGGGAAATGCGTTGATGAAACGACAACATGGTTGATTATCGACAACATGGATGTTCAATCTTTTTGAGAAGTTGCTACAGCTCTTGTGCATGAACAATGGTGTACCAGCTTGGCAACCATGGCTGAACAGCATTGTTGACTACGGTGTTCATCGGTATAGTACAACATTGTTCACGTGATGCAGTACATCATTGCTCATGCCGGTTGACAGTAGTAGACATTGCATATTTTTACGCGTGTAGAGCTCCAGTAGGAGCCATCCCTCATGGGTCTAGTATTACGACTGGAGGAAACCAGCGTATCCGAAGAGAATCTGCAGTGCTTCAAAGAATCAAAATGGACAACACTACTTTAGCGCACAACTAAGGTAACTCTAATAGGAGAAATGGACGCAGTTAAAATTAAACCCCAGTCACCAATGTTAAAGACAAATGAGTGAGAGTACAGTTAATCAATATTAGGCAGTTATTTAGGAACATTCTGAAAAAAAAAACGCATCTTCATTCTCACATCAGACAAAAACATGGTCAAACAAAAAGTCACTTAATAACTACTTCCTTGGAGAAAAGTGAGGTTTGATTCTCTTCAATCTGCCCGTTTTCTTATACACTGCGTTTCAAGATTGGCGGGAACTGAACTTCGAGATTTGCGGGGATTGAAACCGGTCTTTTCTCTCTCGAGTCATTCATTAAGTGCTTTAAACTGTATGTGACCGTGACTGGGGGAAAATGTTAGCCGCTGAAGAATGTAAGAATGTCAGTTGCATAGTACTGTACCTTCAAGAGGACAATCTTGGCCATAAAATACTGGTCGTTCTGGATTTATTACATACGACGCCACTCTGGGAAAAAGGTCGGCCAAACCACTTTGTTTCAGGTATTCCTGAGGAATTGAAGAAGGCATGAATGATTAAAGAGACAGGATGTAGAGGATGCGAAAGCAACCCAACGCCGACCCTTAAATTCACAAAGGATTCATTAAGAAATGCATATTTTCATGGAGCGTGGTGAATATGTGAATATGTGGACAAACGACCCGAGACTTCGTCAAGCTTATGATCTCAGAAAAACATTTTCTCGGTATCTTAGGGGAATTGAACCCATATGACCTGACGAAGAGATTGACCAGTAAGATACTGCAACTAATGGGACTGAGATTGCGCGGGGAGGTACCAAAGTAATGCCGACAGTGACTGGTATGCTTGAATGACAGATTATGCACTACCTGTATGGAAGGTACAATACAGAACAGTTATATGGTAGTTAGTATGGCGGTGATTATGCGGGCAGTATGGAGACCACCAGAGAGTATTCATGGAGTTTATGATTTCAAAAATATTAAATTAATAAAACAAAGATTTTGTCGTGGTGATAAATTTCAGTATCGCTTTGAAAAACGTCTTAACTATGGTGAATGGTCATACAAGACAGTTCTGAAAAGAACTAGAGGAACCAACACACAGAGAGAAAGTAAATACTAAAATGAAATGCATAGTGCTTTTTAGTATTTACTTTCTCTCTGTGTGTGGTTCCTCTAGTTCTTTTAAGAACTGTCTTGTATAACCATTCACCATGGTTAAGACGTTTTTCAAAGCGATACAAATTTATTTAACGACCATCCTTGATGACAACTATATTTTTAAGCAACTACAGTACAGTACTTCTGGAGAAGGCCACTTTGATGGATCAGTTGTTATGGGAAAGCCAACGGAATAATCCTCCTGGAAACAGTTCTGACAATTGACAGTAAAATGAGAATTTCCAAAGTCTTTTTTAATCGTCTCTCGAGCTGTCCCCAGGCATTAACGTGTTTGTTTATAAAGACAAGGACGTAAAATACAACAAGCAAACGTTACTGCTAACATTATTAGAAAAATCATTATTCTCGGGCAATGAATTGCCGAAAGAGTAATTATTTCCTAATAACGTTAACACTGATAATTTTTTTCTCATATTTCGCACCATTGCATGTACTGTATAAGTGTACCTGAAGGTGCGGTTGAGGGCTTGGTAGGGACTGTAAGTGTTCCTCCATCTTTCGTAAAACCACGCGTGCTGTAAGTAGATAGAAAAATACGTTGCAGAAACATGACATAAACTGTGTCTCTGATTTACTTCATTTAATTTGCAGTTGGGAAAACCAAACTAATTTTTTATCTCCATATCTTTACCTCACATTACCTTTTGGTTCAAAAGAATTTTGATACTCAATTTTATGACTGTGACTGATCTTCCCACTTTTCGTCTGGCAAAATCAAGTAAAGTTAACATTACCGAAGTGAAATTGTGCTACTTGTAGGTAAAAGACCTCAATACACACCAAATAAGAACTGAATAATAATTTACTGTTAGTAAAAATTCAGTATCCATCAAATTTGTCTTAAATTAAACAAAAAAAATATGGACTAATAACCACTTCCCTTGGATCTAACAAATACCATGAGAAGGAAAGTATGGTTGAGAGGAGCACCTGCCCCCCCCCCCTTAATGGCTTAAACTAAGGAATAATTTTCATTAAATTGTTTAATATCATTCTGGTCATTTAACATAACCAAAACATGAACTGTTTTGGTTCAATTGGCAATTTTTAGAATAAATAAGAACATACATAGATTCTGCTGAACCCCTTTTCTCTTTATTTGGCCATGAAGTGAACTACTGGCACACTTTGCTCACACCTAAAACAAATTTTTCTGCATAGACAGTTTTGTGTGAAGCAGAAGAAGTTTAAAGGTTGTCCTCTCCCAGAAAAATGCTAGTTTGAGGTACTGTTGTTTTGAGCTACAGTGTATAGCCCCTCCTCAGGGTAATAAGATGGCACAGAGTATTCAGCTATTGAATGTATCCCGGTAGTAAACTTTTGCTGACTACTATGAACATTTCACTTTCTCCACCCTTTTACCTTCTTCACTGAAAACCTTTACCAGTTTAACGCCCAAATCACGTTCACATTTCTCTACAGCTTTTCGTTGAGTCATGTTGGAAACTACTGCACTGACACAGGCTAGGTTGCACTCTTTTAGACAGGCATGAGGCACACAATTCACGATTTCAACCATTAACGGATGTCGTCATGCAACATTTTGCGTTAAAGATTTTTTTATTGACGTTTCATGGATAAAACATCGAGACAGAAGGTCGAGATTTTACCAAGCGGTATTTAGGTGAGACTATTTAGTTAGCTTTTGATGTATCGAAGCGTGAATAGAACTTCGCAAAATAACCCATTGTGAAAAACTTATATGGGTGTGGAGTGTTTGTGGCTACTAGCAGCAATAGAAACAAAGTTTTTGTCAAATCATTCGAAGGACAACCGACGACATGGCCGATTTGAATTTGTGATTTATTGAATTACGAGTCGTGTCGTCACTGAACAAGTTGCGTGATGGATGTTACCTACTGCTACTGTTAAAAACAATGTGTTCGAGTTACTGTTAGGAGTAAAATTGATTCTATCAACGAAGTTTTGAGTAACATATGTCCTTTGAAAAACCATTGCTTGTAACGTGGAATTTGCTTTAAAAATCACCATAGCGACGATCAAAAAAGCAATTGGAAACTAATAAGCTTCGCAGTTTACAGAAAAATCGCTGCGCAGATTTTCGCAATTTGCCAAGCGTTAATTTAAACCCTGTCCTAGTATTGTATGATTAATACATTGCAGTGATACAGACTGTAGTCAGTGGTATGTGTTTGGAAATGGCAAATACTACAGTATTTCTAAAATAATGGAAATTCTTACTGTAATTAAACAGATAGTGCAAAATAAAGATTGTGAAGAACCTTAGCAAACGTCAATGTTCAACTTACAATGTTACTTTTTTCCTCAGATACTTGAAAATATCAGTCTACGCTTCAATCTAACTGAAACTTTATTTGTCAACCACAATTGTTGAGAGTTCATTATGAATTCACTGAATGAATAATTACATTGCATGTACTGACCAAAAACTGACAAAAAAATGATGATTGATTACAATTTTCTTTAATATAATTTTCGTACCAAGTAACAGGGATAAACAAAGTACTGTAAACATGTGATCCTGGAGTATATTGCAAGCATGGTGAGGTATAAACACTTACAGTATAACTTCTCTTGCACAAAGGTTCGAGTTGAGAGCAAAGGGTCAAAATCTCAATTGCAACATCACTTGGTGTTAGTAGCACTTTCCATAAAGGTTCATCTAGTTGGATATCAACTAAAATAATAATAATAATTGTTTAATTCCAATCAATGAGGAGAGTGCCATTGCACTTGCCCACACTCTCTCAACATTGATGTGACAGCACAATTGATTACACCAGCAGATACTGTATTAAGTAATTGTCACTGCCACATTAGGTCTGACAGTCTGGTGCAGTAAAATTACAAACAATGAAAACAAATGAAAGTGAAAATACAATTTTATTGCTGGAAAATACAAATACAACTCTTCAAGATCAAAATAAAAACTTGAGCCAAACTTAACTGGCCTTTGTTTTATTTTTCTGATGGGATGCAGTTTGTTTACATGACAAAACCACAGAGCAAAACTCATACATGTTCCTACTCACCAGAGCCATGAAAATTGCATTGATTTACAAAATGCCTGATATTAACAATTTATGCAAAGCTTTACAAAGAAACTTTCAACTGGAAAGTAATCACGCACAATGTCTTATAAAACAATTGAAATACTGAAAGGTTTCATTTTATTAATTCTAGGGATGTTCCATCGCTAAGGTGGATTAGGTAATGAAACAAAGAAAATTGCGGTTTGACGCATGAAGTTTTGTTGCTTAGAGGGATATCAATAACCGTTAGAAATGCATGGTCAAATGCAGCAAGACTTTGGGTGTGGGTGCAAAATCCTATTTACGGCAAAACCTCTTCTAGCCACTCCTACGATCCAGCTATGCTTATGGTTGCGTTACCCGGACATCTAGCTGGCGAGTGCTGGGTTGACCGTCATATGACACTAAACAACGGCGTTACGCCCAGCTAATAGTTACGCACAGGAATAGACTCAAAAGAATTCTAAAAAGAATTCCCTCCTATTATTTGGTCCTTAGAACTTATGGGTAAACTTAGATAAACATAGCGAAATGTGTTAAACATTAACCAACATGCCAATATCAGTGCGCTCGGTTTATTAAAAATTGCCCTATATTTTCATCCCAATAGGGATTTAGTCGCTTCTAATAGCCTCTTTTCCCCTGATTTTTCTTAAATCCAGGAATTAGTTTAGTATGAGTAGCATTTAAAAAACAAATACCACGTATGTGCGAAGTTCAATACGAAGGACATTTCTTCCACTAGTTTGATCGATTTTTGGGATATTAGAAGGAAACACCACCTCTTGTTGAAGAATAAAAGAAAAATTGCTCATATGTTTGGGAATATATTTCTGATCATTGATGCCAATAATTTGGCTGCATTCGATGATTTATGAGTATTTACTGGCACGCAAGAGATCTTTCATTAATTCTGCCAACAGCGTAATTTCCTTTGCTTAATAACCCTATCATGATTCAGGCCATATTCAGAGCAATGCGGTCTTACCAGCGGATGTGGAAAGATAAGCATGGTGAGATAAATTTTAATATCTGTTATTTACAGTCAAGTTACTTGAAATGGGTCTAATTATCGACAAATCTACATACTGACCCTTCAAAACAAAGTAGTTTGACAAGAACGATGTGAATCAACAAAAATAGAACAAGATGAATTAAATTTTCCTTTCGGTCGCAGCCAAGTGACTTCGACAGAATTAATGGCCATTATACCTTAAACCCTCCTACTTTCGTCCTTTTATTTAGTGCCGGATTTCTCTCCGGCTCCATCTCTCAACCACATAATCGAGTCTGCAATTAGCTTTCATTTTGTCGAGCCTCTTGAGTTTGAAGTGCTTCCTATGGTTCACTTGGCTCGGGGTTTGAACTCAAGAAGGAGGCCACGTAGTAGGAGAAACAAGAACGTACTTTTGCTGCAACTCAAAACGAATCTTTGGGTTGTGCGTAGCGGTCGATTCACGTTAAAACAACACAGGTGAGATTTCCTTCGACTAACGTGGCGCGGATTTCGACTCTTATGATACCTATACAACATTATAAAAAAGCTTTAACTTCGAGATTTGCTACAAGATTTGGTCTCTATTGATTGCCGATATGTTAGAAAAATATTAATTTACCCTAAGAATTAGCATGCTGTTAAATGATTTCAACCATGTTGGAATGATTATCTTTGCCACAATTATATATGAATCTTTTTTCTTGTTAACTTCTTTTTGATAGTCAAAATGTTTCTCTTCATATCACTTTATGTTTTCTTCCCTTCAACTGTCATTTTTTCCACAAATTTTTGAAGGTCTAACTTGCAATCTCTAGCTTGTGAAAGGATTGCATCGAGCCACTACAGGAAAGCTCGTGCCTTTGTATGTAACCGACCAGTCTACTCACTCAATTTCAACGGCAGTTACGGAGCCACCATTTATTTGGATTGATTATATGGAGAAATTAAGTCCGGACTGAAATACTGCCATGAAATCAGCACTAGCCCCTTTGAAACTATTTCTCCAAAAGAATATGTGGTATTTTCGGTTACGCTTATTTAATGATTCGAGAGCAAATACTGTTACGATTGTTTTCCCTGATGTATACAGTTAACTGACCGGAATATTTAGGAACCACTGCTGTGAGCAATGGTTCATGTCTCAAAAGCAGGAATTCTACTCTTGAGACAGGGAAAACCCTCACATCCGACACTTGCATTGTGAAGTAAATTAGATCTTCAAAAACTCATTAAATATTCGTGAGGAAAATGCAAGTAAAAATAATAACCCTTTTCGTGTCTTTAAATTTGATAAAAACACGCTTACTTTTTTCCTTAAATTGTTGAGGCTCCGAAAACATTAATTGTCAAACTTTCTTCGCGAACTGGCGTATCGACGAGCTCGTATTTGAAACCATTTGAAAAAATCACAGTACGGTCGTGCTTTATCTCATCAAAAAAAAAAAAAAAAAAACCATTCTGCTATTGCATTGTGTTAAAAATCCGATAAAGCACGACTTCTCGTTTTTGGATGTTGTTTCCATACGACTGCTCTCCAACGAGTCTCTAGATATGAATGGGGGGCTACGTCACTGCATCAAGTGAATAGAAATGGGTGGTCCAATATTTCCATATTTGGTTTGAAATTGAATTGGCAAGAAAGTGAAGCACCTTCGTCATTTCGTCACCAAAAAAGGAGCATAGTATTGGTATCTAAACTTATCGTGACAGAATCTCGGCGCTTGTTAATAGTGGGTGACACAGAAATATAAAGCTTTTAAATTAAAGATTTGAAGGGCCAAGCACGTCGTGCAACGTCAGGAAATATATTTGTCTAAATTTATATCGAAGAAACCGAAGTTTTTATTTTTATTTTTCTTATCTTTTCTGTTTTTTTTTTACACCAAAATGCGAGAACAAAGTCACTGTCATTTCTTCACCGCTTGAAAGTCAAAACATCTACGCCAGGAATAAACATTACGTGTTTAGAAGTCATTTTCAAGTGTACGTTCTTTTGGGACCACTCCGGGATAAGGATCCAAATAATCCAATGGTTGTTGCTTTCTTTTAAAATCTACTCCAGTTTATAGGAATGGATAGAATGGTATCCTGGCGAACCAGTTAAGAGTCACTAGATAGCCGGAATACAAAGTGGCAGTTAAAAGATTTTTCGTAAATTAGCGACATCACCATGCAACTAACATTTCAAAATGGAGGAATCGACATCCGAATATTCAAGTGTGAGTGCTGGTGGCACAGTGGTAGTGCACGTGAATCCCACCACTGTAACTTGGGTTTGATTGCGGCTTCCTGCATCTATTCAGGAGAATTTATATTGGTCACAAGTGAGAAAAGATTGGTCTAGTTTGACTTTACCAAGCATTGCAGGTTTTCTCCGGGTATTCCGGTTCCCTTCTGTTGTAACACTGGGGTGGCCCATACTGGGCCTCTAAATTTCTGTTGTATCACATTTAGAACAACTCATCAAATATTAAATTCTTCAGTTTTTTTCACATGAATTATTAAGGAATATTATAAGGTAAACAACAGGGTGGTCAGGATGAGTTAAGTTTTTATTCACACCATTTTTGAAACATTATGCAGTTGACATTACGAAGTGATATCTTATCTAAAATACATGTATGTGGGTTACAATTTTTTTTGAATAGCGTAATGTGTAAAGAACAAAGTGGCCGAGGTCTGTGAGTCGCAGCACGTCAGAGTGGCTCAAACGAAAATACATTCATTTATTCATATCTCGTCGCCATAACTGTTGCGGCAGTGATCAGTGGCGGAAATTTTGCTGAGGCTATTCATAGCTAAATGTTTCTCCACAACTTTCGCCAAATTATTTACTAGTCAAGAATTTTAACAATTCGCAACATTCTGCCAAATCTTCAAAATCTACATAAAATTGAAGCCGCGTGGGGAAAAGGTATTCATTTAATCAAAGATTTCGAAGTCTTTTATAGTGTAATCTTCTTAGTAATTTATAGTAGGCTAATTTTGTCCTTCTGCTAGAAAATGTGAATTTCCGCGATCGTCTTTGGCACAAGATTCTTCAAAGTAAACTAAATTAAAGTCTAGCAACTCTAGTCAGCGAAATAAAGTTCGACAAAAAACTAGAACTTGCCAGAATATCTAGTTTTAACACGTGATGTCAACCTCTTATTCTCTTCTTCACTAATAAGTTAGTCAGACAAATGCCCTGAGTACCTTGAAGCTTCCGACACGTAAAGTTGTGGCATTAAGGGGGGCAGGTGGAGGGCATCTCACTCCTCTAGGAAAATGTTTTGCCCTCACTTCATCCCCCTGACTCGAAATCAAGTTAAAATGTTGCAATCCTTAGTCACCATCTATAAAGGGAAAATATATTTTGAATGGAAATTAAGATCATGCAGTGTTACAATATTTTTAAGTTTCATCAAAGTTGAATATTTCATTAGTCTAATATTTTTTGTTTGCTGTTCCAAATTTGTCATTCCAAAAATACCATTGTCCCTCTTTTGCCACCAAGAATAGGATTTCCGGTTTCGCCAGTGGTTGAGCTGTCTAGAAGGCGGAGTACGTAGATCAATCGACATCAAAACTGGACAAAGAAGTGCGAACGTCTGCGGTTACCGCCCAACTACACGCCACTTGATTTCGGTTGTTTTTTCCAATGTTTGATTGCATAAAATGTAATATATCAGCATAAAATTAGACAGTTCGAACATTTGCCCAGGCTAAGAAACATGGTAACATTTACGGTGGTACTGCTTCTGTTTTCCGCCGCAGACCTGGTTTGGTGTTATCCGAATGGCGCACCACCGAAAAGTTGCGAGCCAATGCTACCCGGCCATTTTGATCCGGTGCGTCGTGTTGTTGTGACAGACCAGAAGACGAGCAGCCCATACACTGTAAATGCAAGCTGGGACAACGAACATAAATATATCCGTGTTTCGGTAACTGGTGATACTATACAAGGCTTCATAATTCAGGGGAAAATGCCAGGAAATGAATCAGCAGTTGGTAAATTCACGAAACTTTCAAGCAATTCTAAATATCAGAACTGCTCGGCATATAACGTAAGTTCATAGTCACTTTTTATTATCAAGTTGGAGAATAAAGGATTGGAGGGAATCACAGACTTTGGTTTGCATGACTTCACACACCTATCGGATGTAATATTTCAAGTACGAGTTGGTGTTCTTCCTCCGATTTCTAGATACCGAGAAACGAGTTGAAAAACGAGTCGAAGCCGAGTTTTTTTAACGAGTTTCTTGGTATCTAGAAATCGGAGGAGGAACACTAAACGAGTGTTTGAAATTACTTCTCAAACGAACCAGTATTTTAGGCGAAAATCCAGCCGAAAGTTGGAAAAATTCAGCTGTAATCTTCCTCCGATTTATAAATACTGATTAATTATGTATTTCTTTTGTTTTTTCTTCGTGAATTATTAATGAGTTTGAGAAGTGGTTTTCACGCAGGATCAACAAAAGCCTAAAACAAATATTAATAGATGAACGTTTTTATGGAGTCAGGCTCCAAAATACTGCACAAAGAAAATAAAAAAGAGCCAGTCGGAAAAAAATTAAAAGTTTGTTCGATATTTTTTCCTCAATTTTGTCGAATCAACATTTGTATTATTTGAGCGTTTGCTCACGTTCAAGGGAAAAACCAGGTCTGATTAATTGACTCACGTACTTTCCAAGTTAATTTCAACCGTTAAGCCAGTCGAGGTTATAGCGTTCTTATGACCATTCTTCATGGGTGTATTTTCTTTTCCTTTCTTTGACGCAGTATGAACTTGGAGCCAGCTTGACGCATACCAACGCTGAGGATAAGAGGAACTTGGTTTTTCATTGGGAGCCGCCATTCAATGTAGAAGGGAACGTCATCTTTTATGCTACCTTGGCCAAATCCACGAATATTTACTGGTTGAAACAGCAAAGTAATTCTGTTTTCTTCGAGATGAGAATCAAGAATGAGTCGTCAACTTTAACTCCAGTGACAGAGGACGATAGGTTTAACGCAACTTCGCGACCAACTCCAGAAGTGAAATCTAAGACTGATCCTGTAAGTTTGCCATTACACCTTACTCACTCTCTCTCTCTCACACACACACACACACACACACACACACACCATATTTTAAGCATGATAGATTTACAAGAAGATTTATATTCTCTACAATCATTAGTTTACATAATCTACATATCTGATCATTCACGAAGATGTGTTAAGTTATTTTCTGACTTATTTCATTTGGTAAGCATGCATGCTCGCACGAGCTCAAAATAACCCAAGAAGTAAAAGAAATCGCAAGGTATGTTCTGAACCAAAGCAGAAAAAGTGAAATATTTGTCTGTAATTTATCAAACAGTGATATGACACAGGCTGAAAAATACTTGGGCCCATCTGCTTTCGCGACAGTCGAGCATTATAGATCAGAGTTTAGTCATAAGTTACGGCGCAGACATGCGTGAGTGCAGTTGTATTTATTAGTACAATATTCTTGAATGCATGATTGCCTGCTTACGCTTTTCTTAATCGTCAATTTTAGGTCAACCCTGGATCGAACACGGTTTCATTATCAGTTCCACAAATCACGTTATTGGTGATGGCTTTACTAACGTTAGTGGCTCAGACAAAATAAGAATAGTCTTCAGTTGAAGTGTTCAAGTCGTGGATGTTAAATACGAAATAATTTATTTGCAATCGCTATTTTTTGCTGTATATAATGCTTACGTACGATCTCCCTACACTGACTGTACGTATACTTAACCAAGCAAATTTATAGAAATCATTAGGTGTACAATTAAAAGTTACCTTTACGCTTAAATGTGTAAATGTTGGGCGACTTCACAACTAGTACTCAAAGAAATTAAGAGCTATCAAACTTACAACATAGTGATACGTAAACAGATAGTAAGATCAATAGTAAATATATCTCATGCTGTGTTCACTTCTGTGAGCTGGATCCTGGTTTGGTCTGGATTTGAATGAACTGGTTGTGTTCACATTACCAGTTCATAGACGGGATTTAAAATGTTAGAAAATGCTTTTCATGCATCATATTACCTCCCACTGTTTTCAAATTCACAACACTCTTGCATTCCACTACTGCCTAGTCACTCATCGTGCGACTAATTCACCTTGGGAACACCTCCGTTTCGAGTTCCAACCCCACCACACTACATTCACAGTTGGTTGAATCCCATTTCAGTCGTTTCTTACGCCATTTCAACAGTTCAGCATTAAAACCTGTCCAAATCTCGTCCGAATCATGTCCGATTGCGTTTACATCGTATAAAGTCAATTATGTTGGAGTGGGGTTGGATTCCATTTGCCAACTTCGGGGATCTTCACGAATATTCATGATTATTCTCTTCCTTGGTTTTGTTATTTCTGGGTTAATCATAAAAGTTGAGAGGACATAATGGCCATGATTAATTTACAGATTGCTTTGACAAAAACGAGATTGCTTTGACACGATGGTTTTTACTCAGTCCTCGTGACTTCAAAATTAAGCCCACTCTATGAACTAATAACATTGAACTCTAAAAAGACTGGAACGATACCTGCAAACTGTATCTTGAAGCCAACATGGAGGCCGACATGTGGGTCAATTTTCAGATCATCCCAGTTCCCTAGGAGATTATACTTGCCCCCTATTGCGAAAAACTTAGCCTAAATTTCGGATTTTTTTGACAGTTTTCGTTTTTATCCTAAGCAAGTAGAGGGCAATGTCGGTAGGACGGCATATTTGTCAGAATTAACTGTCATTGAAAAGTTAAGGTTCAATACAACTTTTTCCCACGCGTTTTAATCTACATGGTTGTCCCCATGTCGACTTCATTCAGTCTTGAGGCAACGCATAACAAGGTATCGTTCCAGTCTTTTTAGAGTTCAATGGCTAATAGATGTACCCGCAGTAGCCAAGATGGCAGCGGGTATCGCACGATAGCTTGTTAGAGGTTCATTTTGACGCATTGGTCATGCGTTTTTCGGTCCAAAACAGTGACGATTTGTACCGACCAGACATGGGCATCGTGTAAGAAATTCTTTTTGACTTCATGATTTATTTTTTTAATGAGCGACAAATTTGTGTATTAATTTATTTACCAAAAGGGAAATACTACAGCCAAACTCGACGTTATACAACCATAGTAATATGCACCTAAAAAGTTAAAACTTGGATTTACAAACTAGTTGTAATTATACAAAATCTTTTAAGAACTTATTTGCGCAAGTACAGAAATATTTAAAAATTTAACACTTCCTATTTTGTTAAATAACTTCGACGCGGTATCCTACATACTGTGTAAAGAACAGGAAAGTTACGCTTTGTTACCATATTGTAGTTGCCAATTTTGAAATGTCGAATTGTACGGATGACTACGACTTCAACTGGGGTTGCAGAGTGCTCTAAAAGTCGTCTTTAATAAATTGAAGTCTGTTTTGTCTTTCCTAGGAGGCTGTAATGAGATTTAGAATATCTTTGACATCATTCACATAACCTGCGTAAGCAAAACTAGCAGCAGGATTCTCAACTTTTGAGCAGCGTGAAAAATCCGTATCACAATAGTTCACATTTGATAAAACGAAAGGCGCTACAAGGTGTTCGTGGAGGCGAAGGTCAGCAATGTTTTTCTATTCGCCTAACACTCGCAGTACACCATAATAAGCACATGCAATTTATTATTGTGCTTCCAATTTAAGATCTCCTCAAACTCAACTTTGAGAAGCTTTGCCAGAATGAAGCTTTGCATTTGACAATTTGAAATTTCGGCGCTCAAAAAATAAAAAAAGGATTCTTCCTGGTCTCCTGATTAGCAACAATATTACCTATTTCTCAAAGCCAATGCAAGTTGTCAAGACCCATACTCAAAATAATTACTTCACACAGCATAATACAGGCGCTTTCATTGTTTACAGCGAAAATTTATACCAAATAATTAAATACATTATGCAAACGATTAAGTTAATATTCATTAAATACATCTGTAACAGACTTTTAGCCTTTCAAATCAAATAAAACGGCAACACAAATTTTATACAGTGCATTCGGGAAAGTTTACTCCAATTTTTCCACGAAAGCCATTGAATTTACGATGTGTTTGGTTAATCCCTTTGGAAAGCTCGTGATAACATCAAGGATTGATCTGGTTATTCGGTTCACCCTAACAAGAATGAAAACCTATCTGCTCAGGTTAAAGATACAAAATATACATCAGTATTTCCTATTTTGAAATATATCACCAAAATTACCCTGATTATTCCCGAGTAACATACGGTACTTATCTACGGCACCTTTTTTATGGGTTAAAAGATTTTTCGTTTAAGGGAGAAGAGCAAAAGCATTAAATGAAGACAATAGCCATAATAAAAATTAGACACAATGGACACGATATTAGAGACAACACTGTATGAACACCACCATCGACTTAACGTCTTCAACAAAACCAAACACCTCAACCCCATCTCCAGTACATTTTATCGCCGTGCATGGTGGAAGGTCAGCAAAAATGGCATTTGCATCGGAAGTCGATCCGAATATCCGATTTGCTCGATTCAAAAAGCAATTATTATTTATCTAAATCATATTTGCTCGTCTTTTTTGTGACGGTTGTGATTTTTGTACCATGTTAACAGTTCATGTAAAGGGCTTATAGTATAGGCTGAAACACAATATAGGTTGTCATATTACCAATACTATTGTTATAAACATTTGTAATTTATCATAATTTATATTTTGTTATGTTGTTAATCAATAAGCGAACAGTTACCAGGGAAACCACACCCTCTCTTTGCATGTCAAAGTTACGAACCGAATGCCAACAATACATTTCTGTACAACCGAAAACCCAAAATAAATAAAGAAATTTATTTGAACTATCATCAACCCATCCAACACTTCTCGCAAACTAACCCCACGATCACCACCATCTTCGTCATCGTTACCTTCACCAGCAACAACCAAAACAAGAAAAATAACAACAGTAACAACAACAATAACCAACACACCCGATTATCACAACTCTTTGTCTGATAGGATCAGTATTCCATCATTTTACTCAGCCTAACGCCAGATAATTTTATTTGCTGAGGTGAGACATCCTGCCAGGACGCTAAGCCAAGTAACTGGCGACTGCTAAACCTCTTTGCCATCAGTTGGCCTTCAGTGAAGGTTAGTAAAATCTTGTACTCGTCCACACATCATGGCAATACATACCACTCCTTTTCATCGTCTGGAAGTTTTGGCACATTTTCTTTATCTTTCACGGTGAGCTTCGACTTGAAAATTTTAAAGTTGCCTTCTACTTCCTTCTTCTGAACAGTCAGTTCTCTCATGCCAACTTGGTTGATCGATTGCTACAGAAAAAAAAGTGAGAAAATTAGTGAGGAGTTTACTGTACTATATAAGGTTTTAAGGTTTGTATGTAACTTCACCACGCAATGTCGCGAAACAATGACGCGAAAAAGCAAGTACAGGGCTGAAATTAACTTTAAGTAGGTTGCCTATTCGGCAACCATCTTTTGAGATCTAGGCGTCCAAGATGAAATTTAGTCATCACGTTCGGGTGCTAATTGTGCAGGAATAAAACGTAAAACAAGTTGACGGAGAATACAAACATTCCGAGTGGGGTGTAAGGACGACCGTAAATTTCGGATCCTGACGTATGCAAATGATACGTTAGTGAGACAGTTTTTGTAGTCTCCAGGAGCTGAAGACACACGCGTTCTTGTGTTGTGATCGTTGACAATTTCGCAATGAAGTTCAAACCCAACATTACAATTGTTGAAAAATTACAAAATTTCAGATGTTTACCAAAGGTGTACAGACTTGGATTTTTGGAGAAGAAATATAACATAACGTTATTTTTTTAAAAAAAAGCTAGATTTTCGTCGTACTGCAATTGCCCTCTCGCTTTTTCAGTGTATGTAGCCTAAATATGCCAGAAGGACATACAAACTTCTTTCATCAAAAATACAATTTATTATAAACTTGTTAGAGTTAACGTTAGGGCTGGAGTTGGTTTTCGCCGACAAGACATATTGACAACGAAGGGTTCGATGAAATGAGCAGTTAACCTGGATCTACCCTCAAAGTGGTTACGTACACCAATCCTCTTGAAATAGCAGTGACGGAATTGTGATTTAAGAAAGGCATACAGAGTGGAGTTTCGAGTAAAATACTAACTTGCGTTTGCTCTGAGAAATCGCTAAAATTGTTGCGAATACATGCAACAAGAATTCATCAACTTATTTTATCAACTTCAAATGAGAAATTTTTTGAGCCACATATCACAAGAACTTGACAAATAGACAAATCGGTATGGTACAAGCCGAGTATTAGCAGACTCAACCTTTTCCAGACAGACGTGGCCCTCTAATGTTTTACCTAGCCCAACGCAAGACGGTTTTACTCGTCAATTGCATATCTACCACCTGGAAAGTGTTACGGTTTAGGATAAAATTTCGCTTTGTTCTTACCTGCCATGTTGAACAAATAAGTTATGTTTTGAAGTCCAAAATCAAACAGACGTCAACGTAGCCCCCCGTGTCGGTACATTGTATGACAAACGTAGAGGGTGTAGGTCATTTGTTTGGCTGTGTGCACAATTAACCCAATTCAGACAGAGCATCCGACTTTCGGGGATCAGGATAATAAATTTGCGTTCGAGACAATTTAGGCTGTACTCAAGGTTGGGCAGTGTCTAACACACCCTAAGCCATTATTGTGATGGTTATAGACTGATTTGACTAATTGACTGTGGGGGCATGTGACGTCACTGTTTCACAACATTGAAATTTTGAGCTACCATTTTGTGTTATTTCTGTGACGTAAGCAAATCAAACTGATCGTTTAATAAATTGCCAAGGATCAACCGAAGTATACTAAATAAACAAAATTGTTAAGCAATAGCAATAACGACAAAAAAATTCAGATATTAAATCTGGTTTTCCATGGGTAATGCCAAAACTTCAGAACCAAAAATTATATACTATATTGAGTCTGCTAGAAAACGTCAAGCAATATGATGAAGTTTGGTGAACACAATTTGAATAGTTTTGCGCTCACGGATGTTGGAAGTCGGCTCTAATGCCTTGCTTTTCCTTCACTCTATTAAAGTTCAACTAGAACGATTACTTCTTTTCAGAAGAAAAGAATACTTACGTAAAGCAATGCCAACTGGTGGGCCATGTACTTGTGATTAGTGCGGTTAAACGCATCGTAATTCAACTGATGAGACAATGTAACAAGTTGGTTTAATATTCCAAACCTATCGAAGTGTTCTGAAAGATATGAGACAACGTAGATAAATAATTATTTAATTATTTGAATATATTCATATATACATATATATACACGTACAAGTAAATGTCCATATGCTTAATAAACATGTACATTTACTATTTAGAATTTGAGCGGTGGTGTTGTATCGGATTATTATTGAATACCATAAGTATATATACATAACAACGATACTATGAGCTATCGTCCTACATGGGCTCATGGCCAACGAGGTGAAAGGAACTAAATTGCCCATGAGATCGTATCGGACGACAGCGAATGATTATACGATAGGTTCGGGATTATACGTTGATTATACATACATCTACATACAGTGAAGAGCTGTTCACACGGGTGATTCTTCTTGCGATTTTTCTCATCCTGAGGCATGCGATTGAGTAAACAATTAGCCAAAATATTGTACCTTATAGATTTGCACAAACGATCCGCAAGCCAATCCACTCGATTGAATGTGTCAGGAGGCTAAAAATCGCAGCAAAAATCGCCCGTGTAAACAGCCCTTAAATCTATATGATATATTTTATTTACAGATAATATATTTGTTATATAATAATTCAGGTTACACATTTTTATATATTATATATAGAATGGTAAGTTTAAAATAGTTGTTGGAGTTTCTCCCTTCCATGCGATTATCAGGCAACTAAAGAACTCCGGATTTACGTTTTTTTTAAGTTGTGCAATAATCCAGTGGCTGTTGTACAAGCGACAAAAAATATATGGAAGTACTAAAAGAGAATACATACATTCACAGAGACGGAATATTTAGGAACTGTGCTTAAAATCTCCTAAACATCTCACAAACAACCGCCAGGCCTCCAAATTTGCTCAATCATCGAATAAACATTGTTAACAATTTAGTAACAATCTGCATAGGTTCTTGATGGACTTTCACTCATTTTTTCACCTCAAATTAACCAAACCGGGTTTTTAGTCCCAGAGAAAACAAGGAAACATTGTCGCGGAACAAAGTTTGCTTCCTGGCCTCGATTTCTGTTTCGAAAACAGTGTTTCTTTGTTAGCCCATTCTAGAAACAGTGTTGTCTAGGGCCCAGGGTTTCGCTGTATACTTTGTTTCCAAATTTTCAAACGCTCCTTTTGTTTCCTTCTCCTTATTCACTGCCTGTATCCTCTTCTTTGCTTCTTCTAGTTTTCGTCGACTTTTAGTTAAAATTGAATCAAAATACACATCACCAAAAAATCTCCGCATCCCAGGAGACTTTGATTCAGTCCTAAGTTGCACCAATTGTGAATGTTTGTCGCAAAATGTTTTCGCATTTAGCTATGTTCGGGAGACATTGCAGACAAACAAGGAAGTAAAAGAAGAACGTTAACGATATCACTTATGGCCATATCATTGCTTTCCAAACCTCTTCTGCACCAAAGGGATTTAATTTCGTCTTCTTCCAAACATGTTTAAATTTATATTACTTTGAATTTAATCTTTCAAATTACCGTTTGAAGACTTAGCGATCGAAAAGAACTTGAAATTGACTTAAATATGATATTCAAAACCTTCTTTCGATTAAAATATCTGTTAATGAACTAAATTTGTTAGTTATTTCAACCTCGAGAAGTAAGCTATTCATTTACTTCCTTTCTTTATGATAATTAACTCCTACGAATGCATCTACTTAAGAAACGCATGAACGTATGAGTATGTACACGCATTTGCATATAATATGTAGTAGATACAATATCAGCGGCTGATCTGTATGGGATTTACAAGGCGAGCTGTAGTAGATACCATTCCGATCGGATGCGAATGCTGTATCTTTCTTAAAATATGAATACAATTGAATGGCCATGTTTACCGGTTATTTTGAAGTTTCAGTAAATTTTAACGCAGAAAATCGAAGGGAAAAGTTCATAATTTTAATTAGTATTCTGTGCCCGATTTACAGCATACTAATTAGAAGCCAAAGTCTTTTGTGTTTTCTTCGTGAATTATACATGAGTTTTTAAGTTGATACACACAATATGCATATGCACATGTGCTAAGTACGAACACGCATACACGTGTACACGTTTTTACTTGACTTGTTAAGCGTTTTCGCTTGATATCGTAACCGCCATGTTGGTGTGCCTTAACAGAAGATTTTTGATCATCTGCCTTTGTTATTTGTAACTCTAAGGACTGAGTGAATACGCTTATATAGAAAAAAATTAAATAAAAATGAGTCAGAAAGTCCCAAATACAGTGAGTTAGTGCGAGCATGGGGAATATTGTGTAAAATTTTACTGCGGTCAAAAATAGCTTCAAAACAACAAGTGAAAACGAGTTGGCTGCATTTTGATGTTCATAGGTGGACAAAAAAATTGGCTTTCTTCATAGAATAATTAACTACCAAAACCCCATTCTACTGATGAAAAATTTATTAAATATTTCAAAAGAAACCATCAATTTTATCTTTTTATTCAGCTAAAAACAGCATACAGCCATCTTGTTTTTATCTACTGGAAAGATATGAGCAGCAATACTAGCAGTAAAGGAAACAATGAGATTGCGAAACAGCCAAAATCCGACAGCAAGCAAGGTATGTTCTAAATGTATCTGTGATTATAGCCCTTTTTTTCCATCTGTAGTATGTCGCTTAAAAGCGAATGACTGGTTGATTTCGTCACATGACACATCAACTGTCGGTCACTAGAGTGAATGAGCAGGCAACACTTCATTCGTCAGAGAGCAACATTTCAATGTTGCCCACTAACGCAAAAGACGCAAAAGACGCAAAAGACGCAAAAGACGCAAAAGACGCAAAAGACGCAAAAGACGCAAAAGAGAGGTGACCATGACAAGAGTATATTCAACTATCGCATTTTCGCCTATTTCTGCTGTACAACCCGATGAGGTACAACAAAAGATTCCCCAAAACACGCTAAAATCTCACACGTTTTCATAATTGTAGGCTGAAAAATGTTGTAATAATATTGTTATCTTGGACGAACGACAATGATGAACTGACAATGCTGATCATTGTCACAACAACCTTGTTCACCATTGATGAACTAACCATCGGTTGTTAACGGTGGCTGGAAACGGGGAAATGCGTTGATGAAACGACATTGTTGATTATCGACAACATGGATGTTCAATCTTTTTGAGAAGTTGCTACAGCTCTTGTGCATGAACAATGGTGTACCAGCTTGGCAACCATGGCTGAACAGCATTGTTGACTACGGTGTTCATCGGTATAGTACAACATTGTTCACGTGGTGCAGTACATCATTGCTCATGCCGGTTGACAGCCGTAGACATTGCATATTTTTACGCGTGTAGAGCTCTAGTAGGAGCCATCCCTCATGGGTCTAGTATTACGACTGGAGGAAACCAGCGTATCCGAAGAGAATCTGCAGTGCTTCAAAGAGTCAAAATGGACAACACTACTTTAGCGCACAACTAAGGTAACTCTAATAGGAGAAATGGACGCAGTTAAAATTAAACCCCAGTCACCAATGTTAAAGACAAATGAGTGAGAGTACAGTTAATCAATATTAGGCAGTTATTTAGGAACATTCTGAAAAAAAAACGCATCTTCATTCTCACATCAGACAAAAACATAGTCAAACAAAAAGTCACTTAATAACTACTTCCTTGGAGAAAAGTGAGGTTTGATTCTCTTCAATCTGCCCGTTTTCTTATACACTGCGTTTCAAGATTGGCGGGAACTGAACTTCGAGATTTGCGGGGATTGAAACCGGTCTTTTCTCTCTCGAGTCATTCATTAAGTGCTTTAAACTGTATGTGACCGTGACTGGGGGAAAATGTTAGCCGCTGAAGAATGTAAGAATGTCAGTTACATAGTACTGCACCTTCAAGAGGACAATCTTGGCCATGAAATACTGGTCGTTCTGGATTTATTACATACGACGCCACTCTGGGAAAAAGGTCGGCCAAACCACTTTGTTTCAGGTATTCCTGAGGAATTGAAGAAGGCATGAATGGTTAAAAAGACAGGATGTAGGGGATGCGAAAGCAACCCAACGCCGACCCTTAAATTCACAAAGGATTCATTAAGAAATGCATATTTTCATGAAGCGTGGTGAATATGTGAATATGTGAATATGTGGACAAACGACCCGAAACTTCGTCAAGCTTATGATCTCAGAAAAACATTTTCTCGGTATCTTAGGGCAATTGAACCCATATGACCTGACGAAGGGATTGACCAGTAAGATACTGCAACTAATGGGACTGAGATTGCGCGGGGAGGTACCAAAGTAATGCCGACAGTGACTGGTATGCTTGAATGACAGATTATGCACTACCTGTATGGAAGGTACAATACAGAACAGTTATATGGTAGTTAGTATGGCGGTGATTATGCGGGCAGTATGGAGACCACCAGAGAGTATTCATGGAGTTTATGATTTCAAAAATATTTAATTAATAAAACAAAGATTTTGTCGTGGTGATAAATTTCAGTATCGCTTTGAAAAACGTCTTAACTATGGTGAATGGTCATACAAGACGGTTCTGAAAAGAACTAGAGGAACCAACACACACAGAGAAAGTAAATACTAAAATGAAATGCATAGTGCTTCTTTTTAGTATTTACTTTCTCTCTGTGTGTGGTTCCTCTAGTTCTTTTAAGAACTGTCTTGTATAACCATTCACCATGGTTAAGACGTTTTTCAAAGCGATACAAATTTATTTAACGACCATCCTTGATGACAACTATATTTTTAAGCAACTACAGTACAGTACTTCTGGAGAAGGCCACTTTGATGGATCAGTTGTTATGGGAAAGCCAACGGAATAATCTTCCTGGAAACAGTTCTGACAATTGACAGTAAAATGAGATTTTCCAAAGTCTTTTTCAATCGTCTCTCGAGCTGTCCCTAGGCATTAACGTGTTTGTTTATAAAGACAAGGACGTAAAATACAACAAGCAAACGTTACTGTTAACATTATTAGAAAAATCATTATTCTCGGGCAATGAATTGCCGAAAGAGTAATTATTTCCTAATAACGTTAACACTGATAATTTTTTTCTCATATTTCGCACCATTGCATGTACTGTATAAGTGTACCTGAAGGTGCGGTTGAGGGCTTGGTAGGGACTGTAAGTGTTCCTCCATCTTTCGTAAAACCACGCGTGCTGTAAGTAGATAGAAAAATACGTTGCAGAAACATGCCATAAACTGTGTCTCTGATTTACTTCATTTAATTTGCAGTTGGAAAAACCAAACTAATTTTTTTATGACATCATCTTAGTTAGTACTTTAATATACTGCATAGTATCTCCATATTATCACATTACCTTTTGGTTCAAAAGAATTTTGATACTCAATTTTATGACTGTGACTGATCTTCCCACTTTTCGTCTGGCAAAATCAAATAAAGTTAACATTACCGAAGTGAAATGGTGCTA
The DNA here is from genome assembly GCA_030142905.1 of Heliopora coerulea. NCBI lineage: Eukaryota > Metazoa > Cnidaria > Anthozoa > Scleralcyonacea > Helioporidae > Heliopora > Heliopora coerulea. Next base: position 4,057,343 of record JASJOG010000009.1, read on the forward strand.
CTTGTAGGTAAAAGACCTCAATACACACCAAATAAGAACTGAATAATAATTTACTGTTAGTAAAAATTCAATATCCATCAAATTTGTCTTAAATTAAACAAAAAAAATATGGACTATAACCACTTCCCTTGGATCTAACAAATACCATGAGAAGGAAAGTATGGTTGAGAGGAGCACCTGCCCCCCCCCCCTTAATGGCTTAAACTAAGGAATAATTTTCATTAAATTGTTTAATATCATTCTGGTCATTTAACATAACCAAAACATGAACTGTTTTGGTTCAATTGGCAATTTTTAGAATAAATAAGAACATACATAGATTCTGCTGAACCCCTTTTCTCTTTATTTGGCCATGAAGTGAACTACTGGCACACTTTGCTCACACCTAAAACAAATTTTTCTGCATAGACAGTTTTGTGTGAAGCAGAAGAAGTTTAAAGGTTGTCCTCTCCCAGAAAAACGCCAGTTTGAGGTACTGTTGTTTTGAGCTACAGTGTATAGCCCCTCCTCAGGGTAATAAGATGCCACAGAGTATTCAGCTATTGAATGTATCCCGGTAGTAAACTTTTGCTGACTACTATGAACATTTCACTTTCTCCACCCTTTTACCTTCTTCACTGAAAACCTTTACCAGTTTAACGCCCAAATCACGTTCACATTTCTCTACAGCTTTTCGTTGAGCCATGTTGGAAACTACTGCACTGACACAGGCTAGGTTGCACTCTTTTAGACAGGCATGAGGCACACAATTCATGATTTCAACCATTAACGGATGTCGTCATGCAACATTTTGCGTTAAAGATTTTTTTATTGACGTTTCATGGATAAAACATCGAGACAGAAGGTTGAGATTTTACCAAGCGGTATTTAGGTGAGACTATTTAGTTAGCTTTTGATGTATCGAAGCGTGAATAGAACTTCGCAAAATAACCCATTGTGAAAAACTTATATGGGTGTGGAGTGTTTGTGGCTACTAGCAGCAATAGAAACAAAGTTTTTGTCAAATCATTCGAAGGACAACCGACGACATGACTGATTTGAATTTGTGATTTATTGAATTACGAGTCGTGTCGTCACTGAACAAGTTGCGTGATGGATGTTACCTACTGCTACTGTTAAAAACAATGTGTTCGAGTTCCTGTTAGGAGTAAAATTGATTCTATCAACGAAGTTTTGAGTAACATATGTCCTTTGAAAAACCATTGCTTGTAACGTGGAATTTGCTTTAAAAATCACCATAGAGACGATCAAAAAAGCAATTGGAAACTAATAAGCTTCGCAGTTTACAGAAAAATCGCTGCGCAGATTTTCGCAATTTGCCAAGCGTTAATTTAAACCCTGTCCTAGTATTGTATGATTAATACATTGCAGTGATACAGACTGTAGTCAGTGGTATGTGTTTGGAAATGGCAAATACTACAGTATTTCTAAAATAATGGAAATTCTTACTGTAATTAAACAGATAGTGCAAAATAAAGATTGTGAAGAACCTTAGCAAACGTCAATGTTCAACTTACAATGTTACTTTTTTCCTCAGATACTTGAAAATATCAGTCTACGCTTCAATCTAACTGAAACTTTATTTGTCAACCACAATTGTTGAGAGTTCATTATGAATTCACTGAATGAATAATTACATTGCATGTACTGACCAAAAACTGACAAAAAAATGATGATTGATTACAATTTTCTTTAATATAATTTTCGTACCAAGTAACAGGGATAAACAAAGTACTGTAAACATGTGATCCTGGAGTATATTGCAAGCATGGTGAGGTATAAACACTTACAGTATAACTTCTCTTGCACAAAGGTTCGAGTTGAGAGCAAAGGGTCAAAATCTCAATTGCAACATCACTTGGTGTTAGTAGCACTTTCCATAAAGGTTCATCTAGTTGAATATCAACTAAAATAATAATAATAATTGTTTAATTCCAATCAATAAGGAGAGTGCCATTGCACTTGCCCACACCCTCTCAACATTGATGTGACAACACAATTGATTACACCAGCAGATACTGTATTAAGTAATTGTCACTGCCACATTAGGTCTGACAGTCTGGTGCAGTAAAATTACAAACAATGAAAACAAATGAAAGTGAAAATACAATTTTATTGCTGGAAAATACAAAAACAACTCTTCAAGATCAAAATAAAAACTTGAGCCGAACTTAACTGGCCTTTGTTTTATTTTTCTGATGGGATGCAGTTTGTTTACATGACAAAACCACATAGCAAAACTCATGCATGTTCCTACTCACCAGTGGCATGAAAATTGCATTGATTTCCTACAAATTTGATTCCTACAAAATGGCTGTATTATTATGCAAAAGCACTGAATTAATGGCTGGTTTCCATTAAATCACTAAAATCACTATGGTTTCAATCAATCTGAAAATCTGAAGTTCAAAAACTGCAGCAATCAAATGGAAACCATGCTCTATGCTTCCCTAATGATTGTGATCAGTGATATAGACACTTTCCTAATTAAGTGATTGTGATCACTACATGTACGATTGCTATGATCATTAAGGTTATTTTTTAAGTGATCTGAATGCTCATAGTAACAGTTGACATCCCTTGGATCAGTGTAAGCATGGTTTCCATATACTTGCTGCAAAGCTGAGGACACTTTTTTACATGATCTTAACAATTGAAGTGATCATAGCAATTGTTTGGATAGTTATCTGGAAGACTTTTACAGGGGCAGATATATAAGAATGCATTAACATCAGTGGTTCCTACACTGAGTTGTTTCCTGATATACAGCATACACATACACTTCATTGGTCCATAACAATTCATTGGGAACTTGCTTGTCCCTCAATGGGTTTAACATGCCTTCATGATTGTAATATATTAATTTGTATTTATGATAATGATGAAAGAAGAATGAACACAGTCAGGTAGTGTAAAATACATGTGACCAATAAGTGTCTAGTACTAACATCTTTTGACTTTACTAACTGAAATAAAGGAATCCAGATGTGCCTGTAACTTTCTAAATTAGCTACAATTTTAAAAGTAACTTTGTAAAAATACCTAGTTACTTTTATCTACATGTAGTTGAAACTTTTACCAGTAACTAATTATATTTCCCCTATATAACTGTATTTGTAACAAGTTATAAAAATATCAGTTACAGCACTGAATTCGTTTTATCTACAATACATACAGTAGCTATTTCAAAGGCTGTTCCTGGCTGGACTCAAATGTACTTGACAAAACCAATAAGAAGGGAAATATGAATAAAATGTGAATATCAAGACGAGAGAGCACTATGTTTAACTTAGAGATGAATAGTTTCAATGCATTTTCGTTCTGCCTGTGTGAGTATCAGTCCTATAAACGTCAACGGTTTTTTGAAATAGCTTTATTCATTTTAAATATATACTTGTTATACTTCTATTGACGATGTCTCTTGGTCTCTAACTGCAAGAATTGGTGGTGTTCAAAACTTCGGAGATTGAATAACTAAATTAATGAGTAAATGCGCTTCAAACACTGCACTTCTAGTATTTCAGATCATTGCTTAAGTTCTGTAATTTTCCTCAGAGGTTATTCATCAAAATTTCAAATATATTTGTCACAATTGCCTACCTTTGAACAATGGATCGTACAGGAGAGGCGTACTTAACGGTTGAGACGGGAAGTAACTTTCCGTCATGATTCTTACAGCATTATATAATTAAAGCATTCTAGGTAATAGCTAAAATAGCCAAACACCAGACAGCTGCAACTGTCACACGGAAAAAGCGTCTCGAAGCGCCAACCTAACAACAAACAACGCATTTTCATATGTAAACTAAACTGGTTTTGTGTTGTAAACCGCTGTCTTTAACCACTGTCTTTCCAGGAAATTTAACGAAATTAATTACTAAACGAAATTTGAAGGATATTTTTGAAAATCTGAAGGAAATTTGAAAGCAATTTGAAGGTACTTGCACTTTAAACAATTTTATTTCGAAAATTGCAGTATAACAGTGCACTGTAATTCTGAGCATACTGAATATATATATATATATATATATAATTTCATAATTTCATTTTAAATGTTTTTTTCTAAACAAAAAATAAAATTAATGTTTTCAATAAATCATTTCACAGTGACTAAAACAAGTAGTTTTGTAACTATGTACTTTTCAAAGGTGACCTCCGCATTTTGTTTGTTTACTTGTACGCTTACATGTATATAAATTTTATATTAAAATATAGCTTAGATCAATTTGATCCATTAACTCACATGCACTTTTTAAGCTCACATTTTGATTGCTTTCCATTCTACCACAGAGATATAAATTCTATAATAGACTGTATGTACATCTCTATGATTCTACAGACCTTGGCTGTGAACCTGGGACCCCACCAAAAATGTTCCCAATTGGGCCCTGCAGTTCCTAAGGCCGGCCCTGGTAACTTCTTACAACTATGATATGTTTACGGATTGTCCCAAATTCGTGAATTTTAATCGCAACAATGAAATACTCAAGCTTAGTCCGTTCTCCTGGACTGCCTCATTAGCTCAGCGGTTAGAGCACTGGTCTCGTAAACCAGGGGTCGAGAGTTCGATTCTCTCATGGGGCTGTCAGTTGTATTTGATGCACGGGTAGATCAACAACCGTCGGGTTAGATTTGGTTACGACTTGTATTGTAAATGATGCTTAAGTGTGCCATTAAAGCACAGAGTGCTTGGCTGTTTTCTTTTGTTCAACATCTCCAGAACGTGTTTGATACCGTGACATCGACAAACGCACTAGTTGACGAACCTTTTTGATAAAGTTTTGATTTTGTTAATTTTCATTCTTTTCCTGATTGTATTTTGATCCTAAACGATTTTCTCAGGAATCTGTTTCCTTTTACTTTTAAAAATTGGCCTAATTTTTAGTGTTGTTAGTGTCATGGATAATTGCTGAGTAATGAACCCTGGCAGAAAAGTTATCAATCCTTTTCTGAGTCAATTTTCGCATTTTTCATCAATGCTCAAAAAGAAATCTTCCGACGGATATTTCCCCAGAACGCTTCGATTTATTTTCTAGAACTTCCAACGGATGCTCATACCAGCATTTCTTAGAAACCATTTAATAGTTTAATATTTAAGAATTTCTGATCACAACGATTAAATATTCGAGTTTTGCAAACGCGGTCGGACGCCCCATTAGCTCAGCGCTTAAAGCACTGGTCTCGTAAGCCAGGGGTCGAGAGTTCGATTCTCTTATGGGGCTGTCTGTTGGAAATTCGATTTATCGTTAAAGTTTTAACTTCTTCCTTGTTATTCATATTTTTATATATTTCGCAATATCAGGCAACGTGTGATGGTTTTAAAGAAACAAAAGACATAAAAAACGTTTTAAACAGCAGGTGAAGATTTTATACCGTTCTCTGTCCCTACTCTCTATCGTTTTCCCAACAAAATTTCACATCCGTTTTCGGTAAAAAAAAATTCTTGAACACGTTTACCAAAATTGTATGGTATAAATAGGATGGGCAAAATTCACACCAACGATTTGAAAAAAAATGGATTGCGAATTTAGAACCGCGTAGCACTATCCCATGAGATAACGACTGCACGCAAGAGGTTGAGATTACACGAAGTTACTTATCACTTAGAAATACCACGTTCTTACGATTTGATAAAGACAAAAACAATTCTGCATCAAATGAATTAAATACTCGGGTTTATTTGGGTTTAATAGGTTACTTTTTCCCTACATCACCCCGCGTATGATATTTGTGAAGTCGCAAAGGCCTTAGAATCTATTCTATTTGCCGATGATACACATGTTTTCTTTTCTCATAAGAATCCTGATGTTTTAACGCATAAAGTATTATTAGAGTTGTTAAAATTAACCAATTGGTTACAGCTGTAAAAGTATCTAAAAGCAATTTCATGACCTTTAAAGTAAGACAAAAGATACAAATATTTCATAATGTTCTTATAAAAGTTTTTAATATCAAATACTGATCTTGAGAAATTAGTTGTTGTTTTCTAGAAATCATTCTGGACGAATATCTTCCGTGGAAATGACACGTTGCTCATCTTGCTTTGAAACTTTCTAGTATAAGAGCATCACTAGAGGGTGGGGTTGAGAGACCGGTTGCGACCACTACTCTTTTCGTGGTTGATCTGATGTGGACCCTATATTTGACAGTCTTTATTCCCTCATTTCCCACAGCCACGTGCTGTCGAAACGATCAGAATCGCCCCTGTAGAACCCTGATACTACCGCCTGACCTCTGCCCTCCAAAATTTCTGGTCGCGCTCTTGCTAGATTGCTGGGTATTTTTTACCAGTCTGCTTGACGTATACTTCAAATTAGTTTTCTCTGACGAAAGGATCCGTGTTTGGATACTGTGATCCAAACACGTGGAACTTTGAAAGCAGAAAAGCATAAGCTTTTGTGAGTTAACTTCTTGAAACTCGAGAGTCTTCTGGAAAAATACCAAAAACGGTCCAGAACTCGTGGAAAAACACGAATTCAATACCTGCCCCTGGACAAATGACACCATAGAATATCTAATTTTTTTCGTTTCATTGACACTTTAAGACCTCCAAAATTAGCGAAGGCCTGAACAGTGCCGGGTTAAGCTTGTTGGGGGCCCTGGACTACTCTTAGTGTTGTGGACCCCTTTGATAGACACAGCAACATCGTAATGTATTTATTCTATAACAAGTGTTTTAGGGATGCTTTGTTTGGGAATGGAAACCTAAAGCGATCACCAATACCATGCGTGTAAAATGAGATTATCTATATATTATACCGGAAACGACTGACGGACCAACAGTTTAATTCCGATATAAGCGGTATGGTGGGCTTGATTCTACAATATAATCAATTTAATATTATAAGATGTTATATTTAGCATAAAAGTCGTACATGAGAAATATTCGCGCTACACCAACCACAACTCTCGCAACCGGCGAAGAGTAAGTGGGCATTGCAAAATAAATTTCAACCTATGTTATAAAAGTACAAACTCTGCCAGAGAAATGCAATAGATTGATGGCATAGGCAACCACACCATACTTTAGTATATTAATATAAAATTGCAGTATCTATATTCTCGATTTGCATAAAAAATTCTGTGAGAATTTCATACACGTTCAGTGACCTCCAAAACATCAATCTACGTTGGAAGAATTGTTAAATTAACCAGTCTTTAGGTGGATATATGTTGTAGATGTCGGAGCTTCGAGATAACATCGATGATCGATGAACGTTTTTCAAACCCTAATCTCAGAAAAACGATTAGTGAGCCCGTGACGGAGATCGAAAAGGTAGTACCTATGTTCAAACTTGCACGGGCGTTTGTCATCTGAATCTCGGTAGCTCAACAGTTCAAGCGTTTTACCGGTCATCAGAAGGCTACGGGTTCGATCCCCGTCTGGGGCTCCGAAAATTTTTTACTGAGGTTATGGCTTGACGACATTTATCGATAATCTAACCAATCTTTGTCGGCTATACAGAGGTGCACGATAGTAGTTGGGAAGTCAAAGTTCCAGAACTTGTGTTGCCCGAGCATCATCGTCTGCATATGGACAATGGTTTCGTTAATAATGCATTTTCCCGCTGTCGAAACGGTCTCCTGGTTTTGACCAATTTTCAATTCAACTTGTGTCAAATTGTCATCGTAGCTTAATGCTGAACGCGTATCGCTGGGATGAATTGACTGATTCAGAACTTCCTGTATTCTTCTCGACTTCTAAACAACAGAGTTTATAAGACCTTCCTTTTCAGTTGTTTGCTATCGTTTCCGCGTTCCACCAGGATACTCACGTGCCCAGTGCTTGTGCCTCTCGAGCTGCTCATATTTGTCAACAACTCGATTTCACTCAACCGTTTTTATGGTTCTTTCAAACCATAACGTCTGTTTTGATAAATGTTTTTGTAGTGCACTGATGTTACCTTCTGCCGATCACGAATTGCAGTTTCAGAATATTTTAATATTTATATTATTAAGTTTGTTTTAATTGTTTACACTGTTGTCCTCGTCCTTGTTGTTCGTGTAGCTAATATCTTATGATTATTCTTGTTTTGTGTAAAGCCCTCTATGTGGGAAGCCTTGAGGCACGTGCCCCACGTTCCCCATTGTTAATCCGGCATTGGGCCTGAAGTCTTTATGCATGAAACATGGACAACTGTAGTTGAAAGAGAAAGAACTTCAGTTCTTCGAAATATCGAATGATATCGAGATATCCTGTCAACAATGTTATTACTAACCTAGTCAAATTCTGCCACTGAGAGTAGCACGGAGGGGGCTTTGAGGCTTATTCCTAGCACTTTTTTTTGTCAAATTCAAAAAATTAAACAAATCAAAAAATTTCTTACATTAGTGAATTTTTGTCTATCCGACAAGATGATAAGAGCTACTTTTGTCTTAAAAAAGCTACTTTTTTCTCTATATCAAAATTTCAGATCAGCTTCTGAATTTGTCGGGTGACTAATTCACATAATTTACAGTAAATAAAAGGATTTTTTAAGGGCCAAAATGACTATCGTAATTTTTTCTTTTTTTTTTTGTCGTGAAATATTGTAATTTCATAATAACTACCTGATTTAGATGCATTTCTGTCGCTTTGTGAGAATTTGAATTTAAATTCTTCCCCATTGCGTATGACCCTGGACCTCCCTAGGTGGCACATACAGGTACATGGTCCCCAAATCCCGTCACTTTTCTTAGCGCGACAGCACAAAACGTTTTGGGGCTCTCGAAACAGACACTGGGCGTCCTAAGTACACTTTTTGCTGTTCATTACCAGAAAATATACTATCATTAACGCCAACCTCAAACTCGTTAACGCAAAAATACATTCATTTTATTCAGTCGACATTCATTTGTGTAGATACGCAACCATTTGCGTCATAGGGCGTTCTATAGCGCCAACAGACGACCATTAACACCATTTTACTATACATTAGGGATAATAAAATTTCAGTTAGGCAAGATATTTCTCTTCCATAATTGAAACTTTATTATCCCTAATGTATAGTAGAATGGTGTTAATGGTTGTCTGTTGGCGCTAGGGAATGCCCTTCGATGCAAATGGTTGCGTATCTACGTAAATGAATGTCGATTGGATAAAATGAATATACTTTTGCGTCAATGAGCTTGAGGTTGACGTTAATGATAGTATATTTTATGGTAATGAACAGCAAAAGGTGTACTAGGACTTCCGGTTTCTGCTAATCAAAGCGTCTCCATATATCCTCTTAATTTATTGTATTCAATCATTCGATCATTTTACTATCCCGTGTCTTTGTCTCGAGAGCCCTAAAACTCTTCGAGGAGCCGCGCTAAGAAAGGTAACAGAATCAAGTCACGAGAATGTTCAGCCCCACACAATGTAACGTATAACGTTGGGCCTCCAGTGAGGGAAGGTTTAACCCTTTCGGGTCCATCCCTAACTTTGGTATTTTACTCTGGCTGACGCAAGACGATTTTACTCGTCAAGGGGGGACCTCTTGGACAGGAAAGGGTTAAAAAGCAACCAAATATTTTGCACACGATAAAACGTGTATAAGATATAAATTAACGAGTAGACATAGAGTTTATTTTTACAATAAAATATGAAATATTGCTTCCACGCCAACCAAACGATTTTTGCAATGTACAGTTGTGGCTTTTCATTATTACTTCTTCTTTTCTGTTTTCCCTCCTTTCTTTCCAGACTTTTTTCCTTTCTTCCCTTTTTTCTTTTTCTTCAGACTGTAAGGACCCAACTGTTTCCTGACCATAACACCTCGCCACCAAGACTGAATCTAACAAATATTATCATTGAAATATTACCATCAGTAAACTTCATCTTTCTTTTGTTTACCTTCTTAGTCTTTCTTCTTTTCCATTTCTTACTATTTATATCATATCAGCATCTTTCACGCTTTCATTATGTCCACGCTTTCTTTTTGTTGTTTCTCTTTCTCGAACTGCTCATGCACTACGTTCCCATTCACCCCTTTCTCCAACATTAAACTCATTTTCTTTGTAATTCTAACTCATGATCATTTTCACTCTTTTCGGTCCGTGTCCAACGTTTTCATTTTATTCTAACGCCAGCCCATTTTACTTGTCCAAGGGAGACGGCTCTGTTCGAAAAGGGTCAATCCACTCACACCTTGTTCTTTACTTCCTCCCGCTCCATCTCCTCCCCAGTTCTCCACCGACTTCATTAACAGCTCATCCCAACAAGCTTGTAACACTTTTCCCCCTTAAAACAATAGAACATCAAACGACTTTCAACGACGATATGCAATAAAAATTATCCTGTACACAAGATTTACATCTGCCGACCTTAGTGCAACGAAATTGTCGTTGAAGTCGTTTTATGCAAATTTAACTTTAGAAGAGAAAAAATGTCAGCACAAAATAAATGGATCACTTGCACTAACTAATCACGTAATCACAACCCTCCTACAATGGCAGGTAAGGAACTCAAAGCCCAGAAAACGAATACAGGATTTTAAGCAAACTTGGTGTTTCTAAGTTAATTCCTAATTTTAACAATATTTCAGTGTCCAGTTCTGAGTTTCAAGACTTTTTTTGGTTTACAGATGTTTCAAATTTGTTGGTGTTTCAGTCACGAGAATAAATTCTTTATTCATTGAAAAAAGCAGTGTTTGTACTTAAACTATAAGAAACCGGCAAACAGACATTTTAAATGTAACCCACAATAAATTTTTAACTGGTATGTTGAATATTTAGCACAGATAAACATACGTTTTGTTTGTGGTCGCCATGTTGGATGAGGAGAATTTGTCATTCACATAACGGATAGGAAATGCAATTTTATCTCACTAAACCATCATCATTTCTTTGACAACAAGGCACGAACATCATCAAAACATTTCTTTACCGGATTCTTGTAGATTGAGTGCAGTACGTGCTCCTAAAAGAGGTGGCTGTACACGGATAAAAAAAAATCTTCCAGTTCACGTGACTAGCTACGATATTACCTATTTCTCTAGGCCAACGTAAGTTTTGGAGACCCTACTATTATTGAAACATTATCCTGTGCTCACTTTCTCAGGATGTAACTCCCTGCCTGTTTTTTTCAGATTGGACACCATTTTTTTTATATGTATTACAAGAGGATGTTTCAATTTCAAATGTTACAAGTTTGCATCCTCGTTCTTAGTATCGATTCTACAATCTCACTAGCCCGTTTAAAACATCAATTCACCCGGAGTATAAGAAATTTCCCATCCTTTAAATTTTCCTGTTAATGCGAAATAGTGGCTTTTGAGAAATTCAAGAACCACATTTGAAACGCATTTATGTTATTTATAAGACATAATATTAGATGCATAGTAAACTGTAGTTATTGGTAGGTTTTATGACCAATGTTCTACATAAGCATGTTTGCAGAGCGTTGCATGTTTTTAACTCAGTATTCAAACAAACAACGAAAACAATAACAAACGAACTGAGACTGCATAAATTATCTTGTCAAACCAGTCAGAAATTCTGGTGTGTTAGGTGACCAGCTGATGCCATGACCATTTTGCCGACCGGAGGCAAAATGTCCTGGGAACGAGGTTGATAAGTTTAATTAATAATTTTGAAATATAGAACATTTGAAAAGCATGAGTGTTGCCTCGATTATATAAATCTGTATCATGTTTCGCCGCACTTAGAGCGTTTCTCACGCTTTTCATAGGTCAATTGCGTGATTAGCACTTAACCTGATTGTAACCGCAGAGACAAACTAATTAAACGATTATCAGGAATAAATTGTAATTTACACCAAGAACATGACATTAGAAAAGCGGTATACTTGTAAAACTTCGCTGGATGGTTCATAGCGCGTCATAAGAACGACGCATCAGTTTGTTGATAGGACAAACAATCGCTTAAAATGTGGCAAGAAGGAAACTATCGTAATTCTAATTGATATTTTTTTTTAACGACAAGAACTCTAGAAAGCAAAATCTGAAACTAAACAACCATTATCACTGATGAAAATGACGTTCACCCACACTTTGGCTAACTTCTCCTCTTCTCCGGTCATATATATATCCTCAATGCTCTTCTTGCATCCTCCTATTACTCCTCACTTTCTGCTATTTAATTCTTTTCCAGTCCAACACACCAGTCAATTTTTAGCTTTCTCAATTTTCATCCTCCTCTTTCTCTGCTTCCTCTAACTCCTCCTTCAATTTCTTTTGTCATTACCTTTTTAACTAGTTCTAGTTTCTCTCTTTTACAGTCCCGCGATCTCCTTCTCGACCTACCACTTCTAAAACTTTCTTTCCCATTTTCCTCCATCTCTTCCCGCGGTAATATATTCTATCCCATCACTGTTCGCATGTCTTAGTAGTTATTTACTTTTAGTGATCATATTGAAAAATTCCTTTCAGTAAATGTTTAGTTCTGGTACTTATTACTAAAAATACTTTAGCTCCAATTTTACTTTAGTTGACTAATATTCAAGGCAAGTCTAAAATAGAATTTTTGTGTCAGTTGTAGTTACCTAAAACAACAGTTGCCGACTTTTTCCTGTTAGGGGTTCAGTAAACGTTTTTGGATTTACAAGAAAGTATGCACATCTCGCAGCTGGTGATTAGTGGAAACACCAGTTTGGTTGATTATTAGCGGAACATTCGTCCAATTGAATAGGAGTTTCCTAAGAGGACAAATATAAGCTCTCAAAGTCCCAGTCTGACGGGACTAAAGTTTAGCTCAGAATCAACGTAGTTGCATACTTGCGTGGTGTTCACACGAATAATTTGATATAATGTACGTCTCAACATGAAGTTTTAATAAGTTTAATTTCTGACTTCTCGCAAACCCGTTTATACTCCTCTAATCTATTATTTCTCTCCTCTATCATTTCTCAAGTTCAGCTCGTCGACCTCCATTTCTCTCCCTCTTATGAACTTTTTTTTCAGTCATCCATTACGGAAATTTCACGTGTGAAAAACCTATGGAAATGGAACATTTTCACATAAGAAATTTTCATTTCACGTATAAAATCAACTGGTTCAAAATTTCAAATGTGAAAGCGTAGTGTACTAAATATGTATTTCACATATGAAATGAAAGTCTGACATATAAAATGGACATTTCAACATTTGACAGGTGAAAATTAATTTCACATATGGAATTGAAACAATTTATATATGAAATGTCATTTTCATACTCACATATGAAAGTGTTAGGGATCCTTAGGTTAGGGATTGATAGGGATTGTTACGGATTGTTACGGATTGTTAGAGGATCCTTCACAAGTCTCTTTCAAACGTCTTCTCTCACATTTTCCCTGTTTTCATGTTCAACTCCCCCATCTATCGTCCTTTTCAATCTCGTTTTCGTCACTTACAATTTTGCCTTTTTACACTCGGTTTGGTATATTTTTGTACTAGTTTCTTTATTTCCTGTTCTCTCCCTTCAAAAGGGAGAATAGGATGGAGAGAATACAAGTACAAGTCACTGTCTAATGCAAATCTATGTTTTTTGATTAATATAAAGTCATACGAACGTTTATTGTTGCTTTCAATTCTTCTTCCTCCTGTTCAGCTTGACGTCGAAGTTTCTCTTTTTCTATCCTATGTTCGATTACAACTTTCTCATACTCGGTATACTTCAAAATATAAAAAAAACGACCAAGAGTTTATGATAGGTACGTATTTTGAATGCAAAAGCTAAACTACCAAAAAAATCCTCCGAAGTAACTTAACAAATCATTTTGCTACTTCCTGTTCAACAATCATTATAAGGAAATTCGGCTTTGATCAAATATTTGTTTAAAATCACAAGCGCAAGTCAAAAAATCATCATTTACAACTAAGGTAGTTTTCTTTCAATCGGAACAGTAGCGCTCTGACAACAACAGGATGAAAAAGGCGAAGTCTGAGAATAAGTATTAATAGAAAATCCTTCAATGAAGTTTCCAATGTATTGCTTGAAAGCAAATTTTACTGGCCTCAGTGGAAATGCAAAATTGCACAACCTTTTATGGACTCTATTTGGTGAATAAGTTACGACAAGTGAACCAAGCATTCAGGGGTACTTTTAAATGCGGAAAGGGCATCCTCAAGCACATATCATAGGGCCTTTGTAGCTGGACAAAAATAACTAAGAACAATGAAAAACGTGTAAAGCTTGGAGAGCAGCGGGTTTTCCAAAACAATGAAAAAGAAAGAGCACTAGATTTTGTTTGCTTCCCCCCGATATTGGCCCAGCTGCAAAAGGGCCCAATGGACTGCAATAGTAAAGCACACACGTGCCTCCCAGTCTCTACGCCATTAACTAGCAGATATATCCAAGGATGTAATATTTCCAGGATTTACTATGTCGTACACATGCGTAATGATACATGATCAAGTACATGAGGAACATCGTCAAGACGGAATGCCAGACTATCTAATCTAGTTTCTTCCTAATCATCATACTGGGCTGTTGATTTTACAGGATGTAATCCGTATAATAAACGTGGGACAGGGAACGTGGTTGGTAAGCAATCAGCCAATCAGCCGTTTCAGTTGCGCATGTGATGTGAACTGAGGTCGAACTCATATCAACATAACCTGTATTGACTGTTCTTGACGATCATTTAGTTCGTTAGTAGCATGAACCATACGTTCAGAAGTAGCATCAGTCTTCGTCATATTACCGCTTCAATGAACCTGATTTTATCTCAGATCTCACCTGCGCTTGAAATTCTCTTATATTCTACAAATCAGTTAGAACTTTGTTCACTTACCTTTTGCGTCAGTTCTTGTAGTTTCGCTAAATCATTTGCCTTTGATGCCTGGAATATAAGCAAGAGGTTACCATGTTGACACTAATTGGTGATACGCTAATATTTGGTGATAAGCCTGTGTAATTGTACTAAATATGTTTACTCTGTAGACTAAAACATTAACTGTTTCTTATATATGACTATTAATCTGCGATCTTTCTTAACTGAGCAACTGCCCCTAGCAATAAATTTCCCGAAAATTACTATAATTGTATATGACTATTCTCGACCATACGTAACCTTTAGGACGTCCAACTCATGCTGCTTGGCTTCTACGTCTCGATCATATTTCTCCATCCAATACTCAACCTTCTCTTCCAGTGCCTATAACAAATATTAAAGAGATTGATACACAGGAGCAACAAGTTTTCATGCCATTTCGGAAATCGAGAAATTTAGAGCATTTTTTTTCTGAATAACCACGCAACTGGATTCCTGTTCGCGATGGGAGAATTTACATCTGTAGCTATCAAAATACAGTATAAAAATGACGAAACAAAGAGGATAAACAGGGACAAATTTATCATGACAATAAGCCAAGGGGATCTAGTCAAAGGTAAGTGGGTGCTTTTGATATAAATTTATATAGCACCCCTGATCTTCAGGCCTTGTTGATTTTAAGGTTAATATATGTAACATGGCGACTATTATATCGAATTCCACTGCATGGGAAGTGGAAAGACGTGATATTAAAAGTCCACCCCTAATTTTAAGATCTACCTGGTGATGGGTTCGTAAGTAAGACTCAACCTCTGCGTTTACTCGGGATTCTTCATCAATTTTGAAACGAAGTTCCTAGAGAAAAAACTTCACATTAAATAACTACAGAAACACTTAAAAAACTCTATATAACATGAATAACGTTTCACGGAATGATAAAGATTATTTGCCATAAAATATATAGACATTAACAGTGTGTTATATGAAGCATGTGCCATGTTTTTCATCAACAATTCAGAGCACGAGTTAATAACCTCTCAAATTGAAAACAAAGTGGGATAATTCTCGAAACACCAATTTTTGTATTTAATTATGTTTGACAATTTAACACATAACGGTAACCCTATTGGTGGGGACTATTAGTCATTATTCCAAGCAACTGCTTTCCTATCAAACTAACAAGATTTTACGATCGCGAAAGCGGGATTAAATCAAACGCACCTCCACTTCCTGATTCATACTTGTTTCTGCTTGTTGGCATTTCTTCTGAGTTATGCTAACTCGTACTTCCGCATCCTTCCTAATATACTTCCCTTCCATGCTTGCTTTCGCTTTCGTTTCTTGAAGTTGATCTTTAAGATGGGCAACCATTTCATTGCGTTGCTGTTTGGCAATTCAAAATAGATTTAACAGTTTTTCATTACATTAAATTAGAACCCGAGTTGCCGTTGGCAGCGAGAAAAGCCTCGTACTTTGCATGAAAAGACAACATAGCAATTTTGTTGTCATTCAATTGCAGTTGTTGTTGTACATGTAATTATTGTTGTTGGTGGTGTTTATGTAGTTTTAGTTATTGTTTATTGTTGTTGTTATCGTTGTCCTGGTTGTTTGCAGTAACATACATGGAGAGTGATAATTCACCCAAGTAAACGAAATATCACTCTCACTGGAACACGCAAAGAGAATATTAATGCAAGAGAATGAATACGGAAAAAAAAATTTCAGAAAAGGACATGCTAACCTGTATCTCTTGTTCCTTTTGCTTTCGCACTTCGACCAGTTGGCGTTGTAAATCTTTCACTGCTTTTCGACTTTCTTCTTCCCTGGATAATATAAATAATTCTGACGTCTGTCAGAATATACTTAAAGGATATAAGGGAAGAATAAACCAATTTAAAAGATAGATTAAGTCATTGGAAGAAATGTTTTCAACTCAAGAATGGTGATTCCCAGTTTGAGAGAGACAGAGAAGAAAGGGAAGAAAGCCTCCTTTTTAAAAAATATATGAAATCAAGTACGGACTCAAAGTAGCTAAATGAATGCTTTTCGTTGTAGGTATCATTTAGTGTTAACGGGAACAGTGTTGATAAAATAACTCAATTTTTTCCACGTAATTGTAATTACAATTAATTTGATTTCACAGCAAAAACTTACTTTTCTAATTACTTGACAACAAAAGTAATTAATTACTCTTAGTATAATTATACAGGTGATTATCGAAAATCGTGCGTGGTGATTAGCCAGAAAATTACGTCAAAAGTCTCGATATTCTACTACAGGTGAATATAACAATGAAGGCTCAGAAGCAAGATAGTGGCCACCTTTCTAAATCTTACCAACGGAGATTTTAAAAGTGCTAGTTCACTACTTTCTTTCAAATAATCACCTGTTTAATTATACTAAAACAATTATTCGCCTCAGGCTCAGTAAATATTATTAAATAATCAACAATATTCACTTCGCCTTCGGCGAATAGTTATTAATTAATAAATTACATATTGACAAAAGTAATAACGGTTGCTTATGACAAGTTACTTATCTGTGGAACAAGAAAAAGAAAGAGAAACAAGGTAGTTCAGTGAAGCATCAGATATGCCTCATGGAAGAGCAAGGTTAGACACCATGTAGGCTGACTTTTCAGGCGAAAGCATGATAGAATACAACCAATCAAAAGATACTTATTTTATTCATGTATTGACTGCAACACCAAGCTGAGTCATTCCTGTCACTTCCAAAAAACTTTCAGTGTTTTTCAGTCCGTCAGTAGCGGCAGCCAACAACGGATGCTCAATCGCCTGGTAAAGTTATCAGTATTTTGAGGGTCCATTTATTTTGGATAGTCACACGTTATTCCAATTTCAAATTTTTTAACTATTTTCAGCAAACGTTCCTTCGTTAGGAAAAAAAACTAATTACTAACAAAATACTGGGAAAAGTAACGAGTTACAATTAACGCATTACATTTGTAATGATTACTTACAACACTGATTAGGAACTTTGCATGAAAAACTCTTGATTCGGTTTGGCCGAATGAGATGTAACGGAAGTCTGATAAGCCAGTAACTGATTATATTCTAATTTAATAGAAACTTAGTCGAGTACTAATGCAAATACTGCATTCTGATTGGCTACGCTACTCGCTATCTATTCGTCGATAGATAGCGAGTAGCAAAAATGGCTTCCGCCTCTCGGTTTTGTGAAGTTTCCGAAGACGAAATAGAATGCTTACTTGAAAGTGCAATCCCAGAGAAGACGAAAAATGTTCTTTGCAAAGTGTGTTTCTACTAAAACAATTAGATTATTCGCTCTCGATTTCTATGAGGAAATAGTTGACTCGGACTTCGCCCTCGTCAACTATCACCTCATAGAAATCTCGAGTTCATAATCTCATTGTTAAATAGTATAATTTGGTTACGTATAGACTTGGCATTTTGGTGGCATTTCGACTGTAGATGGAGGCTAAATAATTCATCACCGGGAAGAATTTCACGTTTAATTGCAAATAAAGAACAATGTCCCCTTTAAAATTTGCTTGCCTTTGTTACACCCTTTCTGATTTAGTGCTGCTTCAGACAATTGGGTTGGACCAGGAATTAATCCCGATGCTGATGGAAGTCTCTGGACCCAAACAATCGACCATTCCTATACCAGGTTCTTTTGCGGGTGGAGGCATATCTTTTTCTATCTTCTATTTTATCGCACCTTTACACTTCAAAGTCTTAAAAACCCCTCCAGGGTCTGAGGAACATGGTCATTTTACACTGTTCTGAACGTATTTGCCATATTTTTTATGCATCACTGTTTCATGTTTATACAAAAACTTTTAAAAAAATCCCCTTAGAAGCTGGAAACAAATTTGGAGTATATGGCGCCACATTGGAATCGAATGTCCCAAAAGCTAGCCAATATGTGTGTTTGGATTCTGTTTGAACGTCCATTAACAACAAAAACAGCTTCAGACAATATTTTCCTGAACATCAATGGAAAAAGACACACCGAACTTATAATCCAACCTACTTTAATATCGTTCGTTGAAGTTGTTCCTTTTTCTCTCGTTCGCGGTTTACAGCATTAGTGAGAGCAGTGTAAGTTTGAGTCGCACTAATTTCGGATAATGTATCCTGGATCACATCTTGGAGAAATTTCCTGTAAATCAAAAAGCACAAAAATGTTTCAAATGTTGTGGCTTTTCAACAAACAACCTCAAGTTGTCTACCTTTGTTTTTTATTTTTTTTTTAATTTTTTTATTTATTATTTTTAACAGTGTTGGGTAAAGCAAAGAAATAAGACGAAAACAAAGGTAATGCCATGCCTACATCTCTCCCTCTTTCTTCCTTGATTTATTTCTTAGTTGTCTTGCCGTGCTTAGCCATGCACTCCTTAGATTTAGTTTGCTTTATTTTGCTTTTGTTTGCTTTGCCTTCCTTTGCTTTGCTTTCATTGTTTCTTTCTTTCCTGCGCTATTTCTTTCTTTCTTTCTTTCTTTCTTTCTTTCTTTCTTCCTTTCTTTCTTTCGTTCTTTCTTTTTTCTTTCTTTCTTTCTTTCTTTCCTTCTTTCTTTCTTTCTTTCCTTCTTTCGTTCCTTCTTCTTTTCCTTCATCTAGCCTTTTTTTTTTACTTTCTTTCGCCCTACCTTACTTTCCTTCCTTTCCTTCTTTAATGTCTTGTTTAAAAAGATAATTACATAAAATATGTCCAGGGCTCTAATTGAGCAACCTAAACACCTTTAACCAACCATACTAAATATATACATGTTAAAATTCCTAAGTTCTAACAGATTTAAAAAGGTTCTTTGTACGAATCGAGCCAAATATAACTGCTTTTTGCATTCTTTTCAAAACGCTCTCTACTAATTTGTCCTGTTGTAATAACTTATTTAGCAAAGTTTTTAAGTACTTTAAGTATCCTCCCAACGCATCCAGCAACACGTTAATTTGGTAGACATCATAGTTTTCATATCTTCTCTGGAGCTCAACACGAACTTCCTGGTATTTGTCTGTTTTTCCTTGTCTTTCTTTTCCATGTTGGTAATCCATGGCAGCTACATTGAACAACAGCAACCGTCTTACTTCCATGATTGACAACTACCATATCCGGCCTATTTCCCTGTTCAACTGTCGTTGGGAGCTGGGGGCCAAAAGAGTTAATTGGAATGTTCCAGAAGACCTCCAAGTCATCAGTCTTCACAACCGGTTTAGGTTCCACACTAGTGTTTGGGAGAGATATCGTCTTCATAATGCCAAATTGTTGCAGTATTGTAAAATACAAACATTTAAGTACATTATTATGACGATAGAGGTATTCTGTCTGGGAATAACGTGGACAACCAGTAAGGAGGTGAGACACGGTTTCAGGCTTACTTCCACAAAGACGGCAGAGATTGGTGGTGACATCTTGCCCAAGTTTTAAACTATAGTACACTCGAGTTGGAATAAGCTGTTGAACAATTTCCTCCATATCATTTGCATTATCCGTTGAACAGCCCTTCCAGCAATTCAACCAGGGGAAACCTCTAACTTGGTCTTTTGCTTCCCATCGCTTTTTAGCAATGCGACCAAGCCATGGCTGATTGGTAACCACTTTCTTAATATCTGCGATACTTGCTTTTCGGAGGAGGGATTTAATCTTTCCTATCTCGCTGGTTATTTTCTCACCAGTGGCGTTAGCTGTACACTTAATAGTCCACTTATCATTACTATCCTTGCAAATCTCCACCCCCAACTCCTCTGCATACTTCTCAGCATCCTTCATCAACAATTTCCTTCCTCTACTTCTTCTTGCTTGATCAGCTTGCGTAGCTGCTTTAACGGCTTGGTCGGTTGATGTATACAAATGGAGGGTGGTTTTGATCTTCAACTCTTTATATTCTTGTTCAACACTTTTTAATCCTCCACCACCCCATTCACCGGGAAAATACATCAAATGCACGGAAGTACAAGGATGGCTTCCTTTATTGTCTGTTAGTATCTTGCGTACTTGTCGATCAAGTTCCTGGACTTCATAAATTGTCCGTTCTGTCGCTGTCATTGTCACTATCATAGTCGTTGTCATTGTCATTTCTTTCTTCCTTTCTTTTTGGCTTGCGTTCTTTCTTTCATTTTTTCTTTCTTTCTTTCTTTTTTTTCTTTCTTTCTTTCTTTCGTTCTTTCTTTCTCTTTCTTGCTTTCTTGCTTGTTTTCTTTCTTACATTCCCTGTCTTGTACTTTTTTGATGAATACTTTTAAAATAAGAGTCAAGAAAAACACGACGAAAATCAATACTAAGACGATTTGGAAATATGATTTGAAAAAGATCCAGTCAATTCATCTCATAGTTGTTTAAAAAGCCTCAGTTATCACCTGTTTTCAATAAACTTCTCAGCATTTTGACATTAGATCAAACACACCTTCTTGTATTTGACTTCTTATTTCAAGATTCCAATATTTCATATATGAAACAAACTTCACAAATTTGGTGTTAGTTTGAACAATTTTACAAGCATTAGTAAATTGATCTTACTTTCTTAAAATTTTTTCCATTATTACAAATTTGACGTAACTTTTGGAGGACCACGTTCTGGCGGAAGAATTCTTCTGTGAAGAATTCCCCACAAAGGAATTACCTAATGACTTATTACTAGAAAAACTGGGAACACTTATAAGGCCTAGTCGAAACGGAACTATTTATATATATTTATTTATTTATAATTATATATATGTATATCAATTGCATAAATTTTGGCAAGCCTAAACATATCGTAAAAAAAGCATGTATAGGTAAATCTGTAACTATGAATACTTTTATCAACCTTAATACATTAGACTGGCCAACAAATGTGCCAAAAAACACATAGCATATCTTCACTGACCATTGAAGTGAGAATAAAATGAAGATACAATGGTCTTGATATGTTCATATGTGTATATATATATGTATGATGAAAGGTTTAACCTTTCATCATACATATATCCAAGCTTACAAACATCTACACTTAGTAAGATGAAATTTACTTACATATATATATATATATATATATATATATATACATACATACATACATACATACATACATACACACACATATGATGAAATTTACTTATACATACATATGTATGTATGTATGTATAAGTAAATTTCATCTTACTAAGTGTAGATGTTTTGTAAGCTTGGATATATATGATGAAAAGTTTGTTCTCAAGCTTTATCTCAGAAAATTTCTGAGTTCCCCGAGACGGCAAGCATGATGTTAATTAGAGACCTGGTTCGTAATATTGATATGCCTCTTTCGTACTTGAAAGCTGAACATACTTGTGATGTGATATTGTGTATGGGTAAAGTTCATCTTACTAAGTGTAGATGTTTGTAAGCTTGGATATATGTGTGATGAAAAGTTTGTTCTCAAGCTTTATCTCAGAAAATTTCTGAGTTCCCCAACGGGAATCGAACCCGTGTCTCCCGATTGCAGGTACGGTTGTTAAACCACTAGACTATAGGGTCTCAGACGGCAAGTATGATGTTACTTAGAGACCTGGTTCGTAATATGGATATGCCTCTTTCGTACTTGAAAGCTGAACATACCTGTAATGTGATATTGTGTATAATTTAATATTACGAACCAGGTCTCTAATTAACATACTTGCCTTCGGGTTTTTCCGCACAGACCTCGCTTCTTCGTCGCTCGGTCTGTACGAAAACCTCAGGCAAATATTTTCACATACAGACCTCGCACTCAGTTAATAAGTAATCATTATACGGATATGCATAGCAATATGTATAGGCACAGGCAAGGTACATGCAGATACATATGCAATTCCTACCTGTCAGCTTGTATTTTAGCTAGATTGTCGCTGCTTAAAGGATTCTGTTTGAAACTTCTACTGACCCCTGTAAAAAACAAAGAAAGTTTTATTGCACGACAAATGCACATTGTTGTCTTCCAATTTTAACTCCTTACTGCCCAGAGGTTTTCCTTCGCCTACAAAAATCGTCTGGCGTTTGGCAGAGGGAAATAATCTGGTGTTAAATCGTAGAAAACTCATTCGGACAGAAAGGGGTCAGTACAGATAAGCTTAATGTCTCCTGGCCCTGAGGCCTCCCTTCGTTGTCTGGCATTAGCCACGTTAAAATAATCAAACACCCATTGCAACAGAAAGGAGTAATTACAGATGAGCTTAACTCCTCCCAGCAAAATAATCTGGTGTTAGCAGGAGTATAATAATACAAGTCCTATCCGGGCAGAAGAGAGTTAACCTCTCAACTTTGAACAAGTCTATTTTTTTATTTTCAACCAGTTTAAACATTTTTCCAAGAATCCCTCCAAACAATCTGTACTATGAAGTTCTTAAGGTGGTCAGTAAATTACAAGTATGACCAGCGAACGGCTTTGCGTCAATATAATAATTAAAGTCAACCATGATGTTTACCTCAAATCTACAGCAACTCAGTTAACTAACGACGTACTCGTTATTTGTACACATTCACACGTCAGCTACACTATCACGTCTACAGTACATGGCGACTACAAACTAAATACAAAACTCTCGTCGCCAAGTGCTACAATACAATCACAAAGACGTATTTCATCAACAGTAAGCTCATCGATATCCTTACGTTGTAATATATAGTCTCTTAGTTGATCAACATGTTTTGGGATAACTAGCCTACGAAGCAGGCGATGTTAAAATACGTTAACTTACATCCCCTAACTTCGGAAAGGCTAAACGAGGGTTCTTGATTATAATTCGAGTCTGGCACAGATTATGAGGACAAACTGCAATCAATATAACGATGCGATTTAAGATAAGACAAAGAGTGAGAAACAAAAGAAAGTCATATTGGTTGTGAGCTGCGAACTTTAGTCATGAATTGTTCCCTTTCTCCACTTTCGAGCACATTTCCGCGAGATGGACCAACTTTGAGTTCCATTTGCGATTCTTGAAGGTTGTAATCAATCAGCTCACCAGTTCAGCTAATTTCATCTTCACGGCTTCTCTAATATCGCAATATGGCTTTCAAGATTTGGGATGTTAACCTCCGCGGCAAAGCAGATGAGTTTACGTGTTACGCTTTCTTCGTTATCCTCCTTCCAAACAACATGCCTTTTCTTGGTTGGTCCAGACCATTTCGCCGCAAAGTAAGGACAATTTATCATTAAGTTGCAGGTCATTAGAAATAAGTTGCTTTGATTGCACCAAAGTACTGTTCTATCTCTCAACAAATTTGATTGATTTGATTTGAAGTAAGAGGTACTTACACTCTCAACCAATATTTTAGTTTTGATAATGGTCAACATCGGTGGATAAGTCTTATCAAGTGGATGAATCTGCTATAACAGCGGATAATTATCCGAGCAGACATGGCTGGAATACCGTGTCATTCAACAACGAAACTTTTTCACTGGATAAATTTTATATATTATCTTTGTATATTATCTTTTGATTTGTTAGTCGGGATTTCAACCCGTAACTAACAGACAAATCAACTGAACAAGTTCAGTTATAAATTTGTCACTTATATGTTAAAGATCACTAAACAAGCGAGCCAAAAGAGCTACCTCTTTCTTCTCCAACCCCTACCTCCCTCAAGCAGACAGTGAGTTTACGAGAGCAGAGTTTCGGTAAAGCCCCCCCCCCCTACACCGTCCCAGGCGCAGCTAATTTCGAAACCGTATACGGTGGGCCACCTCCTTGATGGTCGAACACATCATTACCCTAGATTCCATAGCTCAAAAAGAGGTCACTGCACCCGCAAGATAAATAATAAGTATTTTTTTGCGGAAGCTGCAGGTCGATAGGGTGGACTAGTGGATGACTCAATGTCGTACAGTGCTGAAAAATGTGGATCGAATCGTGTATAGAACGGTTCATCTTGATTTAATACGTTTTCCCGTTGTAATTTTTTCCTCAGCTTCTTCGAGAGTAAGGTTAAGGTTTCTTATAATTTATATGATTAATTGCGTTTTTTAACGCGAAGATTTGCTTTTGGTTAGGGTTATGGCGAGGTTTAGAGGTAGGGTTAGATTTAGATTTAATGGTTTAATGTCAAATGAACTTTGCTATAATGTGTCCGACCATTAAGGAGGTGCTCGACCGTTTACGGCTTCGAAACGTGCCCAGGCGCACGTGGGTTCCTATATTGTGGATCCGTTACATTTTCGAATGACGAAAATAAGAGCCCAGCTCAATACACGAAGACGAAAAGTCATCTTTTCAAAACATAAAGCAACAAATACAATTTATAGAGATTTATTACACTGACGTTTCGTTGCCGTCGCGCAATATTATCATAGTGACATATAGCAAGCAAAAATCCGATATTTATATATTACATAATTGATGATTAATCAGCCAATGAGAGGAAGGAGAGGAAACAGAAACGTCAAAACAACGAAAGCGAAACGGAACTAATGCTTTCATTGAGAGAAGGTTTAAATTTAGAAATGAGGGGACTTTCTCGTAAAGCAGTTACTTTCTGTTATATAATCGCAAAATTTTGTGCATCGAAAATTTTATTTTTGTTCTGCACCGCATGAAAGGTGCATGATTTCGCAAAACTTGAGAAAATAACAAAGCTATAATAAACCTTGCCTAAGGTTTGAATCACTTGGAGTTTTTCTTTAAAATGTTAAAAAACACGTCCCACTTCTCAAACCTCTGCAGTATCTAAGATTCTACATTTCATTCTTCCCTACGACTCATCTTCGCCCTTGGCGGACCAAACGGGCATATATCTACATAAACGTGAGATAACGATTGATGCAATTGCTACCAAACTACCGAAGTTATACAATACATGTACCTAATGCTCCATCCCGCAGATTTTTCGCAGCATCCCAAATCCGATTGTCATATTCTTGTGATCGAGATGTACGTGGTTTGCTTGCTTTCATCATCTCTCTTTTGTTCATCAACTAGTGGTGAGAAAGATTAACTTTCTTTAAGTATTATCAAATACAAGAGACACGGCCATCATACACTGTCTATTTTAACATTATCTACTTTTGCCTTGGTATTTTGCCTGCAATTAATTAGGGTAGATTGTCAAAAAAGTCTTCTCAAACTTATTAATAATTAAAAAGAAACAAAGGAAATCGATGCCTAGATGGATGTTTCGACAATTGATCTTCATTAGCATAACATACCAAACACTCGAAAGAGAGTTTCATCCAATATCTTTCAAGTACGTCAAAAAACCCGGAACTCCGCCTCGGTTCTCCAACACGCTTCCTGGTGTTTAGTTATCGGAAGAATGTTTGATTTATTACATCAATTATTTCCTCATACTCTGATTAACTGGCTGATTCTAAACTTCCAAATAGATAACACGTATACCAATTTCAAATTACGCAAGGTCTGTTCGAAGAAATTTACATACGAGAGATTCGTGGATAACTTAGCCGGGTCTTAAATTTACGAGTGCTATACAGCACCACTGCATTTTGCTGTCGACCATTTAACTCTCACCAGTGTCATCCCCAGGACGTTCAACTTGCGACGAACGAGCACTAACGTTTTCAAATACACTGGGAAATTTCCTCACAAAATTTCCAGCTTTTGCCAAAGCCATGACCACACTGCCAACCTCCGAAACGCCCTAGAGTCAAGGTTTCACAGTTATTACGCTGAGGTTCATAACGATAAGCCGCCTAGTGGTCATTACAACAACTATACGGTTTATGTCTCCATGTTAAGACCATGGTACATCACAGAGTACAAAGTGCCAATCAAATATACTCACACTTTCAAACTTTATTTCCAATTGTTTCTGTCCAGCCAAAATTTCCGAAATTTCAGTATCCACAATCTACAAATTAGTAAATTCGATTCTTCGTCAATTGATGGAGACTGCATAGGGGATAATTCCGTACAGTGGCAAAGCTAAGCATACCAACTGGTCATGTTATGAAAATACAATATTATCTATGCATAGCAACAGGATCCTGCTATGCAAATATAAAATTACACCTTTTGCTGTTCATTACCAGAAAATATAGTATCATTAACGACAACCTCAAACTCATTAACGTGACAATACATTCATTTTATTTTAATCGACATTCATTTATAATACGCTTTTGTCACATTCAATTAAAAGTTTTGCATAAAAATTAACATTCCCTAGCATTGATAAGCAACAATTTGCATGAAACGGCATTCAATAGTGCCAACAGACGACCAATAACACCATTCTACAATACAATAGGCACAATAAAATTTCAATTGCGCACGACGTTTGTCTGGTCTGTTAAAAGGTTGATAAAGGGTTATATGGAACCCTAACACGCATGTACATATTTCAAACTGTTAATGATCTTTACTTTGCAGTTTAATCTCCCTAATGAATCGTGAAATGGTGTTGATGGTCGTCTTTTGGCGCTATTGAATGCCCTTTGATGTAAATGGTTGCTTATCGATGCTAATCAATGTTACTTTTTATCCAAAAAAAAATTTAATTGAACGAGACAAAAGCGTAAATGAATGTCGATTCAGTAAAATGCACGAATGTATTTTCGCATTCGTATTTTGAGATTGGCGTTAATGATAGTATATTTTCTGGTAATGAACAACAAAAGGTGTAAACGGTTATTTTAAGATTTGGTCTTCATACCAAACTATTCCTGACATGTATATTTTACATTGTTAACCATTTTACTTCACGGAACTTTGCTAACATACGTGTGTTAACAAAGTGCTGTGTACTTGGCCATCCCGAAGTAAATGAGGCGAAGCATTGTCACGCGTTGATGACTTAACAAATGATCAAAAGCGCTTCGGATTTTTTACAATAGATTCTTTAAGCTTACAAGCGTACTCCTTGTCTTCCGTTCCTAAAATCACGAATACATAATTCTCAACATGGGTTCATGCAAGGCCGATCAACTGTGACCCAGTTATTGACAGTCTATCATAACATTCTGGATAATTTGGCGAGCGGAAAGAGCGAGCCAATAACATTTGAGACCTTTTCTGGAATAGTTGTAACTATAAGATCTAATATATTGATACCTCTTTTTAGGAAAGTCCACCATATTGAGGTTAACTTGATTGGTGGAGCAAACAGGGATGTGAGCCGTGGCTTTATAGCCTATACGCTGCAAATTTGTTCGCCAGCTTCATCGTGTTTAAACGTCAAGCGACTTGGATTCTTAAAACGACGGCTAAACTATTATTCAAATTGTACGGCGTCGTTTAATCCTTCGCTGACTACGCTAATTCAAAGTGGTGATATACATCCTCTACCTGGTCCAGTTCAACGGAATATCTGCACGGATATTCGGTGTCTGTATATGAATGCTAGAAGCTTAGTCAATAAAACTGAAGAATTTCAGACATTAGCAGTCGATATGGATTGCATATTTGCTGTTGCCCGGTCTGGATTTTACGATTCACAGAAGGGACAGATCGAGCCGAGTTGGAGGTGGCGTTTTGTTGGCTGTGAACAATACGATAAAAAGCTTTCGACGTAAGGACTTTGAAGGCAACGCTGAAATCCTTGCTTGTGAATTGAGACCTAACTCCCGAAGGAAAATTCTTGCGATCGTTTTTTATCGACCACTGGATACGAAGACACTAAATACTATATCCACTAAATACTAGTAAATACTAGACACTAAATACTAGTATCCGGTGACACCGGATACTAAAACACTAAAGTTCGTTAACATTTTGAAATACATGTTAAGATTCCATTAAGTCTTAAATCGATCCTGCAACGGACTAGAGTATAGTGGAATGATGTTAACGGTGGTCTCTTGGCACAGCTGAATGCCCTTTGATGCAAATGTTTGCGTATCTGTGCTAATGTTACCTTCTATGCAAAAAATTTAAATGAACGTAACAAAGCGTAAATGAGTGTCGATTCAATAAAATGAATGTATTTTCGCGTTAATAAGTTCGAGGTTGGCGTTATTGATAGTACATTTTCTGGTAATGAGCAGCATAAGGTGTAATGGAGATGAGGTCAATCTTTTTTTAACGTCAGAAATTCTTATCAATGTCACGTAAGGTGGTGACGACAACCATAAATGACAACATTTTAAACTTGGCACCATACATTCTCATTCTCATTGTGTTTCTTTTAACGAGTCACTTACTGTTGTTTTTACATACTACCACAAGTGTGGATAAAATCCTTGGCTATGTTTTATTAGTTCCGTTTTTCATCAGCTCAGGGAACAACTCTGATACAGTTACTTTAATACGTAACAACAGCGGAGTAACGCGCCTCTAAGTCCCTGCCAAGACTAACGAGGAGAATTCAAAGGAAATTCTAACCGGGTTGAAATGTCAGCCTAGGTTCACAAAGAACCCCTTAAAATCATCGAGCAATAAATAAGGACAGATTCAGCCTGGTTGGCAGTGTTAACATTTTTGTAACCATATCAAAAAAGGAATTTATTAACATCTGTTTTTTTAAATTTTTCACATGTTGAAGTTTCAACTTCATGTTTTACACACGTGATTAGCGTGTGGTTCACGTGTGGTTCACATGTCAAATCTGGCATGTGGAATTTAAAAAAAGGTCAAAAGCCGTGACCTACCAAAAGTGACGAGCTATCCGAAAGCAACCATCTCTATGTCATAACTTCACGTTTTGGTTTTCAATAAAAGAGGCAAAACAAACGCATTCTATTTTGCACGGTCGCCAAAATATCTGAAGTTTTAAAGTGCATATATACCATCTGCAGTTTTTACTTTTTTGTACAAAGGAAGCAAAAAGAGCTGATAAGTTTATTTTACAATTTTTGATTTGGTACATTCGTTTTGGAGATATATCACTACAAGTACGCCTACTTGCATGAAAAAGTCGTGCGTTAAGGAGCCTGGAGGCCTGGGACTCAGGAACGTACAGATTTTACACAAAAAAAAAAAAAAACAACTGCGGTTTGATCGTGAACGAAGTATCAAAAACGTTTATATTTCGTAGAATAGTTGTTATTTTAAGCTCAAACTAGAACTCCGACAAAATGAAAGCGAATTAAACCGTATCTCCTGGTTCTGGTTCTTTTAATTTGCCTGGTTCCCAGGCCCTATTGCACATCCGCACTAATTTCTTGCGAGGAGTTCAAAATTCGACTTTTTGGTAATATTTAAAGAGTTGTCTCGGAAACAAATGGACTAAATCCAAAACCGTAAAACGACTTTCTAGCCAGTTTTTAGTTCTCTTTAGAAAGCAAAAAAATAAAAAAAAGTGAAGCGTTCTTATGCATTTTGAGATAAATAAGCAGTGGAAGTTCCATGCCCAAATTCTACTTTTCAAGTTTTATTCTTCCCGAATTTTAATTTCCAGTTAAACGTAAATGACCTGCGTAGTTCTGGTACCTGTAGTAGCTAGGATGAACTCAGTTCTGTCTATGAACACCAATAAAAATAGAAATATGAACAAAACTAATCTCAAGCACAGGTAAATAGTAACTTATCTGCAATAATTAATGAATTGACTGGGTATTTATACTACAGATGTATTTATACAATAAAGATCATCTAAGGACAATTAAGCAACTAGCTAAAATTGAGCACCAAAATTCTTATGAATTTATTACACATATATAATGCTGAGGGTGTAAGTAAATTGACACACCTTTAAAAGAATTATTAAATGAGATGTCATTTATGAAAAAGGTCTATGAAGGATGAAATGGTCTGTTGATTTTTGTTATTGTTTGTCACTCCAGGAGATACTAAGGCCATAGCTGTATGCACAGTTTTTTCTGAGACTGCTCTGGAAAGATCTGGTATGGTACACTTTTTTGTACATGACAAAAAAATTAAACAAAAGAAGTGTCCTCTGTAATGAGCAAGTGTGGTTGGTAACATACAGTATACACTATATGGGCTTGGATACATGACAAACTTACAACAGAGATTTAAGTAGAAATTAAAAAGAACCATAGACGTGCAGGAATCATGCAAAAACATCAACTGGAGGACAAAAATTTTAACATCTGCCAGTTATTCAGTCCCTCAAAAACCTATCATATATTTCCATATGAAATCTGACATCTTTAGCAGACTTGTCCTCATGTGAAGAGTACTTTAAACCTAATCATCATTTTTTCTTCACCATACAGGGTACATTGATCATTGACTTATAATAATCTTTACTGTATAATCATTTGAGCTAAGTCAACATAAGAACTTAATGCACCTGTTCAGCATCAGGTCTACGTTCCAAGCTTGAAGGCATTATTTTCCCAAGAATGGCAAGTTGATCTACACAGTCTTCCATGACAGAAGAGATGTAAATTGCATCCAATGTCAAAAGCTTGTTTTCCATTATTTGGCCTCGGATCAATACCTTTGTATCATCAACAAAAATTAAATCAAACAATCAAATTACAAAACCCACAATACAGCAAGTCAACACTGTAGTAATAGCCAGGGGCAGATTTAGAGGGTGGCCAAAGGGGCTTCAGCCCCCCTTATTCTCAAAGAACTAACTTTTTAAACTGACATTTAAATCCATTCTTGACCTCAAAAACCCTATTTTTGTCATCCAAAATGTCGTTACAGTTTAAGCAGTGTGCACTGAAAATTCACAATTTCTGAGCAGAAATTTATCCTCATGATGGAACAACATTTCACCAACTGTGCAATGAAATAACTTGCATGACTGTGTTTTAGGGTTTTAATCCCATAACTTTTTGCGCGATGAATTTCGATTATATTCCCAGCCCATCTTCCATCAGCATCCAATCGACTGATATCCACGGCAATCGAGATCATGTTAATTTTGCACCGTGTAAACAGGGTACAGCTCTGATGGTTTGAATCAATGTTTTCATTCGAAATTCACTTGATTGTGACGAAACTGTTCATTTAATATAGCTAGAAAGCTGCGGCAGAAGACATCTATTCTGTACATTAAAACCTTCAACAGGACACTCTGCTCCTTTCCAGGATTCCTGGATCCGCCTATGATCACAACAGACTTATTGAATTGGGCTTGGTATACTACAGTAACAGTATATTTCAATATAATCTCTGAATGTTTAAGATATAAAGTAGCATTTTCCCCACTGCAATGAACAAATTAAATCAGACCACAGCCACTGTAAAGTGACCTTGACATTCTTTCACGTTTTAGTTTCAACCGTTAAAAAAAGCGTTTCCTAGCTTAAGTGCCAAATGTATTGGTAATTTTATTCTTTAGAATTAAAACACTACCAACTAGCACTTAAACAACAGTGAAAAAGTGTACCCTTACAACACAAATGGACTTCGATTTCGCACACTATCCTTTAATATTCTTGATTTTCACCAAGGCGCATTTTCACTGACAAATGTCCGCCATTTGTACGTTGCTATGCAAACCGTACTCGTTGATAAGGTGATGGCCACAGCAGTGGCGACAGTTCACGAAGTTGTCCGCTGACTTAGCAAACCTGAAGCGACGTGCAATATGGCAGACGATGATGATACTTTCGTGACGATTGGAACACCATTTGACGTACCTGAAGAAAATGCTCCTAAGAAAAAAGCCCTTCCTCTTCATGAACAATTTGCCACAGACAATGACGGAAGGAGGAGGTTCCATGGGGCATTCACAGGAGGATTTTCAGCCGGGTATTTTAACACTGTTGGTAGCAAGGAAGGATGGAAACCATCGTCTTTCGTTTCCTCTCGTCAGCAAAGGTTCGAAACTTCACTCCAGAAGCCAGAGGATTTTATGGACGAGGAAGACTTAGGTGAATTTGGTATAGCCCCGAGAAATATTGAAACGACAAAGTTGTTCTCGCGTGAGGTAGAGCAGTCAAACAAACGCCATGAGCCTGCTTGGCACGGTGCGAGTTTGGACTCTTCGGTGAGTTTTGCTCTGGAGGACTTGGTGGTGCCTTGTCGAATGACTATCGGAGTGAAGCTGTTGAAAAAGATGGGTTGGAAAGAAGGACAGGGAATTGGTCCACGAGTGCGTCATTCGTCAAAGAAAAAGGTCAGTTCAAAACCAGTGATTCTCAATTTTTTTTGGATGAACGCGCACCTGCACACTCAGTCCCAATTTTGCCCCCGTGCCTATGCCCAACCCCAATACAATACCGTACTGAATAATTGTAGTATATAGTTATTCAGTTTGGTATTGACAAGTCAATCAGTGTTAGATTTTAACTCCAAATGACTATCAGAAACTTAAAAATGCTGTGGTGGTGAAATTGACTGATGAATACCCTTCATTTGCATCCTGCTGCCCACCTCTCTTCTGCCTATTTCTAAATAGCTAATGGGGGTGATACAATCCCCAATGACAAATACTGGTTTAAAACCAACAGCACATATTAATTACCAGTAACCCATTAAGGACAAGGGTGCACTTATGTATTTTACTCTGGCTAATGTCTGACAATTTTAATCCTCATAGGGTGAGCCCTGCCCCTCAATGAATTGACAATTGTATGGTAAATGTACAAAAGTTGATCAAAACAGAAAGATGCCAATGCAATTTCCCTTGTGACATAACTATTTAATGTGGTTGAGCAAGAGATAGCAGATCTATACAGTGTCACATGGTTAGACTAGTCAGCATATTTAATAGTTTTGGAATTGGTATCAGTTGTTCATAGAAAAACCATCCTGACATGACACTACTTTCTATAGTGAAGAGACAACAACATCTGTCCAGAGACTGACTTTTGTGTAGCTTAATATGCAAAATAAATTATGATGTCATTTTCTTTAGTCAATATTTTGTATTATTTGAAAGTGACTTTTACCGGTGAGATTTATATTTAAGAAATCACTTCAAATAGAACAGCTCTATGTTAAAACATTGTTATCACTGAAATGTCTAGAGTTGCAGACTTCTTATAGTGCTATCAACAAGCAAAAGCCATTACAATAATGCTCACCCACACACTCCAACTTTAATCTGCAAGCATCACTGATCATGCTGACAGAGAAGTAATTTGTCATAAATTATTAATAATAATCTCAGATTGATATTTTTTATCAAAAACAAGAAGCATACTGCATAAATATTTCCCAATTAAAATAATTAGTGATTGATCAGAATCGGAATCAGAATCAGACCGATTATTGCGTTATCAGTAGACAATCGGAATCGGTTAAAGTTCCTGTATTTCCCGATTATAACCGATTAATATGGAAATAAAACGACTCTTCAGAAGTTGCCAAATTGACATCATTTTCATCAGTTTCCTCTACAGTCAGCAGTGAGATGCACACACGTATTTGTCTGTCACCAGTCAGTCACACAATCTTATAATGCAATGTGAAATAGATAAAATTACAAAAATAATCAGATGTTGATCGTCAGTTCAGCTTGAGCAACCTTCAGATGTCTACTGAAAATTCTTCAACAGATTTCTAGATGAATGGCTTTCTTTTAAATAAATACAAATTGGTATTTAAGACATTACTACTGTGTGAGTAGGAAATATTTTCTTCACTGCTTAACACAACCAGAAATAAAGATTTGTTGTTTGCTTTATCCAAGTCTTTTCAAAACATCTGCAAGTTGCACGCTGACTAGCACTGGAACACTGAGTGCTCTACTACTTGATTGCTAGTGTAGTGCCAAATGACAAAGCATCAGTGAGTCTGGCCAGAAAATTACTTTTTAAAAAAAATCCAAAAACCTTTAAAAAGTATTCTGCTATTTCTCCTACTAACAAGTTGAAGCATGTGCAAGTCTCTTATGCAAAGCTACTAACTTAGCAGTGGGTTAAAAATTATTTTACCATGTGAAGGAATTGTGTTTTCTTACAAGTTTTTAGCCAAGGAAGCCATTTAATGTTGTTTATGCCAGGTTTGCGTGCAGAATAAGTGACATCATTGGACTTGTTTTGATAATTGGAATCAGACCGATTATGATTTGGAACAATTGGTAATCGGTAATTTCCGATTGTGGCACGATTGGTCAATCACTAAAAATAATGGAGCATTTACTGAAATTTTTACATGTATACTTCATATTTGCAAATTTTATACAGTTTCAGCTACAGTATTGTAGCTTGGCAATTCAAAATACTAATCAATACAGTAAGTCATTGCCAAAGACATAAATTGGTGCTACTTTTTTAGAAAAGGCAAATTATCATTCCCAGTCATGAAAACCTCCTCTTGTAATTGTCATATATCATGCTTGCTTATTCACTTCATTGATAGAATGTCTCAAGTTTATAATACATGTACTTAATTCTTGTTTGTGTCCAGTTCATTGAAATTTATTTGTTCATAAAAACCAATCATGTCGCCTTCAGGATCTTATACAGTTAACAGTATATTATATAAAAAAGAAAACACAATACCTTGCAACATGGTTTCAGGATAAATAGAAGATTCTATTGCATTTTTAGAGAGACAGAGGGATGTTTGGGGACTGAGATATTATTATGACAGTATCAGTAATGTTTTAATGAAAAGCTGTTAACTTTCTTGAACTGAACCATTACATGAAGTTTCTACTGATATTGTAGAATAATTGCAGAGATATATCTTACTTTCTGATAATTGCACACTAGTCAACATTTGTACATTATTTTTATTATTAATATTATCAAACAAACTGGAAGATCTCTAGAATAGAATGGAAATGGAGAAACTGTTTAAGGTGTTCCTTTGTCATTTCAAGAGCTCTTTTGATTAATTCTCACTTCATAAGCACTTCAGGAAAGTTAATACTGTTCACTTTATTTATTACAATTTTTATGACAAAAAAGGTGTATGGCTGTCTATTGCCTCCTGGTCAGCAAAGAAATGAAGTTGAGGATGATGAACATGATGTTTATGCTGAAGGCCTTCTTTTTGCTCCCAAAGATACAACGCCCATCAAGTTTGTTCCAAAGGACAATATGCATGGCATTGGCTATAAAGGTATTAATCTGTCAGCACCAATGGAGATCCCCAAGCCTGGCTACTCTGGCAGTTTGAAAATTAAAGGCCAGGTAAACAAGTACAAACTAAGTATGCATCAATCATAAAATGCATTCATTGTTACATTTTACAAACCAAACTGTATAGTCAACTAAATTTAATAAAGAAGGATATGAAAACATGCAGAGGCATTCAATCAAATTGATGATACTTTTCTCAGCCACTGTGCAATATGTGCTAAAGACATTTTTGTTGCCAACTATATCACTATTGTAGAGAACATATTTCCTGTGTGTTGAGAAAATATTTGATATTTCATATTCCATTACTACTTCACCCACGGAGCCAAAGCCATGTTTCTAGTTTATTTATTTAGTAATACAGTGCTGAACTGTCAGTAATGGGCCAAAGTTGTTTTAATTACTTTTTTATCACCTTTTATTTGATTTAAGCCATGGGCTTACACATTTGTCAATGTCTGAGAACAGCCATGTTTGGCAGTGCTCAGCTTCTTTGCTGTATCATTGTTGCTTTCAGTTCTTGAAACTGATGAGAAGTTTCAAAAGTTGTGCTTGGCATTCCAGCATTTTTGGTAGTAATACATGACTACAGAACAGGAAAGTTAGAAGTGCTCTGTCTTTACTAGTTTATTTTGTTTTCAACCTCTGCTTCTTGCAAGCAACAGTTCTTAATTGAATATTTTCAGTAAATAAGAATGTTCAGTTTCACAAGAAGAACACTGTTTTAGTTTATGTAAAAACTAAGCATTTATGCCGTAGCAAAGATGACGGTGCAGCTACTTTGCGTGGTTATTATTGTTTATTGCTGTGTTTTAATTACTTTGTTTTGGATAGTTACTAGTAGAGGAGAAGCCAACAAAACGTGAATTAGTAACGTATAGTTTTCAGAGCTTTCTGTTGGGAAACATAAAGCGACAATTTCTTGTTTAATCATGACATTTTTCCGGTAACTTATTATATGTAGACATGCGCATGAAGACAGAGACGAGAGGAGAGGAGCCGGTTTTTGCCAGTTAGCACAAGGACTGATTTTTTCCTGAAAGCGATATACTCCAGAAAATTTTATCTGACTTCAGAATCATTGAATATAAAAATGACTTTGGTAAACCTGATAAAAAGAAAAGCAACGACGTTGCAAGAAGGGAAAGCCGATTTAAATGTGTTGCCACAAGTTGCTGCAACAAATGTAGCATTAAAATAGTCTTCAAGCAGCTTTTGCAATTATCAATTTTCGCATGCTTGATTGTACATATTAAAGACTGTCGCTGAGAGTTCCTTGTTACATGACCTGAACAGATGCTTCTCAGTAAATGTAGACAGATATTTATAACAGGGTCAGGATTTATTTAGCTTTCTATCAAGAAATGTTCCATCAATACAGTACTGTATACAAGCATCAGTGTTCTTAGAATATCCATTTGCATTTTATCAAAATAACCGTGAACGTGGTTTAACCTTCCTGTAGGCTTTTGGCGTTGGAGCATTTGAAGAAGATGATGAAGATGTTTACGCTCAAGATTCCATGTCAAACTATGACATTGAACTTAATGATAGGAAGTCAACAAAATGGCATTTTCATGGATGGACAGGGCCACCAACTCAGTCAGAAAAAGGTGGGGTTAATTAACATGGAATGAAAATGTCTTTGATCCACTGAACTCTAGATTAACCGGAACGACACCTTCAAGACAAATGTTGAACCTTGCGTTTCAGGATCTCGTGTCACGGAAAAATCTACAGAACGGAAATATAAAATACGTGGTGTTAACTAAGACATTACATCCGTCTAGTGTCAGCAAACTCTGGAAAGTATTTCGTTAAACAAGACGAATGTCATGTCTTAAATTTCTTAGTTAACGCCACATATTCTTTACATTCTTCTGGTTATCTGGTAGCTCCGGTTTTTATGCGCGTTCAGGTCAATCCCAGTCCCCCTACACGGTCAAACACTACGAATGGTCCAAAACTTTCAAAACCTGAAGTTTCTTTGGCATCTTTCTTTTTTATCCTAACATAGTAGAGGACAATATCTGTCGGCTAGAGTATTGATCAAAAATATCTGTCGACAAAACAAATTAAGTTATCATACGAGCACGTGCTTCCAGATTCTTTTACTTTGCCGTCTCGAGAGAACTACTCGCGTTTTTTGGAACTGCGTGACTACCTTCATTTCGGCTTCATCTAGTCATAGGGTTGGATGTCAGGAGATACAGCAGCGCTCCAGACTTTTTCGAGTTCAGTAGTCTTACCGAAGTGTAGAAATAGTTGCATGGCGTCCTTATCTTCTAGGACGTTGTCATGGGGATGAGTGACCCCTAGTCTCCTAAATCTCAGTTACAAGTGGCTCAGAGGTATGAATTCGCATTTTGTACTGACGCCTCCCCCCTCAAGGTCAAATGATATATGTAACCCACAACGTTAAAGCTAGAATTAGGGTTAGAATTAAAAATGCGGATGCTTCTCAAGTTCATGGGAGCATGTGCATTTGAGATTTACTCCAAGCTACCACATTCGATACGGCATTGGAAGATATGTTTAATCTACTAATATTTGTTCAACTTGAAGATATTGTTCAACCGTTCAATTCCTCTATAGGTGGAGCGCTTTCGCATTTTTCCCCGGCTTCCAGACCAAGACCTGCAAACAAAGTGTTCCCTCCCCCGTCGATTCCCCGCGGATATCAGCCTTTTTTAAGTGTGAAAGAAAGCAACGAACGAAAGCCAAATCAAGCAGAAACTCAAAAACATTCGTCTCTTCACCTCACATCCAGTGAAAGAGGGAAATTGCTTGGCGAAGAACCGCTACCAAAGCCAATAAAATCAGTTTTTGAGTACATGAGTAAAAGTGATAAAGACCGCCTAGAATTTATGAACAGCTCCAGAGTAGCACGTTCTTCTGTCGGTAAGACGACCATATCGACAGAACCTTTACTTTCACAAAAAGTTTCCTTTATTGGTCCGTCTGGATTTCAACCATTTGCAAAGGATCCCGCGAAACAAGCGCGGTACGAAAGTTTCTTGGAATCCAGGGAAAGCGGAAAAGTAGCAAATTTACCGAAGGAACTATGGTTTGTTCTTATGATTTTGTTATTATTATTATGATTATGATCATTATTTATTATTATTTGGTACATCTTTGCAGTTGACATTGGAGTTAGAGTTAAGGCAAGAGTAAGTGACAGCGACAATGAAAGAAAGTGAGAGTAGATGTGCTAGTCTGTGGCAAATTAAGATGATAAGTAAATGATCGTCAAGCCCTATACTCAGAAAAACGATTTCTGAGCCCCAGACGGGGATCGAACCCGCAACCTTCTGATGACCAGTAAGATGCTCTAACCATTGAGCTACCAAGACTCAGATGGTGAGCCAAGGTGCAAGTTCGACATATATGTGTGACCTAAGCGGAAGCCACTATATATTGATAATGATAGATAAAGTTTGTACGTTAACATACAAAACATATGCTAACATTTTATTGAAGCTCCTCAGGTGCTAACTAGCACCTGATGAGCTTCAATAAAAGCGAAAACGTTTGTGCGAAATAAGTGGATAACTTATTTATAGTCTTCGTCGTTACCACAATATACACTTGTTTCTATATGTGTGTATATATATGCATATGTATATATGTATATATATGTTCAATCTGCAGACGTACGTTTCGCTGTACTACAGCTCATCAGTGCAGCTCGGAACAAACTTGGATTGTGATTGATATCTTGGAGTATGTGTTAAACTAAAGAGAGCGTCGAGGACAAACTGGAGCCAATCATAAGCGGATGTCTTGGTACATAGACTGTCAGGAGTTTATTACATACACCAGGATGACAATCGCCACGTGCACTATCGCATGTGTAAACGGCCCTTTGAACATACTGATCGAAAGATCGAATTATTCTTATCCGAGGTTCAGATGTTCAGACAAGGTTTATGCAGTACCATACCAAGGGAGGGGCCACTGGGGTGCTTACCCCGGGCACAAAATTTTATGGAACAACATTTTTAGAATAAAGTAAATGGTTTGAACCTTTGAGAATCGTGACATGTTTGTGGAAGTTGATCGTCCAAGCTAGTGTAGTCTTGAGAAAGACTGTTGGTGGAAGTGACTGACGCTAAGTCTGTCGAAACGTCAGTCACTTCCACCAACAGTCTTTCTCAAGACTACAGTAACCTGGACGATCAACTTCCACAAACATTTTCAGAATAATTCGATTTAGTCTTTTTTCTAGATTAAAAACTATTTTGAAAAGGTCAACAAAATATACAATCATTTTTTCGCCTTCTCATAATTAGTTGACGACTTTGCAGCTGTCAAGGCCTGGAAGCGACTGTCTTAAATATTCAATTACATTTTGATTGATAGAAAGCAAAAAGCAAAAAAAAAAAAAAAACACTCGCTTCTCTCGTTAAGTACTTTGTTAAGTTGTATACCGGCAGTACCAGTACATAATTATTATTAGTAGAAACTTAGTCGAGTACTACTGCAAATGCTGCATTCTGATTGGCTACGCTACTCGCTATCTATTCGTCGATAGATATCGAGTATCATTCTTGTGAAGTTTCCGAAGACGAAATAGAATGCTTACTTGAAAGTGCAACCCCAGAGAAGACGAAAAATGTTCTTTGCAAAGTGCGTTTCTACTAAAATAATTAGATTATTCGCTCTCGATTTCTATGAGGTGATAGTTGACTCGGGCGAAGCCGGAATCAACTATCACCTTACAGAAATCTCGAGCTCATAATCTAAATGTTAAATAAGGTGCTTGGGGTGTGTTAGGAAGGGCCGATGGGGGAGCCACCTTCAACAAAATTTGCCCCGAGCAAATTATTACCTAGGTACGGGTCTGGGTTTATGAACACACGAAACTCGTCACATACGACGCGAGAACGTCATATAAGAAGCTTAAGACTTTCCTTTCCCCACCTCATCTCAACAGCATTTAAGTCGTCACGTGCCATCATCAGCATTTAAGTCGTCACTCGCCTTGATTACATGAAGGCGAGCTGGCCCGGCTAACGGGCTAGCCCGGTAGTCGGGAACGATTATGTCTTGATATTACATGAAGTGAGCTGGCTGCTTGCCGAACTGGATTGTTGTTTGAATTTACTATGTGCGCATGCTCCCTGACATTAAACTAGCCCGGTTGCCAGGCTCGCTCATTTTGATTATTATTACATGAGGTGAGGTGGGTCGTTTACCGAGCTGGCCCGGTAAACGGGCTGGCTCATTGCCATGTAATCACATTATTTTCTTCAGTAGGTTTATCATTGTTTGGCAGGCTAGCCCATTTAGCGAGTTAGCCCAGTAGCCGGGCCAGTTCGTCTCATTTAGTCAGGGCCTAGGACTTTTTCTCGGTATTTTGTATAATAATCAAGGAAACCCTGGCCTCTTGAGAGTAAGTAAGTAATTAACAGTGTAGCAGGGGTAGATTGTGGTAATGGGGAGTCTGTACGCTTGGCTGTGAAGATAGTGATCTTCATGGTGATCCTTTCACAGAAATATTGCTAAGGTAGAGGATAGAAAATATCAGATATATTAGAAATATAAATTGAAAATAGGTGATGGAGAGTATCGGAGATGTTAGGTGAAGCTGGGTTGATGGGATGCCTGATGATGCCTGATATACAAAGAAAGGTAGTCTTCAATTTAATTAGTTTGGTTGCTTATCTGAAAATATTTGCTTTTTAGTGGCGGTTTAACGGAATGGGAAAGAGAGCGTGAAAAGGAAGAATTTGCGAGGTCGGCGATGCTCTTTCAACCTTTGAAAGGAAGTATGGCGGCACGTTTTACGAGAGGAGATAACATTGATGATAACCTTGATAACGTATGTACATACATGTTGGTATTTTCAATAAGGGATAGGAGTGCTAAACAATGAGGGGTACGCTGGCGGCTTTGAACTAAATGGTTAAAAATTTAAAAATAGTACTCTTGCAAAAACTAGAGAAGACGCGATACTGATGTTTCGAGTGAAATCCCTCAGAGTAAAAAGTTAACCAAACTTCAAGTTATTTCGGAGGATAATTTCAGTTATATACCCGAATATTAGATTTATCACGGTGCTGTTTGCCGGAATTGACGCCATTATGTACTTGATTTACATAATGCAAAAAACCGGTCAACTCGTGAACGAAAATAGATATCGAAGAACTGTAAATGCCATTCATTCGAAAAGCGTTGAGGGATTCTTAAAAGGCTCGTGATATAAAAATTAAGTTTGTTTTAATTGCAAAATCTTTTGAAGGGATAAAAAAATCACGTTTGCGCTACTTCCATATCTCACTTCATTTTTGAGATATTAAGATTTCTTTTATGCATTGGTGAGATTCCCAATGACATTACGTTGCGGAAACAGGAAACCGAGCGATTGGAAAATCACTTGTATCTGATATATACTTGCTCGAAATCGCTGGAAACTACATGTAAGTGCATCCCTTGACGTTACATGTTTGAAGACCAGAAACACCATTACATGATAACAGTCTCAGCCCCTTTCCAATCCCAGTCCCTTTCTTTTTAAAGGGCCATTACTCGGTTCTTTCGACACAAAAGCAAAGTTTTCGTGTTCTATTTTTAACGTACAAAGTTTGAGTGTGATTGTGCTGAACTTGTCAAAAACATACGGGTCACCATGAGCGGCTAGAAAATAAATGTTATAATACAAAATAAACATGCAAACTTAAATGTTACCCTGGCAACACAATTTCAACATGTTGGTTGTCGATTTCATGACCTTTACCAATGTTCAAAGCTTAAAACAATTTTTGCCGAATACTCTCAATGATGTACATGATTTTCCAATACGCCACAGTGTCAGCAATACGACGTCTTGGATTACTTCGTTTAAATATCATACAAATGTACATATCTTGAGAAAATGGAGACGTATGGAAGAGCTATACATCGAATTGTTTATCACTTCAAAAGTTGTTTCACATAAGCCAGAATTCATCGTCGACTCCTGTATACATCAAGCCATCTATTTGATTTTATCGAGCATATTTCACATGTTAAAGTTTTACGAGATTTCCTTGATTAATGTCAAAGTGATGTGGAAATGAGTCAGTGTTTTGTTAAACTACCACTTAGGGAGGTCATAAAAACATGACATAGACGTCTGAAACGACGCCGTCTTACACTATAATCTTACTTCCAAAACGAAAGAAATGAGTAGTTAGTGGTCCCTACAGTACACTTCACGGCATCCTAGCCCTACAAACCCTAGCCCGTCACGTTTACGCGACGATGTCGGCACCTAAGACAAACAACGTCTTCTCATTCGGACGGACGTTTTAAAATTAATAATCACTGAATGAAATATTTTGATTAGAAATTAATAAAGAGGAAATTTTTATTAAAATAATTTAACAGCTCGCACTCGTCTATGTATGGATGCATGTAGATGTTGATTAATGTGTAGGTGAAAGCGTGGATGTGGATTTAGAAAAAGGTGTAGGTTTAGTGTAGGTGTAGATGTACGTGTAACGGTAGTGTTAGAGGTAGGGCTAGGGGTAGGGATAAGGGTAGGGATAAGGGTAGGGGTAGAGGTAGAGATAGCGGTAGAGGTAGAGGTGGAGGTAGAGGTAAAAAGGTAAAGGTAAAGTGCTTTTATTTATACTGGATAACCCTATCAGCTATCTGAGCTGGTTTCCCTAGAGGTCCAGTAAGGGCCTACCCTCATGGGTCCAGTGTTATGACAGGAGGAAACCGGAGGACCCGGAGAAAACCTGCGATGCTTGGTAGAGTCAAACTGGGCAACACTCTTCTCACATGTGACCGAGGCAACTTTTAATCAGATTACTGCACGCGGCCGGAATCGAACCCTAGTCACAGTGGTGAGAGACACGTGCACTACCACTGTGCCACCAGCACCCCCCGTGGAGGTAGGAGGTGGAGGTAGAGGTGGAGATAGAGGTGGAGGTAGAGGTAGAGCTGGAGGTAGAGGTAGAGGTAGAGGTTGAGGTAGAGGTTTAGGTAGAGGTGGAGATAGAGGTATATGAAGTTGCATATGTATATATATTAAAACAAAAACTGGCCATGAGGGCCCTGCTAGCGCCTAAAATGAAATTTTTACTTCTGTAGGTAGCGATAACCTTGAGTATATATGTTGGTGAACCTGTTCAATAATATTAAAATAAATAATAAACCAGGCTTATGTTTTTTAGAACCGCCATGAATCATCCTACGGCGATGGAGATTCACCTCAGACAAAAGCTGCTAAAATGAAAATGTTCGGTAAACTTACAAGAAATACATATGAATGGCATCCAGCAAAACTTCTGTGTAAAAGATTTAACATCGCAGAACCTTACCCTTCATCAACAACAGTTGGATTAATTCAGGAGAAAAAGGAAAAATTTAGCCTCGGTCATCTGTTCAAGTCTTCTAAGGAGGGCACTGAGGAGCATTTAGCCAAAACAAACAATTTAACTACAGTTTCTAATGAGCAAAGTTCATCCTTGCTTCCCGCGTTACCTGAGCCTAAACATGAAAACACACCAGGAAACCCAAACAGTTTTAAAGATATCCTGGAAAGGTCAT
This sequence comes from Heliopora coerulea, assembly GCA_030142905.1. Taxonomy (NCBI): domain Eukaryota; kingdom Metazoa; phylum Cnidaria; class Anthozoa; order Scleralcyonacea; family Helioporidae; genus Heliopora; species Heliopora coerulea. The sequence continues at coordinate 4,101,389 of JASJOG010000009.1, forward strand.
CTTCTGACGCCACAGTTTTACCGTTGTCTTCTAAAGAAAAACCTTCCATGGATTTATTTAAGGCAATTTTTGCCAGTTCCTCAGAAGACGAGTCCGAGGAATCTCCTTCTGAGGATGATGACGAGGATACTAAGAATAAAGAGGGTACTCTTTCGTCAACTTCTGTGACTTCAAGTGCTGATGTTTCCCTTCAGTCTAACCAGCAAGCTTTTGTAGATAAAAACGTATCAACAGACGTCCGTAAATCAGAGGATGTCTCAGTGAACTCTTGCGAGGTTAAGATGATCGAAGTCGGTAACTCTAGGCACGAAAATACCATGGAAGTAGACGAATCGGAATATGGTCCCAGACCCCCTCCGAAAAAGACTGATAACTTTCATAAACCTGAATTCAAACCACGACTTACTGTTCCGTTTTCCGCTCTTGAATCAGAAACTGAATCAGAACATAGTCAGAGTAAACATAAAAAGAAACACAAACGTAAACACAAACATAAAGGTAAAGGTAAAGAAAAAGAGAAAATAGGAGAGAGCCAGAGTCGCTCACACGCCCAAAAATTACAAAATCGTGACACTAAGCAACTCGAAAAAATTAAGCGTAGTGAACTTCCAGACGACAAAGCTATATTGTCGAGATTGAAGGCTGTTCAAAGTAGACGGATGCGTGCAGCAGACTTCATGTAAATATTTTGATATTCTCACTGTTTTATGAAATTAAATGTACTCATCATCAAGACATCCCAACTTATTCACTTTTCAACTTTCCGACTTTTCAACTTCAGTGATGACTGTAACTGTAAAAGGGTTGTTGCTTTTTGGAGCAACCATTATCGTGTCAAATCATTATCTTATTTAGCCAGTTGAAAAATCAGTCAGACACTATCGAGTTTAAACTAGTCTACAGTGTTATAAAAAAGAAAGTATCAGCCGTAAACACTCATCATTTTATTTAGCCATTCGAAAAATCAATTAGCCACAATCGATTTTAAACTGATCCACTATGTTATAAAAAGAAAGTGACAAAAATAGTTTACCGTGGACTGAAAGATCGGATAATGAATTGTGAGCAATGGAGATATTAGGTATGGACCATTTGCATGTGAAGTCAAAACAACCCATCTGGGGGGACAGCTTCAAATTCCAACGTTCAACAGATCGGGTACGTTAAGGAAACTCCTTTTTTTTACTGGCATTTTCCTACACCATGAGGGGAACATGTAGTGTCGGAAAAAAAGAATAGAATATCGTTTTAGGAGTAGCTTTGCGTTGTTCTCGCCCTTTTTTGTTTTTTGACGGTGTGCCATGATTCCAAAGTTTCCGGTTGCGCTGACATTCTTTGTCAATGATACGTCCTCCATCAAAATCATTTTCATGGTTGTTCATCCTAGCATGCATTGCTATATTCCACCGATTCGCCTCTTATTTGACGTTTGGAATCCTTTCAAAACGTCTTCCAGTCCAATGAAGGCTCCAAAAACAACCCTGCATTCCGTAAATGACGTTGGTTTGTTGCTCTGTTGTAAATGACATTGGCGTGTTTTGCTATGAGTGGTTTGTGTATAGGGGAGGGTAACTTATGTAACGTCTTCAACGGTAGTACGGGAGGAGTTGATATTCTCTTTTTTTAAATTTGATGGGTCGACTGACGCGAATTACGACGAGTACTCCACTATTGTACTCGTCAAGGGAGACCCCTAGTCGTGAAAGTGTTAACACAAACTTTTGCAGGTAGTTGATAGTGTCCAATCGTCTTCGAACATTTTGCTTGTTGGGTGGTACCGACCTCTCTTGAATAGAATCCATTTTAGCAGGGCCGGCCTGTAATTCTGACGAAATGTGGCCATGAAACTAACCTATGGAAGGCCCTCCTCTTCCAGTCATGGTTAGCCACCGAGTTTGCATACGTATTGCCAACACCATAGACAAAAGCAGTACTCATAATTGGACACCATCTAATCTCTGGAAAGCATTGTCGAGGCACCTCTGGAATTCCTTTGTTGCGGAAGATTGGCCGGGCGACATCTCAGTCCAACGGTATATGCCTCATAAGGTACCAAATGTTGTCAGGAAGCTGCTCTTTCTGTCGAGCGGGACATGCTGAAATCTATTTTTGGCTTTAAAGACCTTTGGACAGTTTGGGCAGAAGGTCTTCCTGTCTAGGTGATAGATTATGCATTGTTTTAACACTTGTCCATTTCTCTTTCGCACGGCATCCATCACAGAGATCTACTCAGCAGACACTTCTAACCGGTTCAAGAATTCCCAAGGTGATTAATCTCTGGTTTCCAAGTTTTAGCTGAGAGCAGATTGCAATTGAGACCTTCCTGACTGGTGTTTTCACTGGTGGTACTATTTCATCGACATCCAGGTGTACTTGCCTACTTGCTCAGAAAAGTCCTTCCCGTTTGAAGATATCACATCAGGATTCCCTGATATCTTGTTTGGATTTGTACCAGACTCCATTGACCTGACTTTGTGCTTGTTCACTATGACCAAGTTCAGTTCCTGGATTGTTAAGTAACTTCAGCAAGACAAGTGGATGGAGCAAGAATTGCATCGTAGTCATAGTGCTGAGAGATTTAAGCCTACCACTGTGCCACAAGCACTGTTGTTTGGTTGAGTCAAACTGGAGAACTCCTCCAACATGTGATAAAGGTAACTTTAGTGAGACAAGTGCATGGAGCCAGATTCAAACCCTAATCACACTGGTGAGAAACATACACTAACCCTGTCACTGTGCCACCAGCACCCTTGCATTAGGAAACAAGTCTCTTATTGTGTTCTGAATACAGCGATGACTATGGTAGTTGTATGTCATGGATGTGGTTTATAACGGAAGATTATTTTGTTCTGTAAATACTCACAAATTCTGTAGATCTTATTTACACAAGAGGACATTTTATAATAATGACAAATAAAAGTCTGAAGAATTGGTAAAGCTGATAATTGTACATTAAAAATACAACCTTTTTTTCTCATTGAATGAAATTTTCTGGCTAAGTTTTACTGGGAGGCCAGTCTAAGAGCTAATGTGCAGGATGCTGACTAGGGCCTGGATATCTTGAAGGAGGTATAGGATAGTGTACAAATACTTCATAACTTGCTCAACAATTCCGTTTTTGTGAGGGAACATAACCTGTGCTGAAAACTGTGTTCTAATATTATGGTAAACACAAGCTGGTAGAGGCCTTGAGTTGTCCCATCCAAGGTATACACACATCCACCTAATCATCCACCTGTATGCCACAGCTCTCAAATAGCTAAATAGAAGAAAAAAAGTCAAACTCTTACACACCAATAAAAGTAATTTGCTCAGTTGAGACCACGATACAACGATAAGTTATGGTTTTATTGGTGTCTTTATATCCCTGTCACTATGTTCCCCCTTCTGTCGTTCTCTATGGTTGGCCAGTAAACAACATTGCCCTATCAACATACACTGCATGTTTATTGCTTTTGCATAACTGTTTCATTATTGTGAACTAGCTAAGCGTCTTACTCGTTTTTGGTTTCTCCCTTGCGACGGAAGAGGACCACCTTGTTCCAGCACAGTCGGGTTAGTCATAGCGCCAAAGTCTTCACGTTGTGTGATGCAGTGAATATGCTCTATGCTGCCACCAAATGTTAAGATCCTGAGAGCAGGCGTCATCTCTTTGCAGCAACGATACTCCAGGACGCCAACAAGTAAACCATCACGACAACATTGACACCTGCACCTAAACAACGTTTAATACATTTAACAACTACAATGATATCGAATCTGTACAGCCCCAGTTATCGTTCTTTCAAGAGGACGAACACTGAATTATAAACATGTCATGACAATAAACGATGCTACTCACCACTCGTTTAATGGGATCCATATGATCATATGGGGATCTCACCACTGACAGGTAACAGAAGAGTTAATCCCTCTTCCACTAGCATCCTTTCCCACCACATTGAAACCGGCCATTCCATTTCTTTTTCCGACTTCAAAATACTATCCTCGTCGACTTCTACTTCTGAACTACTCTTTAAAGAAAGTCTTCCAATTAATAAATTAAAATTCATTCTTAACAGGAATATTGGTTCTGTGCCTCTTTCTCTTTTCTGATATCACCTAAATGCTGTCTCCTGTCAATTTCCGTTACTGCTCTAAATGTATCATCTTAATTGTCATTCAATACTGTTAGTCTAATATAAATATATCTCGTAATCCCTGTGTCGGGGACTGGGCTATAGAAATAGACACGTCATTAGCGCGTGACAATCTCGCAAATTCATGTCATCGAAGGAAATTTCGGCTGTTTACTTAGTTATAAAACTGCATCCGCTTTGGGTCTCATTATGCTGAAAATCAACATGGTCAAGCCTGAACATCCTACACACGAACAATTGCTGAATGAATATGCCCACATTTTTGACGGAATCGGAACTTCAAAAGATTTTGAAGTTAAACTACATATTGATGAAAGCGTTCCCCCTGTGGCTCAACCCCCCCCGTCGTATTCCATTTCACATGCGACAAAAAGTCTCGGATGCCCTCGCCAAGTTAGAACGCGATGGAATTACCGAAAAAGTATCAAATGCTACGCCTTGGATCAGTCCTTTAGTGGTCATACCAAAAAAGGATGGTGATGTCAGGTTGTGTGTCGACATGCGTATGGCAAATCGAGCAATTCAACGCGAAAGACACCTGACCCCAACCGTGGATGATTTAATTCACACACTAAATGAATCCACAGTGTTTACAAACCTTGATCTTCGCTCGGGGTACCACCAGTTGACTCTCGCTCAAGAAAGTCGACACATCACGACATTCGCGACGCATAAGGGACTTCGCCGGTACAAGAAATTAAATTTTGGTACCAACTCGGCAAGTGAAATCTTTCAGCATGTTATTAGTGAACAAATCCGTGACATTCCGAATGCTGTCAACATCGGCGATGACATAATCATTTTTGGCAAGACCCAAGCTGAACACGATGATGCCCTTCGAGCAATTTTTCAACGGTTTTCTCTCGTTGGATTGACTTTATACAAAGATAAATGTGAGTTTGGTCAATCGCAGCTCACATTTTTTGGTGTCGTCTTCTCTGGTGACGGAATTTCACCAGATCCAGCGAAAGTGGATGCGATTTACAATTGCCCACCTCCAAGCTCAGTCAAAGATATCGGAAGTTTTCTTGGGATGGCAACTTATTGTGCCAAATTTATTCCTAATTTTAGCGACCTGACAGAGCCTCTACGAGAACTAACCAGGAACAATGTGCCTTTTCGTTGGACTTCTCGACATGTCGAATCATTCAATGAAGTAAAAGCTGCCCTCACAAGTGAAACTGTGATGGCATATTTTGATAAAACCAAGGACACAGAACTCATTACCGATGCACCACCTTCTGGCCTCTGCGATTCTCGCACAGAAAGCGACTAGAACAGAACACTGGAAAATTGTTGCGTATATCAGTCGTTCTTTGTCCGATGTTGAAAGACGATATAGTCAAACAGAGCGCGAAGCTCTTGCCATAGTGTGGGCTATCGAACGTCTACATATCTATTTGTATGGAGGACATTTCACCCTGATAACCGATTGTAAACCAGTGGAGTTGATTTTAAATAATCCACAATCAAGACCCCCAGCCAGAATTGAGAAATGGAATCTACGCTTACAAGATTACGATTTTGATGTAAGCTATACTAAAGGCCTGGCTAGCCCATCAGATTTCCTATCTCGACACTTCCCAGTGAATGACAAAACTGAGGACAAACATTTCCAAACTATTGCTGACAATTATGTTCGTTTTCTGACCCACCATGCTGTCCCAAAGGCAATGACCCTGCCTGAAATACAACAAGCCACAAAAGCTGATCCAACATTACAGTTTCTTGGCAAACTCACCACAAGTCAGTGGCATCACATAGACTCGGTGGACATGCAAGCTAATCCAAATGTGAATGCTATGGACCTGAAAACATTTCAGAAAGTTAAGACTGAACTTACAATGAATGAACATGATGGGGTTATATTGCGTGGTTCTCGCATTGTTTTACCGAAAAGTCTTCGATTGCAAGCTATTCATATTGCTCATGAAAGCCACCAAGGGCTTGTCCAAACAAAACAACTATTACGTGAGAAAGTTTGGTATCCAGGCATTGACAAGCTTGCCAAACAGGCAGTGGACAATTGCATTTTGTGCCAGGCAAATGGACCAAATAGTCATCCAGAACCATTGCGTATGACGACTCTACCTCCGGAACCGTGGCACACAGTAAACATTGATTTTTGTGGTCCTTTTCCAGGGGGTACATATCTCTTAGCTGTCATAGATGCTTATTCACGTTTCCCTGAAGTGGAAATTGTCAATTCAACATCTGCTAACTCCACCAAGCCGAAGCTCGAAAGAATCTTTGCGACACATGGTATTCCACAGGTGTTAAAGAGCGATAATGGTCCTCCATTTCAAGGTCATGATTTTGGCAAATTCATGCAATATCTTGGCATAAAACACAAACCAAGTTCACCTCTATGGCCCCAAGGAAATGGAGAAGCAGAAAACTTTATGAAACCACTTGTAAAAGCTGTCAGATCTGCCTATCATGAAAATAAAGATTGGAAACGTGAAATTTTTAAATTTCTGCTCAATTACCGGGCCACTCCGCATACAACTACTGGCAAGTCACCTGCTGAGCTGCTGTATAATCGAACAATTAGGACAAAATTGCCACAGATAACGGCTGAAAGTGGATCCATACTCCATCAAGATGTGAAGGAGAGGGATGCAAAGTTGAAAAGGAAAATGAAGGACTATGCTGATTCCAAAATAAGAGCAAAGCACTCAGAAATTGACAAAGGAGATATGGTCTTGGTCCGCCAGCCTAAATCAAATAAAATGTCCACGAAATTCAACCCATTACCATATCGGTTAACACAGCGTTGTGGAAACAGGATCACAGCATTTAGGAATGGCAAATATGTAACTCGGAACAGTTCGTTTTTCAAAAAGTTGTCTCACCCTGAATGTAACGGGTCGTCTGACTTAAACAATGAAAACGATTATTCCTCAGATTCAAATGTCAGTGAAGCAGCTGAACAGAATGACCCTCCTAGATATCCGGCAAGAGAAAGACATGGAGTTCAAAGATATGGAAACAACATTTATGATTGAGAGTGAACTAAAACCAGAGAAGAAATCTTTTAAAATACTATACTTTGTTTTTTTCCTATCAAATTAGTTTGGAGTTCATATTTAAAGCATGGGAGGGGTGTAATGTTGACATTACGTCACAACTGAAAGTGACGTTTAAGGGACTGGACATTAGGCGGATAAAGGGAAATAAATTAAAAAATATGTTGTTGTTCGGTTAGCTATCTATCTGGTGTGTAAATATCAAGAACATTACACTGTCCACCAATTTAAGAAGCGTGTACTTCCATTGGATTGAAATGATTGTGTCTTTTACCGTTCTCGGAACTATATTATTAACAAGAATTGGTGAGTTACGTGGAGTTCATATTGATACACTGCGATTAGTGCGATACTGAATAATCTTTATCTTTTGTCTTATTCTAAAGTTCTTTTATGGAAACCACGGAGTTAGTTTTAAAGGGGGGACTACTGTAGCCTCAGTAATTCTGCTCCCGAACATATGAAATGTTTATTAAAAGCCTGAGACAATCGAATGTGTTATACCAAATGTGAATATGGACCAATGTTATCCAACAAAACGCTACGTTCGAACTTACCCTCCCCTAGAACTGACATCGATAAACTAACAAGTTACGAGCCACGAATCTTTCGATGCCTGTGCCATCATTGAAACTAACGTAAAAATATGGTACCACATACACAACGCTACTGATGGTATGAAGACGTGATAGCCCTTCCTAGTAACGTAAAATTGTGTACCCACTTCCACCTTGCCGTAGCTGGCCGTTTTGGATTATTGCATCGCTTAGCAAACTCAACAGACGCACGGATCCAAAGTGTTCAGGGGAGGTTGTTGAGTTTTGTGCTGTTGCCATCGCTCTATCTTGATTACGAAGCCCAACGCACAACTTAACTTCAGGAGTTATACACACAGACTCAAGTTATTTTATTTCAATCATATTTCTGTATATACATGAATCGTTACCATAAAAGGATTTATGGTAAATGATTTTACTGGTTCGTACACAAATTTAACCTACGCTCGCCATCTGAGTTTCTGTAGTTCAATGGTTAGAGCGTCTCACCGGCGATCAGAAGGTTACGGGTTCGATTCCCGTCAGGGACTCAGATAGTTTTTCTGAGAGAACAGCTTGAGAGCGTATGTATTAAAAATGTAAAAATTGTATGGCTATCCGCTTCATATATGACGCCATGCATGATGCAAATTGTCGTAATGATGTCAATTATATCGCTTCTTGATTCTCTGCTTCGACGCCTGTAGCTAGTTCATTAAAATTTTTATTTTCACCTTTTCTAGTTTGTATTTGCGCCTCTCCAACTGATTGGCATGTCTCACAAGGAGGACGTGATCATTCTCTTTGTGGAAATAAATCCGTTCCTTGTCGAACAATTAGGTACACTGTGAACCAGTCTCTTTCTGGAGACACCATTGTTATTGACAATGCACATGGTCGGGCATACCAAGAATGTGATAAAGCGTCTCGTAACTCCGCCATTATGCTTGACAAAACTCTGTCCTTCATCAGTCGGATAGGCATGGCAGAGATACAGTGTCATTCAAAAAGAAAAATTATATTCGAAATTCCGGAGACAAAGAATAGTTCAAGGGAACAGATCATATCGTTCACTTCAATAAAATTAACTTCTTCAGTCATAGCATTGGCAAATCATCACGACAATACTCATATTCAGGTAACTAGATGTTTATTCCAGGGGAATGAGATCGCTGTTTACCTTAAAAACCGAGGAAAATGCGATTTGCTTGCACACAATTCTACCTTTGTGGAAAACGCATACTGGGGAATCCATGGGAAGACGTGTGCAAACATGACTGTTCGTCTATTAAACGCAACATTCCGAGCAAGTCCCATCAAATTGTTCAATGCTCCTCGTGGTTTTCATAACTGGGATCAACACTTTGACGTGTTTGTTGCCGATAGTTCTTTTTTTGGGAGCATTTCAAACCTCAGCATGATTCGACGTCCACTTCTCAAAACTAATTGCGCCAAGGCATCTCTTTTAAACATAACGTTCATCACCTCCACGTTTGCGAACTTTTCCGGACATGAGTCAGAAGACAACGACACAACAACAGCGCCAATTCACATAGACGATAACAGGAACTCACGGACCATGGCCACCATTATATATTTTAATTAACCAAATTACAATCGAGAATATTTCAACCTATCAAAGAAGCGCTGTATTTTTGAGTCCGTCATGGAGAAATGGCTCTGATGTAACTGTGAAGGTCTTGAACAGTGTGTTCTTTAATAATACCAGAGCGTTAGAGGTTTTTATAAAATCATCCGTTGTTCATGAGGGATATCCCAAGACAAAAATTCGTTTACAGAACACAATTTTCGCTGGAAATTATAATCCCGGAAAAGGCCATGGCCGTGGGGCAGCTGTCACTGTTTCTAAAGGGATGTGTGACGTTGTTGCATGTAGATTTATCAATAACCATTACGAAAATATCTATTTAACGGGAGTGATCGTTTTAATGGATAATACCTACGCGACGTTTGCACAGTGTTACTTTGAAAACAGTTACCCAAGAGAAAGAGCACTTCAGATTTTTTCCCCTGGAAATACCTTCCTGAAGTTCAAAGCCGAGAATATATTTAATTTAGTGAAACTGAGAAGAAATCAGCCGGTTATCCTGCACTCTCCACCGTATTCTGCATTAGATCATGGCGGTGTACATTTAGGTGGGAAGATGAATCTCACCTGCCCTGAAGGATATTTATTTTACAGTCACACACCCGTATCGTTGAAAGAGACCAAAGTCTTTGCTAGCTTGCAGTTCTCTTGTTTCCAGTGTGATTACAAAACCTACTCAGTGGAAAGGGGAGGGATTTATAACACCGATGTTCAATTTATTAAATGTCATGATTGTCCACGAGGTGGTGTGTGCAAAGAAGGGCTACTGAGATCGAAACCAAACTTCTGGGGAAGCAAACATCAGACGAAATAAGAAGTGACCTTCTTAAAATGTCCTTCTGGATATTGCTGTAAGAACGATGACGAATGTATATCTTACCATAGTTGTCATGGTAACAGAACCGGACCCATGTGTGGAAGATGTCCAAAAGGAACGTCGGAATTACTTTTCGGGACAGAATGCACTCCGAACGAAGAGTGCGAAAGCAAGTTATTCTGGGTTGAGCTTTCTATATTTGTGCTTCTTTATTGTCTGTTTTTCTTCTTTTATCAAGACTTAGTGAACTATTTAGCAAAAGCAGTATTTTCATCAACCAAGCTCTTTCCTCGCAGAAGACCTAATCTTCACACTCAGTCCCAGTCCACAGAAACCTACTTCGGACGCCGATGTGGTGGATGTCTAAAAATAATTTTCTATTATTATCAGATTGTTCACATCTTCATTTCAAGCGTTGGTGAGCCAGGACATGCCTTACAAAAGGTCAGGCTTTTTCTTGACCCAATCTTTAACCTTCTCGTTTCGAATTTGCTTTTTGTAAAATGCCCATTTAAAGATCTCTACCCTATTCAGAAGACGGTCATCCTACATTCCTTAGGGGTTTTGATGCTTTTATTTCTCGGTCTACTTTTCGTTGTTTGGAAAATTTTCAATTGTTTTAAACGGCAATCAGGGACTTCAGCTCCTGTGTATCTCGATACAGCTACTGGACCATACATTGACTGCGAAGAGACAACAGAATACTTAACAAACAACCATGATCCTCATTCGTCCTTCCAGTGCCGCATATCAAGTGCATTCACGCACATCTCTCTTTTAATGTATGCCTCGTCTGCAAATTTATGTCTTACGTTTCTTCACTGTGTTCCTTTGGCTGACCGCCAAGTACTTTTTATTGATGGCACTGTGATATGTTTCCAGGTCTTTCACTATTTTGTCTTGGCATATGTCGTAATTGGCATTGTACCCTTTTGTCTCGTTCCAGTCCTCGGCTCCTATCTTTTAGCTTTCGATTTAATATCCTTAACACAGTTTTTTCTCGGTTGTCTCTTTCCTTTGCCACTGTGTTGCTTTTGGGCAATGTTGCTTTTCAAAAGGTGGCGCTATCGAAATTCCCGGGGTTACGTTGTTGTTTCGTCACAGCTCGACACCTTATTGGGCCATGACAGTATTGATGCCAAGAACGAAACAACGCCAAGATCAGCAGTCCTGCATACACTTCTGGGACCTTTTCGACCTCAAGCTCCATTTTTGTGCTTCCCAGAGTTACTTATTCCTTGGGAAGGCGTTCTCATATTCCGCAGGTTGGTCATTATTCTCCTGTTTACATTTATGTACGACGTCAACCTTAGGATGTTTTTAGTTCACTTGGCGTGTATCATAATCTTGGTATCCCATTTATACGTTAAGCCTTTCAAACGACCAAGCGATAACATTATGGAAATGCTTTCCTTGAGTATACTGGTCATTCTTTCTGGAATTACTCACATTAAAGCCATCTATGACGGCACCGACAAATCAGCACAGGATGTGAATCCGCAACTGTTTAATGTAATTAGCACCATTGAAACCGTGCTTATCGTCGCTCCTTTGTCAGTGTCTCTTCTAATAGTAATCTCCACTGTGCTGTATGTCTCACTTGCACGGTTGCTACAGTTATCGGTACATTTATCAATTAAAATTCGATGCGTTTTTTAGGCTTTACACGTTAGATAATTTCAAAAACCACCGATTCGCCTTGTTACGTCTTATTATGTGACATAACTTAATATAGCTACCACAATGCTTTTCTTAGTCGTATTTGTAATGCTAATCAGAGGGATTACCATCCATCCAATTTTGAAATTTAATATTTATATGAAACGAAATACTAAAAATCCTGGATCGGAATTAAGCTACAAATCACGTAGGGTCAGTTGATTGTGTCTAAACCACTTCTTAGTGTTCAAGGTAAGCATAGTTCGATTTCCAGGCCCTATTTACTGGCGTTAGCGTTACCATGGTGCCACGACACTACGGTACCCCAGCTTTTGCTTGCTTTACTCTGATTTGTTTGCAAGCAAGCGGGACAACGCAACGCAGCTTCCAACGTTAGAAACTATTTTTGTACACTTCTTTGATAAATTTCTGCACTACTGAGTTGTTTGATCAACTTCCTTTCACATTAGAAGGTACAGCATAATTCCAAGAGTAAAGGCAGATTTGCGATCCTCCTGAAAGTAGCGTCTTCCCGAGGGTAAGCGACCCAGCCGAAAGTAGCGGCTCTTTGGCTCTCTTGCAGTGCTATCTTGAACAGAAAAGCAAACAAGACAACAAAACTTTAAGATTCAATTAAGTGTTCGTCAACAAATGGCTGGAATTGTCCAGCGTTGCATGTGATTTGGAGAACGAAGATTTTTAGGGCTTTTCTTAAAAAGGGTTAAGATAAATGTTTTTGTTAAGTGCTCCTTCAAAAAGAAACCATCCATTCGTAAATGAACTGAATATCATGCAAAACAAGTTAATTCAGAATAAAACGACCTGTTTAAACGTGATGAGTGCATTAAGAATTTTGCTATAATTGTATTTTAACGTGTTTTAACCATCCAAAAATAACGACCCTCCCGAAGTGCAAGATGGTCCTCAATGGCTGTTACTTTCGAAATTCTATAATACTCAAATTAGACTGCAAGCAGCACACCTACAACCTGGAAATTGAGAAACTGCAGACAGTGAAGTCTTTACCAGTGAAATGGTTACTGGAAATTTTGATAAATAAAACAAAAGTTTGATGACCAAATTGAAAAGCCAACGTTGAGCCATCAACATTCTTGTCATAAAAATATGGTTTCTCCAGCTTATAGAAAACAAAAGAATTATTACAGCACTTGATCACAAAATTATGGAGAAAGGCTTAGTGCTTGAAAGATGATCTAATACGGGTCAAGTTTTTGCGACAATTTTTAACGCAAAGTGCTGTTACAAAAAACGTTAAAAATCATTCACAAATGCTATGCATGTTAGATGCACTAATTTTTTCGCGCAACATTTTTATCAGATATCGTCGTTAAAAATCATCCCGTGTAAAGTAATCTAAAAAGATGAAAACTAACCTAACAGAATCTGCTAAAAGGATCGGATGTCCAAGCACTAATTCCAACAGTGTTCGGGAAAATTGCCATTAACCAGCCCTCGGCTTAGGGCATAAGAAATAATCATTCGAGTCCACTCATTGTGTCATAATTTTAATGCTTCTTCGTCATATCTTTATTTCTAATTTTGGGTCTTCCTCTTTGTCGCACGAAATCTTTGCAGTTATGACTAAACATTAAGCGAGCGTTTCGTCAAATACAACCTATTGTTTGGTCAATAGCTTCGTGGCTAGTATCTCAAATGACGTGTACTGTCTGACAAACTGAAGACTTTTTTCTTCTTCCGGGTTCCATTGCAAATAGGTAAATTGGGGAGTCGCTCGAGTCGGACATTTAATTGCATAGAATGAACTTTTATTAACACGGGAGTAAGACTTACATACATTAATTCTGTTAAAATAAAAAGATAAAAATGTAACAGAGACTAAAAAAAATTAAATGTATGGTCTCCACACAAGCAGATTCAAAATCTTGTGCAAGAGGAGCATAAAAACTAAATCTATTGCCTCTAAGGCATAATAATGCAGAAAGAATACTAAAAGCTAAGCGTGCCCGAATTCAGTTCATTGTGGTAGAATATTTCTCAGATCTTTTGAGAGTTTTAAAGCAAGTCCTGTGTGAAAATTCTCACATTCCTTGCTCATAACACCGTTGGTATCATATATCAAAGGGACTTCTTCTGTCTTCTTGCCCATCTGGAGCAAAGAAATTCGTATGAAGGACAACCACATTTTTAAACAAGCTATTGGTGCTTTTAGCAAGCAGCGTTTCTGACCTTCAAATTGCATTTTAAACATATGCAAGACAGCGAGACGATAGATTTTCAGTGACTTTGTCCTGTTTTCACAGGAGTTCGCAGAGTTTTAATAATTACCCTCGACGGACGAAACGTTACTGTTTCACCTTTCAATATTGCTGTGAACTTCTTATTCTTGAGTTTTTAAGACGACTTTCCTCTTCAGAACTTGTTTTGCTTCACACTATCTGGCTGGACTAGTTTTTTATGGCGGAAACACGTTAAAAAAATTGTTACAAAACGCACATTTTTATCATCATTGGTGGTCTTCAATTTGTATTGTCACGAACTGAGTTGGAACTTATCAAATGTCAACGTAGTCTATTTTGAAAATAGCTCCCACGCTATAGCTAGATGATCGTTTCATGAAAGTTTGTTTGAGTTTTGTCTAATTTAAGACATGCAAAGTTATTGTCTTATTTCTGTAATCACAGCACCATAATTATTCCTCTTGAAAATGTCATGAACAATTTTATGGGTGTAGCTTAAAAGGTTTTCACGTTATCGAATTTAAGGTGAAGGTACACGTTAGTGTTGTTAAATCTTTGTTCTGGTTTGTATGAGTCAAGCCTACTTATTAGCTGAGTAGAATTAAATCTTGAATTTTGTGTGAAACTGAGAAAATATGTAGCCATGATGACGTAATGTTCCGTTCCGATCTCACTATGCCGAATTAGAAATTTTTTTCAAACGTTCTTGCTGACTACTTCACATTCCAAACAATGCCTTCACCTGGCGAAGCAAAAGACTTAGAATATATCTGATTGGCCAACCTATAGTGGAAAACTTTATTTGAGTGTCGATGTATTTAGCTGTATTAAGCTAATTGGGGAAAATCACTGTCAAACGAAATTGCCCACAGAAAGGGTAAAAAGAGACGCTCCTTCCCCAACGAGAAGAGGAGAAGAAGAGGAGAAAAAGCAGTAAGCAGAGAGAAGAAGCAAGAGAAAAACTGCTTGACAGAACCCAGCACTATCTGAACATTTCATAGTTTAATTCGAATGTACCATTCGTGTCGTTAATAAAGATCCTGTTCTTCGCCATTCGTGTCTTTATCAAGGTAAGCTAAACCCCGTAAATTAACAAAATTATTCGCTGCAAGCATTCAAAGATATCCTCGACAAATCCGGATGAACCCCAATGAATGCAAAACAAACAGCTTAATGTAAAAATTCAATTAGTAAAAATGTTAAAGGCATTAAAACTGTTGTAACACCCAGGAATCCACAATTCCATGACAGATATGTAGACGACTGTTTTACCAAGAGGAAGACCAATGCCCCAGATATTTTAAGAACTTGAACTACCATCCTAATGTTAAGTTCACAGTCGAAGAAGATCCTGAAAAATTAATCAATTCTCACATGTAAATAGACTTCAATATTGACGTTGAATACCTTGTAATATCATACTCTGAAGATGTTGCATGTTACAACGAAACGTCAGTAAACTTATTTGAATACATTTCAAATCCTCTTCATGGCTTTTCATGTAACAATTTTGAGCTGGGTTCTTATCTATGGATTAAGATAAGGTCCAAAATATGAGTGCGAGTGTGGAAACAAAATGCATGGGAATGAAGAATGGCGAAAACTGAAGTCATTCTCCATAAGGTGCTAAATCAACGATTGGACACCAAAAAAGCCGCAACATTTCCTTCGAAATTCAGCTGAAATAACGCCTTCCTGTAAAGCACATGAGGGTACAGGAGCACTGCTGCCCAACAGTACATTAGAGAAACGTCAAAGGAAGTAGAAACACTAATGACAGGACACTGCAACGCGATCGTAAGACATGATCTAAGACCGCTTCCAATGAACCACGCAGAAGACTAAGAACGCACTTTCGACTGCTCTCAGACCAAATAATCGAGCAAGCCACAACGAGACATACCGGCGAATTTATAGAAGCCTGGTACATAAATAGGAGTATAAGGTAGTAAACGGCAGGAAGTATTTTATCCAAAGCTTCTGCTAAAGAGAATCGCTGACGTCCATATCCTCTTCCATTTTATCCACCAAATAATTTTGCCTTGGCTTGTCCTTGTACCTCCTGTACAACATCCCGATAGTCAGCAGTACCATTGTAAAGACAAACACGCAAACTGCGACACCGACAATTAACTTCACATGGTGTTGAACGCCACCTTAAAGAAAAGTCTTGAATAAATCAATTACGTGTGGATTATCACGTACATACATGGATAAAGAAAGAAAGAAATACGGTACAGAAAAAAGGCCCGCGTCTCGGAACGTCGTTAAAATTAAGCTTTATAAAAAACTTCATTGCTTATTTTCATTATATATTATATACATATTATATTACATATATATATATATATATAGTCTATTTAGTTATAGCTTTGAGCAACTGTCGTTACACGGTGTTTCACGCTTACGCGATCATCAGACGACTAATTACATTTAACTACGTTGTCCCTTTTATGCTCTTCAGGGCGCGGTGGCGTCATCCTTCAGGAATTAGAGGAATTTGTTAATTGTCCGGCGGTGTGTCTTTATAGTTGCGGAGGAAGAATTTGTTGATGTGACGGCAATTCGACAGCAGATCGTTTCTTTTGTTTAGGAGTGGGATATTTTGAAAAATTATGTGATACTTCTCGGTGTGGCAAAGGTTGCATCGCTGGGACCCATTTCGGAAGGTTGGAGCTTTGTCGAGGATGGACCATCGTATGTTGGTGTTATGAAGGTTACTGTCGCGTAGATTTCAAACGTATTTCGATAGTTCTGTGGAGTTTGCCTTACTGCGGTGTTTCAGGGAGTTTCGGTGTTTGTACAGTCTATCTTTAAAAGTGAGCTCGGTTAGTCCTATGTAGTTTACAGATTCACTGGTCTTGTCGTTGGTGATTTCTGCTCTGTAGATAATACTTCCGTGTAACGTGTAACACCGTGTAACGACAGTTGCTCAAAGCTATAACTAAATAGACTATTAAAGCTCTACACCTTTGTATTGAGCACTCTTCTCTTCAGAGACCAAACAGCTACATTTATATATATATATATATATATATATATATAATACTATATGTATCATATTATATTATATTATATTAATTATATTATATTAATTATATTATATATTATACTAAAACACGATTAAGTCGGTTTTCTTTGTTCTTTCCAGGTTTTTATCTGGCTAATAAACTTGCCAAGAACAATAGAGTATTTTAAAAGCTGGCGGCGGGTTTTGAATTGTCCCGGGGGAAATAGGGATCAATGTACTGATTAGCAGATTAATGTTTTACATATGTATCTGGGATTATATATACCGTCCTCGGGACTATATATATATAACCCCTGAAATGTCGATTGAAAAATACAAACGTTATCCAACGTCAAAGAAGAAAAAAAATTGAACACACCCTATATGTAATATCTAAAAACTGAGCAGGAGTGCTTTATCGGGATTTAAAACACGCGATAACCGAGTGTTTTAGATCCGATAAAGCACGAACTGCGAGTTTTTTAAATGTCTTCTAAAATGAACCTCCTAATAAGCTAATTCGTGAAGAAAGTTTGGAAATTTATCTTTCGTAAGCCGAAAAAATTGAACTTCTTCTTCACGTATAAAGGCACATGTATCTTTATCACATATATAGACCGACACGCTTATGATTTTTTTTTTTGTCTTCTCCTCATGAATTAATAATGAATTTTAGAAATACGTATATTACATCCTACAAGTCTATTCCCTGGAGTTTCTTTAAGAAAACCTCTTTAATCGAGTTTTAAGTCGGATAAATACCTCGAACGTCGGCTTTAAATCAGTATCTGGCTTAAAGCCTCCGTTCTCGGTATTTATCCTATAGTTATATAAATTTATGCGTGCATAAAGCATACATGCAAAAATATGCACACACACATATATACACACACACACACACACACAACAACAACAAATTGCATAAATTTTGGCAAACCTAAACATGCCGCAAAAAAAGCATGTATAGGTAAATCTGCAACTACGAATACTTTAATCAATCTTAGTACATTGGACTGGCCAACAAATATACCAAAAAACTCATAGCATATCTTCACTGACCGTTGAAGTGAGAATCAAATGGAGATACAATGGTCTGATATGCTTATATGTTGATATGTTGTGTCATAATTTTTGCAATTTGTTGTATATATATAATCATCAAAAGCCCGCTCAATATATATATATATATATATATATATATATATAACTACAGACGGAACCGTTTCGGCCTACTGGGCCTCATCAGTGTAGTGCTGACGAGCAGGATGGAGAAGCCTATATTATATGGGCAATATATATATATATATATATAGTTAACCAGTCAAAGAAATTTTGACAATTCAAAAAAGTTTTGACTGGTTTAACTGTAAAAGTCAAAAAAAAAAAAGGAAAATCATGTTAAATGATGAAAAAAGTATCGTCCTGAATGGTGAAAGCTAACGATTCGGGTGTGAAGATCGTCAAAATAGCATTCTATAAAGGCAAAACCATGATCATGGCATCAGATTTGGAGAACCCTTACCAAAGAGAGAATCTTATTGTTTCTTTTAAATTTCACTGAAATATTTGACGTCCTGTGTTCGATAATTGTTTTTTATTCTTTCTTCTTCATTTTGACTGTTTTAACTGGTTAACTGGTTTTCCTTTGACCAGCTAATCAGTCAAAGGAAAATTTGAACTGGTCCCAGCCCTGATCACTACGTAAAGCCCCTATCCAAACCAAAAGTAATTCAAAACGCAAGCAATCCTGAATGGCACAACTGGAACCAGGTGACACTGAGAAAATAAGTGTATATTTGATGAAGGAAAGTTTCGAGTGTCAGAATCTTACATTTTATAACCCAACCGAACCAGTGGCAAAAAAGTGCAACTCCAGGGCCTTCGGCTGAGAATCGAACCAACGACCAGGCAAGTCTAGTGCATTGTTCTGCCAACTGGGTTACGAAGGCCGTTACCGAGAGCTTAGCCACGACTTCTGTATTTATAATAGTGGTAATGCTGGTGAAGTAATGGCTATTTTCAACGAATATTTCGCATTTACACTCCATCTGACACTTGAAAATTTCCTTCATCAGATATAAACTTTATTTCATGTGACAGAGAGTTAATGCCAAATAATTGAGAAAGCCAAATGTGTTGTCGCGAAGTACTAGTTAATTTCAAAGCCCGGCAGGAAAAAAGTATGCAACATTGCCAATTTTATGCACAGGGGAAAAAGTCAGAAAACACAATGGTCGAACTTCAACCTCCACCAGTTGTTCAGAATATAATCACATTAATCCTGGATTACTGAAAATCTTGTGGACAAATTTTGATGACATTGTTGATCTAAGTTAAAATTTTCTATGATACACTTTTAGGAGGATTCAGGTTTGACACTGCGAAATTTCAAATCGACTGGTCAAATAAAATGAACCGAACTGAACAACACAGTGACTGGTAATCCCAGATCAGGGCTCATCGTCGTTTGAACCAGCCTCTGGCTATGACAGACAGCTCGAGTACGCCTATAAACTCCCTACGAGTACGCCTATAAAACGTACGCCTATAAACCGGAGCACAAAAACGTGGTTCACTTGCTACGGTCTTCTCTAGATATG
The DNA here is from genome assembly GCA_030142905.1 of Heliopora coerulea. Classification (NCBI taxonomy): domain Eukaryota; kingdom Metazoa; phylum Cnidaria; class Anthozoa; order Scleralcyonacea; family Helioporidae; genus Heliopora; species Heliopora coerulea. The sequence goes on from JASJOG010000009.1 coordinate 4,121,007, forward strand.
TAGAAAAAAAGTAAAGGATTTTACCAAGGATGTCAGCTGCCACTCACACTCTGACAGTAATTCAATATGATTTTCATGAGATTGATCCCGCTGCCTCCTTCTCGTTTAATGCAGTTGCAGCTACGATTTGCTCGGCCCAAATAAAGATCTTGTTTTCAGGATTTATTGTGGTCAAGATCTTAATATATTCGTCATCGTTGGAAATACACGAACATCATCTACACTGAATATGTTTAAGTATATTTACACTTAGATTTCACTACACCAATCGCATCATATGCTATGTGAATATTTGCATACCTGAACGTTTGCATTTTGATTTGTTGCCATAACTCACATCCATAACCAGGGTCTTTCGACTAAGAATAGAACCGGGGATACTAAGAAAGAGCTGTAAGATAATAAAAAACCCCTTAATCTTAGGAAATGATTATATTCACCGTTAAGTGACTCGGTTACACAAACCAAGCGACTTTTTACACTCACTTCAAGATGAGGACTCTAATCGAGACAGCGTGGGTAAAAAAAATATTGCAATACTCACCAGAAGGGAAAGGTAACTTAGCCAGCTTAATACTGATATTTCGTCCTCTATCTGGATGGAAACGTTCGGCTCAGAACTGAGTTAAGGTAAGGGTTAGGATTAGGATTAGTATTAATAATATTAAATCGTCACCTAATGCCACCCTGACGCCAGCAAAATGTCTTCCTTACAGAATGAAATTTTTTTCAAAAATGTCGTAAAACCACTTTTTATTGCCATAAACGAATACTACTTCGACTTCAAAAATTGACCACAGGTCATGCGGTTGAAATCACGTGACTATCTACTGTTTAAGTCACATGGTTTGCAAGTTGTCAAAGATGGTGGAATCCGAAATGGTGGAGTCCTTGCATGGTAAAAGGCAATTAATATGTCCCAGATTGAGACATTCGTGCGGCACGTCAAGTCTACCCAACGCAATCAATGCTGACGCTTTTTTCGAAGTCAGATATGATTATCGATATCTCAGTATAGGCTACAAGTATGTCGATTTCAAAACAAAGTATCAAAGTAACTTGGCAGATGTGTGATCCGAATGTTCCAGAATCTGGGACATTTTCGTTGTCTTTCTGGGCGTACGATTTCCAGTTTATCAAGGTCTTGACAACGAGGATGAAGCGATGCTGTACTAACCATGTGACGTAACAAACCCTGAACTCTGGCCCAGTCTGTCACTCTCACACGTGTATGGTAACAAAAAGTGGTTGTAATACCTAGTTTAAAGATTTTTTTCATGAACTCGATCTTAGTGAACAACTAGTTTACAAAAAAGTGAAAAAAACATTTTGCTTCACAGGTGCTTTGAAACTCTTTGCTTGCACGATAACGGCACAGAACTTTGCCTTCACCGGTAAAAGTTGACTCCAGTTCATCATGAAATCGTATACCAGTATCATGTAAAGTTAATAATGAGTTCGTTTGGACATGAAGCTAATACATAACTATGATTTCTTATCTCATCTTTGTTTTCCTGAACCATCGAATTATCCACTTGTAATTTTAAATTCAAATGCTGCAATCCTTTCAAACGCGTAGCAGACTCAGAAATGGTAAACAAAGCAGATGCATTTTTTCTCGAAATTGAAGACATAAATAAAATAGAGGAAGTCTTCTTGAAATTTCCTACTAAACTCTTGACTTTATAGAAACAGCTTCAAGCCAGTTTTATAAAGGAGAAATGACCAGTACATGTTTTTACAAAAATTGTTAAGATATTAAATTTAAAGATATCATCTGGAAAGACCAAAGACGCAGAATTCTGTTTTAATCAGGATGCAACATTATTTTTAATAGACAACCTTTGAAATTCATTTTTGATTAAGTATTTATGAAAGCACGTATTAAATATATAGAATTTTAAAAACTCACGACTCCATGAAGAACTAGTTAGTTTTACTGAGAGTGTTTAGTAGAAACGTATTAGGAATTTAATCCAAGTGTTTCAACATGATTAGCTGGGCTGTTCGCTGACTAATGGTTGATGCACTGTGGGTACGAGTCCCTGCGCGTCTCCCGTGAGGGGAAAGACAAAAAACGGGTTTGACTTTTACCTAAAAAGAACCTTCATGCTACGCTTTTTAAAATAATTCGTAAAACTAAGGTACACAAGTTAAGTCCTACCAGGTTTGGACTGGCTATTGCGCAACTGGACAATGGCTCGCCATTGTACGATGGAAAAATGGCACAATGGTCAGTCCGAGCCTTGTCTCTGCTGAAATAATTAGACTATTCGCGCTTGTTAATGGCTGTGCTACTTTTGCGGCTCGTACGTAAAATGACGCACGCTGATTGGCTACTCAGCGTCAGTTGAACCAGAACTACTACTAATGCTTCTACCGATGAAAAAGTATACATGTGATAATCCATTAATCAAATTTTGACAAATTGTAAATTTATTACAATTTTAGTGTTTTTTTCAGCTAAATGCTTTTCTTCGATATCACAGGCACTTCATTCTAACTACACTTAGCAAAGCGTGTACATCCGTAAAACTAAATACGTCCGAACGCTCTTAAGAACAGTGATATAGTCACCTAGATGGCGAGCGTGGGTACGGGCTTGGCATAACTGTCCTTACCTTTACGTCATCGCCTGATGTTTTGTTCACATAAAGCACAAGATGCCATATACGTAACGAATCGTTCAACAACTGGTCAACGCCCATTGGTTTAAATTGTTTTTTTGTATTGCTTCTGAAAGTGGCGTTAAATATGACGCTATCTTGCTTCTCGACGACTAGTTTGTACGAGTCACTACATGGATCTTGCAGGGATAGCGTGAAAGATAACGTCTGATCAGAGTCAATCAGTTGCCGCTCACATCTGCGACTTATCTGAGGTGTCAACCAGTGGCATAAATCTAAAGAAATAAAGAGAAGATCTTCATAGTTTTATAGAGTGTTAAAGCGTTCGGGGACACTTCTTGCTGAGCACCAGGGACGCATCATTAAAAACCTGATCTGATGCCGTGTACCACAACATAGGCGGTAACATTTTACTCCGAAAAACACAAAAATTCAAAATCGAGAAGGTATGGACTTATCACGTCGAGTACTCAAAATGCTACCTGCAAACCCTCATGAAAGACTTATTGCTAGAAAAGTTTGAACACTGATAATTGTGAATGATCCGAGTCTTGCAAAATATCTTCCAGCGTGTTAAACCTCGCGAAAATTTCATGTCTTACATATGTAATACAAATCAAATTTAGAACAATTGCTTACATTAACTTTTCATTTCATATGTGAAATTGGAAAATGCAGATCGACGTGCACAATGACAGGGCTCAAAACTGCGAATGTGAAACCTTGCAATATGAAAAATATATGTTCCACGTGAAATTAAACATTCATGTGTGAATTTTACTTTGTAAACCAAAATATAATGAATTGGGTTACTTTCACTCGTGAATTAATACCTGATTTACAAGTGAAAAGTCAAAATAAATATTTACAAGGAAAAACAAGGCCTTCCCTCTTTGTTTGTTTTATTTTTTTGTTTTATTTGTCAGCTTCTTTGCTTATTTTTGGAAATTGTGTACTATCATCATTCAACTCGGATCTTTGATGTTGACTCAAAATGCTTTCAATAGTCTTTTTTCATAAAGATGGCGCCATGCACGGAAGCGAGGCTTGGGATGTTCAAAGCAAACACAAACCTCGGAAAAACAAAATGGCTGTAGGCGAGATAGTTTTTGTTCATTGACTGGCGGTATTTCTTTTACCTTTGTTTCATACCACATGCAAATGGAACGAATACAGAAAAGTTCCTGGTATTTTGATATTTGGGGAAAGTTTAGGCAGTTTATTAAAGTAAAATCATTGGGGTTAGTCAGTCTACACAGTAACTCAAGCTCCGCCATTTAGCTATCCGATATGGGTTCTCAAGTACAATATTCAAGTAAATTATGAATTCTTCTCTTAAATTCCTTTTCGGAGCGGCCAAATTATAAACGACCATTTCCACTAGAGAATTTCGCTAGGATTGTTGCTGCGATTTTATCGCTAACATCGTCCATTTGGAATAACTTTTTGAGTACTGTAATTCCTGCATCCTGTACTCTCCGTATGCTTTAGTTTGCTAAATGTGACGGTATTATTAAGTAACTATTTATGCACCTATTAAACGTACGGCGGCTCCAGGGGTTGATCACACGTAATATAGCTTTTGAATTGAATCATGTTTCAAAACAATTGAATTTAAGTCGCCTATGATTGACATACATTATTGGTAACTGCTAGTAAATTTCCAGCTGACTGGATTCGCGTCTTTAAACCAAGATAAACGGGTACAAATAGTACAGGGTCCTGCAGTTATATCTAAATTGTAAAAAGTCGGACGTTTTATGTCGATATGAGGTTTTCAAGGGAGGAAATTACATGGACTAAAAACAAAAAAAGTGTCAGTCGGTCTTCAGAACAATTGTATCCGTAAATCCGCACAGCCACACTTCGATATCAGCAGTGCACATTGCGTTTTACGTTTTTGTTTTATAATAGTGATTTGATTCCCTGTCAAAAGAGTCAAAAACTGAAATAAAATTTCAATTTTTACCGATTCAGCGGCGAACAAAGCTTGACAGTACCAACAAACTCCCATAATCCGTTTACATTGCCTTCAATAGCCTTCGACAAACTAACTTAAACATGCTTCAATTTAACAGCTATTCTCTCGTGAGATCTATAACTAAAGCTAAGGCTCATCCCAATACTTTTCAGTAGAGTTTTAGCTATATTGTAGTAGTAGTTATATCATCATGTCTTCGCCACTGCAACGTTACGTTTGGAAGTTTAACTTGATTGAAAACTACCGGTTTGTTAGATGTGCTATTAGAACCACTTTCCTTCAACTTAATCGGGTTTAAGTGTTTTGATTTAATTATTGACAAGGTACACTCAAAGGCAGAGATGCTTGCCACCTTACCTCCCCTCTGTGGCAAAAACTCTGGATATTATGACAATTTCCTGCCCTTTTTGCAAGTACAACAGTTGACCTTTTAACGCATGATCTAATTTTGTTCTTCATTCTCTCTTTGTTTTTCCTTTGTTTTCTTGTTTGTTCTTTTGTTTTTGTGTCCGATAATAGCAATAATAAATAATAATAATTTAATCGTATCCATCTCAAATAAGAAATATACAATGGATTTACAATGGAAAAGGTAAAAAGTATTATATAAAATTACAGTTTAAAATGCAACAATAATATTAAAAAGCCTAAAGAATATAAATGCCTAGATTACTTTAAAATATTAAAATGTCAAATAAAATAAGTTTTAGTCTAATAAGAAATATTTACAAGCACACGCCATAAAGGATTGTTTATGTCTCTCAGTTTCCGAAAATTTATATCTACTACTTTTGTTGTTTTTCCGTAAGTTATACTGGTGGTCAGCCAGAGCTGGCATAAGCTATGGCAAGGATGACTCGGGTTTTGTTTGAATTCTGGTCGCTTCTCTCCTGGCGTCAGTTTCTCTCAAATCTTTTAATGATTGTAAATGATTTTTTCCAGACCAATGATTTTCAGGCATCTATGTCCGATATAGCGGACACTGTGCGTGAAAGGGTCAAACAATTTAGTTTACTTCTAATTCTAGTTCCCTTTTTACTTCAAGCAAATAAATGTGACATTTAACTAGATGGCGGTATCCACAACTTTCTGAGAGTAAATCGATTTTCTAGTTCTACCTACGTCAATACGAAGATGCACCACATCACGACGGATCGAGTGTGGTGCCGACCACTGAATGCTAATTTATTAAATACCATTTCTAAAATTATCGTCACCCTCTTACCATGAAAGCAATTCTTGTCCAGCTTAAAGTAATCGTTAACAATTTCTACTGGTTTGTACTCTGGCGACTTCTTCAGCCGCACCTAAAAATAGTAAATTGAAAATTGTACAAAACCATAATTTCGAAACATTCATGAGTTTACAACAGAAGAGATGCTAAGTGTTGTCTTGGTTATGAGTGATGATTAGTCGTGACTGTGGGGTCGGACTGTTCTAGAGCAGTGAAACTGGGCAACTCACGTTACAGTACATGTAGTTTATTGAAACCTGACGTTCTGTAGTCATGGAGTTTCTGTTGTTTTAATAAAATACAAACATGGAGAGAAATGGGCGTGAAACTGGGAAGACTTCAATGGATTAACAAAGTAGCTGCGATTTACGTAAGGAAGAGCCCTGACCGCGCCCAAATATTTTGTTTTATGCCAGGTAATACTCAGACGGTGCTGTTGAGCGACAGCACCTAAACTTTTTCAGCGACTGATTGCTTCCCAATATCTGTGTTTGTGCACAATTATTGTATATAACTGAGAAAAAGTATAGAATGAGTTTCTCTGAGTTTGAAAACCATTTCCTTTAATTGACTATTAACTTTTTGCGTATTTGCGATTCAAAAACGCCAAGCTACATCTTGCAAAATTTAAATCATACTTAGCTTAAGAAGGCTCCCTATGGTCTTGTTTGGTTGAAAATGCTTTCTCAAAATCATTAATAACTTATGATTATTTCGCCAATCAGAGGAAATTATTTGGTCATATGTATGAATTTTGAAACCCAGTAAAGTCTGCGCAATACCGAACTTACAATTAACAAATCAGAGAATAAATCGCCTGTCTGCACTGCCTGCTTCCCTGTCTGTTTGTCTGTCTGCCTATGTGTCTCTGTTTGCCTATCTGTCTGTCTGTCTGTGTCTGTTTCCCTGTCTGTGACCTAACTGAAGATCTGTGAAAATGAAGAATCCTTTTCTTTTATGAAGATTAACCACAATGGCTTCGGACACAAAAACAATTCAAGAATTGTGCACGTATTTCATTAGGAAGTTAAAAGGTTCCTTGTTTAAAACCTTCAAGATAGCAAGGTTTCGAAATCCGTTTTCAGACTAAGCCTCGCGTCTGACAATACTTTAAAACTGTAGGTGGTTACTAGGCGTAAGAAGCATACGAGTTCCACCAGAGCATCTTTTGTTTAACGTTTAAGGGGTTTTATTGTTGATTATTGTAAACGCCTGATATATACTCTCTAAATTGATCAAGTTGACATATTGAGGATACATCTGTAATGGTTTGCTCCACCTTGTACATGTAGTTCACGTAATTCAATGGTTTAAGCGTATAAGTCCGACTATCATCAGGGACCAAAAATAATCTACGAATACCCAGCCACAACATTCACTACTTACCGTGACATGAACATTATCTTTATAGTGTCCAAGAGGATGATCGTGCATCTCAATACGAACGCCATAACTCAAAGTTCGCTCTACAAAAAAACAACAAACATCCTCACGAATAATTCATAACGAATAATACTCGGTATTTACGAGCATAATCAGTGAATAAAAAGCTAAAAGAGTTATTTTTATACGTATATTTAACAGCTAAAGCATGTCTTTGAAGCTCAGCCGAGTCAGGGCGTATTATGGAGCGGAATGCAATACAGGAGAATACAGATACATGTACAGATAGGTTTAGATTACGTCGCTCCGTGTCTGCATTTAGTGAAACTGACAATTCAATAACAATTTCTAACAATTAATGACCAGCTTACCAAGGGGTTGAAAATTTTTCATGTCTGCTGTTAGGTTTATACTTTTCCAACTAATATCCAGGGATGGAATGAGAACAGATAGACTAAGTGATGGAGGAAGATGACATGGATAAAACGTGAGGATACTAACCACCTCCATACCAGCAATTTTCTTCAGTCTGGTGGAATAGTATTTATTATGAACAGCAGCTAGAATGAAATAAAAATAGAAGATTAAATTGAATTATACAAAATGACAGATTGAATTAATATACTTACAACTTAATATTGAATAATTAATCCAAGGCCCAACACCAATCTTTCACATATATGCATGACAGCCTCATGGCCAGTCACTAAAAATCCTACTTTCCAAATTCTGTTCCCAACAAGCCAAGGTAAGCTGAAGCTTTTCTGGACTTAACTAAAACACTGCACTGTAAATACATGTATTTATTAATGCACATGCTCTAAAGATACTTTATTTACATGTACTCAAGAAAGTTTTCTGAGCCCCTGAGACAAACTAGATGTCTTGTAATCTTCATGATTGTGCTCATGAGTGGCTCTATCCATTAAGCTACAGACTCAGATAGTAGAGCAAAGGTAACATTTTTACACTGGTTGATAATGGTGTGATGTGTTTATAAAATTATTAACCAGTTTGCAAGTCTGAATATATGAGGTTTCTGGTTGCCAAGTTGCTATTTTCCATCTCTATTTTAGTTGTCCATAAAGGATGGTGAAACACAAGCCAAAATTGTATCAGTGATTCACCAATTGATTACAGTACAGCTTGTGTCTAGCCCTGGCAACATGTAGAAGCTCCAATTAAGTGAGTTGAATCTCAGTCAAGCTTCAGTAATTCACTTGTAGTTGCCCATACTTTGATGAAATTCTGGGTCAACAAGACAAAAAAAAACCCAGTTTCCTGCAGCATCAGCAAGTATTTACACCGCTACAGGTAAAATATCTAGTGAAGTGTGTTACTCTACTGTATTTAAAACAACATAATCTGAATAAAAGCATCTTGAAAAACTGGGTATTCAAGTTAATTCAAAATGAATGAGGGAATTATTAGCCATGCAAAGTTTTCATCTTTCAATATTCGAACCACTATTAAGATGATAAAATTGTACAAATGTCATGTAGTAACTGTAATGTTTCATGTGTCAAAATGTTGGGTTGTGATCAATGACATACAGACATTCACCTAGTTCAAATCCTCTGAAAATGTCTCTAATGAAAATTTCATGTCACAGAATGCTTTATAAACATGGGAAACCACTTTATTAAATACACAACAATGATACCCTGTCATGCAAATAGGGATGTCATTTGATTAAAAAAAGTTTCAATTGTTATCAGGAATGTTGCTCGCATTAACTCTCTCCAGTCCTTACCCAATTTTTTAATTTTACTCTGGATAAGGCCAGGTCATTTTACTCATCAACAGGAGATGTCTCAGACAGGAGAGGTTTAAGCTAGACAGCAGTACTTGTAAATTTAGAAAACTATGAGCTAGGAACTATTAAATAGAAAATTTTCAGTTCTTCTGGTGCTTTAGTCCCATGTTTAAGCAGTAACCATTGTCAGGAGATGGCAAGAACTTCCTTATAAAGCATTGTTGACCAGTGACCTCATTGTTGACTATTATGCAGTTGGTAAAAATAAGATCAAGCAAACTGATTGATTCCAATGTTTTGTGCAAGTTCTGTCCATTGGGATAAAAGATTTCACAATTTCAGACTGTTTGCAAAACCCTGTGTAATGTACGTGTATTTCAGCTCTCAATAAGCAAAATGATCATGTTCAGCAAATGGCATGCCGGAAAGAATCTGCATGGGCAATAGCATGCAATAGTGATTCTGATACAAAATTGCTTGGTTGAACTGCAATTTAGCAGTCACCACTAAGACAGTGACCATACTGCAGGTTCATTAACCCTACTATACTTTCTGGGCAATTACTCACACAGCATATTACCTGCACTTGCCAAATTCATGGTCCAAAAAATATTATGTTGACAGATTACCCACACCTCAACCATGCCCTTCAGACATCATTGTGGTTTCACAAAAGCTCTTGGAAATGATGAGATGAACTTGAAGTAGTAGCTCTGGTGATGGTGTTTCCACCCAAGCTGATGAAAAGTGAGAGATTAATCAAAGTGAAGTGAACTGAAGACAATTCTTAATTTTGAATCAACCAATCAAAATCAACATGCAGAGCAGTAACATATTTTAAGCTGTGACAAACTTGATTGAAATTTCATGTAAATTCTCTTGTGACATAGCAACACACAGTATGGTATGCAATACCAGGTCCAAATAGCAATGGCTTAAAAATTTATACTAATTCAAACTGATTGTTTTCTACTGTATCTTCAACATGTATTGTCAGTTTAAAGCTTGCTATCAGCTAGTACTAAAAGTGTGGTCAGAACAAGAAGCAAAAATTAGCTAGTTAGGAGAATGCCTGACAGCCTGACTTTCTAATTTTTGCATAAACCTGAAGTTCTGTCAAGTAAACTGATAATTACTCCAAAGGAACTTAGAATTTTCTAAATCTCCTTATAATTTGAAAGACTTGCACAAGCATTTGGAATCAATAACCCATAGTTATTATTGCACAGCACTTCTGATTATTTGGTAACCAGATTTTTGCCAAATGTAGATGTCAAAATAAAAATTTGGCATCACATTACCTGCACTACTGTATTACCCTTAACAGCTTCAAAAATGGAAAAATCAACAGATAACGTGCAGGTAAGCATGTGGAAAATACACTAATTAAAACCCTAACCCTGAACAGTCAGCAACACACTGGATCCACTGAACTGTAGTCTAGCCAAGTCACTTTTATGTAGACAACCACAATCACAACTGGGATCCCAATCAGAAACCTTAGCAGCCATCATCATTCTCAAATGCCATAATGAAAGACAATACAATACAATTAAAAATTTCTGAATTTTTTCAGAAAATTCCAAATTCTGCTTTTTGCTGTTTTGATATGCTCTTTATTATTCTCACAAATATAACAAGTTTTAAAAACATTAACTCATTAAGGGGCAGGACTTGTTTCTTTGATGAGTAAAATCATCTGGAGTTATCCAGAGTAAAATACCAAAGTACACCCTTGTCCCTTAATTGGTTAAAACAAAATGGAAACTGGCTGAAACATTACAAATATCAGCATTTTGTTTGTAGCCATGCATCTCTAACAGCACTGGGAGCCTGAGATTCTTTACCCAGACAGTCTGGAAAACCCACTGATCATGATCATAATCCACAGGAAAAGGGTTGAAATTATTGCAGCTGTGTTTGGAATATTTTTGCTCAGAGTAAAATGCAAATGTTACTTTCTTTTAATGCATGTAATTCATCACATGCCCTAAGGATTTTTCACTTGTATGGGCACATGTGCATGTGATCACATGTGTCTTACTGAGAGCCTGGTATGTGGTTGTAGATTTCTGAGTTTGTACACTTGGTACGTTCTTTAATTCAAGTGTAAAGGCATCTGTCTGTTTATGTTCTTTAATTCAAGTGTAAAGGTATCTGTCTGTAAAGAACATGTCAACTGTATCACCCCAGGAGTCTGGAGATGTATCAAATGTTCGATGCAATACTTACTATCAAAGGTCTTCAGAACAGTTCTAGAATTCAGAGGCTGCACAGGTCTGATATTTGATGAAAGACGTACTTTGTGTGTCTTGTTAAAGATTGTAAACAAGGCCCTGAATTCTTCCAAATATTCCTTGAGAATCAGTAGTTTCTCCTTGAATACGATCCAAGTCACAGTTTCTGAACATGGTGGAGTGGTGAAGGAGCCCTTGTAGATGTAATAATCACGAACGTTATTGGGCAACAGGTTCTGAAGCTTTAGATTTGCAAGATTTCCCTTAGAACCAGGGTTAACAATCGTAGCAAGTTCATTTGCAATTTCTTTAAAAATATTGTTAAAAGCAGCATTTTTAGAACCCTCCGTTAGCACCGATAATACTAAAACGCCATCTGATTTTTCTTTTGCCATTTCGATGTTTGAGTACTTTTCCAAATTATAGTGAACAAGATGCACTTCCATCGACGAACTTTGTCCGTTGAATTTGTGCTCAGATCCAGTATTAGCAGTGCCACCCCAGTGAAAGTGTATTTCTTCCAATGTGAATTTATTTTTCAAATACAAGCCTGCTCCAGCCACTGTGAGATTATGGAAAGATAAAGGCCCAAGCTTTGCTGTTCTCCCATTATTCTCAAGACTAACGTCAACTGACACGTTGTAATTGGTGAAATGAAGTCCTAAAGCTCTCTTCAGTGAAACTGCTTCAGCGTCAATGATATCGATGGGGCTTTGGCGAGTTCCCCCACATCTACTTTTGGGGATATTACTCCAGGCCGAAATGTCCGAATAAGACCACTCCTCGGATAGACTTGCACAGTACACATTGACCAAGCATCTAATCACATTTATAAAAGATAACAAGTTCTTCCACGAGTCCATATTCACACAAATATTGTACTTAAATATCTACATGTAAACGAATTACTGACCATAGATTTTGAAACACTTGAGCCTACGATATGGTAATTCGTTTCAGCAGATTTCTTCATTTTTTAATGATTACTTCATTACTTTTTTTAAGGAAGATACTTTTCGCTGTCTGTTTTATCCTTTATCGATATGTCATCTATTTTTAGTCAATGTTACTTCAATAAAAGTTTTAATACATTGTATGTATGGGATCTTGCAATGTATGTCGGCGCTGAGTCCACCCAAGCGTTTAATGGACACTGTTGCCATTTGGCAACTTATCGATTTTACTCTGGCTAACATCAGACGATTTTACTTGTCAAGGGGAGACCTCCTATAAACCTGCCCACATATATATACAAATATACACATGGGAAGTACCGTTACGTTATTTCGAAAAAGATTCAATTACCATATAAGTAGTATTAAGAGATATGAAAGGGGCCATATTGCAAATATGTTAGGGAAGGAAGAGGTTTTAAGGATAGTTCTGGAAATCGGCAATATTATGTCAATTACGATTTTGATTGTGACTCCAATGGAGTAGTTTACTTGATTGAATGTAAAAAGTGTTTAAAACTGTACGTTGGAAGCACAATAACATCGTTTAGAAAGAGGTTTAACAATCACAAGAGCTCGTTAGTAAGATATGGAAAGGGTCAGAGGGGAATAGCTGGGGAGCATTTATATGCACATTTTTTTCAGCAGGGACATCAGGGATTGCAGGAGATTAGAATAATGATTATTTGATAAAACGGATGTAAGTAAGCCTGAGGAGAGGGAGGGGTTTTAGGCGTATAAATTGAATACGCTTATTCCAAATGGACTCAATCTTAGGGATTTTACTTACTTATGAATTTTAATTAGTTGCTTAATTTATATTTAAGTGGATTACTGACTTCTGTATTACGACCTTGAGAAAGGGGCTTGCCCCGAAACGTCGGAGATGAAATAAGAATATTTTAAATGAGTTTTTTATGGATTTTTTTATGTATGTATATATATATATATATATATATATAACTAACTACAGACGGAACCATTTCGGCCTACTGGGCCTCATCAGTGTAGTGCTGATGATATATATATATATATATATATATATATATATATATATATATGTATGTGTATATGTACGTCACTTTAATCGTAGTAGTTTAATGCGTATTTGAATAGCATAAAATTTCAAAGAGATTATTCTCCAGACTAAGGTCTCACATTGTGAAACCTGGAAATCAGACAAGACCCACATACTCTACGCTATTTTTCAAAATAGGCCATGAATATCAAGAAAGGATAGAAAAAATGCTGAAATTCATTACAGGAAAAAGAATATTACAATGTATTCTATTATTTCTTCCAACAATTTTTGACTATGATAAAAAGTTTGTTCTCAAGCTTTATCTCAGAAAATTTCTGAGCTCCCCAACGGGAATCGAACCCGTGTCTCCCGATTGCCAGTACGGTTGTTTTACCACTAGACTATACGGTCTCAGACGGCAAGCATGATCTCTAATTAACATCATGCTTGCCGTCTGAGACCCTATAGCTAGTGGTAAAACAACCGTACCGGCAATCGGGAGACACGGGTTCGATTCCTGTTGGGGAGCTTAGAAATTTTCTGAGATAAAGCTTGAGAACAAACTTTTCATCATAAATATATCCAAGCTTACAAACATCTACACTCAGTAAGATGAAATTTACTTATACACAGAATTTTTGACTAGTTTCTGGAAATTTGTTTCAGAAGTCTGAATTCACCCCTCTCGGACCCATGGGAAAAGTAACGACGAAAGAACTCACTAGGCCAATACCAGAACGAAGTTTGTGCGGTGAAATCCCCTCTATCCTGAGAGATGATTATCTGGTTAAGAAAAATTTGCTTCGGAGAGTATTGAAAGAAATATTTTCACACTAATTTCAATGAACAATTCCACAGAATGAGCTTTCTAGCGCTTCGATAGCCAACGGTGTGAAGAAAGAAATCACTCTATATCATTATATACGTTGATGTTGAAAAAATACTTTTGGAAAGGACTCATAAATCGCTCGTGACTCTGCTCAAGACACAGCTTAGTGGTCGTTACCATTATAGGTGACGTCATGGCGGCCATGTAAGTGGAACTTTAACAAAAGAATTTCTTTAACTTCAATTGTATGTGGGACCGCCAAGGCAGCCGTATCTTTGGCTTTGATTAATAAGGACGGCCAATAAATACCAACACTGAAACTATCTTTTTGGGGACACTCCTCGCAACTAGAATATAATTATTACGTAAAATGTGGCTACGCAGTCTGGTAATAAATTATAGACATTAATTCCAACTCCAATGTGTGAATATCTGTTAACGACTCTGCTCAACTTAAACGTCGCCTCGTCCCCAAAATTAAACAACTGAATCGAATTGAGGAGAAAAAATGTGTCCATGAGTTTGAAAAATAATTTTGAGTGGCGTGCAGTCGTGGAAGAGCAGGCAATTGCCGCTTACACACTGACATTTATAAGATAAGAATTTTTAGACTTATTTTTGAAAAATCTTCACGTCGAGTAAACGCCATTCTCGAGTTTTTTCACCTTTCTGTTTATGCATGATGATTATGGTTGTTTCCTCTGAGAAAGGTTCAAGTGGATTAAATAGATTGCTTGTCTTTAAAATGCTGCCATTGGTTGTTTTAATATCGTGCTGATGTGTTGCGTAAGAATGTACTTTATTTCTTGATCATTAACCAAGACAAGCATCGTTTGTCTTCAGAGCTCATAACCAACAAATGGTCAAGCGCTTTATGTGGCGCTTTCAAGGACCACCGCATAATGGTTGATTGGTAAAGATTCAGCTCTCACAAGCAGTGCGAGTGTGTGACGAGTTTTACTTTGAGTATTCCATGATATCTTTTGAACGAGGGAACTTGTCGAAAACTTATAAAATAAAAAGCCGTTGGTGAACAGTACTATTTACACTATGCTAAAAGATAACGTTTATACACACTACATTATATATATATATATATATATATATATATATATATGCTTAGGTCGTACATATGTCGAACTTGCACCTTAGCTCACCATCTGAGTCTTTGTAGCTCAACGGTTAGAGCGTCTCACCAATCATCAGAAGGTTGCAGGTTCGATCCCCCTCTGGGTCTCAGAAATCGTTTTTCTGAGGATAGAGCTTGACAAACGTTCAGCTATCATTCACTATATCATGTGTTACGCTCATTAAATAACTCTGACTATCGTACTATTTGTTAACTTTTGGAAGGTGGGGCTAGAAGTCTAAATGAGCTTCCGCAAGTGGCTCTTGAGGCATAATCCCCAAGGGTTATGGTACTCAATTTAGAGATTTTAAGATGGACCAAACTGGAGAAATACCTTTGTGAAAACATCTGCTTTCCACTGATATCTTCGAATTTTTCTCTACACCAAACTTGTTGAACGTCAGCAAATTCTTGCTATTAAATCAAAGTAAAGAAAAATACGGTAAACAAACCTGTTTCTGGAAAAGCAATAAGGTGCATGAACTTTTCTTGAAGTATTTTTGCTTTTTGAAGAAGCAAGATTTTATTTCGTTACCCATGCAATGTTTCACATGTAGTCCAACTTTGAAATATTAGTGGAAACCTAATGTACTCGTATTCCTGTCTCGTATTTTCCATTTTGTTTGTCACAACAATTTTATTTTGACATATCTCAGTATATACAGAATAATAAATATGAATTACACGGAAGTAAGTAAAAAGAGAGGAAAATGAGATGTCCAAAAAGGTATGTCATGATTCCAGTAAAGTATAATTTTCATTTCTCTTTCAACCTTTTAAGTGGCAATTTTCGGGAGGTCTCCACGTGACAAGTAAAATTGTCTGGGACTAGACGGAGTAAAATATAAGTAGCAGATTTACAACAGTGCTACATAAAGGGTTAAAATACGTTTTCCGTATGTAAACAGGCTAAAAACAAACATCCTACAATTTCTTTGCATTTTTGCAGAGGACAAGACGAGGCCAAAATTTGCATATGAATGACAAATTCTTTCTATGCTCCTCTTATCGCAGCCACTGAAAGTAGGTAAACATTAAATAAATAACAACCACCGAAACCAGGAAAGAGTTCCAGCACCTTTCCCTAACCTTAGTTTTTAAGGTTAGGGTTAGCTAACCCAAAATCTAGAGAAAGTGGTGTAATGATTTTCTGGTTGCCAATATTTGTCATTTAGTGTTTTCTCCCACAGTGAGTGCTTTCTCTGAAAGAAATTAAAGTAACTATCTCTCGGTAATCGATAAACTTAATGCAGTAGAACAAAATAAACGACTTTATATCCACTATGACTTTCTGCGTGGAAGATTTGGTAGTCGACGTAGCGCTCTCAATCTATGATCAAGTGGGTTCAGAGAATCCGTAGCTACACCAGTCAAATGCCATCCACGTGATGAAGAGAAAAGCACTTGAGTCAAAAATTCTGCTATTCGAAGTTATGGTAAATCCAATTCTTGTGCAGTTCTTATTAAATTCTCATTAAGAACTTAATGAAATCGGACTTAAAAACTCGAGGAACAGATATATTAAAACACCCGCTGAAAATATGTCAACAAGTAAAACTTAATGTAGATCGAGGTGCTTGAATTTAAAATGAGAGAGAAATTCCTAATGTCTTGGATTGAATATATTAATCTGCAATGCCGTCAGTTTCAGTCCGCTGAACAATCGTGTAATGAAAGGTGAGTCCACATTTTATGCTACATACAGTTTTAAACATTCTACCTTGTACTCGTATTGTTTTAACTGCAACCTTACAAAGCATATGAGTCACTTGTAGCTATCTAAAGTGTTCCGTGTGCTTTTCTATGTGTGTTGGATGACAAGATATCCCTGCGTGATTTAAGTGTTAGCAAATTAGTTCGTTACTTAAAGCCGAACAAGACTTACGAATTCGTACGTAGCAAGTCTTATTAAATTGGCCTAGAAATAAGGTTACCGTAAATCAGTTTAATGACTAAACTTATATCACTTTAACTCAGAACTTTTGAAGCCTCTAATAAAAATGCTCTGATAGTAATGACGTTCTTGGTTGAAGGAGACCGGCTTGTTGAATAAATATACATTCACATGAACGTGTCGTTGTGGACTATGAGATTAGGTATTTGAAAGTTGGTTCGTATCCAGGACTAAAACACCCAAGACATGAAACGAGTGTGAACGACAGCCATTGTCCCTCAATGTCTTAAATTGGCTTCCACTATTGCAGTGGAAAGCCTTAGAAAAGGCTCGCTACGGTGAGGGCTGTTAATACTGACCGGGTTTACTATTCTGATGAAGATCTCAGTCTGGCTGTAGAAGACATAGAAAATGAATTTCCTACTAAGAATTGGTTAACTTTGTCTGCAGAAAATGCCTAAAATTAAATCAAATTATCTTTATACAGCCGAGGGAGAGTTTTCGTGACTCGAGTTAGTATTATTAGCCGGGCAATGTTACACGGACAATGTTATGTTCCATGGTAAAGGAATTTTGGGAAGAAAGCCAAAGACGCATTATCAAACGATAAGAACCAAACAATATTGTCATTTACATAAAAAAGAAACAAGTCAACAAAACATTAACCAGGCCATGCTTACAATGTCCGATTTGCGTGGGTTCAGATCTTCATCTGACAGAGCATTGCAATAATTAACATAGGCATGTTATTTCGGAAAGGAGTAACAGATTACCAAGCAATTAAATAATGTCTAGTAAAATACATTTGAGGAATTGAGATGGACATCAAGTTTATCGCGAACCGAACGTCGTGTCACAATGGCTAATACATTAAACAGACGCTTAACTCGATTCTCGACAACCAAAACGCCACTTTTACAATCCAAAATATCGTTTCAGTTGAAATAGTTTACACTAGAAAATCACAATCTGCAAAGAAATTTTTCCTCGTGATGGAACAGCACTTGATCGACTGTGAAATAAGATAACTTGCATGGCCACGTTTGAGGGTTTTAATCCCACAACTGTTTACAAGAAGAATTTTGATAAGGTTTGTATGCAATTTACTCAAGGTCAGCTTTGATTGATATCGACGGCGAGAGATGCTGATCGGAATCGAAATCCTGATTATTTTGCACCGTGTACACGGGGTGCAACCCTGATAGTTAAGATTAATGTTTGTATTTGAAATTCGCTTGACTGTTACAAAACTATTAATTTAATATAACTTAAGGGTTACAGCGCAAGAAGTTTTTTCCTTATATTAAAAATTTTACTAGACACTCTTTCAGACACTTCTACTCCTGGATTTCGAGGTCCACCCACATTTACCGTCATATAAATTTGCTTCGATAGCCCAAAATACTCTTTCCTTTCTTGCTATCCTATTATGATTATTCTCTATCCCTTAGATAAGTTGCTCGAAATATTCTAGCTCAGTTTTTCCTGGAACTCGTTCCTCCTTCATGCTCAAGGATGTTATTTTTCTTCCTCTTTAGTCAGTTGAAACCTTGGAACAATAGATGCCTCATTGAAGTTAATAGAAAATGTTCGAGGCAAGAGCTGAACTAAGAAATTATTCAAGTTATGCACAGGTGCCTAAATATTCCACTGGGGGTATTAACATCTGTCGAACAATCATTGATAGCTTGATTTAAAGTTTATTTGATGGAATCATAACGGACTCTCAAATGCGGAATTGACGTTACATTACGAATTCCATGCACAGAAACACGAACCTCAGAGACTCTTCTTTGCAGGAGAGGCTGCCACTAGAACGTTTTTTGTAATCAAGGTGCAGGGGCATGGATAGGGGGTAGCCGGAGCAAATTCTTCGTGGAAGAAATCTGGACCTCACACGTTGGTGATCCGAAGTGCAGAATAGCACTATCTCTCCTATGAGACCTGTAGTGGTTCTCGCCCTCCCTGGGATGGTAGTACTCTATATGAAGGTAGTGTACACGCAATAAAATCAGATACCTATACTATTTTTATTTCAGATAGCCAATGTCTGATGGATGTCATGGATCGCGGTAACATATTCCAGTTCAGTCAGTTTATTTGGTTCACATTGACAATCGTTGCCAGTGCTCAAGCAGTCTGTCCTAGAAATCAATCAGGTAAGCTACAGTAAAATGAGTACAGTCGAATCTCGATTATCCGGACTGGGCGGGACTGGGGCAAATAGTCCGGATAATCGAGAGTCCGGATAATCGAATCAGAATTCAGCTGAAAGCACTTCACCTACAATACGTGCGAGCGCTTAGTACGCTCGCTCTTCTAAAGGAAAACAAACCCGTTTAAAATACACTTGTTAATGCTTAGATTGCGTAAAAAAAAGAAATAATAATAATAATAATGATAATTTCGATGGATGTTCATTATGACTTATTAATATTCATGAAAAATTTGGGACCAGAGAAAAAGTCCGGATAATCGAGAAGTCCGAATAATCGAGGTCCGGATAATCGAGGTTCGACTGTACCAGGAAAACTGAAAATTTTTTGATTTCTTTATCTATTTATCCATCCATTTATCCATCCATCCATCCATCCATCCATCCATCCATCCATCCATCCATCCATCCATCCATCCATCCATCCGTCTATCCGTCTATCCGTCTGTCCGCCTGTCCGCCTGTCCGTCTATCTGTCTGTCCGCCTGTCCGCCTGTCCGTCTGTCCGTCTGTCCGCCTGTCCGTCTATCCGTCTATCCGTCTATCCGTCTGTCCGTCTGTCCGTCTGTCCGTCTTGTTGTGTTGATTTCAGCTCTACTAGGATGTATGCAGGTGACACAAATCTAACCTCATCTGGATCTAGTATACCTGAAATCAAGACAATATTAGAGAAGGATATAAACAGGGTCGTAGAATGGCTTAGTGCAAACAAGCTTTCACTAAATTTGGTTAAAACCGAGTATGTACTAATTGGATCACGACAAAGATTGGCAACTCTTAATGATACCCTAAATTTATCTATTAATGGAACAACACTAAAACAAGCTGACAAAGTAAAATGTCTAGGTCTCACAATTGATGAAAATTTGACATGGAAATACCATGTAGGAAACGTAATAAAGAAAGTTAAAACTGGTTTACGAGTCTTAAAAAAAGCCAAGCCATTTGTTAACCAACAATTACTGACCAACATATACTATGCTGTTGTAGAGCCTCACTTCAAGTATTGCTCTGCTGTGTGGGATAGTGTAGACCAAACACTTTCAGATAAACTCCAAAAGTTGCAAAACCGTGCAGCTCGTATAATTACAAGCGGGCCACATACACGCCACACTAGTGAAATTTTCTCTGATCTAGAATGATCTACACCAGCTCACAACAGGAAATACCAAAAAGCTGTCATGATACATAAAATTGTAAATGGACATGCTCCATCATACTTGAATGATATGATTGAAAATAAGTATGGATCAAGTGTCTACAACCTCAGAGCATCCAACTGTGATTTCCAAATACCAAAAGTTCGAACTAAAACCTATCATGACAGCTTTGCAGTATCAGGAGCCATGCTGTGGAACTCCTTAACTAACTCATTAAAAGCAGAGGAGAACCTCACAAAATTTAAAAACAAAGTACGAGAACTTTTGCATTGACAACAATATTGTAAGACTAATATTGTAAATACTCTGTAAATATTGTTTGCATATCTTTATACATCATGATAAAAAAAAAAAAATTGTAAATATAGTTAGTTTTTACACACGGCTTCTAGGTAGAACAGATTTAGAAATTGATGTAATTTTTACTTCTGATAGAACTACCGTGTCAAAATAAAATCTATCTAATCTAATCTAGTCTATCCCTCTGTCCGTCTGTCCGTCTGTCTGTCTGTCTGTCTGTCTGTCTGTCTATCTATCTATCTATTTATCTGGTGCCGGCGAACCATATCTATGATTGTGCACCTCTAGGCAACGCCAATGTCTGAGCTAAAATGTTGATTTCTTGCATAACTAGCTGGATAATTGAATTGCTTATAATATTACTTATGTCATCTTCTGCTCCTCGGTCAGACTTTATGCACCGTGTGGGTTTTTTGTGACCCGTCACAGTGACGATCGCGCTGCTGCCATCATCAGTCGTACCTACTTACGTGCCCTTATTGAATTTACCCTTCAAGTTCAAGCGTTCAAAGACTTTCATTTTCAGAAGATACGTTCTAAAGTTATTTCGATAGATATGAGAAGACTTATGTGTGATAATGGCTAAGATTTTTTCTTTTTTGAAAAATCTCTCTAACCCAAGCAATGTAGTCGCCTTCTTAGACGCGTTTTTCGTATTCTTGCTTAGGCCAGTAGCAAGACCCTTTGGCACTGTAGGAGTAGGCTGATATTAATATTTGCCATAAAGCTTTACTTTGTAAACACAAAATGGTGAGAAGATAGCTTGCCTCCGACAGTCGGACGCGGAAACCACCCCATGCGCTGGTTGTCAATTAATCGGGGTTCCACTTAGACCGACAGGTTCTGCGTTCTAGAGAAATCGCCAATTTCAATTACAAAAATTAAAACTATATGGAAACATGACTGTTGTTGATTTGATCGGCAACAGTCGCCGACTGAATCACAACAGTTACCACTATATGGAAACTAGCCTATAGTTTTTCGTACCTTGATTTCGTTCCTTCAAATCAAGGCGCCATAAGCGCATATCCCCAAGTGATGTGGTGTATTATCAAAGAGATTATTGTGATAACTCAAGTTATGACAATTGATACTCGGACCTTCGTCCAGATCAAAACAACAGAAAATGTTCCTGTACCCCACGACGAAGATCGATCAGTCAAACCAGCACACATCTGAAACCTTCCCTCACCGACGGAATCTCGGTGGCTTAATAGTGAGTATTCCCCTGGACTATCAGGTTATGGGTTCGATTCCCGTCTGGAGCTTGTAACACCCATAACTTAACTGTGAGAAATAATCTAAAATAGTTCTCATCTATTTTAAATATCATTCTTATGAGTTGTGACGTTTTATTGGTTATTTTGTCGATAATTAATGTTCTCGATTTATAGAACTCAGTTGGTTTGTTCCACCTGCTGAACATATAGAGACCGATCAAAGGCATTACGTTGGTATGCGATGGAATATTGACTGTCGGCTGAACGGTTCCGCAGGAAGTGAAGCAATATTGTTGCAAGAAAGATCCAAGGATGCACCTTGGAGGAAAAGATTTCCTGATGAGAATATTCTTAAACAAGAACAACAAGTCTTCACTCTGCTCAGTTTGAATGACAGTGATGTTGGACATTATCATTGCCAAGTGTGCAATAAAACAAAATATGTAGGGGAATTATCTGTTGGTGAGGAAAAAATTTTATAAAATTTTATACGGATTCGTTGATCCACTTGTATTTTTCTTTGTTTCGTTTCTTGCTTGTATAACCACTGGTTTTTTAACACGTTTCTTTCTTATTTTAGTTTATTTGCAGGCTTCCAACTCTTCCTCTACTTACTGCCCTTCCTCGCTTCGGTACCTCCGTTCGTTGTCCCATATTTTCTTTTATTCTTTCCTTCCTTCCTTTTTTCTTTCTTTCTTCCTTCTTTCCCCTTTTTTGTTCCTCCCAGAGTATAATAGAAGTGCAGTTAAGAGTATGAATTGAATCCGTAATAAATTAATCCCTTTACTCAGTCCAAGTGTTGTAAAAGAAATTAAGGCTGGTGCTAGGCACCTCAGCGGGTATCTATGCTACAAAGTGAAATATTGGACATACTAAATGTTTGAATAAGCGACCCCGTCCAATTAAGCGCCCCTTCCGAATAAGCACTTCCTTGATAAAGGCAAACAAGCAATAAATGCCCCTGCTCAAATTTAATACACCTTTTGCTGTTCATTACCACAAAATATATTATCATTAATGCCAACCTCAAACTCGTTAACGCAAAAATACATTCATTTTATTGAATCGACGTTCATTAACGCTTTTGTCGCTTTCAGTTAACAGTTTTGCGTAGAAAGTGACATTCATTAGCGTAGATACGCAACCATTTGCAACAAGGGGCATTTTATAGGGCCAACAGACGACCTTTAACACCACTCTACTAAACATTAGGGAAAATAAAATTTCAATTAGCAAGATATTACTCCGATCTGTTGCAGGGTCGATTTGAGGTTATATGGAATCCCGATATGTATAAAGACAAGGGAATAAAACTATCATAATTCGTACATAAACTGAATTCGGTTAGACAGTTCGAACCTCTTTTATTTCGCCAATATTTCCATGACTGTTTTGCTATGTAAAATGCTCTACTCACCACGTTCTGCTCTGCTGAGCCCTTTCAGAACTTTCTTAACTCCCAACATTGAATTATACAACTGGAGACAGATGTCCAGTCTACTGCAGGGACAAAATAGAATCTTAACAGTTATTTTAGTTTACAGCACTTTATTAACACACGTCAACTTTCACGTCTAAGAAAAAAAAAATAACTTTTTTGCGACTAAATAAAACTTTGCGATCAATGCTTTCATGCAATCCAGTTCTGCCGTGTATTGTAAGTTTACGATCACGAACAAATCTCAAGATCGGCGACATTATTTCCCTCTTAGAATTTACACTCTCCAATAACTATTTTGTCTACAATGGTGACACACACAAACAAGTACAAGGATGTGCAATGGGAAGCCCAGTCAGCCCAGTAGTAGCTAATTTATGTATGGAGGAAATTTAAGAATGCGCCATCTACAACGCGACAGTTAAACCCTAAATATGGAAAAGATATGTTGACGAAGGATACTGCGTTATTAAGAAAAACGTATGTACGTTTCATGACACTCTCAACTCAGTCGACCCTGCTATAACGCTCACCGTAGAACACAAAGACAACGGAACACTACCTTTCCTAGAAACATTGACCTCCCGACACAACGGCAAGATCTCAATTGACATTTATCGGAAACCAACTCACACGGACCGCTATTTAGACTTCGATTCTCGTCACGATCTTAAACACAAAAGAAGCACCACACAAACACTCTTTCATCGAGCAATGACATTACCCTGTACAGAAGAAGGAAAAACTAAAGAAATTGAGTATGTCAGCAAGGCTTTAAAGTCTAATAGCTATCCTGCAAAATTCATTTCCTCAGTCAAAAGCAGCATCACCTCCACTGTAAAAACACCATCGCCAGAAGAGCTAGTGGGTATTTTCTTCAAAAATGTCGAATCAACAAGTCTAAAAAGTTATGCTGTTCTTCCATACATCAAAGGCCTTACCGAAAAATTACAACGCACATTACGAAAACATGATATAGATGTCGCTACGAAACCAGTAAAAACTTTACAACAATTTCCTTCACCAAAGTATCGCGTCCCCATGGAAGAAGAAACTGGTGTGGTATATCAAATACCGTGTAAGGAATGTCCTTGGACATACATAGGGGAAACTGGACGCTCGTTTCAGACGAGAAAAGAGGAACACATGAAAAACGTTAAAAACTACGCCAAGGGATCAAACACCGCAAACCATTCTTAGGAACTGGAACATCCAATTGTTTTTGAAAACAGCCGCGTAATAGATAAACGGGATTATAGGACCAGAAAAACTCTTGAATCGTCGCACACCCCTATTAGGAAAAATACCGACAACAACGCTAGGCCATTACCGGGACAATATGTTATTTTAACAAAGAAACGCCGCTCTTAATTCTTACACACTTCTTAGCGGTATTTCTATTTTATCCTCATTTTTCTATCGCTATTTTTACAAAGAAACGCCACCCCTAATTCATATACACCTTATAGCCGTAATTTCTAGTTCAATCTTAATTTATTCATAGTTAACTGTATATATGGCCCTGTAATTCATCATTTGTTCTACCCCTGACGAAGGTCACAGTTAGGTGACCGATAGCTGGAAATAAAAAAACACAATTGATCAGAGAACGCTTGTCTAATAATTCAATAATGCCTCTACCTGATCGCGCCTCATCGATATTTTTATAAAAATATGTTTTGTCTAACATGTAAAAGTTGATGTGTGTTAGCAAAGTGCTGTGAACTAAAGTTGGTTAACAACTTGAAATTATACTTGTCAGGAAAAATGTGGTATGATGACAAAATTTCATAATATCAGTTAAGTGTAGGTGCAGACGAAACCACGTTTAAAAGATAAGGGAATAAAACTATCAAAATTTGTAAACAAACCGGTGAACGTGGGCTTGCGATAAACAGAAGTTGAAAGACGTGTGTGCGATCAATTAAGACGTTCAAGAAAGATATAATAGAAATATTCTCTATCCCACTACAAAACATATTTCAATATTGTGAGTTAAGATAGTCTTGAAAGGGCTCACCCGAACTCATAGAAAGTGGTCGGCTGAGCGAAAAATGGCAAAACAATCATTGACGTATTGGTGAAAAAAAAGAGGTTCGAACTGTCTAAACGCATTCAGTTTATGTACGAATTATGACAGTTTTATTCCATTATCTTCTATACTTGTCCGAATTCCGTAATACGTGAACTCGACCCTCCAACAGACCGGAGAAATATCTTACGTAATTGAAATTTTATTCTCCCTAATGTGTAGTAGAATGGTGTTAATGGTCGTCTTTTGCCGCTATAAAATGCCCTTTGATGCACATGGTTACGTATCTACGCTAATGAATGTCACATTCTATGCAAAAAAATTTAATTGACCGTGACAAAAGTATGGATGAATGTCGATTCATTAAAATGAATGCATTGTCGCGTTTATGAGTTTGAGGTTGGCGTTAATGATAGTATTTTTTGGGTAATGAACAGCAAAAGGTGTAAAACTATCAAAATTTATAAGCAAATCGGTGAAAGTGGGCTTCCGATAAACAGAGGTTGAAAGCCGTGTATGCGTTCAATTAAGATGTTCAAGAGAGATAGTATTCTATCTCTCTTACATTCCCGCTACAAAACATATTTCAATGTTGTGAGTTAAAATAATTTTGAAAGGGCTCACCTTAACACATAGAACGTGGTCGGTTGAGCAAAAACTGGCAAAACAGTCATTGACGTAATGGCGAATGTTAATGACAGCATAATTTCTGATAATGAACAGCAAAAGGTGTAGGAGCGCCGGGACGGTGGTCGTGTTAAGGCTCTACATAGACATTACTATTTAAATTGTAGTAATATTTATTTTTATTCATTCTGGTTATGTTTGTCATTGTTATATTGAATTGACGAATTATGCTAAGGAATAAACTGATAAAAACTGTGCAAATTTTCTAGGCTTGTGGTTAAACGTTCGTTCTAAATAAACGACCCTGCCCAAATAACCGTCCCTCCAGACTTTGCGTTTACCTTGTAATCGTGAAAAAGAAAAAAAGAATTTAAGCGCCCTGGGGGTAAACTACAGAATTTACAGCAAGCACCCGATAATCGCATACTTGACGGCTTATTCAATTATAACATCTTCCCTAGCTATCTCGTAGTTCTAGCACATTCTAATCATTTCAGATACATCCTATCCTGCTCCTGTCGTTCATCCTCAAACCCAGAAACCAATACCTTTTGGAAGCAACGTGACGTACACTTGTAAAGTACAAGGGGCTTATATAATGTCGTGGCTCCGGGTGGCGACAAACGGATCAAAGACATTGGTGAAGAGTACAGACAATTCCTCCTGGGGAGTACTTTTCCGAAACACACGCCGTCAACTTGGATTTTCAAACTTCACTGCAAGCGATGAAGGACTGTATATGTGTCTAATTCGTCGAGCTGGAAATAAAAGTTCCGTTGAAAAAGAAATCTACCTAAGACTTCAAAGGAAAAACCTTGGTATGTTTCTTTCCCTAGAAATTAATTTCATAAAATACAAGTTTAAAAAAAATTGTTAAGGAATGTTAAAATTAAGTGGAGATCGCGATTCACTTTCCCATCTTTTTAGTACTGAAATAGTAAGCCCAATGTAAATCCGTATTACGATGTCGTGTAAATTTCCATCTAAACAACTCGAGTGTCACATACTATTCATCATCCTGGCGTATGCAATTAACTGTCAATAGCATAATTCCCGCTTGAGATTCACTCACGAATGTTACAATACAACCACGTAAATGGAGTCATTTGTAAAAACTTGGACAAAGTAGAGGAAAATGCGAAATGACGCGAGGACCAATGGCCTTGGTAAACACTAGCTCATTTTTCAAGTGGAACCCAGTCCCTTTTCACCATTGACTTTTTAAACTTTCAACTTGAGCTCTTATGCTAATTTGACTTAATTCCCTAAAGTTTTTTGGTTTTTGCTTTTTGGTAAGAATTAAAATATTTAAATCGTATATTAACTGATCTAGTGAGTACGAGTGAAGTTAAAAGAAACTTTTCTTTTCGTCTTAAAAAAGATCAGTCGTTCTAACAGGGCACGATTTGTTGACACTTGTACCGAAAACAAAATGACTTGATGGCTCGTCAAGGATTCCACAAAAATGACAGAAGAAATGTAATTCACAAACTTAGGATTTTTGTGCTTAATTTCAAACATTTAACGCTTGTATGCGTTTCAAACTTCTCACCGCTTTTCTTTTTGCAATTTATATTAACGTTGCTCAATATTGACCGGTTCCCCTTATATATCAACTGAATACAAATACCAGAATCCCTTTCGAAATCTTGTTTGCAAATTCAATCAAAGCAATTGTCTTTCCATTCGCTTTGGGAACTCAATGGACCGTTTTAGATAGTGAAAGTACGGATAGAAATATTAATCTGTATACTTTCAAGAAAAAACTTAAGGCGTATTATATGCGTGCATTATTCAATGTTTTTAGCAGTGATGACCCGAGAACATGGAAATCTGTTTGCGTCATATGCAAACAAGCTAGATCCTTACATGTTTTTCCACCCTGTTGTTAAAATTCTTATTTAATTTATTTTATTACTTAATTTTAACCATTATAATTAACCGTCATCGTAGAGACCATCGATCAATCTGTGACGGCTATCCTTGCCTTCATTTTTAGTTGTTTTTTACATTTGGCAGAAGTTTAATAAATCATAAACCATAAATCAAATTAAATCAATGTTTACATGAAAATGGAAAAAACCGCCCAGTATTCTGGTAGTTGTATTCAGCTGATGTAATAAGGGAATTAGCTATTTAGAATCTTATGACCAGCGATTCTCTGTTTCAGAAGTCCAATATTCAAATTCCAAAGAGAGGACATCTCCCCCCCCAAAAAAGCCTTGTAAATTCGTCTCAAAAACTTGTGTTTTCTTGGTGAATCAGATTCTATTCATACACTGATGTAGCTTTAAACTAACTCAAGATTTTTTTTCCATAAAACGCTATGAAAACATGGTCGTTTTCTTCTTAAATTGATGTTTAACTCTTTTCCGGCGGGAGCTCTCACTTTGACAAGTAAAATCATTGGACGTTAGCCAGAGTAAAATAATTCAAGTCTTATCCTGCCCGAAAAGAGTGAATCTACGATTTCTCTTCTTTACCCCCGATGTCAAGTTGCTTTCAACTTGCTTGTCCGAGAACTTGTTTAAAAGATGGTTGAACGTGACCTTTTACTGTTTTCTACATTTATTTTTTAAATAATTGCACGCCATTCTGAGCTGACACCATGGTGAGGATAAGAGGGCTACGGCCTGTAGTATCTTGGCTCCTTTTATTCTTGACTATGAATAATCCTGCTGCTTGCTACTTTCGGGGTGGAAATAAATCTACTACATTCCTCCCCTCTTAGTTACAACATAACTCTTCAACAATTTGAATATCAACAACATAGAATTTAACGATACGTTTTGTCTTGTTTCATTTATGATAAATTAACTTTGTCCATAATAATCTGGCCTGCGTCGCTCTCTTGCTGAGTATAGACGGGATGTAGCTGGATTAGAACACATCTCTTGTCGTGGCACTTTCCTTGTTTTAATGTCCTTAGTAGGTGGTTTTTCCATCCACGGCGTGCTGGTCAAATTCTCTCGGCTTTCTCCTCTGAGGTTTCCGTTCTCCCCAACCACATTATTTTCTCTGCTGATGACTTGATCTTGGTGCCTTCTTATCCTTTGGTTGTCATTCAGTTCTACTTCAAATGATACCGGTCCTGTTCTCTCTTCAATCTCTCCAGGAATCCATTTCTCACCTTGAGCATAGTTTCTCGCGTACACCAAATCTCCGGGCTTTAACGGTCTTCCTTTAGCATGGTTGTCGTGTCGTTCTTTCTGATCTTGCTGTTTACTTTCAACTCTTCTTCTTAAATCTGGATTCAATAAATCTAACCTTGACAGAGATTTTCGACCCATCAACAATTCCGCTGGAGTTATACCGGTAGTAGTTTGGGGTGTGATCCTATATTGAAACAAGAAGCGTGAAACTTTTGTTTCAATACTTCCTTCTTTCAACTTTTTCATTCCTTCTTTAAACGTCTGGACTGTTCGTTCCGCTAACCCATTTGACGCTGGATGGTATGGGGCTGTTTTTACATGTTTGATGCCGTTCTTACTCAGGAATCGTTCAAATTCTTCACTTGTAAATCACGATCCATTATCACTGACTAGCTTTTCGGGAAGACCGTGGGTGGCAAACGCCGTTCTTAGTTTCTCAATCGTTGCGCTTGAAGTTGAGTTGTTCATAGGGAATACTTCCATCCACTTGGAATATGAATCGATCACTATGAGGAACATTTTCGCCAGGAACGGTCCCGCATAATCTACATGTATCCTCGACCATGGTCTATTGAGCCACTCCCACAGGTTCAACGGTGCTTGTGGTGGTTTTTTACGGTGCGTTTGACAAACGATGCAGTTCTTGACTTTCAGTTCTAAATCCCCGTCCAATCTTGGCCACCAAACAAAACTAGGGGCCGATGCTTTCATACGACAGATTCCAGGATGTGTTTCATGTAGTTCATTGATGACCTGGCTTCTCAAACTTGGCGAAACCACTACTCTGTTGCCCCACTTTAGACAACCATCATGAAGGCTTAATTCATTCCTTCGATTGTAGTACGGACGTAAATCTTCCTCCAAGCAACGTTCAGGCCATCCGTATTGTACAAGTTTGCAAACTCAGGCTAGGATCGGGTCTCGCCTTGTCACTGTCTTGATTCGACCTGCATCAAAAATACACTATTGCCAGGTGTCAACGTGTTATTCGGTACATCTGGCAGTGGTAGGCGACTGAGAGCGTCAGCATTAGCGTGTTCCTTCCCTTCTTTGTACGCTAATGAGTATTCGTAAGCAGCTAACATCAAAGCCCAACGCTGTACTCTCGGAGACGCCATCTGTGGTATCTGTTTCATTTCATTGAATAGGCCAAGAAGTGGTTTGTGGTCTGTGTTTGATGAAATGTCTGCCATATAAATATTGGTGAAACTTCTTCAGTCCAAATACAATTGCTAGTCCTTCTTTGTCCAACTGGGCATAGTTTCTTACTGGAACTGTAAGAGTTCGCGACGCGTAAGCTATCGGCCGTTCACTTCCATCTTCTAATTTATGTGATAATACTGCCCCTAGTCCATAAGGAGATGCGTCACAAGCAAGGATTAACTCTTTGCTACTGTCATAGTGGATCAACAACTCTGCTGATTTCAAGATATCTTTGGACATCTCAAAAGCTTCTTGTTGTCTGCTACCCCATCTCCAGGACACTCCCTTTTGCAGCAGTTTATGTAAGGGTGCCAGAATGGTTGCAAGGTTCGATAAGTACTTCTGATAATAGTTAATCATGCCCAAAAATGATTTTAGTTCAGAGGTGTTTTTTGGGTTTGGAACATCCGTTATGGCTCTCACCTTTTCTTCCACAGGTTGAATACCCTGGCGGTTAACTCGTTGGCCCAGATAAATCACTTCTGGAGCCATAAAAATGCATTTCTTTTTGTTCAGCCTTAATCCCGCACCAGAAAGCCTCTTTAACACCTCCTCCAGGTTGGCAATATGCTGTTCATCGTTTTGACCGGATACAAGGATGTCATCCACTCGAACTATTACAAACGAGATTCCTTGTAACACGTTCTCCATGGTCCTTTGAAAAATGCCTGGAGGAGAGGATATTCCATAGGGAAATCTGTTATATTGAAACAATCCCCGATGTGTGTTAATGGTCGTATACTTCTTGGAGTCGTCGTGTAGTAGCAACTGTTGATATGCCTGTTTAAGACCTAGTTTAGTAAACTTTTCTCCTCCTCCCAGTGTCGTAAACAAATCATCTACTTTTGGTATTGGGTAGTTATCCAACTTTGAAACGGCATTCACCGTCACTTTATAGTCACCACAGATTCTTATTGTTTGAACTTCCTTCACTATTGGCACAATTGTTGCTGCCCATTCTGAAAACATGACCTTCTCAATCTTTCCCTCTTCCTCCAATCTCTGTAGTTCCTTTTCAATTTTGTCTTTGATTGCGTAAGGTACTGGTCTGGCTTTACAATACTTTGGACTCGCGTTCCCATCGACCATTATTTTAGCTTTTGCTGCTTTGAACGTTCCAAGGCCTTCTTGAAACACTTCTGGATACTTCTTCAACATTTCACCTGAATTTCCGGTCCGTTCCGCTTTCTTACTGGTTGTTGCAAACACTTGATGCCAATTTAATTTAATCTCCTGGAGCCAATTTCTTCCAAGCAAATTAGGACTTTTCCCTGCAACTACTATGGCTGATAATGTTTTCCTTTGATCCTTGTACTTCACAGGTACCTTTATGATTCCCAATGCTCTAATTTCTTCGCCCGCGTATGTATGTAATTTTGCCTAGCTAGGTGTAATCTTTGGTGTTGATTTCAACGTTTTCCTGAACGTTTGTTCGCTGAGGACCGTCACCGACGCCCCGGTATCTACTTCCATTGCCACATCTTGTCTGTTTAATCGAAGTGTTACGCGGTAATGCACCAGTCAGTAAAAAGCCCCACACCCCCAGACCCGGGGAAGAGCGGGGATTTTGATCCGACAACAAACCACATCAATGCTATATCCCCGTATACCGTGGCATGTTTTCTTGTCTAAACCCTTCCTAAAATCCCCGTACCCAGAGGCACAGTTCGACATCAGTTCATGTGCAAACTGATTTGCTTAAATAAATAACATGAAGAATTATAAAAAAATATAACAAAATAAAATTTTAGTTATTTAGGGGCTGATTACTAGGAGCATTTTCAACCCGGACTTGAACTGAGCTCTGTTGACAGGTCTAAATTTTTTGGCAATTATATGGAGTTCAACTAGGAATTAGAAACACCCGTAAAAATGCGGGCAAATTCATGATTCTCGTCCATTGTCGACTCTGCCATAAATTTGTTAATAGTCACTACTATGCATGCTCAAATATTAAATTTAACCCAGGGCTGAAACGATTACATGGCAAAATTTTCAGGCCCAAGGGCGGAAAATCTGTTCCTGGGTTGAGAATGCTCCATATAACCAGTCCTTAGGGGGTTTTGTGCCAGCTCTGTTGAGACTGAACGAATTTCTTTGGCAGGTGGCATCTTGACCTAAGTCAATGGATTTTCCTGTATCCTTAACAGAATCATTAGGATGGAAATTGAATTGGTGTAGTTAATGGAACAAATAGGATTGTTAAGACAACATTTGAGACAAGTCTGTTTAATAAAAGAACGAGAACAGAAATAACTAAAATCAACAATGCCTTGTTTACACGAGACCGGGACGTGTATATTATCCATGTACTGTACATTCGTTATAGCTAGCTCTTTTTTTTCTTCCTCGAGGAACTTTTTGTTCTGCATTCTTTGCAAAACCATCTTGTGGGCTTCTTTAAGTTAAGACCAACACAGGTCGCGTGGAAATATTTAATGGTGCACGTCAATATCTTTTTAATTAAAACACAATAGTAAATAATACCTTTCTTTCACCTTCGCCAAATTCAGCCATCTTGTCTCTCCCCTCGTGGTCCTCGAGGACTTCTCCCCAGTCTTTTTTTGTCCGCAAGCCGCAATGGCAGATCACGTAAATCCCCGGTGAAACCGCGATTATTCCCCCGCTATATTTTGTAAACTGCTAAACTAAGCTAAGTCCCCGGACACCGTGCCATAATTCTTTATCAAACCCCCCATAAAAGCCACGCTAAACTCGGCTCTTCCCCGGGTCTGGGGGTGCGGGGCTTTCCACTGACTGGTGCATAAGGATCTTGTCTCGGCGTTCCTATGCTGTACATTGAATATCTTTTAACCTCATCTTGATCTTCCATCAGATAATGCGTTGTTTCTCGATCTTTTTTATTATCTGCTGTTCGTTGCCTTTCTGTTGGTCGGTTGGATTCCTTTTGTCACCGTTTTACCTTGCATTTCCTCACGATATGACCTTTCTTGCGGCAGTAGAAACATTCTACTTCTTTAAATTTGCACTGGTCAGCATTGTGTTTACCTCCACAGCGGAAACAGTCGAAGGACGTTTCCATATCATCTCTTCCTCGTTTCTCAACTCTTTGATTAACTTGATGAACGTTTTGTTGATGTGCCGTCTGGCCCCCTTCCAATGAACTTTGCTGAATATCTTTGGCGTTCTTCGCGGCAGTTTCCATGCCCACGGCTACTCCATACGCTTTTTTGAAGTTTAGTGTCGTCTCAGAGAGTAAACGGCGTTGAATCCTGTCATCGTTAATTCCACAAACCAATCGGTCTCTTAGCATATCCTCTAACGCTCCTCCAAAGTTACAATGCTCAGTTAATTGTCTTAATTCAGCCACGTACGTCGCAACGGACTCTTCCTCTCTTCGAAATCTGCTGTTAAACTTAAACCGCTGCACAATTTCGGAAGGTTTTGGGTTTCGATGGTTCTTCACTGGCTCCGCTAACTCATCAAATGTTTTCGAATCTGGTTTTGCGGGAGCTACAAAATTGCGAATAAGCTTGTTTGTTTTGGCGCCACATACAATTATAACGATTGATCTTTGTTTACCGTCGTCTTCGACCTTATTCGCAGTAAAGTAATGTGTTAGTCTTTCAATATACTCTACCTATTCCTCGTCTTCTTTATATTCCTCGACTTTCCCATAGGTTGCCATCGTCTCAAACGTATAACTATTAATCCTCGTCGCCAATGTAGTATCTTGCCTCCTTTTATTCTTGACTATGAATAAACCTGCTGCTTACTACTTCCGGGGCGGAAGTAAATCTACTATAAGGCCGCCTCGCCGAGGACGCCTACCCCGCCCATCGGGGGAGGGGAAATTGAGGTTCTTTAGGCAACAATTTATTGAAAAAAAGTTTCAATAAGCTACGTGTAACACAAGAATGAGACCAAAATAAGTGTCGCCAAAATGTGCCACTGACCCCCCAAGTTCAGTCCCCGTTTTAGGGGACCTCAGCTTGTGCATCGGAAGACTCCTTAACCCAAATCCAAACTCATTGATGGTAATTTTGATCCTTTTATCATTTTTTATTGAACTTGCAGGAAACAGCTTACCAATAAACTGGTATTACACGTCTTTCAGCAAGAAGGAGATCGAAGGTCATTTGATGCGCTTCATTCTTCATGTGTACTCCTGCCATCTTCCAGTGATTGTAAGTCTGCAGGTATATATACCGATAAAAGGAATCGCTTGGGAGAGAAATTTTACTGCAGATCAGACTTCTACTGTACGACTAGGTAAGCTAACTTTTCCACTTTCAATAACTTTGACTGTCAATACCATGGTGAAAATTACTGATACCACACAGTTTACCGTTTCACCAACCAGAACGACACCACGCGATGGCTCGTTAGGTCGTCACGCAGCAAGTCACACGAGGACGGACCTTCGCTCGAAACGTCAGTCTCCTGCTTATATCTTTTTTGCAGTACTCAACCCTTCGGCTGTTTATATATACATGCATCTCCAGATTCAAGAGGAATATATATATATATATATAACTACAGACGGAACCGTTTCGGCCTACTGGGCCTCATCAGTGTAGTGCTGACGAGCAGGATGGAGAAGCCTATATTATATAGGCAACTCAAATGTCCCACACATGTGGTACATCTAAGCCATGCCAGAGTGCTCTAACTAGAGACTAGTGAGCGCGCGCAAATTCGCTAGCGACATGACTCATCCTGTAGAGTGCTCAATATGAACCAAAAGGCCATAGAGCGATATCTAACTACAGACGGAACCGTTTCGGCCTATATATATATATATATATATATATATATATACAGGAAATTGCAAAAATTATGGCACAAAACATATCAACATATAAACATATCAAGACCATTGTATCTCCATTTTATTCTCACTTCAACGGTCAGTGAAGATATGCTATTTTTTTTTGCTACATTCTTGGCCAGTCTAATGTATTAAGGTTGATTAATGTATTTGTAGTTGTGGATTTACTTATACATTCTTTTTATACGATATGTTTAGGTTTGCCAAAATTTATGCAATTTGCCGTATATGTATATGTATATGTATATGTATATATATATATATATAATGAAATGAAAATATGTAAAAACTTTATTTCAAATACGTTTCGCGGGGCACTACCCTTTCCTCAGCCCCAATATATTACAGGAGAGATGTCCTTATATAAACCGTACATGAATAAATTTAAATTATTAGCCAATAGGCATAGTCTTTCGAGAAAACTACATTAAAAAATTCAATAATTCCACATAAATATCATCCTTCACTTGCTACTTAGCCGTTTAGAACATTAAGACACAGCGGAGCAAGACAATTAAGTTTATCTATCCAATAACTTTCTCTAACAGTAGGTCGGGCTACATCTGTTACGTCAACAATATTTGCGCCTGAACTGACCTCATCCACTCCGTGATGACCTTCGCTAAAAAAATTAGCATACAAATGCTCACCACAAATACCTCTATTTCCATTACTATACTTTCTCAAAGAGCTTTTATGATTATTAAACCTCGCCCTGAAAATCCTCACCCTGTACATCCCTCATATTGCTTTAATTAAAGCATGAATGACGCCACGAATGACGCCATGAATGACACCATGAATGACGCCATGAATGACGCCATGAATGACGCCATGAATGACGCCAATGAAAAGCATGAATGACGCCATTTCAACAAGAAAAATACCAGAAAACACTCGGCTACGCCTCATGTTTTCACTAGACATTTTTCTGGTTGAAATGACGTCATTCATGTTTCTATCAGAGTACAGAGACACTCAAGCAATTTTCTATTTGTTAAATATAGAAAGATAGATACACAATGCGAAAATTTTTCTCCCTAGTCACCATGCGTGTAAAAGGACTCCACGTACGTCGAGATTCGCACCCTTGCACCGCGCTTCGCGCTGTGGATGAGGGGATAACAAAAGTAACCCATCTGGGATCTAAGTGCCCAGGAGCAGTAGAACCAGTATGGGTGGGACTTGGGTCTCCTCCGGTGAATTTATTTTTTCCTTGCAGGTTGTGGGGGTGAGCAGAGACGGAAGCAGTTTTTTCTTATTTATTTGGGCATTTTAAAGAATGTTATAACTAACAATCTAAAAATTCCGCTTGGCCGCATGATTTGTTGATTTGTTACAAAGGAAATTGCGAATAACAAACGTTGGGTTACATTTTGACCCTATCAGTCGCTTAAGAGTTAATGAATCAACTTTTATACATCAGTCCAACACTACTCACAGAATTACTTAGTTCATTTTCATACAGTGGTCAATTCTTCCAAATTTTCAAGCAGGAAAAACATCTTTCCCAGAGAACGTTTAGACGCCATGACCTGTGGTACCTTTTTAACTCCTTGCCGATCTCATTTTGATTAAATTTATTTCAGGCAGAAATTCGAAATATGGTATACAACTATGGATGCGCGTTCATTGGGAAGGAAAGTATAAAGATCATCTGCATGTCACGGTGGGTGTTAATGTCCGTAAGTAACACAAGGGGTTTTTCGTCTCACGATGTAATTTCCATGGAACTTACAAGAAATTTGTTCATTTTAATCACAGAAAAAGTCATTCGTGTGCATTTTCCGACCCAGGGGACATTGGGTTTAAAAAAAGTTCGCAACTATATCGCTTTCATGATGTCGTAAACACTACTAAAAACTCGTGCTCACCAAATATCATGAATCCACTCTCGTATAGTTGTGTCTGCTGCCTAAGGGAGTATCTACCCATGGTTTCTTAGTTCTTTTCAGTTCATTCCGCTTTTGCAGTCCGGAATCAGATGGACAGATACATTTTATACCATTGTCAATTCTAGGTTCGCTTGGTTAACTTGAAATCAAATCTTACTTGGAATGTGATGAATCAAAATTTTGACCAAAACACTGAATGTGACCGAGGTAAGAAGTTAAACTTTTTGAGGCTGTTCCAGGGGCGGATTTAAAGAGGACCTGAAGGGGCCGAGGCCCCCCACTTTTCTCTGGAAATTAATCTGTTAAACGAATGCTTAACTTGGTTCTCGACTAGGAAAATGAAATCTTTATGATCCAAAATATCGTTAGAGTGGTGCATTTACAATTTCTGCTGAGAAACTCGTGCTCGTTATAGAATAGTAGTCATGAAATCCATGCACGATAAAATAACTGACAAGACCGCCTTTAGGATTTCAATCCCATAACTGTCTTACACGATGATTTCGATGGCGTTCACAATCCACCTCCAGACTAGAATTGATCAAGATCCCGATAATTTTGCACCGTGTAAACGGGGTATAGCTTTGGTGGTTGATATCAATGTTTGGATTGTAAATTCACTTGATTGCGATGAAACTATTCATTTAATTTAGCTTAAAAACTGCCGCAGATTTTTTCTATACGTTAAAACCTTCAACAGGACAGTCTTTCCCCCTTTCCGAGAATTCCTGAATCCGTCCCTGTGTGTACTTTGTACATTGTAATTATTTTTATGCAAAAGGACGCGGTGTTCGACAATTGAGGTTCCACAATCATGGACGTACTGTTAACAAATAGTATGTTCAATTGATGCCAAAGACGCCATGTTTTGGTGATGCGATCCACCATTCAAAAGCACATGAGTCTTACATATACTCACTAGTGAGAAGAAGTTGAAGTGGAATTGAAACATCACTTTCAAGACATTTTTGCGTACGTGTGAGTGTAGCGATGCCGCAAAAATCATTTCCTAACCTGTGGCATTTCTCAAGGAACAATTTCGGAGGCCATTGATGTTCATATTTTTCCTAATTATCCGTCGTATTCAGTTCCTAAAATATTTGCAGACGATCAAACAACATTTACTAATAATTTCATAAATTTAATGGACAGTGAAATGAATTCTAACCGAGATGTAGTTAATCATAAGCTTCTATTAAATGAACGACCCCCTAGTGTTTTTCTGACGGAATTTGTAACCAGGAGCGGATCCAGGATTTTAGAAACGGGGAACGTGAAGACGAGCACTGAAGGTGAGGGAAATTTCTAGGGGGTCCGGGGCATGCTCCCCGGGAAATTTTGAATTCCTAGGTATCTGAAATGCTATTACTGGCATTTTGGGGCAATTTTAAGTGAGATTTTAAGAGAATACCTGGTCATAAATAATACGATTCTTTTCGAAAAATGAAGCAAAAGTCAATATCTTTATAGTATATCTCTAAGCAGAATTTTATTTTGGCCACAGACAATGATCATCAATGCATCACGACAACCATCTTTATATTTTTTGCACTTCTCGTTGATCTGCCTATACCTGCCGGAGAGCATTCCCAGTTACGATTACAAAAAAATGTGTTTTAGTAACTGAGGTTAGGTAACTATTTCCATTATCATTAAAGAAAACTGTCTGCGTCTAGAGTATGTAAACTGGCACGTATGAACAAAACGGGAGCGTATATATCATATACGTCGCCCTCTAGATCCGCGCTTGTTTATAACTACCTGAAAGCAAACATTAAGTTAGTAACAATTCATACAACCCTGTAACTGGACTAAATCGTTTTCTAATTAACCAAGTGAATGTTGCAAAATTTGGTAAGGTGTATATTACATGAAAAGTTACTTCTAGATTTTCAGATAAATCGTATTTTTAAAAAATTGCATCTGCCACCAGAGTACCGTAACGTGCTATACCATTTGTCTATTTTAATACCTAGCTCATATCATGTACAGCCCTCAATCAACCTCATTACTACTACCGTTGTTTCGTAAGCGAAAATTGTAATAAAGGGCAATGCGATAGACAGCAAAAACTCCAAAACCGTATACCCCGTAGTCTGTTTAGTGTCTCCATTGATCAAGATGCAGAACAACTATTTAAATGTCTTGGCTGGTAAAATTTAGCGAAACAACGTGTCATCTCTCGCATCTTTCTAAAATGGTCTTCGAATGTCTAAAGGTTCTTGCGCCAGTTGTCTATTCAATCAAGATTTGTTGCTTGTAATAATAGCCAGCCATAACCAGCCATAATGTCGTGTGTTTTGGTGAAGCTTTTAAACTCGTTTAGAAACTATTCAATATTATTCGACCTATCCAACGAAAATTATAAAAACAAGCAAATCAAACCTAACGTGTGGAACAGTTGAATCGCTGAGCAGAATAGAAGCTGAGTGTTTTCTTATCAAAGGACCGACTAGTCGCAACAACTCGTCGAAAATTCGGGAGTCATTCGGATGTAAAGATAAAACTGATCTTCATCTCGTTTTAGTTCTTGAACCGAATTACGAAAATTGCCCTGTGATAATCTTTGTTTTCCGACTAACCCATCACCGTTTGCTCCTTTCCTATGGTTTTCTTCTTTCGTTCGGTGTCCTCATGTTCATTAATTATTGTTGTTAATGCAATAACTCGTGTGCTCGTTGTCTCGCAGCCATTTTTGTTTAGTTGCGTTCAAGGTCGTTGTGCACGGGTTTTCATTAAGGACCTTAAGATCTACAACGTCAACTTGAGCGACGACGTCCTTTAAAATTTTTGTATTTAAAGAAACCACAGTTTATTGATCACCATTCTTAAGACTTGTGGCTTGTTTTATGACTCCTAAAACCCTCCAGTTCTCCTAAAACGACTGTAGTCTCGAGTTCAGAACGACGACGTTGATGAGAATGCCCTGGAGAATAAAAATTATTCATTTTCCTTGTTTTGCATGAAGAATTCCTATTTTTCGAAGGACGTGGTCGTTGAAGTTAACGTCGTAGATCTGAAGGTCCCTATTAGCCGCGCGACCACTGCGACAGCACAATGTGTTTCAGGCCTGCTAAAATTTCAAGGCGCGGAGGTCCAGTGTAGATAGCTTCGATAAAACAGCGGCGTTCTTGAGGTTATACACTATCTAAAATATAGGAAACAAGCTTCTCGACGTTTTGAGCGAAGGCCCTTCGTCCTACTAATCTCCGAACGAAGGGCCTTTGCTCGAAACGTCGAGAAGCTTGTTTCCTATATTTTAGATAGTGTATAACCTCAAGAACGCCGCTGTTCTACCAAAATTTCGCCTGTGACGAGTATCATCGGCTTACCGAGTAACTTGCCTTCATATAAATCGGCTGTAAGAGCTATATTGGTTACAGGAATGCCCCTTTAAATTACTTAGAGCACTTCTAATCACTGAAAAATATAGACCACCAAGTTTCAAATTTAGTTACGATAATAAGATTGGGTCGTGGCTTGAGGACCTTGGAGACAAATGTTGCCGATGGCGGCCAGCTACGTGGCCTGTGCTCGCGGCCTTTCCGGGCCACAAGCAAAGTGAGTCCTGAACCACGGAAGTAAAAATGGTCCTGACAAAATTTCAGAAACAGGGTTGTTCGGCGGGAAGCAAGTTCACTTTGGACTAGCCTGGAATACTAGTTTCCCAGAATCGTAAGTCCGATTCCTGCCGAATAATCTTATATTTGCATTTTCACCACAGTTCTCGCTAAATATACACTCAAAGAGTACTCTAAGAACTTTTCCTTTTCGTTATTTTAGTTACTTATACTATTTATCATAGCAAATCATGTCCTATGTTTTCAAACTACCTAAGTTTATTTTGGTTTCCTGTGGCGTCCTCACGTATTGAAACTGACTTCCAAGCTAAAGCATACCAGATCTCTTGGGTTAAAGTTGACTAAATATCACCGGGGGTCAACTAACTCTGTAACACCGACTACGCTCATAAAATTCTGATTTCAGAAACATGCCATCGGCCAGCTTCCAGTGTTTTAGAGTGCCCTCGGTACCTGGATGACTTGGATGAAAATTTAAACGCCTCTTTCATCCTGACTTTGAAAAATCCCTGTGCTAAAACATTCAACCTTCAAGTTCGCGATAGAGACTCAGCCAATACTGCTAACAACACTTTACTGGACATGGACTTTGAGAACAACACTCAAACCAGAATGGAACTGAAAGGATTTAACAACAACACGATTTTGTCGTCTGCTGTCCAGGGAAGAGTCAAGTTTGCCCAGTGGTATTTAACTCTTACTGTTGACGACAATTCTACAAACATTCACCGTGTAAAGGTATAATTCTTTAACCTACCTTTGCAACTATATCGATCATAGGGACCAAAAGATCAAAGATAGCAAAGCTTTAAGACGGTGACCAAGGCTACGTTTACACTAGACCAAATTTCTCCGGAGTCGTTTTCTTCAGATTTAAAGTAGCCGTTTACACTGAAGTAGCGAATCCGGCATAAAAAGTCTTCGGATTGCACATGAATCCGGAAAAGAATCTGAATACTTGGAATCCGGGGAGCTAGGACTCAGGAGAAATTTTCATCGCTTTTGTGTAAAACAGCAGAAGTAGCTAGTGGTGAGATAATTTTTTGTCAAAGGCAAATAAACAAAGAATTGAAAGAAGTTTTTCTGTTGTCCGGGATGACTTTCAATAAAATTTGTGAGGTTAGCATCCATTCTTAGATAAGAAAGCACTGTTTGCGTTAACACAAACTTGCAACTAACCCAGATACTTTTTTCTTTGTCAACGGCCAACGAATCGAATACATTTTTAGTGTGAATTCGAATACTTTAGGAATACGAAGACTTTTGCTGTAGTACAAACGTAGCCCAAGACCAAGGCAGTTTGGAGGCGAGGTTACTGCTGCAGCCCAAAATGTAAATAATTCAAGGTAAATTCTTCAGGTATTCATTGGGCGTTTCTCCTACGACGTCAAAACCGGCACGCTGACGTCGTAAAATAAGCAGCTATAGCAACGCTCAGCCGACGACGGTTCGTTGGAAACCATTTACTTGTTCCTCACTTTTGATCGCAGTACTATGTACTCGCTGTAGCATCACTTAAGGTACATAATCTTGAAGAAATAAGTTAGATTTTTGGTTAACTCACCACAGTGGTAGTAACTAATTCTCACCGGCATTCTGGTAAAATTTCCGACTTTAGCTTCAGGTATTTCCATAAAATTATAATTTTAATCAAAAGTTATGTACTGTAAGTACAAACTAAAATAAAATTTGTTGGGCCAGAGCAGTCATTGGAAGTTGGATGGATCTCATAGTTCAATATAAATATATTTTACAATTTCAGCTTATATTTGACATGCCAGATGTCAACTTAACGGGAAAATTTGTAATAATGGAAGGGGATTATATCATGGACTCTCAATGTTCTTCAGGTAAGGGTAATGAATCATACCAAAGTTTTTCTGAAGGTCATAACAAGATATTCTCTTGCCTGCGTCCCAGTCTACACACACGAGTGTGCGCGTATGTATAAATATGGGAATGTAAAACAAAACAGATTTCGAAAAATAACGTCTTGTGCACTCACAATTCGAGTTATAACAAGACAAAAGTGAGACAGTAATATTTCGACTTTATTGCAAAGTCATCATCAGACATTATTCTGTCTAATGATGACCTTGCAATAAAGTCGAAATATTAGTCTCACAACTTTTACTAAACTGCTGCACTACGAAAGTTGAACTTGCTTAACTTTTCCAATATAGAATGCCATAGTGAAGCAAATGAGTGACTTTTGGACTGTGTGACCCACAGCCACATAAAACTTCGTCAGAACTAACTCAGGAACAGCAATCTTCAATTGTTTCTTGTGAACCCCTTTAAACTGAGTGTCTCATGGAGTCACCCACTTCATAGTAAGGTTTTCGCTTAGAGTGTGGATTAGGATAAGAATTAAGATGAGTAAGAATGGGGACTAGCATTAAGGTTTGGAGTTAAAGTTTCAGTTTCCGATGCGAGTCATTGACCGCTGGAAAGTTCCTTTACTAGGAATAAATAATCTGGGGTCACTCTTGTGACACAAGAAGTTAGCGGCAAAAATATCATAGAAACACGTGCGGCGACATTCCAGTGATGACTGCTGCAAGTGACGCCAAAAGTTATTGTGACTAACTAATCTGGCTTAATTGTACGTTGATATTTTTATGCTTCAGTAGACTTCAAAAGCTCCCAGAGAGATTGACAGCTTTCTTTCTCTCGCACCTGCACCTAGGCATCATTGCTCACACTTTTGCGTTAAATTCTTGGTTGAGCCAGTTAGTGTAAGACACCGGTGTGTTTTGACTTTTCTTCTTGGTGTTATAATTGCTTCTCAAATAATGTATCACAGGCTAGTAAGTATAATACCAAAACTCCAATATAGTAACAGAAACCAGCAGGGAAGCTTAAAGATTGTTCGACACTGGTTTCTGATGTGGTAGATTTCAACATTGCTTGGAGACCGCTAATGAACCCCTATTCCAATTTCGGACCAATAAAGTGATTGTGTGAATTAATCTCTGTTTAGGTCAATCAGGTGGGAACAAAACCAAAACCATAGCACTTGCTATCATTATTCCACTCCTGGTTGTTTTGTTGGTGTTAGTCGCAACATTGATGTACCGAAGATGCAAAACACACTCTGGGAATGAGTTTCTTCTCACAACAATGGAATATGATGATTCATTATGATACGTGTTGAAGAGACCAAAGCGTTTATGCAGAGTGGATGTTCGTCGGACTATCTTCAAAGAGCATCACACAACAAACTTTATTAACTGCTTGCAATAAACGAAATGTTATGCTACTGTTTTTAATATCACGGCAAGCGAAGACCAGTTCAAAAGTAAATTCCAGTTTCGGTCTCACTTGTCCAAGAGCGGGACATTAGGGTGTGTTTGCTCGCAGAGTGTAGGCACCTTGTCTCCTGACTCTTTTTACAGTTGGCCTGGGGACCTGATTCAAGGGGCTAAGTTAGTTCATTTTAATCAATGGT
This sequence comes from Heliopora coerulea, assembly GCA_030142905.1. Classification (NCBI taxonomy): domain Eukaryota; kingdom Metazoa; phylum Cnidaria; class Anthozoa; order Scleralcyonacea; family Helioporidae; genus Heliopora; species Heliopora coerulea. The sequence goes on from JASJOG010000009.1 coordinate 4,165,117, forward strand.
TGGTTTACTGCTATCAAACATGTTGCTTGAACCAACAGACCTCAGCTTGGTATGTAAACTGCTCATTTCAGATCACGTTATGATACGGTTCTGTTACTCCAATCATAAAGCTTTGATGCACACCTGAATATAAAATTTCTCAGAAAACAATTCACCAAAATAACATTACGTGACCTGAAATGGGTAAACAAACGTCGAAGCTGATCGTTATTGCTATACGCATTAAATGAAACAGATCAACATCATCTGGATCACAAACGTCTTTTTTTCTTTCTGTCACTGACCGAAAGTATTTCACCTTCTCTTAGGATCATATTTAGATGTGACTAACGGGGTGTATACACGAGACCCCATTGAAGTTTTACTAAATTTCATGCAGTCACCAAAACTTCAAAATGTTCAGATAAATTTGTTGAGCACGTACATCTACATTGCGGTGGGAATTTTTTTAAGAGTGCAACTTTTGGTAGTTTGATTGAGTTTTGTAGAATGTGTTTTTTACTGTCCATGACCTGACTCGTACACTCTATCTTGCCCTTCGCGTTCACTTCAATGTTTGGGAGGGCCTGGGAAGGAGGTGGGTCCACGACAGTTCGAATGCAGACCACTGGGTTTGCTATGTGGTCTCCAATAAGGCGTAAACAAGCGCTTGGGCTTAATTTGATGGTTTTCCGGGTTAATGGATGTTTCTTGTCAACAACAAAGATTCAGGTCTTCTGTACGTTTCCATAATATTTAGCCTGTTTAGTAAGTACGAAATTAAGATTCCTAGGCATGCTTTCGGATATGGCGTCGAGGACCTCAACTCAAAGTGTAGGAGCACTTAAATGTGCTCTGTTAAGGTGCGAAGGAAACAGAAACCAGCTTCGAAGTTTTTATTGGTAACATTGCTTGGATAACTGGAGTAAGGAGCCACACTGATCTTTTAGCTGAGATCAGTGGCTAAATGACACTAAATTGGAAATGAAATTCGCAATGGAAAATTATTGAAAATTAATATAAAAAAACCTTGAAAAAAATCTTTTCTTTGCTGTAATTCTGGCGAAAACATACGATTGCTTGAACACGATGATAAAATGCTGATCCTTTCCCCAGACTTTTAATTTGAACTATTCTGAATCCAGACCAAACAAATGCGATGTACACACGATCCCTTTTATTTTCGCAAAACTGCATAAAACACGAGAGGCAAAACAAATGACACACAAAATGAAACAAGTCAGCCAATACTGGACTGAAGGTTGCTAAACGGACAGTTTACAGTGCTTGAGTAACGACGTAACATCAAAACTACTAAGGTCGTATTCAACCGTTCACTTGGCAGGCCTGGACACGGACAAAACATGCGTTTTCATACTGGCAGTTGGTTAAAAGGTGAGAACAATTTGTAGGGTAGAACACTTTGTTTTCAGACTTTGCTCACCTGCCTCTTGTGGCGAGAAAAGATTTGAAAATTGCTCAAACTATACTGACGGTATTCCGAAGTTGAAGTGTAGCTGCCGTATAACTTTAGAACAGGCAGAAGAAACGGAACAACTTTTAACAGTGTCTCAAATTGGGACAGTATATCCCAGTTTTTTCGTAATATTTCAAGTACGAGTTGGTGTTCTTCCTCCGATTTCTAGATACCGAGAAACGAGTTGAAAAACGAGGCGAAGCCGAATTTTTTTAACGAGTTTCGAGGTATCTAGAAATCGGAGGAAGAACACTAAACGAGTGTTTGAAATTACTTCTCAAACGAACCAGTATTTTAGGCGAAAATCCAGCCGAAAGTTGGAAAAATTCAGCTGTAATGTTCCTCCGACTTCTAAATACTGATCAATTATGTATTTCTTTTGTTTTTTCTTTGTGAATTATTAATGAGTTTGAGAAAGTTTTGTCCAGTATTTTGTCGCTTTAAAATTCGTGCTCAGGCCATGCGAGCATCGTGTTCAATAAAGGTACTTACTGAGTATGAGCAATAACTACGGCTACTGTCGTGAAACTTAACGTTGGAGAAGAGTGAATATCTAAATACAATTGAGCGTGTTCCTAATATCCCATGGCACAAATAAATTTTAGTGAAATAATCACGTAATAAACGCTCAGAGTTAAGCACCCAACGTAATGCTTTCCTCGACTGAGCCAAGGAATTGCCTCACCGTTCGTTGATTTCACGATAAATAACTTTATTAGTTACTGTAGACACATCGGTCAGAAGACAATGTGCACTTGGTATTAGACATTACAGGCTTTACAGTTAATATGTAGCCGTAGTCATATCTGTAAACTATTCTTGCAGTCCCGATCCTAGTCTTGTATTATACTCAGTAGAGTCCGTACACAAGTTGACAGTTCTGAGCGTTTCCCTTCATTAGGACATGTTCACAAAAAGACAGTAAGAAAAATGCGATATTAATTTACTTTTAAACGTTTACGTAGAGAGACACCATTACTTATAAGGTCATTTTACTTAATGAATGTTGGGGTTTCGTTGCTAATTCAACAAGCAGAATCCTAATACAATCCGTTGGAGATGTTTCAAATCAGTACTTCATGGTAAACACGGAAAGCGTTCGTTATGTGGAAAAAAAGTGTGCACGCATACATGACAGCTTCACGTCGTATGTATTTCCAGCAGAGTCATCACCAAACAAGCATTGAGCCCTAAAAATTATCAATGTTCTACACTATACAGTACTATATGTGCCATTAGGGATCCGTAGATTTGACAGTGAGAGCGATTTTATGTCGTGACGCAATTGTAACCTTCCTTTTGCTGTGTTCGAAATCTTTGTCAAACGTCGCAGTGAAGAAAACGAGACGAGCAAGGAATTTTTAGTGTTCATATGTCATGACTGAGAATCCAAGCGGAAATGATAAGTAAAATTGAATACTGAACATTTCTTTTACGTACACCAACATTTGTCGTTATTTTTTGTAAACTACCTCCTAAGAACTGGTTTATTTTGAAAAGTCTCGCCGCCACCGTTGACTTTGAGAAGCTAAACTTGTACAGAAACCACGATTGCGAGTTGACATAATCTCGCTATCGAAGTTAGGTCTAATTCTCCCCGGAATTTCTTTCACGATAGCCTAGCATATATTTAATACATAATCACTTGCACGTCTCCATACTGAAAGCGAAACGAGACTGACGCCATTTTCGAATTTCGTAAAATTGCCTTGTGGAGACATGAGGCAAAACCAGATGTTTTCGGGTATCTTTTTTTCTCTTTTTGTTATTTTTCTTACAGTCAAAATAGCGTCATTGACGTTTCGACAGACTTTCAAAAACCGTACAGAGACTTAGGAGTCATTTTCTATCAGTTTTTCTATCAGTTTTATAAAATAACTGAAGAGTTTTTATACATTAACTAAAAATGACGTACTCTATCTGAATATGATGCTCACCCAATCAGTGGTTGCATAATATCCCAGCGATCCAAAAATACTGTTAGATGACGAAAAATATCAGGATAACCCGAGTCGTATGGTTACCTTACTTTTGCTTACAAACAAGTCACACGACATGACAAGGCTTTACATGACATTACATGCATGATATAGCAAGTCATTACAGCACGATACAACGTTGTAAAATGACATAACCCAGGTTAAAGTCGGCAAAATTGCCCAAGCGCTAATTTTCAATTTAATATTAATAATAATTTGAATGGTGAGATAATAGATTTATTGTAATTTCTAAAAATGGGACTGTATAAGTATAATATGCAATTTTTTACAGGTGCTAATTCGGTTACCTGAAACGATTAATCAACACTTATTTCATAACGTCACCAACGAAAGCATGCCTCAATTTTACCCCGTAAAACAGGCAAAATCCTAGCATTTTCAAGTTTAGACTATCTTTCTTAAATTAAAAGTGACTTTGAAAGGGATTTCCGTTTTAGGTTTCCCCAATACACTATTATTCCCTACCCTACAACAATAATTTGTTGACAAATTTACGATGTGGACCTGTTGCAAGAATATGGTAGGTTTTGGTCATGTTTGAATATTGGGTTAAACGAATATACACTTCATTCAACCCTTAAGGTGCAACGGCCAGTACAAGACTCGATTGGGATAATAAGGACTTGGTTGACATTGCTTGCTTTGAAGAGGTTAGGATTCCTTTTATTCATAGCCAAGTACCCTCGCAGAATCCACAGCTACTATGTCGCCTTAAGTTATCTTTTTAATGGAAATACAGTCTAATGTACGTCCTAATTCTAAGACCAATAACCATTATCAGCAAGCTATACAATATCTTCCATAGCCTTACTAGCAGATTTTGTCGGGATGACCGTACTTGGAATACTTACAAGTAAGCCCACATGGCAAAGGACATGAAAACGCTCAGAATGATCATCGTGTGTACCCAAAACTATCTTTAAAGCAGATCTCTGACTTAACGTTAATTCTGCTGGGTTTAGTTTTTCAAAAGGCGGTTACCTTTTCTATTAGTATAAGTGACTTTAATCGTGCAAAGTTTGAATGCGACCAGTCAAATAAAATATGCGAAAGTACAACAACAGACTAAATGTTGATGAAGGATATAGAGTGAGTCGCCTTTTGAGGAACCTGACCCTTTTCCCCTCAAGTTTTAATCCGTTATTCATTTAACATGTTAAGGATAAAAGTTGATTTTACACGCTATTGATTGTACACGCCGATGATGTTGTCCGTTCAGTCAACCACAGACAGACACAAATAACGTTATTGCCACGATGTACACAAACGAAAAGCCTCCACAAGTATTACAACAGTTTTGTCGCTTTGATAAAATGCTAACAACAAATTATGAAAATCCCTAAGCATTCAATTTCATCGATAAATATGATACTATTAATCGTTAAAATTCTGGATGAAAGCGTTGGTGTTAAAGTCGTTTCGAAGCGGCATACTCGTTATAATGTACACAAACTTTTTCACTACGATACCTAACTAGCTTGGTAGAATTCCGGATTTCCGGCGTTATTGTTCCCTTGAAACCACCTTTTCGCAACAAGGAGTCAATCGCCTGAACTTTAGTCCATCCTGCAAAGTAACATAAAATGATCCATATAAATTACCAATGAAAGAGTTCTTTTTTTTAAATTGAAAATGCTTGTCTGAACATTGTCCATCAAAGACCTAAAAGTGCACCGAACAGTAAGTTTTGCCATCAGGCGTCTTATAAATTAATGAATCCCTACACTAAGTGACTTCCATGTTACTTATGCCTGGCTACAATTAACCACTTAGGGTTTTCAGGGTTAAAGCTGGGTTTCGACTGAAAGGTGGGTTCAGTTACATACGTCATCGTTACTAGTCAATTGCAGAGACATGTTAATCCCAAGGAATCATTGACAGGGGTAATTCATGGACTCTCACACCACTGGGGATCATCTATTGCTTTCACACCGGCCGTATAACGTATAAACCGGACAGGTATAAATATCAGGCCCGATAACGGACACACCTTCATTTTTCCTCCGCAAAAGGAATCAATACCTACAATTTTAAAAATTTGTAATGTTAATCTAAGTCTCTGGTGATATGATAAAAAGTAATCCAAAACTGGCAATTTGAACACTTTAACTGTAAAAGAGAAACTTTTGATAAACCTCGACCAACTCTCTATGTTGCGACAATTTTAGTCGCCATGGCGACCGCATTTCAAGAATAGTCGCCAACTATTCGAAGTACCAAGAAATGCTTGTGAAGTACCGAAAATAGATTGTACTAAAATGGTCATTCCAGTGGATAAATTAAAAGAATTTGTTACGAAATACTACAGATTCTGGTTATTCAAAAGGGTCCAAAATAATAAAACCAAATTCTACGAAAAGAAACAATTGACCACACTCCACCATGCGACTTGGTTCCACGTGATTAAACATGGTTTGGTTGCCTACCATATATATGACGTTACTTATCAGGCGAAGCTATACGTGTTGCACCCGACAGATTCTTGGGAGTCTGAACGATGTTTGTTTACACGATGGAATAAACGGAATCAAACAATCTTAGAAAGATATTTGTACAAGTGAAAAACGGATCTCTCAAGTGAATTAATTTGTTCAATATTACTTTTTATTGGTTGAAAGAAAGCACATGCACGAAATGGAGTTAAACTATTGCCGGCAAAACCATACACAACCTTTATGGTCTTGTTCGCAAAAACTGATCTTTTTAACTTCGATGTTTCTGTGATACTGTAGAACATGTATAATCTCCCGCAAGTTTGTCCTAATGTTGAGATCACAACAGTAGAAGTGATGACAAGTTTCAATATTACTCGATATGAATTATGTATAAGTTACATAATTCCATATCAGGATTACATAATGTCTTATTGCGTCTGACGCTGATTTAATGTCAACTGACAATGCAGTAAAAGAGATTTTACAATATTTTATTAATAGCCCGAACTATTGCAAGCTTTGGTCCTGATACTCCTAATACGTTTGGTTGTGGGACGTGAACATGCCATAGTACTAGAAACTTATTTTTAGAAATAAATTCCTCCAACAAAACTGCCCATAAAAAGAGTTAAACAGTAAATTTTGGATCAGACTTGAGAAAGTAAATACTTCTTCACGTGAATCTCGCTATCAACTATAAATAACTTTTCCCTTTGTTACGAAAGCACTGAACTGTTTAGTCAACAATCATGGAAAAATATAAACATTTGACTCAGGCTAGCCACTCTTAAATGACTAAGGTGAAAATCTGGGCGGCTTTTTTCATGGTTCTGTAAATCCTACAAAACTTACAGCAACTTTATGAATGCCGGTGTATCAATAATAGCGATATATATTTTAGCAGCGCGTCGATACCGGATATTTTTTCCGCTGAACATGCCAAGTAATTTCTGGAAATGGAAAGTCCACAATAATGACGTCACGATTCACTCTAATGGAGAGGTTTAGCAAAAAACGTCAGTACTTAGCTTTTCTTATTTTAGCATTCAACCTAGCTTTTTTTAATCTTGTTTAAGTACCTTGTTCTTTGGCAACTTCGGGAAGATAAGTCGCTGTTCTTTTGTACCCTTTCTCGTTGTAAAATTCTATCCTGATACCATGAATTCCAATCTGTACAAAAAAGAGAAGGAAACCTAAACTTCTAGAGGAAAGCCCAAGGGTCAATGCTGTTTAAGAAAAGTTGATTGGACAGACACTTGGGAAATTGTTTCATACTATACCTCCCAATCAAAACAGTCATCTCCATCTTCAAAATTAGTTAACAACGAAACTGAACAAGATAATTTACCAAATTCTTCTAATGTAACTGGAGCAAATCGACTATCTCTTAAAGCACTACAAATAAAAAAAAAACCGGAGATCAGTGGTTTACTATTAACAACATTAACACTACCGTTTTAATAAAAGCAAATGGAACAGCTATAGCAATTCAAGTTATCACGTTCTGAACCCACGGTTCTATTATGTGTAGGCTGTGTAGGCGTTAAATCATGCATGTTCCCGTGTGACACCTAAGAGGCTGATTATATGGAGATTTTCAGCCGGGCTGAAATTCCAGCCGGGCTAAACGGGTTGAGATTTCAGCCCGGTCTTCTGATAAAATACTAGAAAAACGGAGCTTGCGATTACATGAAGAAAGTTTCAGCTCGGGCTGAAACTTGAGCCCGGTTTGAGCTACCCGGGCTGAAAAATCCCTTACAGTCGCACGAATAAAATTCAGCCCAGGTTGAAAAGATGATTGACAGGCGTGGGAAGATGCAAGTTGCCAAAAAAACCAAGGCTACCAACAAATTCCTGCCTAGGTTCACTTCCCATTTCAGTTTCAGCCCGGGCTGAAATATTTCACGTAATTGGAACTTTTTTCAATCCGGTCTGCCGGGCTGAAATTCAGCCCTGTATGTAGGGTGAAATTCGACTGAAATTCGGCCCTGTCCGCAGCCTGTATGCATGTTAATAGATATGTACATATGTAAGTATAAGTATCTATACAAATACAGTATACTGACGTCCTTTTCATTTTTTAATAGCAAAAGAAAGAAACGTTCTTGAGCAAGGTGATCATCATCAGGTCAAAAGATAGCTGCTGGGATATGCTATATACATACTTACATACGTTTAAAAACATGAACATATTGGGGTAATAAATCTCTCCTAAAATTTCAACCTTCAATGGCAGCAATAATTTGCTAATCAAAATTGTGTTCCTGGTGCAACATTAAATAACAAACTGGTTCAGATTGTTTTATGACAGTTTCATGTTCATGAAACTGAGTCCAATGAAGTATTGTATAGTATATGTAAATAGGTACAGTATACATACATGTATGAACTAGAAACAGATGCATTGTTCACAAAGAAAGTAAATGTTGATGTAAAAAGTGTGTCAATATTCATGAAAAATTATCAATAAAAGGTTTAAAGAATGCTTTGCCAGTTTTGAGAGGATTACGGTTAATTTGTTGACTGATTTTTCTCCTAATTGGTTTCATTTGCAGCATAAGATGTTTCAAATGTCAGGGGTTGATTCTAAAAGGTAGTACAGAAGGGGGGGCATTCCGCTAACTTCCTGTTTATATTTCACAGAGATCAATAAAGAAATATGTAAAGTAGTATTTCCATATTTTATTTTTTTCAGTAAAGATAAAGGACAGATCTTTCTGATTTCACAAGTTTCAAAATGGTAAGGTGCAAGTTATCAGTCCTAGAACAGAAAATACTGGAGAGGACATAACCCCCTGACTAGAAATACTGGTGGCCATAGCCTCCAGCTCCCAGTCCTAACATACTGTAGTGCTGACATTGATCAAAGTCAATGTTTATACAAATGGCTACAAACAATTCAGAATGTATTGTAATAAGTTAAAGACATCACAAAACTAGATATGAGTACAAGTATGTCAAGAACAGGCACAAAAAACAAAATATAATTATGGTACTGCTAAAGATATTTCCTAATTACAGTCATGTGGGATTGACAATGCTTATGGACAGAAAATTCCTCAGTTATTCCCAAAATGCAACCATCTACTCATTTCAGGTAGTCAGTTAACTGTATTGTTTGTTGCTACATGTATACAACCAATTGATCATCACCAAAATTTAGGCTAACAAAGTTGAAATACATGTAAATATTAAGGCTAGACCAAATATTTAGCAGACACCAGTGTGTTTCTGACTGATTAGAGTTTATAATTAGTGGGGTTACTAAACCTGTGGCACATTCCTGGTCACATTGTGGCTAAATTGCAGTTGTACCAATACAAGATAGCAAAGAGCATCAAAAAAGCATAAATACAAGCTGGATTTATGTGAGATGAATAGCAGCACTAAGAGCATGGTCATAAATAAATGATATAGAAAATCAGATTGAAAAATCCAATTTCATCAGAGTTTTCCCCAACCAAGCAGAAAGACTCAGGGAATGAGATTGGTTGTCAACCAACACTGTTGATTGTATAAACTTTATACCACCAGGCCTCTGGTTGATTTGTCCATTTGCCATAAGATTAAAAAGCATACACCAAGTCTAAGCATGATGCATACACATAATCATAGTATATTTGTGTGTTTCTGAACAATTACTAAAGAACTTGCATCATTACATGACTGTAACTCAGCAAAATCAGTTTGCTATCATTTGACTCTGGCTAATGCCAACTGATTTTATGCATCAAGGAGAGACATCCAACTGGAAAAGGGTTAAAACTACCTCAATTATCTTATTCCTGATAGAATCAGTCTTCTGTCACTTTATTCTGGCTAACACCAGATAATTTATTGTTAAAAGAGGGATATCCAGCTGGAAATGGGTAAATTATCTTTGGCTTGTTACAAAGTCAGGTACAATGAGCCCATACAACTGTATGCAGAGACTTTATCCATCGTATCCCAGGGAGAGACATTTTAGTCTTCCCCATGCATCATCATCATCTGTAAGCAGTAGAGTAGCCCCAACTCACTTCCAAATCAAACCCTATGGAGAGGGTCTGACAAAACCTAGAAAGTCAAAGAAATCAACATTGCCAAATGGGCAAAGGAAATGTTGGATTTAGTCACAGGATCCTCAAGTTTTTTTGAAAAAGTTTCTGTGGGTCCTTGGTTTCACAAAAAATGGGGAATACTGGTATCTTCAACTGGGCACTTATGGGGCCATTTACATGAGCTCAGGTTAGCACCCAGCCCAGGTCAACCATTCATGGATAAACTGCTGTTATCATTTACATGATGGCCAGGTAAACTTGTCTTGCTGGGTTACCCACTTCAAGACACAGGTCAACTGGGGTTGGCTAGGTGTCAAGGTCTGAAATTTTTGCCAATTTTTCCATGTAAATGTGGGTTGACTAGACTAGGGCCTGTGTAACATATCAGCAGTACAATAGCCTGGGTCAGTTTTCACTATTTCACATCAAGCAAAACCTGTAATTTCTGTTGTCCATCTGGTGGAAGCATGGCAAGTTTGTGCAATTGCAATGAAAACCTCTTTTATGAATGTGATCAAACACAAAGGTTGAATACTTGATTGTCTGTCTTGAAGACTACTAATCTGAGATGGATTACAAAAATGTTGACTTAAATTCGGATGTGCTTGCAGTGTTTTCTTGCATATGCAAATGTATGGTGATTAAATGTGTGGCAGACATCAATCCTGTGGAACTACCAAACACATGACCAAAATTGCTGAGACAGAAAGAATGATTTGCTTATGGTCTCTTTCAGAATTACTTGTAATGGCATAGGGAAGCCTGGGCCCAACAAGGCACTGGCCCAGGCAATGCTGTATTGTGCCCACACATTGATCACTTGCTGCAATAACTCTCTTAATGTTTACTTTTACTAAATTGTATTGCTTTTATAAATATGCAATCAGTGGCAGATTAACCAATAGACACTTTAGACATGTGTCTAAGGCCAACAAAGATCAGGGGCCCATGAAGATGTTTGCCTATGTGGCTATATTTTAATTTCAATTTTAGAATCATTAAGATAACTAAGGACAGACACTCATCCCTGAGGGATTTGTACTTGATAACTTGCAGGTCTTATGTGCTTTTTGACTGGGGTAAACCACTACAAGTAAAGACTATAAGAGTATTCAAACAGAGCTCAAAGGAATAAAAACCATTCATAATGTATTTCTGAGAGAAATACAAGAGAAAGACTGATTTCCAAATAACTAAACTTACCTTTTATGATTCTTCAAACTTTGACAAAAACAGGACGATGTACTTTTGATTGATGGTCAAATAATACCTCTAAATGACTGAATTCATAATTCTATTCTTTCTGATAATAATTATTTATTCTATTCTTCTATTATTTCACCCTGGCTAATGCCAGATGATTTTACTCGTCAAAGGAAGAGCTCCCCTCCTTGAAAGGGTTAAGTATTCCATTATTCATTATGCTAATATATATTTATTTATGTAAATATTTTTAGACAGTGATCCTAACTAAAAATATGCACAAACATGTTAAGAGGAATGAAACTGAAAAAACTGCATAGGTGAGTTGTGACTGACACTGATCAATTTATCTGGTGGCCACATTTGGTTTCTTCTTTTTTGCCTATTGGCTATTTGACTTACCATGAAATTGATCCACAAAGATGTAAAATGCATTATGAACATAAAATGCATAATGCATTAACTTTACATTTTCTGCATAATCATTTTCCTTCACTTATCTTGCTCCGTATTGAGACTTATCAATACTTAGCAGAGCTCAACCATGGGTCAGTTGTGTTTGTTGCCACCCTCACTCCTATCTATAGAATCGGAGTTGATGTGTTCAATCCTAGCTGGATGATATGGAAAGGAAAGGAAAGGAAAGGAAAGGAAGGAAAGGAGGGGGGAGCTAATCATCTTTACTTGCAGCCCTTGGGCTGAATTACAAAGGACGCAGATCAATATGGTTGACTCGAAGGCATATTAAAGGCGATGCTGGCAGCCACCATTTGACCCATACTTGACCACGGAGCACAGCTATGATGTAACAGTTGGTTTTACTGAGGATGTTTTAATTTTAATATTTTAATGAGGATGATTAGTTCTTTTGCCATGAAGAAAATACACACAGTAAAACTGTAGAATGAGCATCATTATGCTGTAATCCAACCTCCCTGTGGATAATATTACTAATTTTCACTAATGTACGTGTTAGTTGTTAAGACTGTTCTTGACTTCTTGTATGACTTTACCAGTTCATACACGTAATTGACGTTCATGTTCAATATAGCTATAACTCAAATCTTATCAATGACATTTAAAGCTGAAGCCCTAAAAAGAGGACAGATCTAGCTGGGTATAGAGCCATGAAATTGTCCTGTGCCTAGGGCCCACAAATGTTTTAATCTGTCACTGTATGCAATGGATTACTGAAATCATGAAATTGTTGAAAGGTTAGAAAATTCTAAAACTGTGCAGTATCCACATTGATAATCAGGCCTGAAATTGGATTGGATATAATAGCCCAGCACAGAACATGGACCAAATAAGCATTGTGGTTTCAAACAAGAAAGAAATACAAGTATACAGTACTGCTCAGAAATAACCTAATACTGTGCCTGTGGTTGGAACACAGTAGGAATATGGTTGGAATGGATCACTGTGTCTCCATAACCCCCATTAAGAATGCAATTGCTGTTGCATTAAATTTCAATTTCATCTGATACTAATAATGAACTAGATTTTATGCAAGCAGTGAGTTGCACGTGAAGGGTTTTGGCCAAAAGATCAGCAGTTTGTTTAAATTTCAACTTTACACCACCAAGAAACCTTCTTTTAATTCAGTACGACTGGCCAAAAAAAGTCATAATTAAGGGTTACATTGACTTTGGTCATAGTTCATCTCAAACAATTGCAAGCAGTTTGTGAGGGCTTGATGGCAGGCCTTCCTAAATGGAAACTGGTAGTCTTGCCCCAGCTCAAAGTTGTTTCACCCTCAATGTATTGCAGTTTCAGTATGTTTAAGATTGGCTTTCATCCACTTCATAGAGCATCACTTAGTCAACTAGTTTGGTGATAGTGAGAAAGGAAATGACTAACAAAAGATCTTAAAGTCTTTATACCTTCCTCCTCAAGAATATCTCTCTAACTCTTTGGATTTTAATCCTAGCAGACCTTAACAACACTGTTCTATTCCTTGCATAAAATGAAAGCTTCCTCATTGTTGACAGAATTTATGAAAAGGATGTTACAGTTTGGTAGCTGGCAACAACCACCAATGTTGTTGCAAAGTGTCATCAGTATGCACCATTAGACACAATTCCGAAGACATGGTAAAACCACGACCACATTCTAGATGCATTCTGGTGCATTCTAGATGCATTCTGGTGCATTCCAGAATGCATTCTGAACATGCTCCAAATGTGATTTTTATTAGGTTATTTTTGAGCAGTATTGTACATCAAATTTCTTAAAATCTAACATTTCACTACCTTACTTGCAATGGTTATATCAACCATAAATCACATTTTTGTATGAAGACTGTGCTTTTGACAAGAAATATAATTTATATAAATTAAGCTTATGTTAGCATTAAAAATGTAATCTTTGGCACCCATCTGTGGCCCAGGCAATTCCTCTGTCCTGGCTATGCCACTGATGACTAGTGTCAACCCAGGTTGAGGAAAGCTGACTAGGGTTGGAATAACATGTCTCAAATAGCAACCAGCCGAAGTTCATGCAAACACGAAAAGAGAAAAACCATGGGTGGTAAGCTTACCCAGGTTGGAAGTTAACCCAGGCTTGTGTAAATGGCCCTTACTGTAAGTTTTTACCATCTGATGGACTTGGCAGTCATTTTGGTTATTACAAGTATAACTTGGTGTTATTTTCACTTCTTATGTGAGAGAATGGCTTCTGTCAAAACTTCCAAAATTTTTAGAAATAACAAAAATAACTGTCAACCACAAGTTTTGATTAAGTTATTATCTAAAATGACAACAGTAACACTAATGTAAAACATAAAGCAAAGAATCATCCTCAGTATAACATGAACAGAATATTTCAGAGTCACAACACTGTATATCCTCACAGTTATCATGTGTTAAGTTGTCTTGAGAACCTCTCATACACTTGAATTGGATAAAGTGAGCATACTATTCTCAATTGACTGGATAGCTCAATTGGTAGAGCAGCAGTCTGCAAACCTGAAGATGTGAGTTCGAATCCCACTGTAGTCAACGTTTCTACTTGACTTTAGCAGTATAGGTTAATTCATGAAATTTTCTGTTCATGAACATTAAAATTAAGAATAAAAAATGTCATAATTCTGACAAGATCTTTACTTGAAATATTTTTCTAGCAAGTATACAAACAACTTTCCAATGCAGCCAGATGAAGAATCAGACATGGTTTGACATTACTCTAGTTTGAAAGTCTAGAATGTAGATTATACAGTTGCTGTTCATGAGCCAATGCTTTGACACTCTGTTCTTGTGAGAACTTTATAAACCAGGGTGTTAAAAAGTCAGATCATTAATGTTTGCAGTGTAATCTACATTCAAAACTTTTAAAGCCAGAGTAGTGTTAAACCATATCCACTTTAGGTATGTTATACATTCCATGTATAAATTTTCTTTACTTTTCTTCAAAGTCTAGTTTCCTTTTTAATATATGTAATGCCCTTTGTGCTCTTAATGTACTGTCATAAGTTATATTATTGTTACCTTGATATTGTATAATCCTTTAAACCACTATGTAAGTTAATTGCAGTGAAAGTTCCTATACACCCACGTAACCTCTTGTCGGGTCCATGCCCAATTTTCCATGTCACAAACAGTGGACTAAAAGAGTCAAAGAAATGTTTAGTTTGACTGAGACAATAAAAGATGTGTCGTTAAGTGCCCATGGGAAACTACCTAATTTACATGAAGGGTGATAGTCAATGTCTATGTCAAGCAGTATGCAAAGTATGCCCAGTGTCCTCACCAAGTGCTTAATAAGTTCCTGACTTCACAAGAACCAAATACTTCAATCCAGCACAGGAATGTACCCAGCAGTCAAAATAGGGTTTGTTGTAGAATTATTTCAACTTGTCAACATACACTGTGCTATCTTGGTATTTCTTGATAATATGGATTGCTATCCCTGCTTGGTAAATACTCAATTATAATTATGTCAAATTCATTTAAGTAATTTATCACCAGTCAAAGGTTAATGACAGTTGTCAATCAGTCAGTATCTGACAAGCTACAGTAAAAATAAATGACTAATAAAACAAAATTTTTTACCTTCTTGTAAGCCAAAATTGTGCAGTACAGGAATATTATGAATCACAACAAAATACAATATAAAAGTTTTGAGTTAATCTAAATTTTTGTGATATCAGTAATAGCACTTCACAGAAAGCTTCTAACAATGTCAATAATAACAAAACACTGAAGTCGGAGCCAATTTTAAAGCCAGTGCTAATTTTTCATGTGAAAGGCATGCTGAAGAATTGAATATGGAAATATGCCAACATTGTGATAATTTGTTTCTAAATATAAAATGAGTCGCAGATGTTCTTTAACTCAAAATCTATTCATCTTAAATCTCCCACACATTTTCAATACAAGAACTGTTTGAAACAAAATTTTGCTGGCCGAAATTCTCACACAAGACATACGATTACCATGATAATGAAGAGATTGAGAAGCCACATTTAAAGAGCGGCCAATTACGATTGGTCAACGCGAGGAAGATATCAAAGACAGAAAAATCTTCATTTGAATATTACTGTCAACAATAAAAAAAAAGATCCTACAAGGATTGTAGCTCGTACAAGAGACACGCTAGAAAGTTCTGAAGAACGGCATTTTCTTGAAATCCATTGAAATGAGGTCATTTGGTTAATAGTTCTTGAAATGTTGTAATAATTATACTTCTCTCTTTTTTCAATAAAATGTTAAAAGTTAGATCTGAAATACTTGCGGGATCACTTCACAGATATGTAGGATCTGGTATTTAGGCTTATGAAAGAGCAAAATTAAGTGGCCTCGAAGGAACATAGAAGAGTAAGTAAATAACTGACAGGCCGTATCACCGATGCAATCCTAAACATGGCAACCCAAGTCCTTTAAAAACATTAAACAATTTTCGAAATGCTTTTGTTTGCTTCAGCGAGCAAATCTCATAGTGGACAATGGTTTCCCGTGTTCCTTTGATAACAGAATACACTGTTACTCATTTAAAAGTAGCGTCTAACAGTAAAACAGTTCAAGACTGTACACGAATCTAATAATTACGAGTTATACTTACAATGCTGAGTTTGTGAACTTCGGCGTTTGGGGTGATCCAAGACGTCTCAGATGACAGTGTAGGACGTCAAAACAGAAAAATGCCATCTCCTTGTTCACTACTCGATTGCTGTGGTTGTTACGTGATACATTTTTACTCTGCCAACAGTTCATCGTCAGTTCAACACAACCAAACAACAATTGATGAGACCGATTTTATTCGGCCAACCTCGAATGTTCCGGAAGTATTTATGTATGCGCACGCAAAGTATACTGGGAAATGTTTACACCGGAAGTTGGGCAGCTCAAATCAGATCATTACATATCGACATTGGTATTTGTAACACAAATGAAACGCTATCAATGCTCCATGCATTTCGGTATTAATAGAGACAAGCCTGGCATTATTAGAAGTCGAAAGAAGTAAAGAAGTTTGAAGTTATTATTTCATAATACCCTGAGGATGATTTTGCTTTTCTTCTATGCTCAAATTACATCACACGTACCAAGGTTGACGTTCATATTCTTAGGAGCAATATATTTTACCTAGTAATCCCAAGGCCATTCAGAAAGGTTTGCGTTTCTCAGTCAGTAACACTTAAACCTCCGTCGGGAAATATTTCCAGCGGTAAAATTCTTTTAGTTTAAACATTTCATCTCGTTAATTACAAAGCCAAAGAAACCATCAGCCACAATTTTGATATTTTACAAAACGACCCCGAGACGTCTGCTATCACCTTGTAGGACAAAGTTTATCTTGCACGTCCTCTACCATCCTTCGCATCTCTTGCGATAAATGTCGTAAACTGCGTGTAGGTGAAACCGAAAAACGTCTCACGGACAGGTTTTTCAAACATCTTTTCTCTCAGTAAGGAACGACGACAGCGACGGACCAAGGATTTGCGTGAAGGGGAGGCCCAAGCTAAGACTCTACGAAGGTTTTGAGATGGCTATGTTGGTTTCCCTGGCGGAACTTTATGTTTGTATGGGGGTAGTTTTCACTTCCAGGGAAGTTTCTTATAAGTCTAACCATCTATTTTCTGTATTTTTAAACTTTCTTCAAAAACCTAGGTTTCTGGTATGTAAAATGAATGATGTGGTTGAGAAATTGACAGTTGTTTTGTCATCTTCACCGGCATTCGGCAATATACTGTTTGCACCCATTTTAGAAGTATCCGCATGTGATGCCAGCCGTTTGAAAGAGTGTTTTAAAAACAAGAAAATACTTCTCACCAAAAATACACTCACTACCATACAAGGCAACTAACCTTTTCTGCTGAGCCATCCCATGAATTTTCGTGAAATTTCTTTTAAATATACAGCTATTGCATTTTTAGTAGCTCAGAGGTGGGTCTGTTCAATTCCCTAGGTCCGCCACTGAACGATACGTACCAACTCGCCACTCAGTATTTCAAAGCACAAACCATTCGGTTTTAGACATGGAAGTCTGGTGCAATCGCATCTGCCTCATGTGGTAATGGTAGCAGTAAGCGATGAGAAAGGCGCTTGATTTTTCAAACTTGGAACCATCCAACCTTCCACTAACAAACGGCTTAGGGCGTGTTTATATAGAGACGAGTCAGCCCGGGTACTCGCACCAGGCCTGGTACCCCAGCTGACTTTCATTTCAGTTTACATGAGCAGTACTATCCCTTCCACCCGGCCAGGCTTGTTTACGTATTACCAGTAATTATTTTCCCACGAAGTCCAAACTGAAAAATGTTGACTTCAGCAGTGTCAGATTATCATGAAAAGTTTCTGTTTAGGAGAAATAGCATTTGAGTCAAAATATAGTATGGTTAATTTTTCCTATACATTTATTTTTTAAGGATTTATGTTACGACATTATTGACTATTAGGGCCCCTAACCCTATCCCTAGATCAGGTTCTCTAGGCTATGAACTATTCAATTAATTTAATTACCTCATAAATCCTTATCTGACATGTGTTGCCAGTCAAATTATATGTCTTGCAGCAAGCTGTCTTGCTCTAACACCTGTTTGGTCGCAAGAAGGATTATAAAATATACACCAATAAATATTGAAAAGTTCAGCACAAATTTTGTCCAAACATCAATTATGATTGAAATATTAACAGCCTTAGGCTTTTGAGTATGCATACTTTCTAACAACAGCATATTTATAAATAGTTATACTTCAGGTCATAGAAAATTTAGACAAGCATATGGTTAACCTTTGCCTAGGTAGGGGACATCTATATCCTCTTTGATACCCATGATCCTGATATTTAGCTTTGGCAATTAATTTGTCATGAACAATAATCATCAAGAGCTGCACAAATTTGCATAATGATGCTTGAGAAGTATCTCAAGATTTCATAATTCCCATACGTCCTCAGAATTCTGTTGGCAAACAGTAATAATCGTATCTTTAGGCATCCCCAAGTTATTTAGCCTTAGTATCATTACAAATATATGAACAAAATTCTGCTATTCAAACAAAACAACCAGCATGGCTAAGGGCGGATATTTTGTTTGATAGTAATCGACAACGGCAAATTCCGTCTGTACATGGAGTTGTTTGTTTTCGGATTCTTCGCCTTCTGTTTCCTTTTCTCGGCATCTGCTTTTATAAATATTTTACAAACTTTTTACTTCATTAAACCCTGTTTATGATAAAAATAAAAGTAAGCTTGAATGTCTACTTAGATAAATTCATCCATGTTTCCGCAAAGCAATACTCGGCCTTCCGAAACAATTTCCGGGGTAAAATTTACTTCCGCCGTGAGAACTTTTGCCATGATGTTTCCACAAACTTTTGCCGTGACGTTCCACAAACTTTTGCCATGATGTTTCAATAAACTTTTTCCGTGATGTTTCAATAAACGTTTGCCGTGATACTTACGGGTCGTGTAAAACTTCATGTTTGCGTTGTTTTCAAAAGTTTTTGCCTTGATACTTGTGGGCCACCGTAGCAAAGTCATGTTTTTACGAGCACAATTTCAAAATCATAACGAACACATGACTAAACGCAACTTATCAAATAAAAAGTTGTCCAAAAATATCGGTCAAGCAAACACTGTCGCGTGCACTAAGCTTTGACTTGCTAGCCCTGGTAGGCACGCCAACGCGGTTTATCGTACAGTAGAACCTGTATATAACGGCCACCCTCGGGACTTCAGAAACTGGCTGCTTAATGCAGGTGGCCGCTTAATACAGGATCACTAAAAATACTCCCTGGGCGTGGTCAAGTGTCAATTTCAATAGCGTGTCATACGACACTGCATTCAAGCAAACAAGAAAATCAATGCTCTTTCAGGTGATCTTTACTTTCAACAAAGTTGCTAACTTGTAAATGTAGTGGTGCAATAGACGTAAAGTTATGAAAAGGTACAATCAATTGTCTTTTGCTCTACTATGCAGTATTTCTGACTTACAGTTCACAACGACAGACATCTCATTCCGTCATTTCATAGTTCTTACGATCAACGTGGAGATAAAACGGAAATTTTCCTGAAGTAGCGTTCTTGGAAATAAAATTCAAACCAACAAGCAACGGAAAAGTCACTGTAAAGGGCAAGGGCATTGAAAGTGGTGGAGGTTATGACCTGTAAATCTCGTACAAGTATACGTTTGGAAGCCATTTCTTCACAATCACATTGCTCAAGAACAAGCTATCTGAAAAAGTAATTTCAAGTAGAGCTAGAGAGAAGCAGATTTGAAACAAAATTTTTTGCATCTCGTGATTTTGTACTGCAGCTCGTTGCTGACATCCGAAAAGAATTGACCATAATGAACGGTTGATTATAAGCATTAGCATTGTCATTTCTATAATGATGATGGATCGCTTCTTAATCACAATCAGACACAAGAAAATACTGCATGAAAAGACATGTGGCTTTGGGTTTCCCTTTAAGAGTGACCGCTTAATACAGGTAAAAAGAACAAAGAAAGACAAACATGGGACTGCTTAAGGGTGGCCGCGTCCGCTTAATAGAGGTAACAATTACAGCATGTGTATGGGCCAAAATTTGGGACTTTGAAAACTGGCCGCTTAATAGAGGGTGGCCGCTTAATAGAGGGTGGCCGCTTAATAGAGGGTGGCCGCTTAATACAGGGCAGTTATATACAGGTTCAACTGTATTTACATGGCAGAAACCAAGCCCTACCGATAACCGACATCCCAGGTACGCAATGCGAGATTTCGGCTAGGTGGACTGGCTTGGTTAACATTTAAACACAAAATGAAAATTAACAAGAAATTATAGAAAACGCTTGATCTCGCCTAATCGAGCTAACCCTGGTACCTGGCCTGGCTCACCTCGATATAAACCCCCGTTTGATTTCTTTTCCCTCCCACACATTTTCATTTCCTATCCTGTTTATATATTCATCATATCCTTGTTTAACGTCACTCCAGGTGTCATTTTACTGATCGACGATAACAACAATTAACTCTCCACCTTCGTTTCCACAATATTTTCTTTGGGCTCGTCTGATTGCTTACATTTATCTCCTACCTTTTACGAGCATGTAGTATGCAATATTTTACATTTCTCCTCACATTCGGCTCTGATGAAGGGCTCGAAACATCGATTATAACCTTGTTCTCTCGTTTTTTGGCAGTATACTAGTACAACTACCTTTAAACTTTTTCTAGCCTTTGAGCTGGGTATTTTTGAAAGCGCGTTCGCTTTTTCCTGAGTCACATATACACGAGGTAAATCGTTAAACACACCAATCTCAGCCAACACTGTGGGATAAATACTTCGATTCGTTTTATTATCCAACGAACCCTGATTTCGTAGTTTTATCAGGAGGTGCTGAACTTTAGCTGTCAGGGTGCAGGATCCAGTGGCGTATACGTTGGGGGGCAGGGGGGCGACCGTCCCCCCGGACATTTCTGTCGGAAAATTTAAGCTTGTCGGAAAATTTGAGGGAGGATACCTTACTATATTTCGTTTGCTGAGAAGTCAAAAAACCTTCAGAACTAGAAACGTCAAAAATTGGACATTTGCAGATCATAGAAATGATACGATATTACGGCACATAAAAATTTGAAACTAGTTAAACATCTTTAACCTAAATCGAATGCAGAAAACCGACGTTTTCTTTTGAGATATGGCAACTGTCTGCCAACAAACCAGCTTGAGAAAATTCATTCCTCGCGGTTCGTGTTGACAAGCGCCTAACAACGTGAAGTCCGGCCATAGCAACGTCAAAGTTTCGCCCAATAAATTTCAACGTTTTAATTTTGAAACAACGCGTTAATTAACGCACAGTGCACAGTCAATTGCAAATGCGGTAGTACAAACATAGGAAAATCGTGTAATCAAAATAGCCTATAAAATTGTTGGTAACATTTTGCGTTCTGAAAAGAAACCAGTCAATGTTAGTTGGTTGGCGCGCTGTATCAGCGTACTACAGCCGAGGCTAGACTGCTGTTACTAATTCTCAACTCTAAATGACTGCTAAAAATACGTTTGACGTTTGTTAAGGTAACCCGATTTAGGCTAACTCTTGTCGGAAATTTTTCAAATCTCGCCCCCCCCTCCACAAATTATTATATACGCCGCTGGTAGGATCCTTAGCTAAAAGTTTAAACTTAGACTGATGGCTACTGGCCCTGTTTCGGGGCCACAACTTTTAACTCTTTCTCGGCGGCATCTTCTCTTGACGAGTAAAATCGTCTGGCATTAGCCAGAGTAAAATTATAGAAGTCTTACCCAACTGGAAAGTGTTGATCTTTTCATTTTCGTTTTTACGAAAAGTTATGGTTACCCAAGTAACTACGACGGCCAGAATCTTTTATTTTGATATTTTTTTTACATATTCTGCAACAAGGATGAAGCCATGTTATTTTTCAAATATCTCAACTCACAACATTTGAATATTATGTTCATTTTCGAAAAAGAGAATAAGAAAACTGCTCTTTGATATGCTACTCACAAAAAGGTCAAAAGCTAGCTACACATCCATTTTCATTAAGGAAACCTATAAGGGCCTCGTCATGAATTTTCGTAGTTTCCCTCTTTTCGCTTATAAAATTAAACCGGCTAAATGAGGACTCTAACCGACAGTGCCTGCAAAATAAACAACACCAAACCTGGATATTAGAATGACCTAAAACCAACTCCTTTCCTTTTCATGTAATCAACCAATAATAAAAAATTATTACGGTAATGCAAAGTCCAACAAGCCCAATTCCAACACAGAACACTCACACAAACGCGTTATGACAAGTTTTCATAGATTTTCACAAGAAACTCACACGCTTTTAACTCAAAAATCTCATTCAAGAGTCTTGCTCAGAATTAGAAATCAAATCTGTGTTTTCGTCTCACTGAATCAAGAACTTTTTCTGCTTCAATGATCTTAAAACCAGTGCCGTACCAAGAGGTGTCCACGGGTGCGCTTGCCGACATTTTCATAAGCAAAAATTTGACTTTTTCGATTTTTTGTTCTAGATTCAAAAATGTTTGGAAAGTTCAACAACGTTAATTGACGACTTTGTAGTTGTGAAGACTCGGCAGAACCTGATTCAAAGTTCCAATTACATTCTAAGGAATAAAAAACAAAAAGCACAAAAATACTTTTTTCTACAGGAGTTCCCCGTTTAGTTGTATAACCGTAGTACCGGTATACAATTATTATAATGTAAGGACGAGCTTGGGTTCCGTTGGACAGGCCCGAGCGGGAGCTTTTAACGGACTTTGCCCCGGGCGAATTAACGTCTATGTACGGGCAGGGCGCACGAGTACAGGTTTGCTTATTACGCGTTAATATTTGTCACGCTTAGCAACTATCAATGGATGACTCATTGCTCTGTGATCCTAACTGGCATGTTGTAAGTATATAAGAATTAGATTATTCGCTCTCGATTTCTATGGGGTGAGATTATTTCTATGCAATTTCTATGAGATTTCTATGAAAACACACTTTGCAAAGAACATTTTTTGTCTTTTCTGGGATTGCACTTTCAAGTAAGCATTCTATTTCGTCTTCAGAAACTTCACAAAAACGAGAGGCGGAAGCCATTTTCGCTACTCGCTATCTATCGACGAATAGATAGCGAGTAGTGTAGCCAATCAGAATGCAGCATTTGCAATAGTACTCAACTAAGTTTCTACCAATTATTGTTAGTTGATCATTCACAGTATTGAAGATGAAATAATATTGCCTAAACATGTCTAGAATTAAAGTGTTTTTTTGTTGACTTGATGGTAATTTTTACTTTGATGCCAATCAGAACATAGAAAAAAATGAAATACTCATTCTTTCAATTCATGAGCATGTTGGTAAAAAAATCGATTTCCGTCCTACGTCATTACAACAGAAAACAAACCAGATGTGTTTCCAAGATGCACATTTTATGGCTTTATTTTCGCTACCGATACTGCTTTATGGCGAAGATTTGTTCCAGTTTTTTCCCCCTAATTTTTAAAAAATGACCACTTTCTTAATAAATAACCAATACAAAAATCTCTGATTGACTAAATAACCAAACCAATTCCATGTTACATCCTTCTAAGAAAAATAGTCAAACAAGTTCAAGTTGTGCAGAAAAAAATTGCACTTTTTCTGATTTGCCCACGTACACTGAATAAAGCTTGGTGAACCCCAGTTGGAAACCCGTGATCGAAGTTTTAGTAAATGCGCAAAAACAACAAAAATACATAATTTTGACCCAATATTGTATACGAAGACCTTAAAACAATATATGTATATATGTTTAATATTAAAATAAATGAGACAGAAAAAAAACACCAAAAAAAAAAAAAAACCAAAAAACTTCTTTACTGGACCTTTATTAAAAACAGTTCGGCTGTTGAGCCTTCTTCAGTTTAAAAATACTATTTACTACACATCCACCAGTATTTAAATAAGTACTGAGTAATTAAAAATTTGAATACAGTGGAACCCCACCTTACGCCCACCTCGTTATTACGGCCACTTTTTTTCGTCCCGATGAAACGCTCATACATTTTCTTATAAGAAAACTCCGTTAATGCGGCCAACGGCCACATTGTGAAATCCCAACTTATATATTCCTTTATAAATTCACTTCGTTAATACGGCCACTCAAGCCAAATATGCATTCCGAAGGACAGATAAGTGATAAACAAAAATAAATCTTGAGAAATAAGAACGATTTTCTTTTTTGATTCAAAACGTCTGTGACAAGTCATGTCGTTGACTTTAAAACCGCCACTAAGTCATGAATGTGATACAACCCCTATTAAATGACAAAGGGAAATAAAGCTCGACAATAATATCCGTTAAATTGCAAAATTATTAAGTGATTGTTCTTGTACAGAACAAGTAAATCGAAAGTCATAGATATTTTTTCCCAAAATCCCATTAAAAGTTAACTTATTAATGAAAGTAACATGCAAAATTGGAGAGTTTGGGGCCTTTATTTTGAAAAGGATAGTATGTATAAAATTCAGTTATGTTCATCTTGCTGTGTAGTTCCGTTGCAATTAAATTATATCTGCATTCCTGATGCTTAAGAACAGTTGTTTAGAAGTTGTTTAGAACTGTCCTGAAGTTACTCAAGTGACCAGCCATGAAGTTTGACCCTACCCAGTTAATACGGCAAGATACTTACGGACCGTTGGTGGCCGTATTAACGAGATTCCACTGTATTATTTTCGTAGGTAAAAGTTAGCATATTGATACGAATCTAGGTAATAGTTAAAACTTCTTATTCCCTTAATTTATGCGTCCCTTCCATTTTAATTCGTACCTTTCATTGATACCATAATGCTACAAAGCAAACAGCTGCGGTATCCAATATGCTTCATTAAGATGTAATTTTGCATCCAAATCCATGAGGATAGCCTAAAGTTAAGAAGTCTTTTCTCTGCTGTTGATATTAAAATTAACTAAATGTTGGTGGCGAGATATTGAATCCAATACTGCATGGATCCTTCTACTGGAACCTGCTGTTGGTCGGTTGTTTATAATATATTGTTTACATATGTATATGTACATATATCCATATGGAAAATGCACTGACAGCGAAAGACAGTTGTGTTTGGTAATGTCAGCAGTTTAGAGAACTGATAGTGTTCAACTGAGGCCTCATTTTTACGTAAGCATATTTCTACGAAAATGCATACATTCTTATGTTTTTGCCTTTCGTGAACATGTAGACGAAGAGTGAGTGGAGTCGTTTTCACTGAAAATGAAGACTTTCGGAATCGTCTTGGAAAGCTGAGATTTCAGAAAAGGGTGACTTTTCAAAACTCTGCATCGCCGGGTAGATAGAGGAAAAGTGGGGTATTTGAACACGGTGTCGGACCAAGTTTTCTAGGATTAAGATCATCCGACTTGATAGAAGATCGTTGCTAATTTGATTTTCAAGGTTGTTATGTGGGCACGCAAATACGACACAAAAGCGCTCATGTGATCTGAAAATATACGTGTGGGCGTATTCCAAATTTTCAGTAAGCGTTGTGAGTGAAGCGTTAATGCATGCACATGGTTAAAATCTAATACTAGCCAAAATGTTGAAAAGATATGTACTGCATATATATGTACTGAAATTGGTTTAAGAATTTTTATCCTTCACTAATAATTTGTCAAGCAAGGTAATCAGGTGGGGCGAAAATAGTGGAAATATGTGGTAATTTTGAATAAAAGTCTGGTTGTTAAACGGCCGAAACGACTGAACATTTCTTAGGCAACTAGGTTTAACGTTACATCAACACATCTGAAAAGTAGGGGTAGGCTATTCTAAA
The DNA here is from genome assembly GCA_030142905.1 of Heliopora coerulea. Taxonomy (NCBI): domain Eukaryota; kingdom Metazoa; phylum Cnidaria; class Anthozoa; order Scleralcyonacea; family Helioporidae; genus Heliopora; species Heliopora coerulea. Next base: position 4,190,992 of record JASJOG010000009.1, read on the forward strand.
ATAACTAGAGCCATGAACCTCTGATCCCCCGAGTGATGTCTAGAAAGTAAAATATTGACTCACGCCTTTAGCCTACAAGTCATAACAGTTTAAATTGAATCTGGCAACCCCATACGCTTGCATAAAATAAGAGTGTATGACAAACCATGACCCAAAGGGAACGTTAAGTATGATAACTTCAAGAGTTATTGGGATAACCCTGATAATAGCGAAACAGTCAGAGGGTAACACAAATGTCACGTAGGACAAGACTATTATTCTTTACACAGATATGACGCGAGAACATACATTCGCCAGCAAACCTGATATTGTATAACACAAAAGTCAGCTACACAACATCTTCAAACGCGTTCAGAGGTCGTACTCAATATCACGTTGTCTGAATACAACTGCGAGGCAGAATTGTGGCTCCGTCTTCCTTTTCTAAATGTTCGTGACTCCTAAGAATATGGCGATATAAAACAAGCAGTAGTTGAACGTGGTTTCATGTGAGGCTGAAAGAAGTTTTGCCTTTTCATACTCGATTTGTGAGAGTATGTAGGAGGACATGTTCATTTAGTTGCTACAGTTACAGAAGGTGCTTGGCGAACCACATGACTAAAGACAAAGTTCTATGGATCTTGAATTGAACGCTGTAATGAGCGTAAAGGGTTTCCACTTCCAGGTACTAAACATCTTCATGTAAGTTCTTAGTCTTCAACATCATCAAACTGCCCGCTTTCTGTAGCGTCTGTCAAAAAAGTTACACAAGTTTGAGTCAAATAACACGTTCAAATGTTAATTATTTCCAATTGTATATTTATTTTAGCTACATTTCAAACGTGTTGCCACTAAACTCAGTTCAATTATTCGTGGCTTTGACACTGCAGTAACACAGCCTTGGTCTCAAAAGTCGAACTCAATAAAATGTACATAAATTTATCTGTGCTGAAATCTATTTTGAACAGCTACAACTACTTCCAATAAGAAATAAAAAAGAAACTTTTGACGAAATATAATCAAATAATTTATGAATAAATTTCAGCAACTTTTTCTAACTTAAAGTCTGCTTTAAGTCAAACTTCCAATTTAAAATTTAAAATGGATGGCCAAATTATTTGTACACATTAGCTAAATTATTTGTACACATCTGTTTGAGCTTCATTATCAATAACGATTTAGAAAAAAAGTAACCACAACAAAACGTTAACGATAAGTGCAAGCAATAAATAATTGTCACTCAAACAGCTGCTCATTTATATTGGCTCATTTTAGTCTCCAAAGGAGATTGTCCATTTCAGAGCAAGCGATGTTCAATTTTTTTTTGCGTGTTGATAATAATGCTTTGATACGTATCTGAATATCACTAACAGTCAATTCTCGTAGAGTAACGCCAAGTGGTCAGAAATGGGGCAACAAATAGCGAAGCTCAATTAGTCAAATGGGTCAATATCACAAATATCGTACGTTGGAGTTACAGAGGTGAATTTCGCCACCCCACAAACACATCGACCCACTACGCCTACTTGAATAGTCTGTTGTTTTCTCAGAAAAATGTGTAATGGCCAGTATAATCATGAAAAGTTGTCTACATATGGAACCGAGTAGACGTTATTGCCGAACCGTACAGCAAGCGTAGAAACACAAAGTACTTTTATGCCACCTGGATAAGATGGTAATACTCTACATGTAAAATCTTAAGAACAAAAACAGCAACCTGTAAAATCATGCATACAGGTAAGTACATGTTGCACTCAGTGGCGGATTAAACGATAGGCACTTTAGGCATGTGACTAGGGCCCACGAAGGTTAGAGGCCCACGAAGATGTTTGTCTGTGTGGCTGTGTTTTAATTTTTATTTTAGAATCATTAAGATAACTAAGGACAGACACTCATCCTTGTAGGATTCGTACTTGATAGCTTGCAAGTCTTACGTGCTTTTTGACTGGGGTAAACCACTACAAGTAAAGACTATAAGAGTATTCAAACAGAGCTCAAAGGAATGAAAACCATTCATAATGTATTTCCGAGAGAAATACAAGAGAAAGACTGATTTCAGAATAACTAAACTTACTTTTTACGACTCTTCAAACTTTGACGAAAACAGGACGACGTATTTTTGATCGACGGCTAAATAGTACCTCTAAATGACTGAATTCGTAATTTTATTCTTTCTGCTATTATTATTTATTCTATTCTTCTATTGTTTTACTCTGGCTAATGCCAGACGATTTTACTCGTCAAAGGGAGAGCTCCCCTCCTCGAAAGAGTTAAGTATTCCATTATTCATTATGCTAATATATATTTACTTATATAAATGTTTTTAAGCGGAGATCCTAACTAAAAAAATGCACAAACGTGTTAAAAGGAATGAAACTGAAAAAATTGCGTAGGTGAACCGTGACTGACACTGATCGATTTATCTGGTGGCCATATTGGCCTCCTTCTTTTTTGCGTATTGGCTATTTGACTTACCGTGAAATTGATCCACAAAGACGTAAAATCCATTATGAACATAAAATGCATTATGCATGAACATTACATTTTCCGCATAATCATTTTCCTTTACTTATCTTGCTCTGTATTGAGACTTATCAAGACCTAGCAGAGCTCAACCATGGGTCAGTCGTGTTTGTTACCACCCCTACTCCTATGTATAGAATCGGAGTTGATGCGTTCAATCCTAGCTGGATGATATGGAAAGGAAAGGAGAAGAAAGGAAGGAAAGGAGGGGGGAGCTAATCATCTTTACTTGCAGCCCTTTGGGCTGAATTACAAAGGACGCAGATCAACATGGTTGACTCGAAGGCATATTAAAGGCGATGCTGGCAGCCACCATTTGACCCATACTTGACCACGGAGCGCAGCTATGATGTAAGGGTTGGTTTTACTGAGGATGTTTTAATTTTAATTTTAATATTTTAATGAGGATGATTAGTTCTTTTGCCATGAAGAAAATACACACAGTAAAACTGTAGAATGAACATCGTTATGCTGTAATCCGACCTCCCTATGGATAATATTACTAATTTCCACTAATGTACGTGTTACTTGCGGCAGGTAATGTAGTGCTGTTTTGCTTGTTATGACTGTTCTTGACTTCTTGTATAATCTTACCGATTCATACACGTAATTGATGTTCACATTCAATATAGCTATAATTGAAATCTTATCGATGAAGCCCTAAAAAGCTGAAGCCCTAAAAAGAAAGCGGATCTAGCTGGGATCTACAGGGCCCACGAATGTTTTAATCCGCCACTGGTTGTACTCCAGAGGCCTGTTTTTTACCAAGCTTTAATGCGCATATGACAGAATTTTTTTCCTCAAAATTTACAGTATCGAAAGGAATCGAATGACATAGGAAATATTTTCATCGCATAAAAATGCAATGATCACGCTTAGGAAACAAAATAGGGCTCCGGAAATCATGGCCTGGAGAAGAGCATTAGTTCAAGAGGGCATTTTCAAATCGGGTAAATCGTATTAGAAATAAAAAAGGCACATACACAGGTGAATTTGGCTCCCAGTTTGCTTGTAATACACAAGTGTGGAAAGCAGGTCAGAAGCCAAGAGATAACCCAATTTGGAAGTTATTTACTTAAAATTTGCTTTATCGTGTTCCCGATTTGATGTCTCAAGCTCAATTCGGACATAGTCTCTTTTCTTCCATGCAAATAAAAACTCAGAAATTTTAATCAGATGAACGCGTGTTATTTATTGTTCGAATCTGCTCAACACAGCAGATTGTTTTTAGATGAGAATGAAAAATTCTCCTTCAATCGAGCCAAATTTAAGAAGCCTTCCACGAAATTCAAAAGTATCAATTCCAGATCATTCTGTTTTGTGTCGTGTTTTCACTTTAAGTCTTTTTTGAAAACTGAAGAAAGCAAACTGTTACCCGGAATCGGCAAACAGTTGTTCGAATTTTTTATGTAAGGGGATCTTCGAATTGATGACTCAAATATACACAGTTATCTATAAAACCATATAAAATGGATACTTAGTTGTGAAAAACTTCTGGACTTCGGGTACAACTTGCTTCCTGGTACCTATTTTGCATACCCTTCTGGACATTAGGCTTTGAGTGCATGGTATTGACCAGTGCGATTTAAAGTTTTGAAATATCGATACCCTTAAAGACGATTTGTATCTCTGAAATGACCTTTTTCAGGTTGGGTCGCCAGTTCAAGAGGTTTGACTGCCCTTACCATGGCCCTAGGAAGAATTCCTAAACTGAAAAAAATAATAAAGGTGAAACGCCACCTCAAAATTCGAAGATGTAAAGCCATCACGTTCTCGAATTAACTGTAATAGGAATTAAGGAAAGCGATGAATGAGGCGAGAAGGCAGGAAGAAAGGAAGCAAGCAAGGAAAGTTGTTAATTAGAGAGGGCAAAACACTAAATAGCTACAAGGCTCATAAACCTGTGGCCCTTTACGATACAAAGGTAGAGAAAGAGGATTGAGATAAGTTAAGTCAGAAGACAACAGAGTATCCTCTTCTTCTACCTTTTTTCGCCTCATCTTTTGCCTTCGTTAATACCTATTCGCTAAATTTATAATCTAATACCTCTACCAAATATATTTGTTATCAGGTTTTGATCTCGTGATTTACTTTGAAAATGTTTTGCGGTAGCAACGCAACGTTAGTCTGTTTGTTTCTCTCTTTTTACTGCTAATTCGCGAACGTGATGGCTCTTCATCTTGGAATTTTAATCAGGGCTCTTATCTTCATTAGTCGTCTGAGATTTCCACCCAGTAAATCCTTGGTAAATTCCAGAACTTTTCTTGTCAATTACGTATTATTTAGCGCATACCGTGGCCGTTTACACCGCCGTTAGTCTGTTGTGTCATTTCAAGAAACTCTTGCTGGGACTGAAGTTGGAACACATTTTCCAGTCTGTCCAGGGTTGCCTGGATAAAAAGCGGTGTAAGAACAAACTTAATGGAATGCTAACCGTTAAAATACAACGCTAAACAAAACAAAACACCAAAACAAATGAAATGATGAAAAATAGACTGAAGTCAACCAGTAAAAAAAACTAAAATTAAAACATGTATAAAAAAGTTTTATTAAAATAGTTTTAAAATAAATCTCGGATCTGCCATAGAAGTTTCGCGTGTTAATATAAAACAATGCTTTGCTAAACAACGCTTGCAAGCTACTTTTATAATCGTGTTGAACATTACTCAAAATGACAGTTAAAATTCCAAGCGGCGAAAACTCACAATACAACTGTATCGGGTCAGGTTCAAGAGGAGCGCGTTTTGAGTCAAACGATTTGTTTTACGTTTTTGTGTTACGTTTTGATACGTTTAAGTATATAAGCGTATTACCTCTTGAAATGAAAAGGTAACTTGTAATTCATGTGAACACAAACTTACCTGCCCATCTTCAGTTAGATCGGCATTCTCGTCATTCTGACTCGTGAAAAACTCTTCACCATAGTCTAATGGATATCCTACGAATAAAAGGTTTTAGAACTGATGATTTTTAAAATTCTGTGTCACCCAAGATCATTTTACGCCAGTTTAGTTTACAAGTTTAAACCTTTGCTCTTGGGGAGAATTACTCTATCTGGGCTATTTATTGTATGATATCAATCTTCCCTTTTTTATTTCTAATGATGGCAATGCTCTCAACAGCTCAAATGCTTTTTATTACAAGTTGAGTTAGTGTAATTGCAGCTCTTAATTCAGAAAATGGTCAACTGGACCCTGAGGGAGACCTTTCAAAAGGTATTAGCTACAAAAACTTCACAGAATTTTCATGTTGGAAGTTTCAAATAAAGAGGAAATTCCGGGTTAAATGCATCAAGAGTACAGAAAAAAAATTTTTATTTAAGGGCGGATCCAGGAATCCTCAAAAGGAGGGGCCGGAAAGAGTGTCCTGTAGAAGGTTTTAATATATAGAAAAAATCTACTGCAGTTTTTAAGCTAAATTAAATGAATAGTTTCATCACAATTAAGTGAATTTAGAATGCAAACATTGATATAAACCGTCAAAGCTGTACCCCGTTTTGATAATGCAAATTTGATCTCGATCCGTGCTAATCTGGAGGTGGATTGTGAACGCCATCGAAATCATCGTGTAAGGAGTTATGGGATTGAAACCCTAAAAGACGACCTTGTCAGTTATTTTATCGTGCATGCATTTGATGACTACTGTTCTACAACGAGCATCACGTTTCTCAGCAGAAATTGCGAGTCCACTACTCTAATGATATTCTGGATTATAAAGATATCCATTTCGTCGTCGAGAATCAAGTTAAGCGTCCGTTTAACAAATTGATTACCAGAGAATAGGGGGGCGGCCCCTTCCCCCCTCTACAGCCGCTTCTGTTATTTACAAGCATTTACCGGCTGTAAAGGATGGATACATAATATTAAAAAAGGCAGATGTTAGTCATGAGAGGACCGGCCCTTCCCCGTTTGTGTATTTAGACATAAAAGTACTATAATAAATTGAGGGTTCGGTATAAAAACAACCTGTTTGTGGGTTTGGTAGCTTGTTCTAGCATAATGAATAGTATAGGTCGCACTACTTACTAACTGCTAGCGTTAACCATTTCGCCCAGAAAAAAAATAAAAAAAAATAAAAAAACCCCAAACAACCCTTAGTAAACCTCAACTAATTTTACAGAACTCAAAAAGAAATTATCTTTATATCGAACCCTCACTTTATTGTACCGTTAGCGAAATACCTGTGACGAATAAGTCATGGTGAAAAGAAAGCATGTGGCCCAGCAATACAAATGGCATTGCAATACTATTTCGCAAACTGGCAACCAGCAGTGAAATTCTGGTTACCATTACTCAATTTTCTGTCGCATTGGCGAGCAGAAAGGCGCAATTTCGGAACCAGTTCATTAGCATATTTTTCGACTTTTTGCACGATGAAATGGCTGTCGTAATCACGCAGGTACTGAAAGAGAACTGGGATTATATTGGTTAGTACCAAGTTGAGATTTTGTGGACTCTGAGCTACGCTTCAACATTTGTTAGTAGCGTGGCAATGATCCCTATCTTCTTTCCCATTAGGTTAACAGGTGATTCCACAGATGTGGCAGAAGTCGGATTGTTGGAAGATTGTTTTGTTCTCTGCAGATACGATAACGTTTCTCTTGAATTCTCCATTGATGACACCGACACCCTCATTCACTTTTGCGGTTATTATCATAATAAACCGTTCCATCGGATCGGTTGGGTAGTCTAAACTCTAGGCCCTGTCTGTCAACGTGAAGTGGCTTGGACCGGCATGTCATTGGAACACCCCACCTTGAACGCAGAGACTCACGCCTCGTGTAGCCGTAGCTTCCTGATGTACGAAACTTGAATTGTGTTGACATCTCTTTCATAACCATCTTTTCTAGTGAATGACTCGAAGTCTGCATAGATGACGAATGGGACGAAGACGACTTGTGAGTTTTCAATCATCATTCGGATACGTGCTATTTTGATAGTCTTTGAAAAAGTCACTGGGGCGTGTAGTTTCCAAACTGCACTCAAAGCCATACTATTGCCTATACAACCTGTGGACGGTAGGAGGACTTTCGTCAAGCTCACATCTTAGAAAAACGCTTTCTGAGCCCTAGACGGGGATCGACCTCGCAACACCTGATGTAACATCCATCTCATATACAAACTGTACCTGCCATTTCTTCTTCCAGCTGTTCTTGTTGATCGGGATGCAATACTTGACAATCAGATATGGCGATATAAATTCTTTCCACTGTATATAAGATAAGAATGATGCGTAATATTGTGGTTGAAAGAATGTTCTTTACAAAATAAATTATCTGTAAAAAATCGACAAAAACTAGTTAAATTGTCTTTTGTCGAAATACCAAAATCATCCTTTTTAAGCAATGCTGTCCAGTTTATGAAACCACAAACCGGAATTCGAAACTGTAACCTTCAGGTGGAACCCAACGAAATAAAGGATGACAACAAGGATGGTGTGACTTCTTCGGAAGGACAGCATGAAATTTATAGACTTGTTTTGAAGTTATCTAAAACGGCGCGCGACAATTGACTCTACCGTGCTTTTCTTTTTGCTGAAATAGCCCTTCTTTAATCTTTGTTTGTCTTATATATACTTTATTCGAGTTTTCAAATGATTTACAATATCCCTCTCTTCGTATGTTTTCCAGCCACCTTACCCTTAGGCCTTGGAAATAGTTTATAGACTGTCTGAAAAGGTTTGGACACCGTTTTTACATCGTATTTCAATAAAATGCGTTTCATCGGTTCCGATGTTCTTCTTATGCTACCTGTGATAACAAATAATCAAGGTCACCGGATGAACCTTTGCCACGAAACGTTATACAAAGGTTTCTCAAAAAATTCAGAGTATAGTCATTTTGCTGGGAAAGATGATTGCGGCATTTATATTGTAAAAGAAACGTGTTCATCAAAATAAACAAGCATGGTTTAACAGAATATGTTTGACAGCTTACTTGTCAGAGACAGGATGATAAATATTTCTACGTTCCGCAAAAAACTGATAGCAGGTTTCATACTATTTATGTGAGTTAGAAACCATGGAATTTTATCACGTCTTAACGTTGAAATGACACGGTATCAACATTGTAAACCTTTCAAGATAAAGTTTAAAAGTCGCAGATAACAGGGTTATTTGCTTTACTTCTTCTATAATCAGATTGGACATTCTATACCTTTTAGCAAACTTAAACTATTAATTTACTATTTTCTATCTCTTTTTCAACTGCAGTAGACAGCACAGTACACCACTGTACCGTACACCACAGCACAGCACCGCACAGAGTACACTGGTCAAGTAACATCGTGTAGGTACATACATGACATTTTGTCGTCTGGTACAAATCGAAGCTCTGTTGCGGGATGATCATCTTCACTTCCATTGTCACTTCCTGATTCCATTTCATCTGATTTAAAAAATAATTAAAGTATGTGTGTGAAAGACCTTAGTATTCTAACCGGGATAAATAACGACGACAGAAGATGATGTAGGTGTACATACATAAATAATTTATCATATGGCTGGGCTTGTTATCCAGTCTGCACGCAAAACGACGCGCACCGATCGGCTGCCTAATCGTGTGATAAGTTTATGGTAAAAACAGGAACGCTTTGGTGAGAAAATGTCCGAGTTTATTTGTGGAAAAACAAACCTGTTGATTTTAAGAAAACTAGACGGACAAACATAACTCCCCCATGAAATCAGAGGTAAAAACAAGCAAGTAGACCTAGACAATTACCTCTAGGGATGCACCGGAACCGGAATCGAAAATCAAAGTAGTATCTGTCTAATTGAACCACGAGGCAGATGATGTTACTTAGTTGGACATGGCCAATGTGGAATTAAGTGGTCAAAAAGTGAAAATAACTCCTCATTTAATAATGCCAAATAAGAAATTATTAAAATTGTCCTTCATATTTCAATTACAAACAAAAACCAATTTTATGCCTTATGTTTTATAACTTTTATTGTTTATTAATATCATGAACATTTTTGCCCTATGAAGTGTGAACATTTATTTGCAAATAGTTTTGTTTTTGATTGCATTTTGGCTGTGCATAGTCTTAGAAAGTTGAGCACTACAGATAAACCACTGACCATATTTTGGCTCAAAGTTTCATCATAACCTTCCCAGATTTCCCCTCACACAAATGACACAACCACAAAACTAAACTGTCAAAGTTCACCAGAACAAACGTTGGCTTGTGTAATGTGTATTCAAGGTTGCTTTTTGCTGCCATTGATTGATATTGTTTGAGCAAAATATACTTTTTTGTACCTTGCACTTGTAATGTAACTATTGTTATAAGACTACAAGTTAAAAATATCTTTTGCGTTCAGTAATTTTGACATTATAGAGCTTGTGGAATAGATAATTAATGACGTCACATCTACAATTAATTTTTAACTGTTGTGTTCATATAAACCACAAAATCTATTTTAGAAATAGGACTACTGTTATTGTTACTATGGACTACTGTTCTTATTACTATTTTATCAGAAAGTTCCGGTTCCGGCCGAACATTTTCCACCAGTTCCGGCCGGAACCAAGTTCTGGTGAATCCCCAATTACCTCGCAAAACAAAAAGCGGGGTAATAGCGATAAAGAAAGGAGTCAAAAGCCGTATTATAAATTTATTAACCCTCGTTTGCATACGGATCTCCTTCCGTCTTACAGACTTACCTTCGTCGTTCGAAAATTTCTATGAAAACCTAAGGCGGATATTTTTGCGAACATACCTCACACTCGGTAAACAAGTAATCAGTTTCAACGGGCAAATTTCTTTAATTGGTATAAGAAAGATCCATAATGCTACACCGCTACAAGCATACCAACATAATCAGTATACCAGTTTTTGTAGAGTCAAGTTCTATGGGATTCACAGAAGCATGAATAACCAAAACTTGTCGCCTCAATTTCTTGATGATTGATGAAACCTTTTGTGCAAATTTTGTAAAAAAGAAAGGAGTTAAGAAATCCAAATTCGTACGCAAAAACGAGCTTCGCGTTTCTTTTGCTAAATCTACAAATTCTGAATCCATTGAATTGGATTCGATGGAGCGAATCTAAATTGCGATTCAAATTACCCAAAAGAGCCGCAGCCTAAGTTTCACATCCAGCAGGAGCGCAACTAGGAACTTCGAAGGGCAGGGGTCGGATGGTAGTATCGAGGCAGCGTCGGGGTGATTTTGATTGTTTCGAGGGAGGTAGATCTAAGTGGCTTTGGGGAATAAGGGCAAAAAGATGTTACTAAAAGTGTACATATAAGACTTCCCACAAAATGGGCAGGGGTCGCGACCCCCAAACCCCCTCTCTAGTTGCGCCCATATCTAGACAATATTTACTGGCTGGGTTTTCAAAAGTTGCCGACGTCCGACGCAAGTTGCGGGCTATAGTTAGCCATTGCGCCGAGTACGTTTTGTATTACAAAGTATGCATTCGTCAGTTCTAATCATTTAGTGATGTACGTATTTGCGACAAAGGATTGAAAAGCATTGTAGCATTTTTTGAGGAATGTTTTAAAGGAACTCTTGATTACGGCTATGAATAAAATTTTGACTGACGTCATTCTCTTGATTATAATAATGTGTACAATAGCTTCCAAAAACTGCCTTGAAATACACCTGAATGCATTTTTTGGTATTCAAGTTTTCAATGATCAGGTTACTCATCCGACTATATTTTGACAAAATGAAAACCCTGTACTCGTCTTTATGAAAAGCGCAATGACAGCTTGTGAAATATTTAGGGATTTTTGTCGGCAGTTAGCAAAAGAAATTTACTTCAAGGTAAAAATTTTACACCTGTTTGGCGATCCCAGTTTATCAAACTTTTAAAACCAGAAATATGATTTCATACCAATTTCATATCATCAGTATACTACCATGCATCCTTGCATGCAGGTGTAGAAGAAGGGACGCAAGGCCGCACGTGAAAATGTAAACACCGATCTTTTAACCAAAACAAAAGAAAAAGAAAAACAATTAAAAATTTTAAGGATTATTTCCACGGTGTTTTTTCGGAACATCAACTTCCTTTATTAGGTTAAAAGTTACAATTAGTAGTTAGGTGAGCGTGATTCTGTGTATTCATCGTCAACATTCTTTGCGTGAACAGTGCTTGAAATTTAGACTAGATGGAAGCCATCGGAATACTCAGTAACGGATCCTCCCCAAAGTCAGCGGTTGTTTTTCCTTTTGATGGTGCATAGCAATTTGTATAGCTGTCTGTTGCATCTGAAGCATTACTTCTTACGATTTTTTTCGCACAACGTTGTTATAAATTGATGGTTCGAAAAAGTCTTCAAATTGAAAAGTGTTACCTGCTTCAATTTTACGATAAGCTTTGTGACAGTAACAATCATTTAGAAGAGAGCAAATTTTCAGATTTTGAACAATTTCAAGAATTTTTTGCAAGATGACAAAAAATAGGTTACTTTGTGTTCACCCAGGAGGAAAGTTTTTGAACTCACATTTCAGCACTAGGAGTCATGCCTAAATAGTATTCATGAAGGGACAATCCCTGTACTTATGTTTCACTGAGCCAATCACTGACCAAAATGCCAAAATTACATGGCTGTGTTTGTTTCTATTCTTTGTAAAAGTTTTAAGTATTTTTTGTGGTTTCTTTTGTCATAGGTGATGGGGACAGCAGGTTCACAGATGAAAACCATAAGGAGACTGCAAAGAACAACCATTGCTCTATCAATTGCTGCCATGTATAGTAGTTATAAAAAAACCAGTGATTTTGTGTCAATGAAAAGAGAAAAACCCCAAATATTTCAGCAAATAAAAGTTGTATTCCATTTTCTTCATTCCAAAACAGGCTTTTTTTTACTAGTTTTGCTTACCTCTGTTGGGGTCACACTCATACTATTACATGTATGCTGGGTGTTGTAATCAAATAATGAAATTGTTATGTGCAGGAACTTTTTTAAATACTAGCATTAATACACTGCCAGTAAACTTATGTTCCAAAACAGTTTTGCAAATACCCAGAAGATATTGATTTCCAACACTAATAAAACCATATAACTGTAATATTACAACTGTAATATTATGGACCCAAATAAGGAGGGACAAAAATACATGTATGTTGTGTTTCTTATTTCAGGTTATGAAAGTTAGTTAGTTTGTTAGTCTAGGTTTTTTTCTGTATCTTTTTTCCCCCTCAGTTTATGCTGACACCAGTTAATAACGGATGCAATAGTCTCACAAAAATCATTTTATTGAGCTCTGATTTGTTGACTGCATAATTATTTCTCCATAAAAATAATTGCTCTGAAATACCCTGTATTTAAATTTCATGTCATAAATTACTGAACCAAGAAAAGAAACTGAATACTAACACAAACTTGACATGAAAAGCCACAAATGGAAAAAAACATTAGGATTGGCAGGAGAAAAATTGGAGTGGTTAGAAAACCAGAATAACAATTTTTTCAGGCCTAAACATAATTATTTAGCAAAGCATGATAACACTTCCTTTGAAGTTCTTCCTTGGATGGGACAATAATTCAGGACAATGACCAGACAACTAATATTGCAACCTATTTATTGAATGTGTTTTCTTATAATTTGTATGGTCTCCTGAAAATAATAAGGGACTATCCTGCCAACTGGCATCATAAGGATGAATGACCCCTATGGATGAGAGATCCACAGTCATTTATTCCTAGGGACAAATTACCTGTCCTACAATTAATAGTACCTTATTAAAATTGGCACCTACCATGACCCAAATTGAAATTCTAACATAAACTTAATCCAAACTTTAATCTCAGCACGAAACCTAACCATTATTTAAACCCTAATACTGACTATAATCTCAACCATAACATTGTTAGCTATATAGCATACTATTAGATCCTTCAGATCTGAGAGAATCATCATAAAAACGAGGGATTGTTGTCTCTGAGCCACTGATAATTGAGTTTTAGGTGACCAGAGTCATGCAGTTCATGGTCCACAGCTGACCATGCAGGAATTCTCTTGGTTTTTCCTATATTTAATGTGGGACTGGAAACAGTGAAAGAGACGTGGTATGGATCATTGTACCTTCAAATGCTTCCTCAACCATACAAAATAAACACTCATGTGGGAAATATGCAGTATCTTTACAAACAGCATGAAGAGATATCACAGGGTAGTCCAATGAAAATCCTTTTCCAGTAGCAAGATCACACCATGACAGATAACTGGAAAAAAAGATTTAAAATAGAAAATAATCGAGGGCCTGTGAAATATTATTTTATGCCTGATGTATAAAGTAAAAAACAATTTAAGTCCAAAATACACATGTGACCTTTTTAATATTAATAATTGCATTCACGACCTACAAGTTAAGGAATTTTATGTACCTAGATTTAAGACAGTGACTTTTGGGAAACATTTGCTAAAATACCTGGGACCTACTCTTTGGAGCAAGATCTCACCAGATATAAGGAAACTATCATCATTGGATGCATTCAAGAAAACCATTAGGAAGGTGGATGTAGATAAATTTCTAAACAATCCATGCAAAAAATTGTACATTATGTAGCTCTTAAACTTGATTATTTTAATTGTAAGTTATCTGTAAAGATTATTTTTAATATTTTTAAGTAAACTGTATGCAATATTTTAGGATTTTAGATGTGCCCCCAATTAGTGGTAATTTACTGCTAGTAATTTACTGTATCATTAATTAATTAATTAACTTTGAAAAGGGGACTTCAGTGCATGCAGCATTATGCAAAGGCCATTAATGCCTGCTTAGAGCCGTTATAATAGATTGATAAGCGTGTTTTGTACTTACTCTTCCGTTATATAAAGCGTGCCTTTGCCAAGGTATTTATCTTGAATAAACGCTTGAGTGTTTTCCTGAACATGGTAAACATTTTCTGTTGGCTCTGAAAACGTTGTTAACAGCATAATAAGTTGTACAATGACAGTATGGAAAGAACACACGAAAGACGACGGAGGTTAAATTGATCACTAGTCGTTTCTACATATGATACCCACTTGATGCACGCGCTTTCCAGCGTTACCAGATTAAAACCGCTGATTCGTGTTAAATTGTAGTTAGTGGGCTCAGAAACAAGCTCATCAAATAAGTCACATTTGTGTTGTGAAAAAAATTTGTAATCTACTTCGGCGGACTCTGAGCGTTGTGGCGCTCTCAGATCATAAAATGGCCCAAATCCTAAATAAAATAATTTTTGAGAAGAAAATTGAACGATTTTTTCGTCAATTTCAAGACCAAATAGTCAGCTGCTTCTCCGTATAGAAGGATTTTGTGCCGTTTGCAGCCATTTGCGGAACCATAGGTAGCCCGGAAGTGAAGGTAGCTGACTTGAGTATTTATAAATAGCGTAAATAAAGTTATATAAGCTGTATTTACTTTGTTTATGGCAGGCGAACAGAAAAGAGAACTAAGAGAAGCGTCTTGGCTACGAGTGAATTCAAAACTCGCCCCGTTCCCCTTTCTGACGGCTTCGTGCCAGTGGCTTTTAAGACTGTTTTAAAAATCTAAATTTTGAAAAGTCTTCAAAGCTACTGGTGTGAAGCCGTCAGAAAAGGGGAGAGAGGCGAGTTTTGAATTCGTCCGTAGTCAAGTGCAAAGAATAAAGAATGACCTATCTATCTATCTTAACACTTAAGAAATTAAATTTTAATTTCTTAAGGCATAAAACTTATGAGCAAAGTCACGAATTTAAAGGTTTTTCTCAGTAAGGACATTGTCGTACAGTATTTTATACATTTTCGACGCAAAAGCATAAGGGCCAACACTTCCATTTGATCAATTTCCATCTTGTCTCCATTTTTTTTGACATTTCCGTCAAGCGATTTGCGCTTGTACAAAAAGCATTTTAGTTTTTATCCATGGTACTCAGGAAGGCAGTGAGAACGTCGCGGTTGGATACTTAAGATTTCTCCTCTTTAAAGCTTAAAACCTTAAGAATTAAATTTCCTACAAGTGAGAACCAGGCTTTAGTTCTCTCTTCCGTTCGGCTGCCATAAACAAAGTAAATACAGCTTATGTAGCTTTATTAACACCATTTATAAATACTCAAGTCAACTACCTTCACTTCTGGGATGCCTATGGCAAATCATTTGCGATTTCAAATATTCCAATCTAAAGGTCAGCGGTCACTATCAGTATTTCAATATTTCATTCTGTTCCTGATTTTGTGGAATAAACAGTTGTAGTCAATTATGATAGTTTCATATATCTTGTCATGGCAGATAGCAAGGAACCACAAGTTGCAGTTACTGACTTCCACGAGAATAATCTTCCCATTAACTTACCTCAAGCATTTCGGGATGTAAAGTTCGCCAAGAGACTCGCCATTGACATCGGTGAGTTGCGGAGTATATCTGTCACAAATTATAGTCTATTTTTTGATAGTGTTCACCATAAAAGAGCAGATTTCAGCTACAATTTCAGGCAGATCTTAAATTTCAGTGCGCTAAGCCGGGCTATTCAAAATATTAGGCATGGCTTAAAGAAATCTCTTAGAATTATCATTCGATCACTTAACGAAACCTTCAGTCCGAGCTGAAATCTCACCACAGTTTTAAATAACAAGACTGGAATTTTGGGCTGGCCAAACGGGCTGGAACTGTTTGAAGAATTTTGGCCTGGACTGAAAAAAAGAATGTGCTCATGGTAACTGAGGAAAGTTTCTAAAACAACCCTGGCTACCCTGTAATTTCCAGGTTTATTTACTTTTGATTTCAGATTCAGCCCAGGTCCAATCTGAACTGGTACTGCAGACAGGCCCACTGTCGGAAATATCACCACGAAAGGGCCGGTCAAAAAAACAGGGGGGCTTCAATAATTTACTGTGCTGAATGAGGATTAGGTTGTTATGATAATTTCGTCACCTTCCATCTCTTATGAGACTTGAATAATCCAGTGTTATAATAATACTACTAATAATAAAGTCTTTATTTAAACTGGTAAGAAACCCATCAGCTGATCAAAAGATCAACTGTTATAAACTGGTGACCAGTAACAGTAACACAACATAAACAACATAAAAACACCTATCACTACATTATCATAAAATCATCATAAATTTACAGTATCCAAATAATTATACACTAATACCATTACTGTGTTGGTGTCTACAATATATCTATATCTACATGTATATTTGTACTGATATTTATATCTCTATATTTATATCTATGTTATGCATTATATGCAGTAGACAACAACAACAACAGTTGTTTTATGACCATTTTCCCTGCTTATGCAGGGAGGTTGGCTGGCAGCTCTACATAACAGCCTCCTCTACCTCTCCCTATCTTTTGTATCTTCTCTTTTCAACCCGCACTCTCTCGTGTCCCTTTCCACCACCTGGCTCCATGTTATCCTCGACCTTCCCTGTCCTCTCTTACCTTCCACCTCAAATAATATGATCTTTTTCACCCAATTATCATCATCCTTTTGCAGCACATGTCCCAACCATCTTAACCTAATATGTTTCACAGCAACAGACACTGACTCAATCCCTGTTCTTTCCCTCAGCTCTGCACTTGGCACTCTATCCCTCAGTGATACCCCACACATCCATCTCACCATTCTTATCTCTGTACATTCCAATCTCCCACTCTGCTCCACCATTATGACCCATGTTTCACTTCCATATACCATAGCACTCCTCTCACATATCACATACAGCTTCCACTTCAGCTTAAGTGACACTTCCTTCCTTAAACTTCCTTCACACACAATGTGCCCTTGCCATGGATGGAGAATTTGCTCCTCCACCCCATTCAGCATATCACCCAGGGAACAAAACTTTCCAACATTCTCTAAGTGAACCCCATTTCCCAGATCCAAGCTCTCCTCCACATTCCTATCCTCTTCATCACCTGCTCTTTCACATGTCTTGCATATAAACATATCCTTAGCTCTAACCAGAGAGCCCTTCACACCTGAGCATCTTTTGTGTACCCATCCACTGCATCACATATGCAGTAGACAAAATAACTCATTTCTACATGACATATCCAGCAACATTTAAGGATATTGTCCTGCTGATTCTAAAGAACTCATTAAGGGATTTCAGTCTGGCTAACACCAGATAATTTTACTCATCAAAGGGATGAGCCTTTTCCCTTAATGATTTAAACAACTTGGTCTATGTTAGTAGGGTTTACCTTAATGTAATTTTTAGGTACAGTTAATGGAGGTACATATAGCTTATCCTCTATGTCATCAAGACAAGGCTAACAATATTGACTGCAGCACACTTTTTCCCTTGAAGGGTACTTAAATTTGTGCCCCCACTTGTCAGTAGTTCTATACTGTAGGAATTTTTTATATTTTTTGAATGCACACTTGGAATGTACAATTATCAAAATGATAATTATACTCTACATATATATGTATTTAAAAACTGGTAAATGCACTCATCATAATCTATATGCTGGGCTCAGGTTGGAATTTCCTAGGTACTTGGAAATTTCTTTGTTTTGTTTGGTCAACCCAAAAATTTTGTTGTGATTGGAATTACAATTGGAATTACAATTGGAATTAAAATTGGAATTAAAATTCAAATGGAATTACTTCTGAACCCTTTCATGCATATGGTAGTCATAAAATAGCAAATTACAATAGAACTTCAGTGTAGAAGGTCACTCCTATTCTGAGAATGAAGCAAAACTGATCTTACCTAAACTTAAAGGTTAAAAATGCTCATAATGCATGATTGTTTACATATTGTATGTAGTGCATGTTTCTCACCACTGTGACTATGGTTTGATTCTGGTCCCGTGCAGTTATCTGAATAAAGTTACGTTTGTCACATGTGAGAAGAGTGTTGTCCAGTTTGACTCTACCAAGCATCACATGTTTCCTCTGGGTTCTCTGGTTTCCTCCTGTAGTAACAATGGATCCATTAGGGGTGGGCCTTACTGGATCCCTAGGGAGAACAGCTTAGGTAGCTGATAGGGTTATCTAGTATAAAATAAATAAAAAAAAGATGAAGGCACTTTTCCTAGTTAAAATGTGAAGATTAAATATAATTTGGGAAAAATGCACATCAATTACAATCCTCAGGTTAAGTAGATCAGATATTTGAGTAATTTAACATTAACCATATGAAAGAAAAATCAAACAAGCATGTGCCATGGCAACAGATTTTTGTTGGTGCTTATGCTGAGACTCATGTGGGCCTAGTTGTTTTGAAATTGATGCTTTCCTACAACCACATAGTTGGTCCTAGCTGTACACTTAAGTCATGACTTTAATTGAAGAACGTGCTATCTAATGCTAGTCAATTGCAACATGTACCATAATTATATCTGTTCAATGGTTCATTGAAATACATTCCTCCACCTTGTTGTTTTGAATTTGAATTGAAATCTTGCTTTTCCTGTCTTGTACATTTACCTATGATTACAGTTCAATGACCACTTTGGGTGTTGGCTGAACAAATGTAAACATTAACTAAAAGTTGTTTCATGTGTTTATGTTGATATCATTTTCATTCTTTCCCCAGTTTTTGTGGGTGGCCTCATATTTTTCGTATCTAAGATACACAATTTCGATTTCATTAACGGGATACAGCCTACGGATTTGTAAAGGATCTGATTCCGGCGCGAAAGAATGAGTTAAGACAGGTTTAACTTTTTCCCGGCGAGATTTCTACCTTTGACGAAATGTTATTCCATTAAGCACGCTTAGATACATGTAATCGTCACCTTTGTCAATGTAATCAATGAAGCGAGTACCATCCCGTTCGCCAGATCAGGTCCAAGTGCAGCAGAAAAATGTACAATAACGTTATGGAATCAAACAAAGTTTTGCGTGAAAAGATACAACTTTATCAGGAGAGAATACAAAAACAGCTCTCTTCAAGATCAAAACGACAACTTGGCTTAGGTTTCGTTGGTCTTCTTTTGGGCTTCCGTTCGCTTACGTGTCAAAAGTATGCGGTCTAACTAGTGTATACTTCTATTCACCAACAGCAGAAAATTTACCATTGCTAATTTTTTCAACTTGTAAAATGGTGGCGGCGTTATCACCCAAGGCAAAAGCATCAAATTTAAGCTTGGTTTCCGTTTAATCGCTACACCCACTACAATCGCTGTCAAGGTTGCGATCGATCAAAGAAACAACCTCCGCGACCGCCGATACAGAAACTGCTCTACCTCAACAGTCGTGAATGCTACGATCGTTGAAATCTATTGAATTGTTTAAGCACGGTTTTCGTATGATTGCTGTGATCTCCAGGTTATTTTTTAAGCGATCGTAACGATTACATGGCAACCAGGCTTTACAAGGTTAAAAAAACAGGATCTGTGTCTGACGTTTGGGCACAAGATAGAAATTCGAGACGAAAGGGAAATAGTCACCATTTTTTTGCACAAGAAATAAATTGTAGCCATGCTGCATAGGCTTCGCATATACGGTAAAGTCTGGCCGAAATACCTATAGTTAAATGCAAAAAAGTACACACATTGTACAAGCAAACCAGCTTTAGTTCTACCAAAACCTTTTTTACCGCAAACATTGGTTCAATGAAGGTTTGCGACTTGCTGATGTAACTGACCTAAAAAGTGTTGAAAACACTCAATTTTAATTTTAATAAATAAAATGTACTTTAAATTATCGTCAATTATTGTATACGGTCTTTTGAAAATCCGTTTGCTAAAAGGAAACCGTGGTCAGATAAGATTAAATAAATAATCAAATAAAAAATTAATTAATTAATTAATTAATAAACGTCACATGCCCGAAGATCGGTAGTTTTTAAGACTTACGAATGCGTTGCGAATGAGTGGTTAAGGAGTTTAAGGAAGCTAAGACGGCCAAGTTAGTAAACAAAGTACTTAAAACTGTACGACCTGAAGCAAACCATACCTGCTAGACTGAGAATGCAATGCTCTTTGTCACGTCTCATGTGGAGCTAGGATGCCATAACGAATACTGCAGGGATCACAACTCTCCATACTAGTTATGGTCATAATTTTACTGTCGATTCTCCATCCTTTCTTTTCATCTACATTTAAATGAAGTAGATTTTGTTTTAATTCCTTTTTTAACTTTATTTGTTGAACCACCCGAAATTTCAAATGTAAATGGCTGTACATGTGGGTAAAAGTAGATCGTCCAGGTTAGTGTAGTCTTCAAAAGACTGCTGGTGACTGGCATTTCGACGGTCTCAGCGGCGATCATCCTCAGAGTATTGACTGTTGGCATAATAATAATATGTGTTACATCGCATTGTACCGCAACACATTGCGAGACAGACCCAACAAGTGTTGCATCTTTTAACAGGATCATTAGTGTAAGATTCTATACGGTACGGTGCAATGTCAATGACACTAACTGCACTCTTGTGTAAACTTAAGCCTTTTAAACTTTTGGCAAAACCTTTCTCGCAATGAAAATCGACACTGGTTTATGAAGAGTGTTAATTATAACTTGCAGTGTGTCATGAAACCGGTCTCGCAGTGTTTTGCGAAACGGATTTTACAAGTCGTTGCATCGTGTAACATTGGCTGAAGTTACACTTCTGGTAACGGGCTATCTGAAGGTACTTCAGCCACCAGTGGCCTAACGAGGGGGTGCAATAGGTGCAACTGCCCCGAGCGGCACTTCTTATAGGGGGCGGCATGGGGGGTGATAGAAATATCATATCAAATACGTCATTTCAACCTGTAAAATGCCTGGTGGAAACACGAGCGGAGGCGTAGCCCAGTTTTTTCTGCTTTTTTCATGAAATGATCTAGGATTTTTCGAATCATTGTGCCGTCGTCCATATTTCTGTACTCTTGTATGAAATGAAAATGACGACAGCCGTAACTATGTACTCTGAGAAAAAATAAGGCTCGTCAAATCCTCGCGTGGGTTCGATGGATGTTATTTTGTGAAACTCAATCATAGTTCATCAGGATATTTAAAAAGAAATTGTTTAATCGACGTCTGGAATTACTGTATTCAGTAACGAAGTACTATGCTTGAAAATAAAAAATCATGTATTTACTAGTGTGGACTCAGGAAGTATATTCTTTCGAGAAACGTACATCCTTGTAACGTAAACTTTCATTCAAAACTTCAAAGAATTACTTTTTTACATTGTTACTCATATTTTCCGATTAGTATTGCCTCTTACTGTGGGGAAGGTCCGCTAGTGATAAAGCTGCTATAGAGTGCGTGATGTGCTCTATGCCTGTACACGTGCACGTGCTTGGTAGCTGTTTTATTTTTGCTCGGCTCGGCGCTAATCAAAATACGGCAAATCACTCGAGCTTCACAATTAACCTACACTGCCGAAGTCAACTGAAAAATGTTGAATCAAGCGGGATTTGAACTCGCACTTTCGGGATACCGGTCCGAGTATCCCGAAGGACTGTGGACTCGATAGCTCAACAGGTAGAGCGGCGGACCGGTCTCCCGAAGTTGCGAGTTCAAATCCCTCTCCAGTCAACATTTTTCAGTTGACTTCGGCAGTGTAGGTTATTTGTGAAGTTTTCGTTTCATAATACCCTGAGGATGATTCTGAAATAGAATTGAAACACTCAAACTTGCAATGCAACTTCCGTTTCATTACTTCTGTTCATATATTTTTAGTGTTTATTAGCGTGAGTCCTGTGTAGTTGTGCTGTTGTAGTGTGCCCAAATTTCGTCGGTTTTCAGGAAATTGTCACGTCGGACAAATTGATTATAATGTAAGGGTTGTTATCCACTCAATCTATCCTTAAGGGCTGTTTACACGTGCGATGTTGTGCCTAGCGACTGACATCTTAGGGTATACGTTTAACTTACGAGAGTGTCGAGGACACATTACAGTGAATCGTAAGCAGATATCTTGCTGCATAGACTGTCGTGAATTTATTACGTACATCAGGATGACAATTGCAATGTTCAAAATCGCACGTGTAAACGGCCCTTTAGCACGTACCTAGCGTGGCTGAAAGATTATCAGTACTGGAGATGAAGCGACGCATCTGAAGTTTTGCCTCTGGCATACAGTTTGGTATGAATGTAAAAACAATTGGTTCGACTGCAGGAGTGGATCCAGCATTTCTTATGAGTGGTTAATTAGTCAATGAATTTCTGGGGGGCATCCAGAGGTGCGGTGTCGGGAAAATGTTGAATTTTTAGCATTTGCTGCATTTGGGTGACATATTTTGTGGGTCTCGCACTTTCCACTCGAGTGCCGCTGAAATGTCACGCAAGCCGAGGTCCAAAACTGAACGGTTTGCAGAATAACCTATCGAGTGCCGCAACGTTCGTGCCATATTTTACTTCGAAAGAGAGACATGGTAAGCAGAAAGGACCATCAAGATATGTGGAGTACATGAGCCACGGGAATCGAATTAGCCAATCTTGTCTGAATTTTCGGAGTTTACCGAATTCTCTACGATCATATTGCGGGAAATTAAACTGTACATCTGGCTTCCAGACATTCTGAATAAATTTAAACTTCTCTGCGTCGGAAAATCTCGCAATAGTTCCATAAATTAGTCCCACATCAAATCGCAAACAGTATTCTTTACGGCAAGTTGGATCTCCCCCGACCGATGCTGACGCCATATTTGAGTAAAGTGTGAGTGGTTTATGAACGGTTCACTCACAATGAAGATGAGTTTTGATGGGTTCACAAATATAATAGCCAATTAAAATTGAAAGCTGAGTGGTTCACGAGTTTTCCCCGGGGTTGGCTCAGGTTTCGGGAGCTTTTGTTTAGAGTAAATATAAAACACATGACCAAAGAAAGTTTTTCTTGGGGTATTTTAAGGTGGGCATAGTTGGTTAACTGAGAGAATAAGAGTATTGAAGATCCGAGTATTTTCAGGCATGTTCGCAAGAATAGCTTGTCGCTTTCCAATGTTTGGTCCAATGTTTGAGTAGTTTCTAGAAACCCAGTGAACCACTCTAGGTCCACCCCTGGGCTGTTAATGTCCACTGCCCATGAACTTCTGATCAAAGTACATTGTATGGTTTTGTTCAATGATTCCATGTTGGTTAGAAAATTAGGTATTAGTTATATTTCTAATGTCACTGTTCGTTCGAGTATTCGCTATATACTTTATCACTTGTAATACTTCTAGTGTTATTGTTTTGATTGATAAATCAGTTGTTATTGGCACTTTCAGACGCTGCTGCTTGCCTCTGCATGACTACATAGCTGGAACTTTTACCCAGCATGCACTTACCGTCCAATTTCATAAAGAATACTGACGTTTTTATAGTTTATTTATGAAAGTTTTAAAGTAACTTACAAAAACTCTCTTCGTTCCGTATAATGCGTATCGGAATATTAAGACATTTAGCTTCGCCTTGTTTCTACACACCCCAATGCAGAATGACCACTCATTTTGTTAATAGTAAATGCTTTAGTAAATAGTATGTGAATAGTACTTCAGAACGTACACGTATAATATTTAGGGGCGGAATGGGGTGCTTTATATGGTAAAAAACTCGAGGTGATTGCCGGTACGTGTTTATTAAATTAGTAAAGTAGTGAAATTGACCTGTCTATTTTTATTCAGGAGGATCCTTGACGAAAGTGGCTTATGTGTCCACGTTTTCAAGAAAACGACCAAAGCACCAAACCTGCTCTTCCTCGGAGAAAACTGACGATTTGCATAAGGTATAAGTACTATTTTTGGTAATGCACTACAACGTCTGTCTCGTGAGTATGATCTACTCGGCATCATTGTTCCGTGCGATGGTTTGTCCTAATGTAAACGATTCCTACAGTCTATCGGACGTATTCGCGATTTCGCGATTTCGCGAGAAAATCGCAAGCAGGAATGGTGCTCCTATAGCATAATCTCAGAAGCCGGGGGAAGAATCGTATGCGACAATTGTATCGTGCTTATGGATCTTTATTGACCAACTCACTACCATGGTTATATCATGTTTTAATTCTTACACCCTTACCATACCATAAACAGAAGCGTAGCACGCGGTCCGGCTGGTCCGGCTGGTCTGGCGTTTGCCGAATCTGTTTTTGGTACCGTTACATTCTTTTCAAACTCTGAGTTCTTGCAAATTCTTTTCAAACTGACTCTCCTCAAACTCTGGTCTCCCACAATTAAGGAATGTTTGTAATATTTAAAACACAAGCAGGAACGCTGTATCAGATTTAAGGTGGTTATAGCCGAGTGTTTGAGACCTGATAAAGCACGTACTGCGAGTTTTTTAAATGACCTCAAACCCGAACCTTGTAATACTCTAATTCGCGAAGAAAGTTTAAAAATTAATCTTTTCTAAGCCTCAAAAGTTAAGGAGAAGAGTCAGCGTGTTTTTCTCACATTTAAACATATGACACAGTTATGACTTTCCTTTGTATTGAATTGACCATATTTCTCCTCGTTCTCAAGATCAAGACTAACGAGCCATCTCTTATAGAGTTGGCAAACACATTTGTCGACCGTGAACACCGAAAGAGCGTCTTTGGATTTTTGCAGAGAAAGATATTTAACACTGTTTTGAAGATTTGTAATTTGTTAGCTGGGCGCTAATTCTGATGCTGTGCAATGTTTTACTACTTCTCATTTTTTTCTTATCCTTGTTCTATTAATATATATATATATATATATATATATATATACATCACAACAGGTAATGTGACTAGATCAGCGTCAGATGGCTTTCGTCCCGAGACAAATAAAGCGTGTAAACGAGACCATTGCGAATTTTGCGCTAAGAAGCAGGTAGAGCAGTCCGCAGAACCCACGAATTGGAGTCAAGGGGAGGTTTCACCGCAAGGCGAATGTGCCGGACCACCTGTAAAAGTGCTCCTGCACTCCCGAAACCTCTTATTCTGAATTCTTACGTCTTGGCTGGCTTAGTTTTGTTCAGAAATTTTGAGCCAAATCTTTGGAAAAAAGATCGTTTTTTACCCTACACAAATGTCTTGTCTATTTAGTAATGCCACTCAAAAAACATGCAGTGTCTGCCGTTCAGACGCTTTTGAATAACGTCTGGAACGCATTTCTAAAGACACGATCCTCTTAATTTTAATATTTCATCTCTTTAACTTTCTGTTTAAGGGATACTATCAGTCGTAGTTTTCATATTTTCCCGAGCGATTCTTAGGCATCGGCAGATTACTCTGGTTGTCCATTTGTCTCATTTTGACGCAACCTAAATTATTTTTCGAAATTATCTAATTCAAAGTGGCCTCGAACAAAATTCATCCCAATCCGTATCTTTCTTGCTGTCATGACCGTTGCATCAAGGGTGTCTTCCTTACGAGCCAGTAGCTTGAAAAATATCAAACTGGGTAAACTAAAAAAATTTCAAATACTTGCCAAAATCCCCGTCATTTAATTGGAAGATAATTTCGAGGTGATTTTTGTGTGAGCCTGGGCTGAGATTTTAGCCAGGCTAACTGTGCTTAGCTCATAGGCCTCTCCCAGGCTTTTGCTCCTGCTGAATAAAATAGTCTGATGTTAGCCAGACCAAAATGCAAAAAGTTGACAAAGGTCAACTTTGGGAGTCAAAGGGTTAAGTACAATCAAAACCTGGTAAACTTATATGCGTAAAACACTCGGGTGAAGAAAACATAGCAAGCTTCGTTAATGCTTGGAAGTCATTAAGCGTGGATCTGCAAACTGACTTGGGGATGAACAGGAAGGTGATATACAGGATTTAACATGTAAACCAAAAACGAGCCCGATAAAATGAAATGCACAGGCCAATGTTTTTATTCGCCTGTGGTTGACAAAATTAGTTGCGTGTAAAGTATTGGATAGAGGTGAAGCGTCCGTAGAACCAAAGGTATTATAAGTCAGAAGCTTTAAAATGAGAGGCCGTTCCTGTCTTTTGTGGCTATCGGAGCATCAGGAAATGGTTAGGACGGCATAGAATTTTATTTCCGACATTAAATGATCCACGTTGTTTAAAAACCGGGAGACAGGTCTGTCCAATAACGTAATTGTTGTTCCGCAGGGACTGAGTGTGTTGAGCAAGCCTGTAAAGACAACGTCGCTCAGTTTTACCTACTTAGAGTTTACAGCATTTACCGCAGGAAATGCAGCAAATGAACAATATCACATAAGAATAGATGCAAGTGAAGATATGTCAAATGACCTAAGAAATAATAGGTGAAATGAAGGGCTGATTAAGAGGACAATTTAACGTTTCGCTGGCTATACTGTGGGGGTTTGTCTTAATTGTATTTCTGTGTACACTTTTTGCAGTTAACCAATCTTTTAGGTTTCTTGTACGTTCACTTACATTCCCAATGCAGCGCTATAATTTGACATCATATATGGAGAACAGCCTTGAAGTCGTAAATGTAGCGTGGCAACTTTTGTTTTCAGTAATAATTCAGTAATTCTTGGTTTTTTTGAGGAGCTTTTTTTCCCTTACTTATCTCTTTCCGGTCCGAGACGTGTCCTCTTGGTGTGTAACATCGTCTGGCGTTAAACAGTGTAAAATAAGTATATTCGGACCAACAGAATTGATTGAAATAGTCTGCCCTCTTTTCGTTCCAATACGTTTCCCCTGACGAGTAAAATCCTCTGGCGTTAATCTTAGAAGTCGCATTTGGATTGAAAAGGATAAATCTAAATAACCGTCGCGTAGATTTAAAAATTAAATTGCAAGGACTGGACTTCCTTGTTATATGTCAAAATTGTGCATTCCTTGTTTCACTTTTAATTTTATAGTTGTCTACGCCCTCGTTTCCCTTGTACGAAGTGAGAGAAGAAGAGGAATCCGGTGAACGACTGCACTTTGTGAAATTTGAAACCAAGTTCATCGAAACCTGCCTTGATTTTATTCAGCAGAATCTTTACCCACCAAGTGGACATGGCTTCACAGAAAAGCATCGTACGCTGAAAGTCACAGGTAATGCAAAATGCTTTGGGGTTCATCGGCAAACGAAAAACGATACTGTGTTTATTTTTTCGAGTGTGCAGTTTGTAGCCAGGAGGGAAACCAGGAGTTCTGAAAGAGGACGAAAAACCCGAAAAAACATGATATTTGCTCCACCTGAATGGAAATTTGTAGGTCGAAATGTAAGTGGGTTAGCTAAGAATGTCAGTGAAAACCTTTTTCGAAAATGGGCGTACTGCTTCAAGCAGAACAAAAAATAATAAAAGGAAGAATAAAGTATAAGAAATTAAAAAAAGGATATGACGACTGTTATCAGCATCTCACCCACGTAGCACAAATTTTTTTTTTTTGGGAGAGAGCATCTGAAAAGGTTGCCCGTTGAGCCGGTTGTACGACCAGGCAGTTTGTAGTGACTACCTGCTTCTAGAGTGAGAACTTTCCCTACCAGATTACCTACTTGTAATCAACAACTAATATCGGGGTAGAGCATGGGGGTATACAAAGAGATTGTGAAAGATGCATAAGGTTCTTGGCGAGAAAAAGGTTGCGAACCCCTGCATAAAATTATTTCCAAATTAAAAAAGGACATGATACTTTGAAAAGATAAAAAGTAAGATACTATGAAACGAAGAAATGGTGTGACCGATGGAAGCAATTGTGCCCTCTCAACTGCTCACCTGGAAGCGAGCTATGTACACAGGACAGTCACAACATTTGAGACTTAGCGCTGACTTAGCAACATAAGCGTAGGTTGTATGGAAAAAGGGAAAAAAGCGGTAGTCAAGATGCGGGACAACAAACTTTTCTTTTAATTAAATTTAATGGTGTTACTTCCTTCGCCCCTCAAATCAACTTGACTTCTTTTTTTACACAGCCCTAGTCCCAGACTGTTCCAAGGTCGGCTGCTCGGATTCTGGTTCTCCAGTAGCTTCTGTCCCTCATCATATCTGATGTTAGTCCGTTCTCATTCAAATCTTCTTTCACGCAATCTTACCATCTCTTCTTTGGTCTCCCCCGTCCTCTGTTTCCCTCTATATTTAATTCCATAATACTTTTAATTGGCTCTTCTTCACTTCTCCTCAACACATGTCCATACCATCTTAACTGTGCTTCCTTAACCTTTTCTGCAATGCATACCACACCACATCTTCTTCTGATCTGATCATTTCTTATCTTATCTTTCAAGAACACTCCCAGAATCCATCTCAACATTCGCATCTCCGTTCTTTTCAGCAAATTCTCTTCTTTTTTCCTCATTGTCCAGCATTCCGCTCCGTACAACAGCACCGGTCTTATTACTGTCCTGTAAATTTTGCATTTCAACTTCCGTGGCATCCTCTTATCGCAAGTGACTCCTGACATTTCCCTCCATTTCATCCACGCTACCTTCACTCTCTGCTTCACTGCTTTCCACGAGCCTCCTTCTACTTCCAACACTGACCCCAGGTACTTGAAATCCTCCCCCTGTACTAACTCCTTACCGTTAGTGTCCACTATCCTAACAGCTGCTCCTTGATTTCTTTCTATCACCAGGATTTCTGACTTCTCTGTTCTCATCTTCAAACCTCCCCTTTTCAGTTCGTTTTGCCAATTCAAGATCTTTTCCTGTAATTCCATTTTCGTTCTCCCAATCAATGCAATGTCGCCAGGAAAAAATAACTCCCAAGGTATAGCAGTTCCAATATGCCCCGTAAGTGTATCCAATACCAAGGTAAAAAGAAAAGGGCTCAGAGCTGGCCCTTGATGCAGGCCAACTTTGATCTCAAACTCTTCTGTATCGTCAAAGGGCATTCTCACCCTTGTTGTCACCTCATATGTTGCTTTAACTATTCTCACTAATTTCTCCGGTATTCCTCTTTTCCTCATACACCAGTAGACAACTTCCCTGGGTACTCGGTCGTAAGCCTTTTCTAAATCTAAGAATGCAACAAACAGTTTCTCCCTCTTTTCTAGAACTTTCTCTCGCAGTTGTCTCAAGATAAACATTGCATCTGGGTCGTCTCTTTCATTTTCCATGTTTAACAACTCTTCAAATACTCTTTCCATTTATCCTTTACTTCTTTCTCCCCAGTGAGAATTCTTCCTTCTTTGTCTTTCACTGCTGTCATCTGTTCTATGTCTTTCTTCTGTTTACCTCTCTGTTTAGCTATTTTATAGATCTTATCCTCTCCCTCTTTCGTCTCCAAATTATCATACCAGTCTTTCCATGCTCTCTCTTTTGCTCTTGCCACTGCACGTTTTGCTACTTTCTTCCACTTCTTATACTCATCTTGATTTGCTAAACCATCCCTTAGTACTTTGTACGGTTTCTTCTCTCTTATAGCCATCTGCACCTCATTTTCCCACCACCACGTCTCCTTTTTCCTTGGGCGTCCGCCATTGATTTTCCACAAACTTTTTCCGCCTCCTCATACAATACTTTACATATTTTTTCCCACATCTCATCCCCTGTTTGACCTTCCCATATTTCCATTAAACATCGCTCTTTAATATTCTCGTTATATTCTTCTGCCCGTGTCTTCAACTTCCATACTTTGGTCTTAGAAGCTCTCTTTACTTTTCTCCTCGTCTTCTCTACATTAGCTGAAATTTCTCCAACCAGCAGCCTATGTTGTTTTGTTACTGCTTCGTAGGGCAATACTTTTGCGTTCCTCACTTTGCTCCTGTCCTCTTGCCGTACCAAGATGTAATCAACTTGCGTGGCATTAATCCCGCTCTTACAAGTTATTAGATGCTCTCTCCTCTTCTTGAAACAGGTATTAATTGCACAGAGTTGGTTCGCTTCCATCATCTCCAGCCATAGCTCTCCTTCCTCATTACTAGTGCCATACCCATGTTGTCCATGTTCCTCTCTATAATTCTCATTCCGCTCTCCTAAGTGTGCGTTAAGATCTCCTCCAATTATTAACGTTTCATTTCCAGGTATCTTCCTTATCATATCTTTTAGCTCTTCCACAAAAGACTCTTTCTCCTCCCATGGCCTCCCAACCTGAGGTGCATACGCAGATATCACATTCCATAATTCTTTTCTCACTGTTAATTTCACCCTCATTATCCTGTCCGACTATTTATCAACTTCAACCACTTTTTCCGTCATTTTCTTAATATTATTCCTACTCCATTAGTCTTCGTGTCGTATCCTGAGTAGAGTAATTTATAGCCATTTCCTAGTTGACAGGCCGTATTCCCCCTCCACTTTGTTTCCTGCACGCAGAGAATCTATACCTTCCTCCTCTCCATCACATCTACAATTTCTCGTCCTCTCCCAGTCATTGATCCTACATTCCAGTTTCCTATTCTCAGATTTTCCACTTGCTTCTTTAACCGTTTTTTCAGTTTTGGTTGCTTCGATACCCCTTGCTTACTTTTCACAGGGTTCGGGGTTTGTCCCTGAGCGTCGATTACCGTGTACGCCGTAGCATAAGTATTTTTCCGATCAGAAACCTTCATATTTTGGACTGAGGTTTTTACGACCGGATGTCCTTCCTGACGCCAACCCTTTTAGTCGCCTCTTACGACAGGCAGGGATATTTCGGTGCTATTCTAAACCCGGCCACCGCACGGGCCAAATCAACTTGACTGACCACTTTTTATCATTTATATTTTCAATCTCGCCTTACTTTTCCCTTATGAAATAGTAGTGTACAGCTGTACTTGTGA
This sequence comes from Heliopora coerulea, assembly GCA_030142905.1. Classification (NCBI taxonomy): domain Eukaryota; kingdom Metazoa; phylum Cnidaria; class Anthozoa; order Scleralcyonacea; family Helioporidae; genus Heliopora; species Heliopora coerulea. The sequence goes on from JASJOG010000009.1 coordinate 4,221,932, forward strand.
ACGTATCTGGAGCAGGTCTTTTCTTAGTGGTGCTTTTTCGGATGAAAGTTTTGTTTCGAGTTTTGTATGCTTCTAGTCTCGAGTGAAATTGTTGTTTCCCAAAATATTCCCTGAAGATGTGAGAATAAACCAGTAGACCAACTAGTCAATTACTGCGTTATTTTAGAAGCATATTTATTTTTTCATTTTTTCTCCTTTTTATTTGTTTTCATCTTGTTAATGTTCTCTTTTGATATAAATAGGTGGTGGTGCATACAAGTATAAGGACAAAATTACAAAGAAACTTGGCGTAAGGTTGGTTTTTTTTTGGGTTTTTTTTTTAACGATTTATGTCAGGAAGAAATATGAAAAAAATTTAATAAGATGCGATACTAGTAGTTGAACGATTTTGATGCAACTGTTGAGCTCATCTTAACTTTTGACCAAATACCGAATGCAAATATGCTGTCACGGAGCCTGACCTTCTAGTCGGGGGAGTAAATGAGGAACAACAGAACTTGTAAGTGAGGTAAAACCTCCCGGAAAGTGTGCAAAATTTAGGGAGAAATATAAAAACTGTTAGAATAATAGAATGTTCAGATTCCACCACAACTGTAGAATATTATAACACTATAAGAAGATCCCTCATTAAGCATTAAAAATACATTTTCATGTGTCAATGGATATATAAATCTTACTTTGTCATTACGAGTTTGGGGGGCAAATGGGTAGCAAAAATTTTCTTTCGCGCTGCCGCTTCAAATATGAACTTTTAACTTGACTGAAGGAGGACATTTTCTCATTATACGTTCTTCATATGTGACAAATTTAAGAAACCTGATGGAACTGAGCAAAGTTAAACTCATAAGGACTCTAGTTATTCTGCCCTATTCAATTTTTCCTTAGAGCAACAATCGCATGAAGCCTGGTTTCCATATAACTGCTAGCTGCCCGCGATTCGTCGGCGATGTACTTGCAATCCATCAGCGATACATCGCAAACAAAGAAAAGTTAAACATATTTCAACTTTCCTGGCAGTTCACAGGAGCGTCGCAGCCATCGGAAGGTGAGAGTGTCGATTAAAAAATATCTGTTTGCGATACATTGCCGATGAATTGCAGGTACATCGCCGATGAATCGTTGGCAGTTTGCGGTTTTACGGAAACCAGGCTTTAGTCTCCTGGTAGTTAACAGTTTTCCCGCGCCATAACACCGTTGTTCATAAACCCAGCTGAGAGTTTATTGGTTTTACTAACGGTACTACCATGATGATCTCCGTTTCTATTCTTCTCAAGGGTAGATTTAATCCTTACATTCCCTCATTAACATGCATAAACGAACATGAAAAAGGCCCTGTTTTATACGACATAACGCATTAAGTTAATCAAGTTATACAACGGCTGGTACCCACCATGAACAATACTTACATCCCAAAAAGAATTTCAAAGAATATCAATTACATTTCGTCGGTAATCATGGTATTACTTATAGCAAAATTCTCTATACATAATTAAAAATGTAATGCTAAATAACGGACAAGTAATATCTACCTTAATGAGAATTATATCGAGACACTGGACGTGAGAGGCATGGTGAAGGCTTACTATAATTATTTTGTTCCTACATGTAAGTTTATTTTGTCCCATTGCTCTCACATTAGATCCGATGCTATATTGGAATCTAATCAAAATGTCGAAGAAGACAACGACCGCTTTCAATGATTCTCCAAAAACTTGTTGAGAACTTAAATGTGGAACATTTGTGACAAACGAGAACAACGATACATGTTCTGTAGAGTAGTTTTAGTGACTATGAAGAATGTGAACCCTTTTGCCGAGCGAATAGAAAAAGTAGTTGACAAATCTTTGCAAAAACCCGGCGATTACGATCTACCATGAAGGTCGTGGCTTGAACTTGCGCAAAATTTCCCTGACAGAGATTTTTCAAAGTCGACGATGTGGATTGATACGTGCGAGTAGTTTTTAACCATTCAAGTAGCTATTTGGAAAATGATAAAATATCCTTTACTTGAAATTTTCTGTTTATAGGGTTGACAAAGAAGATGAAATGCAGTGTTTAATCAAAGGATGTAACTTTATGCTTCATAATATTTCTAATGAAGTTTTCGAGTTTCACCGCCATCAAAATCCGCAGTACGTTTTCAAGAACTTGCTACGTGGCGACGTTTTCCCATATTTGTTGGTCAACATTGGATCTGGAGTCAGTATCATTAAGGTAAGTTATTAGGGAAAACTCAAAGAATCAAAATAACTAACCTTTGATTGGACCAAGAATAACTTAGTTCAATGTAAGCCATATCAAACAAAGGTTTCTTTTTGCCATTATTTTTTTCCTCGGTATTTTTACATGTCTGTCGAGCCGTTTCTTTGCTGGTGCAAAATATTTTTACTGTTTTAAAAGAGCAATTTTTTTTTTCTCAGGTTGAGTCGTTTAATAGATTCGTTCGTGTTGGCGGGACAAGTATGGGAGGAGGGACATTTTGGGGACTGGGTTCGCTACTTACAAGTGCCAAGGTATGATTTCCAGTGGGTTTTTTTATTATTTTACAGCCAGTTTGGTTTCTACTTTCAGTTTTTCATCTTGCTCAAGTGTTCACAGACATGAATAATTAATTCGTAGATAAAAAAGGTCCTGTCTTCATAGGTAAAAAAGGTTTCAATTACAGGTCACTCTCTTGCTGTTGGTCAACGTAAAGGGAAAAGAATAAGAGCTATGTCGATATCCAGTATTATTTCCAGTCACGCAAGCATGATGTTACCTTGGCAAGGAAGTTGAAAATACAAATAAAAAAAAGTGAAACACGATGCAATAGCTCTGTGTTTTACACGTTTCTCGAGTTTTTCTTTGAATTTTAACATCCCAAATGACTTCATAATGGTACAGCAACAAAATATTTCATTTACTTTGATGGTTACATTTTAAATAAAGCCAAGAAAACCTTGAGTTTAACCCTTTCAAGTGTGATTTTTTATCCTTTTAGTCTTTGATCTTTTTTTTTCTCATTTTCTCTTTCATTTGTTCAGCCGTTGTAATATATGTTGCATGACAGTCGTATGCGTGAAAGGTTAACTGCGTCTGAAAGTGCTTGTTAAACAATATTTTGACTTCGAGAATGGATACAATTTCTGGTGCATCGCTGGAGATTCGACAGGCCCCAAACTTCTTGCATTCTCCCGTTGTTGTTTATAGGGGTTTGACGAATTACTTGACCTTGCTACTGGTGGACAACATGCTAATGTTGATATGTTGGTAAGTTGATGGAGTTGTTTTTACCATATTACTTAACTCTGGTAATGTAGTCTTCTAGAACAATCTGAAGGTAGAAGAACATCATTCTACTTCCCCCGTTACCTCAAAATACACTTTCAGAATGTGGTGTTAAGTGTTATATTTATTAAGTTACCAGCTTTGATCATGTTGGCTCGAAAATTCAAGACTTCATCGAAGGATGGGTCTCTTTCACATCTCCCTCAATGCATTTCTTTTTTTCGGTTGAGGTGTCTTCTTATAGAGTCATACCTTGATGAACTGTAAATTCACTGTTATCATGTAAAGAATCTGCTCAGACGAACTGTATTATGGGAGAAGCGAGGGTAGATAAAAGCTTGTAGTGGGACGATATGGTACAAGAAGGAAAAAAATTATTATATATTTTCATTTTGCTTGACTTACATAAGATAAAGATATGGTTTGTTGACGTTCATGTGTTCAACACCATGATCAAAAAAGACTACGAAAAGCAAGGCGACGAAGATACGGCATTCAACTGAGATTGTTCTTAGACAATGTTGTTTTCTTTGATTAGCTGTCATGTAGCTTTCATTTTCTTTTTACAAAGAATATGAAAGTAAGATGCTCTTATATTCTTAGCTTCACTTTGTGTAGTTGGTATATCAATAATTCTGGAAGTTTTAGACGTTTATCGTGATCATATAAGGAGATTCGGTGAGGCCTACCATTTACCTGAAAAAGTTACTTTAGGTAGGTCCGTAGCTGTTATCGTTGGGAAGGTTAGCTGTTAAAGTTTGGCAAATACCTGATGTTTCTACTCAGAAATATACAACCGAGCCACGATGTTGTCTCACTATTGCAATTAGCGGGAAAAAACGTACATGGTGTTTCACAAGTACTATTTACAATATGAGCGGCGGTGTTCTATCGGATATACAAGCACGAACCGAAAGCGAGTGACTTTATGTCAGATACAACACCGACGCGAATATTGTAAAGTAATTATGAAACTAATACATGTAAACGTTCGTGATCTTCAAAATGGTGAAGATCCCAACGATTTTATTCGAGAAAATAGCACGAAAATTTCACGTGAATCATTGTTTGTATTACTTGATATAACGTGTTTGGTTGTATCACATTTACAAGAACTGATTAAATTTTAAGTTCCTTTGTATTTTTCGTGAATTATTAATGAGTTTTATAAATATGGATATTCAACATACATACGGACATTCATACATACTTACATTCGTATATCCGTACACATGTACATCTGTACAAACATACATATATACATACACACGTACATACGTACGTACATACATACATACGCATAAACACTCACACATTCATACATACATACGTAAATCAATTCCACCCATACATCCATCCGCCCGTCCATCCATCCTTCCATCCATCCATCCATCTATCATCATCTCTATCTGTGTCTAAATCTAACTGTAAATCTCATTGTTTTAGGTGAAAGATATTTATGGTGGAGATTACTCGCTTATCGGCTTACCAGGTGACCTGACTGCTTCCAGTTTTGGAAAAACCGTTAGATCGGCCGCGTCAAATAGTTTAACAAATCTTAAAAGTAAGTATTTCTATTTGAATTCAATTTATAAATGACATTGGTGATTATAACAGGGTTGAGTAATAGCTGACATTTCACTGTCACGATAGCGCTCAGTAAATCCTGGCTATAATGCGGAATATCATTTTTGTCTTGATTATTGATTCATATATTGAGTTTTACAAAATGTCTATATTCGCGTTGTATTTCAGCTGGCAATGAATTTTACAATCATGTTAGTAACTGTACATTTCTGTGTTTCAACAAAGTAGGAAGAAGCTTAACTGTATGATCTTAACACATAAATCATGGATGCCTGAAAGTAGGAAGGTGGCTGTAACAGTTGCTCTGATTTTGAACACCAGCTACCAAAGCACATCTATAGGACGTGGAATTGACTATCGCTACAGAGATAAATAACTATCGTTATCTCAGAGGTCAACAGTACGATAACAATGGTATAAACATCGCCAATATCGCCCAGCTCTAGATAATGACATGTAACCAATTTGTCGGAAATAATAGCTCGTAAAAATAAATGAATATTCAAATTTTGTTTCTACAGACGAACGATGTATTTGTCCCAACATCAAGAGCTTTCACTTCAGTTCAAAAAGACGATGTCGCCTTCGGTCATATTGTTGATTATTTTTAAAAACATGAAAGAATTTGTGACATACGTCATACACTGATGTTTTGTTTTGAACTAAATCCTGTTTTTTCTCCGTTTTGCCGATAGCCGAGAACTCTTTGGTTTTTACTGAGACCTCTGTTCAGTTGGCATCAACCCTTTCATGGTTGGGCATGATGCGGGAAGTTATTTTGCCAACGAAGTTAAAAAAGAACCAAATGAAACGAGTAAACCAAGAAACACAGACGTTATCGTAGTGTTTATTGGCCTTACTATTGCATTATTACGTGATAATGGTTCTGTTTCAGAGTATTTTTATCAAACCAATAAATTACATTGCTTGTTACTTGTCAGTAGAAGTAATTAATTACTCCCACAAAATTACGTGATACGGAATTAATTGCAAAGGCTTTTCTGCCTAAAAATATCAAAGAAAGAAGGAAAGAAAGAAAGGAAGAAAAAGTGAAGAACTGTAGGAAGAAAGAAAGAATTGGAAAAAGAGAGAAAGAAAGAAAAGTCATTGCAATAAGACATTAGACGTACGACGTGGAAAAGCCATGTTGTATGCCAAATAGGTTGGCAAATCAGACGAAAGAGTGGGAGAATATAACCAATTACAAGATACTTATCTAGTTCCCAAATTAACTCAAACACTTAACTAGCGGAGACATTCTAGTCACTTACGAGAAACTTCAGAGTTTGTAATTTTGTTTAAACAGATGTTTAAACACCTGGAAAATTAATTCGTAATTTGAAAGCCCATTTGCTTTGGACAGTAATTCATTACTCCATATTTTTGACGTTGATTACAGAAAACATGACTCTGCCAGAAAAACTAAGATATTACTGGCCAATTATATAGAAAAGTAACGACTTCCAAGTTAACGCATTTCTTTTGTAGAACACACTGACAAATTGCAAATAAGTCCAGAAAACTATATCTTAACCTGGTCAGGAAGCTTTATTACACTCTTGTGTCATACAACGTTCATACACAATTCGTGAATTCGCCAATCAGAGCGTGTGTTATCTGATACCTATTTCTAAACTTGTTTGGTTCGTATAACCCTATAACCCATTCCGGTTCATACCTGACTTTTGATTTTAGTCTCGCTAGTTCCAGACGATTTTACTCGTCAATGGGAGACGTCTCGGATAGGAAAGGGTTAAGGCGATGTAAGGTGACGATATGCGAAAAGATTTTCAATGACGATTTGCAATACAATTTTAGAGATGATTTTTCACGATGATGTTAATTTTGTTACTGCAACATGCTGGGCTAAAATCTCGTTGAAAATCGTCTCATCACCCTGAATTTCGCCCGAAATCTTGTATTCAACTTCATTTGCATCACACATCGAAAATCATAAAAGCTCTTTTCCAGTAGACGAATTTTTTTGCTCGAAGCGACTTTTTCTCTTGTTTCCTGAGCTTTCGGCTGGAACTAATGATGGATCTATTCGATTTGTACTAGGAAAAGTAGATTCGCGTGACAAAATTCGCTTAGTGGAAAACGGCTTTACGTCTTCAATGACCTTGAGGTAGATTTCCACTTTGTGCAGAATGTCTTGCGCGCCACTTTTTTCTTTCGTCACAGGAGCTCTCGATTGGAACCAAGAAAAGATCATTTCAATTCTAACAACGAAGCTGTCGCGTGCGACAATTTGCTCCAAGTGGAAATCCACCTCTAAAACCTGGTTTTCATTAGTCGCTCTAGATTGGCGATCATCGATGACGTTTACATTTCCGATGGTCATCACCGATTGATCATTTCCGATTATCAATTTATCAGCCGATTTCGATTTTTTATCATGGTGGCCGTTTTTACAATAGGTTAATCCTTCAGACAATGTTTCTAGTGGTTATAGCCTCCTGACAAAGAAGAAAAGTCCTATGAACCAAAAAAATATCAGAAAAAAGGTCCTGTTTACACAAGGAAGGAATCTGATTTCACACTTGTCGATAAAGTTGCTTCATTAGAAATCACAGGGAATCTCTGATAATTCTCACAAAAAACGTCATCGGCTTTTGGCTTGTGGTCGCTGCATTTCCATGCGCAATCTTGGAGTGCTTGTTTTTATTCCAAATAGGTCCAAATTTGTCGTAATCCGTCAGTGTTTGACATCTGTGGGCAGTTTTCATGTCAGAGATTCTGCTAGACCGGCATTTTCCGGTTTTTACCGGTACAAAGTCTTGTGCTGGAAAAATTTTCAGTTGCTTGTTCCTTGTAACGATAGATTTTGTTTTTGGGATGAAGATTTTGCCGTGTGCTTCAATATGGACTACAATCGTGTACTACCAATCAAAACATGACTAGTGATCTACCTTGGACGATTGATGAACCAGGCGGAAATCTTAGGCGAAGTATAAATAAAATAGCCCAGCAAAACACACGAAATATAGGCATAGTGAAGTTTTATTGAATCTAACGTTTCGTTGCAATGTGTGCAACATCATCAGAGAATGAATGGTTATGTTACATGAATGATACATTTATATAGTATTACAAAGGTGATGTTAACATGATAGGCGTGTGAGAGGGAAGTGTGGAGTAAAGACAGAAACGAGGAAGTGACAGGTTGTCATTGAGGTATGACAAACAGCAGGCAGGAAACAGTTAAGCAGCAAAGGAAATAAGCATAATCTAAAATAGAGACGGTGGAAAGGAGCCCAGGTTGGCATTAAGTGAAGGGTTAAACTTCCAAATTAAGAGGGTTTCTCTTCTAAGAGGTTCTAAGCTGTTAGGAGAGGAAGATAAAACATTAAAGTCATGTGGAGAAACCGGGTGTCCCGTGTCCCTTTCGTGTAACAAGATACTTATGGGGGCAGGGTTAACGCGCTTTTTCCCAGTAATGGCCGAGATGCCCAAGTGGTCTGAAATACGTGTGTGCAGAAGACGGCAGGTTTGGCCGATATGCAACGAACTACACCGTTGACACTTAAAACTATAAACCACACAGGATTTCAGACTTGGGAACCCGGTCCTTAAAGGGGAAAAATGAGCCAAACGTAGAGGGACGAAAAACGAAACGAAGTTATATATCTGGAAATGTACCGGAACAGACTTTACTTATTGATTTACCTGTGCATCCAAACTGAAACGTTTTTTCTTGAGTTGAAATGGACACCATGGGATTGGTGAATAAATACGTAGTCACTTCAATTACTGCTGCTCAACGTAAATATACAATGATTATATAATTGCAAACAACATACTGGGATTATAATGAGGCATGTATCTTTTAGGCATATAAATGCCCGAATTAAAAAGTTTATTAACCAAATGTTACGCTTGTGCAAACAGTGAAAGTGAAGTGGAATCCCGTAACAGCTTTTTAAGTTAAATATAGCCCTTAAGGTGTACCGATTGTAGATGAGTCTGTACCGAAAAAGAAAATTCAAGCCGGTACAGAGTACCGGCTAACTGTAGAGGCTAGCGAAATCTCTGCATGTTTTGCTTGTTTTAACCTGTCAGCGACAATCAGTGATGTAAAAGTAGTTCCACAAAAGTTGACACATGTCAAACGTGTCTGTTTAATATAATTTGCGTTGTGAATCCCATTGAAAATCTTTCCATGTAACGTCGCCCTTACAAAAGACTGACACGGGTCAACAGGTGAATCTGTTCATTGTAACAGGTATAACGAATCGCCGTTGAGAATCGTCCTGTGTAACATTGCCTTAACGGCGAATCATCGTTAATCTCTGTTGGGAGCCGTTTCGTTTAACATGGCTGTTAAGATCGTGCATGGCGATAACATCACACAATAAGATAGAAGTCGGCATATGTCTTAGGACGATACCGACAGAACTGGAAGTATGTCTGTCCATCCATTCACTTGTTCATCTTCCCATCCTCTCATTCTGGGTCCGTCTTTCCTCCATTCTCTTTTGTTTGCTCATTCCTTCCATTCCAAGTAATGTTTATGAAGACAAGTCTTTCTGTTGTGTACTTAATACACAATGGTTGCAATGCAAATAACCTTCTTTTCATTTTCTTAGTAACCAAAGAATTTTCGGAGAAGGATATAGCTAAAAGTTTATTGCACATGATCAGCAACGACATAGGACAGGTAAGTGGATCAACACAAATCATGAGCTGGAAACGGGGGCCAGCATAACAGAGATGTAACTTTATTGACACGACGAAGGGAAGTCCCGAGATAAATATCCAACTAAAAAGGATTTCTTGTGAAAATGCGGGTCATAAAGCGAACCATTTTCAGCTATAGAACTTCTGTAATTGCCTACGTCGTTTATCCTTGCAAGTGCTCCCTCTTACTGTATTCTCAGATCCTCGATTTCATTACAATGCATAAAAATGGTTGTGATTTCGTCATCATTTGTTGTAAAACGGTAAAAAGAGGAAAGAAAGGGCAAAAAAGTCAATGAAAAGTGGAAAAATTAATGAATATATTGCTAAACGGTCACTCAGTCTACCTAAAGGCCCGTGCACACTTGCGATTTTGTGCCTTGTAATTGATATCTTGGGGTGTGTGTTGGAACTGACCAGAGTATCGAGGACAAATTGCAGCAAATCATACAATGTAAGTGTATATCTTGCTGCATAGACTGACATGGGTTTTTGCATACACCAGGATGACAATCGCTATGTACAAAATCACACTTGTAAAAAGTCTTCAAGAATGATTGGCAGCTGTTTGAATCGAACATGCTCGTAAATTTCTCCATTCGATCGATTTAAAGACATAACCATCAAAGCGTATGCTAGTTTGTCCTTTGCGCTTGTAAATAGAACAATGGATCCCAAACTTCATTCACTAAATGTGTAGTATGAACAATTTCTGTCTTTTCTTTAGCTTGCATCTTTGCACGCAAAGCTGCATGGTCTGAAGCGAATAATATTCGGTGGCTTTTTCATCCGTGGCTATCCAATAACTATGCATACCATAACATTTGCCATAAATTATTGGTCCAAGGTACTGTTCTGTCTGTTTTCTAATCTTGTAAAATATTAATCAGTTGAGCAAACCTTTCCCAAAACGAAGTACTTACTTTCCTTAGGCAAAATGTTCAGACCTAGTCAGACTTCCATGGACAGCACGAATGCTGGACTGCTTAAGAATAGGCCATCATAGAATATTGAGCCGCTGAACTGAAGAAATGTATCATCACGTAACGTTCAACGCTACGTTATACATAGGTCAAAGAAAGCGTGATCGGTTCGGTTAATTTTACTTTGCTAAAGTAAAAATTACATTTATTTCATTTTTTATAATTTCTTTTTATTGTTATTAAACGACTCTTCAAGGGTGAACAGAAGGCTCTATTCTTGCGCCATGAAGGATATCTGGGAGCCATCGGAGCGTTCATAAAAGGAGCGGAAGAGGAAGCAGGTATCACAAATTTACGATTATAGAAAGTGAGTGTTACCGACTTTTTAATGTCCGAATCAACGATACTTGCCCAGTTGATCAAAAAAAATGAAAAGAAAGAAAACAAACACGCTTCCAATCCCTGTCGACTTGATAGCTCAACAGGTAGAGCGGCGTACCGGTATCCCAAAGGTGCGAGTTCAAACCCCGTTCGAGTCAACATTTTTCAGTTGATTTCGGCAGTGTCAGATTATCATGAAAAACCTTGGCTTCAGTTGAAGGTTTTTGGAGAAAATTGTTATTTAATCTAGGGACAAGTTCAGGAAATTTGAAATTAAACGAGGCCCCAACCCGGACCTTCGTAAGAGGGCTTCAGTGTAAAATGAAGCAAGGGGTGCTGTACTGCACTGTCCATTATAGTTTTGTTTTTCCCTCTCTGTCCCATCCTGCCCTGCCATGTCCTAACCTATCTTATTCTGTACATCCTGGCTTCGTCTTACCACTCTTACCCGACATTACTTAATAAAGGATTGTGTTGGATTTCATAAGGCGATTACACGAGTGACTTTTAGGTACATAAGGACTTACAAGTTCCGGTAAAGTCCAACATCGAATTCTCTCTAATGAACGAGATTTTACATCCTTAAATGAATTAAGTTGTATATTTGAGGGTGTTGGTGATTCAGAGGCTCTCGTGTTATTCAGTGGTCTAAAACTACCTTGTTGCCTTTACTTGTAAGACGAGTTTGGACCAGTTTGACTCTACCCAGCACCACAGGTTTTCACCTGGCCCTTGGGTTTCTCCCTGTGGTGATACTGGACCCATGAGAGATGGCCCTTGCTAGACATCTAGGAAGAACAACTTAGTTATAGCTGACAGAGTGATCCAGTATGAATAGATGAATTGCAGTAAAGTAAGACTGGAAAGGCCAACTCACACCTCTCATTCACCCAAATGAACGTGAGCATGAACGCGTGTGAAATTTCAGCATATGCATAAGGTATATACTGAAATTTCATACGCGTTCATGCTCACATTCATTTGATCATCTTGCACTTATCGCTTATTTTATCCAGCCGTCTTGCGAATGACATCAACCGGCTTTTGGTTAAATGCCCTCAGTGACCTTAGGCCACTCCATATAGTCCCCGGAAAACCTACGAAATAATTTGATAAAGCAGTTCTAGAGTGGAAAAGTTGTGGTGTGCACGGTACATCAATTTTATACGTAACTGGAGATTTCTTGTGTTTTGCTTTCATGTCTTTTGGAGTTAATGTTCGCTTAACTTAGTAAGTGTCGTCGAAGACCTGAATGTTGTCATACTGAATGAAATAAGAGCCATGGTACTCTGAACACCACCGCCAGACGTCATACGGGTACGCAAGCTCCAGAAATGAGCGAGAAACTGATGAGTGAAGGACCCGATAGCTGAGCGTATGTTTTTCACAAACTGAAGAAAACCACTGAAAAATTAATATCGTTAATCCTCACGTGACTTTGTTGATAACCTTGTAAAACATTATGAATATCACCTCCCCTACGTTTGTGCACACCCAATTTTTCATAGTGCAAGTGCAGAAACCAAGAAAAAGTTCCAACATGTTGTGTGGTGTTCGTAAAAAGTGATAAAGAGTACTGGGACTGGCGTATAAGATCTCCTAGCGAAGTAAGTCATTACAGGGCGACAGGAACAGCAACAAAATCACCTCTGCTGACAAAATTTTCATTTAGAAAATCGTTCTAAAACTATATATTAATTAAAATATCAGTCCTTTCAGCGATAAATGACTATTAGGTTAAGCTCAGAGCAAAATCTTTTCCACCATCATATTTCTTTAACCCATACGTGAGATATCTTCACCAAGCCAGCGAAAATTATCAAACTTGGAAAAACTTCTTTGATCGCTTGTTGGAATAGTAGCTGAAGCATAAGTTGTTTCAAAGCTCCGAAGACCCCTTAAACGCGTTTCATTTCAGTTACTAAATAGAAGGCCCCGTATACTAATCGCTACAAACTATTATATTACCTTTTCATTTAATTTAAGCAAAGATTGTTTTCGTCAAACGTTTCCATCGTTTTTGTCAGATAAAAGAACAATTACTTTCCAGTCGCTCTTATGACAAAAAACAATAATCAACAATGAAGTCCTCAAGATATACAGGGGTTCCCTGCATCACACATAGATCAGGACTCCCAGTGCCGTTTCCATGCCCGTGTTTTAGTGTGCACCGTGGTGACGAGGTTTCTATCACGCACGTTTATTGCACGTCATCGCCGCAAACAACCTTTCCGGTTACTACAGATTTTCATGGCCGTGCCTGGTCGGTTGCTTTGCTCTTAACCAGTTTAACGTCTTTAAAAGTCTTTCCACTTCTACTCTTACACGAAATTCTGCATTTTGCGCGCAAAGAATCATGATTGATGCCACAAGCTGAAATTTTTTTCGAACGAACGAACGAACGAACGAACCCTTCGTATTTCGTACTTGGTAATTAGTAAATGTAGTACACGTGCATATTTTTCATTTTCTTTAACTGGGCATTGCTCTTAACCTTTCAATTGCTATAAAACTGCGTTTCATCAGGAACTGTGCTGATTTCAAGTTATTATTTTTAGCATGCTGTACGTTGTTTTGTTTGATTTCGTCGGCAATAAAGTTGAGGTGTTGATCCTTTAAAAGCCGTTTCCTTCCACTGGGCGATGCATCACTCAGAGTACCCGTGCGCTGGTAACGTGAAAGAAAAATACTTGTGATCTCGATGTCGTCATGGCTTCTTCAAAGATGATTCGAATTTCTTTGGTCTTTCTTCCAGAAGATCGTATTGGATTGTACAATAGATAGTACAAGAAGATAGTACAATTTCGACCGTATTCCGAAAGTTTTCCCATTTCACTCTAAGCAGTTTGTAATATACACGACGCCAAAGCTTGGAAATCAGCGATGACCTCCGCGATACTAACAATCGTTATTTCCGCTAGTTCAAACCGTTGCGGTTCAATAAAGGTCAACCGCATTTCCATCGCGGCGAGACCGCATATCGCCCGCAAGACAACTGCGCTGCGGCTGCAACATGACCGCAGTATGACCGCTAGACGCCTGCAGAATGAAAGTGGTTTGAGCGCGGTTTTTGTTAGTTTATTTATTAGCAGTATTGTACGTTGTTGATGCGTTATATTAAATGTCAGTTGGACCGAAATTCCTCAAAGTGAAATCATTATTGAACCATCGTGAGTGTTTTTGTGCACATCCTCCGAATAAACGTGGTACATTTTGAAAAATCAACACTTTATATTCAGTCTAGCCTTCGTCAAAACTTGGGCATTTGGTGGCACCATTTTAATTTTCCGGTGTTGTAAGAGAGGAAGTGCAATCGACACAAAGAGTTTCAATCTGGTTTTCTCTCTTTTCCAGCCGCCAATGGTTTACCATTTACTAATTGGAACTGGGGAGAGAACTACGCTGGAAGTTCTGGTTTACCTACGAAATCTTTTAGAGAACCAGAACCTCAAGTGGATGCAAAGGTACGTCCAGGCTGTTTATTTTATCGCAAACGTTTAATATTCAAAAGCTCGTTTTATGTGTGTAAATGACAATTTTTGAGTTCATTTGTAATATGATCTGTGGGAGCATGTTATAGCCACAAAATCCGAAATCAAAGGCAATGCTCACCTTACCATCGAAAGGCGCCGGGCGGTGCTTGTTCGTTAACGGAGATACGCCCTTCAATATTTCCCTTTTTGTCCAGGAAAGATGTAAACTCCTGGTCACTCTTGACCTTTTTAATGAAGATGGTGCCGTGGGAACGATGTCCCAGCCTTTTTGGGTGAAATGGAAAACAAAATCAAGAAAAACGAATGTCGTCAACGAGAACACTTTTTCTCTAACGCCGAAATCTTTTATTATTCTTTTCTTGTTACCAAATTTGAAGGGAAAGTATGCAACTGCATTTTCGGCCTTGGGAAAGGTTTTTGTAGGTTTTGAAAACAAATTACCTTTAAGTTTGACGTTTTCTAATCATTCTTCTCACTAGAACTTTGCATTCTTGTTCAATATAGTTTTACAAATAATTTAAACCATTGAACAAATTTTTGGGGCTATTGAAACTTTCCAAGTTTAATAATCGTAAACTCGTATCCATACATCCACAGTTGGTTGCTGCTACTGATTGAACATGCCTTTTTGGAAAATTTGAAACTTTGAAATAAAATGTTGGAATTTTTCTGGTTTACAGATTCACATCACAACAAAACGAAACACTGTGACATAATTGCTGTGAAATATTTACTGTGTGTGTAAGCTGTTGTGATTTATTTTGGCAAAGACACTTCTGTTTACGACTTTCTCGTGAAATCTAAAAGCAAGTCGTAATGAGCTGTATTGTTATGCATAGGCGTCATGAGGGGGGCCCAAAGGGCCATGTCCCCCAAAACGTAAATTTGGGCGGGCCTAGCCCCCATTTCAAACCAGTGTATTGAACCAGTTGAACAATTAAGTTATTGCCTTGTGTTCTGGGTCTCGGCAACATTCGTTTCTAAAACCAAGGTTTTCTTGGTGCGACATCGAAAAACACTCGTCGCCATTTACCCAGTGATCCCAAACGATGTTACTTAGTAGTGAGCACCGATTTCATCATTAAAAAGCTGAAAAACCTCAGAGTATGCCACAATTTTGCCCCCCCCCCTAAAAAAAAAAATTTACCCTAACAACGCCACTGTTGTCATGTCTTCGCGTTGAGAAAACAACATAGTCTGCAAGGAAGCAAACCAACAAAGATCAGACAGAAGAGCAATTTTCATTTTTTCCTTTTTTGTTCTTTTATTTCCCGTTTTGAGATATCTTGCTTTCGGTCACAACCAGCGTTTTTTCTTCGAACTGAGTTTTGAGATCGAGATCATCTGTCTAATAATAGCACCAAAACTTTCAGCAAATAATGCATTTTTGTGACAAAAAGAAGATTACCCGTAACGTTTCCTGTAACCCAAATTACCGGCAAAAATTGTTTTGTAATATTAGCCCTCAACTCGTTCTACGATAGTAAATACTTTTCCGTTGCATATTCGGTACATGGATTTCCTTATTGACCTGTTCAGTTAGACAATCGTTTTGTACGCCTGTGTTGTTGACTTTGTAATAGTCGTTTTATTCTTACTTAGGCTTACAAGTTTATTTCATAAGTTAAGAAATACCTCATGGTTTTTCGTGTTTGGATACTGAGGTCAAATTACGCATGATTTTGCGAGTCTGGAGACATCGGGAAAAACCCAGCTGCACACAAGCCGCTTGACGGGCTATTGTCATAAAGTTGCGTTTTGACAAGTCCATATTTCGGGATCGACAGCTAAAATTTGTAGATTAGTTTATTCCGAATCTTCTTCGAAACCAACGTCGTACCTGGGACGTACCTCGTACGAAAATTCAAAATTAAGGGAACAACTGACCCTTTCGCAGGCTAAACGACAATTAGAGAAATTGGAATGTATTTAGAAAATGTGAAGATAGTTGGAGAATGGGAATCTTTGAGGTATTTCGAGTTTTTGCTTGGCTCAATACTTCTCTTTTCTGAATTTTCAGACGGTATACAGCATCCAGTCTTTTCGTTGTTTTAGTATTTCATTTCGGAATGATTTGAAATTTCAAGCTGTTTTAATCAAGTTCGAATTCTTTTTTTTCAGTTCAAGTTGTTAGAAGCAGCTTGATCTCAACTCAAACTGCAACGTCTATTCAAAGAAAAGTGTAGAATTACATACCGTCGTAGACTACAGAACAACTCGGACGACAGTAATAGGAATTGTGATTCGCTGATGTTACACCTCTTTTAACGACAATCAACCACCCATAAAAGACGATTTGACCAATTTTGTAAAGGATAACTTGCTAACTAATAAAAAGATTATTTGGTTATCAAGGGCTTTCACTCGAAACATCAATATATCGATTTGTCGTTTCGTGGCAGAGAATACTATATATACCTCCCGCTGTTTAATTATTTACATCACACAATACACGAAGTTCTGAAACGTTAAAGGGAGTGACTGAAGGATTGTAAGAACTGGTAATTTCAGTGTGGAACCCCTTCTAAACTTGTCCGCGTACACAAATTTTCTGAAAAATGAAAAAAAAAAATGTAAATCATTAATGTTTGAATCCCGCCCACAACTTTGATTGCGTATCCGTTGATAAAATCACTGCCCTTCTGTTTTTAATTACTTTGTAAAGTATGACGTGTTGGAGTTAGACCGAATGGATAGACCACTTGTACCATTTCCAAAACTGTACCATCCTAGCAAATATCATCCAGATACAGAGGACTTGACCGCCGATGAAGCTGCGAGAAAATACTGGTTGGATTGCTTCGAGGAAGGGCTACACTTGGTGAGTGCTGAGAAAACATGATTGCAAAGTGTTACTGTTGTGAATGCACTGACACAATCAATTACAAGCTGTTCTTGCAAGATTGACAGCAAACGGTAGTATAATGACAAAGGTAATGATGTCCATAACTTTGTTTAGAATGGAAAGCGTTGAAATGTTTTTATTATGTCCACAACATTTATACGGAGGACTTAGGTTTAACGCAAATTTTTATTTAGAGAAGCACATGTCTAAGAGTCTTGAACAATTCAGGTTGAACTTTGTAAGTTTCAGCTTCCATTATGACATTAAATAGTAGCGGGAATAGCGGCTGGAGGGCAGCTTTCAGCTAACTTACCTAATTGAAGCATAATTTCCCTTATAGAAAATGGGAGGCGACATCAGATTATTTCGATATGCCAGTAAACGTTGTCCAGGCTTTATGATTTACTCGTTATATCCAAACGTCTGAAAGACCTCTATCAATTTTGCTCTACGATCGATACTGCATCAGCAGTAGACTGATATGACGTTCACCAGCCATTGCCGAATTCTATTCGATAAAGGCCTTCTTTGATGGGCTCATGATTTTTGGAAGGCGGGACATTGAAGTCGGATAATCGAGTAAAAAGAGATGTCGTATGTCTCTTATCGTCTTCCTAATTCATTTTTTTATTCAGTGGTCATTTAAGCGGTGTCTGCATAAAATCTACATATGAATGATCCAGTATTAAAGTTTTACCTTTTGCCTAAGGAGAATAAGTACTTGATAAAGATATGGCTGTAAATTAATGGATGTAGGATGTAAGAGCGTTCCAGTACTCGGCAATACAAGGAAATGTAACGTACATTTCAAAGGAAACGCAAGAAATTCAAAGGAATGTACCTTCAATACTTGCGTTGCAGAAGAAGCTGTGACCGAAACGTGTCAGGGTGAAAAATCGTAACTGGAATGCTGAAAAAGCTGGTAAAACGTTTCAAATTCTTGGGATCGCTCTTGGTTTTTTTAACGTCGACTTACCGATCATGTATGTACTGGCATTTTGAACTTAACCCAGTCTGGCTTGTAAAAATAGCTGTACACATTTACGACACTGTTCAAAGAGCTAGCTGGCTTTATCTAGGCCTTGATCCAGGCCTTGATCCAGGCTTGCCAAGGTATATGTTCATAGGCAGATTTCTTAGTCAACGCATGTAAGACTTCGTTTGGTTGCAAAAAGTTATTAAGAGATCAGTCGTACATGGTAGAAGTATACGTCATTGATGTCTGCTGAAGTAAATTTGACATGCATATTTAAATTGTATTATTATTTTACATGACTGTAGGAAGTATATCTATACAATCTTGTTTGTTAAAACAGTAGAGAGATGGCAGTTACCAATTACATTGGAGGTAACGGCAAAGTTTTTAGCAATTCTCGCACCTGTTGTAAAACGACAAAAACGTTTTTCCATTTAGGTGGTATCTCAAGCAATCAAAAGCCAGCCGGAATTAACTGACACTAAAGACAGGGCTTCACAATTTAGAGAAAAATACCTTCAAAGACTTAAAATTTTACGAAAAAAGGCATTGTGAGTATGGTCACTGTATTTGAAACAATGTACGTTGAAGAAGTAGTGGCAGCGAATTGTTCTGAATCCTTTTTCAGTAAACTTGATTTTTTTTTTCGCGAAGTGCCTACGGAAACTTAACCGTTAGAAGCCTCTTGGATACAAGAGAACAGTTTTTGAATGAATTCCAATTTTCTGATCCTTACGCGATGGTAAGTAACACGCGATTTAAGTGTTATCCTGTGCTAAACAAAAGTTAAATTCAACCATGACAGTTTCAAGTCACTAAACTCCACTAATTCTTATTTCCTAAGCGTTAATTATAGCTTCCTGAAATATTTTCAAAACACAATTGCTTGTCTCTTGCCAGAAGCAAATTTTAGACAATTTGTCTCTTTAATGCAGTTTCCTACATTGTAGTTCTGCAATTTCTCACTTAATGGTGATAGATTCGAGCGTAGTCAATCAAGGCTAGAAGTTTTTAAAAGTTGTTTAAAAGTGTTCATATTTGTAGCTGTTCGATAACTATTATCTAAATCCTGCCAAACTATCACCATAACATATCTAACATAATAAAATGTAACTTGAAGAGTGCACCAAGTTTTTTAGTTGATGTAGTCGTTTTGTCAAGATGTAAAATTAGAAGGTTAACAGGCGAATAGGACTCCTTTAATTTTAAATTTTCATCCGACGTTATTGGAAGTAAGGAATATTATTGATTCGCTTTAGTCTATGCTGCATGCATAGGATCACATAAACTATTTGATGAAATATGGTGGCTCACAGAAGGCGTGGAAACATCAAAGATGATCTTGTAAGTGCTAAAGCTAAAGGTGAAAGTATACTGAAAATAGGGGTATGAAGAAATGTGGGACATTAAGATGCCAAATTTGTTACTATGTCGAGAAAAAATACATTTGAAGGAGGGGGACGTATTTACCACATAAAGTTTTCAGTTGGTTGTGATTCTTTAGGTCATGTTTACTAGATAAGATGTAGAAAATATAAAAATATTTATCTCGATAGTACAATATCATCATTTCCAAAGAAATTTAACCGTCATAAGAGTAGTTTGAATTCATTTAGTAAAGTATAATGAGGGATAGTGGGAAAGCATTTGTACACACAATTTTTGTGAGTTAGGCGATAGGGGTTTGGAAGAAATGCAAATTAAAATAATTAGTAAGACAGACAAATAAGCCTGCTGAGTGTAAAGGTTTTGGGTTTGTAAGTTAGATTTGTTTATTCCTGTGGAATATAATGTAAGAGACTTCGTTATTTAAATGAAACTGTTGGATATATGTAGAACTCTTCGACAAAATGTGATCTCATATATTGATAAAAGGGTTTACCACAAAACATTGAGGTTTATAATACAGGGTGTCCCAAAAATATGTATACACACTTTGAATGATTTTAACTCACTCAAACTTTCTTTCGAATGCCACGCATTCGTGAGCAATTTGGAGATAAGGAGTTTTATTTCCAGCAAGATGGAGCACCTCCCCACTACCATTGTGATATGAGAGCCTATCTTACGAAAATCTGCCAAACAGATGGATTGAGCGAAGAGATAACATTGAATTCCCCCCTCGTTCATCAGACCTCACACCTCTGGACTTTTTCATGGGGATACGTCAAAGATAAGGCTTATAGCACAAAACCTGCTACAATCAATGAGTTGAGAGCATCAATTGAAAGAGAATGCACCCAAATACCAAATGAAATGATCATGGTTCGTAATGTTTGCAATTCCATCTCTCCGCGTTATCAGCAGTGCCTGGACCAGAACGGTCATCAGTTCGAACACCTGCGATAACTCAAAAAATCCTACACTTGTCTTCTTTAACTTGGATTATAAAACTTAGATATATCTTAATAAACATTGTATTTATAATCATTCAAAGTGTGTATACATTTTTTGGACACCCTGTATATAAGTATTAATATATGTGTATATCTACATCTATCTCTTCTTTAACTTTATTGACGTTTCGGGGTCCTGCCCCTTTATCAAAATCACGAGTTACAGAATTGAAGTTCTGTTCATACTTTACCACACTAATGCTATTCCAATCAAGTCTTTAACATTTAATTGATATGGAACGAATGTAATGAGCTTGGAAACTTAAAACCCCTCGCTCTCCTTGGGTCCATTTAGCTCATTCACGTTCGTTTTATCAATTATTTTCAGCTTCATGTCTTGCAATCTCTTGTGTCCTGAACCATTTGCGCATTCAATTGCTCTCCCGGTATACCTCCGTGTCCCCGGTCATATCTGTAACCGCTAATTTTATGGTTATTAAAGCGCTTCCTCAAAGACGTTATACGTTTTACGTAAACCGTATCATTTTTCGATCCAAACATTTGACACATGCACAAATCGACAAACTTACAACTTGCTTTGTCCCATTTTAATACCTTTATCATGATTTTCTTATTTTTAAAGTTGAAATTTAATTCATGCCTTAAGTGTCTTGGTGTCCTGCACGCTGCTGTTGGTGTTTCATCAAGTAACAGTTGAAACACGAGTTTGAGTGTTTCATTAGGGGTTTGAAACACGACAGAAAAATTAAAAACCAAGGGACGTAGCCCCCAAGGTCTTTGTTCTTTTCGAGAACTAGCTTTTCAAACGAGTATTCCCATTGATTAATTGCATGCTTGTGTTTCATTGACGTGAATATGTAGATTAAGAAACATGGTCTAGATCATTAGTGAGTCTCTTCCAGGTTTTCATTGGGTATTAAAATTCATGGAGGTAATGTGGTTTGCGTTTACGGATTGGCTAAAATAACATATGAATTACTAATGAGTTTGAGAAGAATTCTTCTCATACTCGCCGACGTATGCCAAACAGGCCAAAGCGAGTCAATAATTCTACTTATTTTGGACAATACTAGATGAAAACTCACAACGAAAACTATCTTGTAAATTATTATTAGTCTACTATCTTCCCCTACCCTGTGTGATATTTAAAAACCGGGCAGGAGTGCTTTATCAGGATTTAAAACACGAGGCGATAGCTGAGTGTTTTAGATTCGATAAAGCACGCGCTGCGAGTTTTTTAAATGTCTTCAAAAATGAACTTCGTGATACGCTAATTGGCGAAGAAAGTTTGTAAATTATGTTTTCTAAGCCGAAAAAAATTAACTTCTTCACATAGAAAGTCACATGTGTCTTTTTCACATATAGGAGCATGACATGGTTAAGATTTTCTTTTGTATTTTCCTCATGAATTCTTAACGAATTTTAGAAATATATATTTGTGTGTGTACAAATTATACAGTTATTGTGACGTTTCGTTTAATTCAATCTTGATTAGTTTTTGACTAAATATTTTCGCAGGTCAAACAAAAAGAGAACGAAACAGCTTTAAAGAATTTGTCGCGGCGACTTGCAAAATTAGACAAACTTGCCTGGTACGAGAGGCAAGTCGAAATTGTGGAGGGAATTTTGGCTGGTAATGTGTTCGATTGGGGAGCCAAGGAAGTTGTGAAGTAAGTAAAGATACCCAGAATAATTTTATTTGAAAATTTCAAAGGAAAAAGAAAAATCAAGAGTGATCTTTATGACAAAATAAGGCGAATTTTCAACTAAGGGAGGCTCAAGCGAAAGGCATATTATAACTCAAGGAGGAGGAAATAGGACTGAAGAAACACAACTGATGAACCAACCATCTTTCTAAACGATTACCTGGCTGTGCTGTTCGTCTGTTCATTTCAGAATTTCCATACCATTTCCAGGTCATTCGCCCCTTTGTGAACCCTAAATTTTTTGTGGACCCCCCTGCTATTTTCGCTTTAGAATTGTAGGTTTCAGGATTTATGACATTAATTTACAACTCAAAGATAATTTCGGTCTTCCAACAATTTAACCAACTAATTTCTTGTAGACCCCATGGCTGTTTTAGTTGTAGGATTTTAGAAGTTAGAACATTTAGTGAGAAGTTAAAAATAACTTCGGTCTTCTAGCGTTTTAACCAATTAAATTTTGGTGTAACCGTGTCATAACTATATATTGGCGAGAATGTGTTCAGGAACTCCTAAAAATTGAGCGTTTCACGACACGGACCAAATTCTCAGTGAGATGATTTTGGATTGAACACCAATGTACCATCGTATATAATTAAGACATTTAAATACACAAAACCCAATACATTAAGATAAAAGTACAGAGCGTTGTTGAAATAGCAGATATTTTTTAAGAAGTAAGAATTATTGGTTGCGATTAAAAGTTTAAAATTAAGATTAGATGGTTTATTTACTTTTAGAAATCTGGCTGATGTATCTGAATATGGAAGTCTTCTTTCAGTTTACTTCGGAATTTTAAGGAGAAGTTTAAAACAACTTGGGTTACAGGTTTCTTTACAGTTGTTGGAAGTTTAGAGATGATTGTGCACTTGGAAATTCCTACGGATTTGAACGCGCCCACGTATCCTTTTGTTGAGGTGCCTGCTGCTTTCTCCAAAATAACGAACTTTACGGCTTGCACATTCAAAGTGATAACTTGAGACTTCAGAAAGAAATTAAGTCTGTGTTTGTTAATGAAGAGACTTCTTCTTGAAATCTCGGGTTATTTATCACTACGAATTTGTGCGAGCTAAAACTCGTTTAGTCAAAGAATCCAGCAGGCGACTGAACAAAAAGGTACACGCGCGCCTTCAAAGTGGCAGAATTTCCAAATTAGAAACATCTTGAAACTTGGAACAACTGCAAAGAAGCTTGTAACCAAAGTTTGTAACCCAAGTTGGTTTTAAATCCTGGTTACCTCCTTCACAAAATTCCAACGTAAACTAAAACAAAGATTCTATATCAAGATACATAAGCCATAATTCAATAAGCAAATTGACCATCTAATCTTAACTGTTTAATTGCAACACACAGGATTCTTGTATTTCAATAAATCTGT